>JASUUF010000109.1:0-1200000 GCA_030449835.1 Clausena lansium | reverse complement strand
ATGAAACGTCAATCAATACACGTGGTATTGATAATGAGCCACAACGTCAATCTGTTCACGTGTTGTTGATTATGAGCCATCATTATGGCTTACTTTTTTTTTTTGTTTTAAAGTTAGACGGGTGGATCAAACTCAAAACGTTTTTTTAATCGCCATTTTTTTTTAGATTCGAACTCAGATAATTAACTAAATAAATCTTGATTTTTTAAATATTTTATATTAGACCTTTCTCCTTATCAAAGGTTTATTGAGCACTTTTGATTAACAGGATATGCTTTGACTTTCTATAGCTCCTCTGTCTGACCTAATAAGGTCATTTAGCTAGCCTCACAAATTTAGTGATAACATGTCATGGTTTGTCCACACTTCAGCAGCAGAAGACAAGTATATTAATTAGAAGTTTTTTGGTGCACAAATTTATGTATTGTTTTTTAAAATGAACCTAAAAATACTTTGATTGACTAAAGATCATCAGCACAATTGCTCTACTTTCATTCATTTTAGTAAGACGAAATGATACCTTAGCATCTATTTATTAACCAGCAAGATTTATTCAATATAGTGGGTTCATTATACTTGGCTGTGGTATTCTTGGGGGTATAAAAAATTGTTCATCAGTTATACCAAATGTTGCGAGGGAGAGAACTACTGTTTGGTGGATATATAAAAATGGGGAGCACGATTAGATGTACCTTCATACAAATTATCCTCCAAATTTTGCGAGAAGAGACTTGAACCAAGTCAACCTAAAGGCTCAGTCAGAAGTCAACCCGCAGACTCCCTCCAAAAAATTAGGGCACGGATCTGATCCATTAATGGTCATTCAGCAGTCCAAGGTGCGTGGGATTCTCTCGTCTATAAAAGCCCCGGCCCTAAAAATCCAAATAAGGTAAGTGATCCTTACTCTCTTTACCAATAAACTCTCCCTCTATAAAAGCACAACAGCGAGAGTTCATTCTTTTTCTGCTTTTTCTCAGTTCTTCTTTCTATTTTTTGAAGCTTTTCGGTTGAAGCAATTATAATCAAACCGCACTATCTGGATACATGTTTTTCCTGTAAACCCAAAGAACTAACTTGAGCATGGGAGGATTAACATCGGAAAAATATCTGACGTCCCCCTAATTGTTTTCTGTGAACGCATGTGTTCTTTTGGGAAGTGCTCGTGGTCGCTCGTGTCTGCTCAAGTGAGAAGCTACAAGTCAAGGCCGTCTCCCCTACTGCAAATAAGTGTTGGAGTTGGCATCTAGTCGCTACTCAACACGACCAGATTTCAGCATCAATAAGAACTATTATGTATCGAGAAGGATTTGTAGGGATGTACTCTCCATGGGCTTATGCACTTGCCAGGCACATATGAATTTTCCTTTATTCTTTATGCTAGCTATGTGCTCAAGAAATCACAAATAGAATCTTGTGATGTGTTCTTCTTATTGTTAATGTTTCTTATTTAGATATGCATATTGATTTTGTAGGTGACAGTTGAGATTCCTTATTTACTTATTCAAGCACTTACATCTGTGATCATAGGTTATCCAATGATTGGATATTATTGGTCAGCATATTAGGTTTTCTGGAATTTTTATGGGATGTTCTATACAATAACGTCTTACAGTTATCTGGGAATGCTACTAGTGTCATAGACACCAACTTCCATGTTTGCTTCAATTCTATCATCAGTTTTCTACACATTATTCAACCTCTTTTCTGGATTTTTGATTCCTGAACCGGTAAGCCTCTAAACTAAATCACAGACACTATGTTAACATTATGTGTATCTATGAGTATATATATAATTAGCAAAATTTTTTGAATATTATCTTTGATATTTAATTTTCTCCAGAAAATTCCCAACTAATGGATTTGGTTGTATTATATGATGCCTACCTTTTGGGCACTAAATGGTATGATTGCTTCACAATATGGAGATATTGACAATGAAATTATTGTATTTGGTGAAACAAGAGCATTGTCTTCCTTCTTAGAAGATTATATTAGGTTTCACCATGATCGCTTGCCGATTACAGCTGCTGTTCTTATTATCTATCCTCTTGTTCTTGCGTCTCTTTTTGCATATTGTATAGGAAAGTTGGACTTTCCCAGAAGGTGACATATCTTTTGGAGTGAATGTAATGTTGCAACATATGTAGCCTTGAACCAGAATTTATACTCTTGATCAATATTGCAGCAAATAGTTGACTATATGTAATTGAAAACTGTTGAGCTATTCTATAAGCTGAACAATTACAATGTTATCATCTCCTCTTGAATTTCTAAAATTGCCCAAAAGATCTTTTAAGAGCTGCTTTCATTGTCTTTTATCAAATTTACAGCATTTTTAGAGGCAAAAGCAATCAAATTTGAAGTTTGATAAATTAACATTTTCAGGTCAATGCAGTTAGACCTGCCAAGTTCTTTTAGGCACTAACATCCGCATCTACGTTAAGCTTGCACTAATTTTCTAGAGAGGTTGTCCAAATTGGCTTCTTAGTATTGTTTCCACTTTGATATATCAACATATCTTGATCTTGGCCAGAACATTCATAGACCAAAGATAAAAAATCCCAAACATTTTTTTTCCCTATTTGACACAGATTGAGTACATATATGTAATTGAATTCCACATAAGTATATAGATTGATAAAATGTTATTGCCTCTTAACAGCTCCAATATGCATTCATTGAAGCATTTCATCAAACAGTTTTGGATTTTCATCAAACAGTTTTGGATTTTCATCAAATAGTAGGCTCGAGAAGTTTCTCTTTTATCAACCACTAAAAAATTTGTTCATTGATCCAACCAATGGTAGTTTGTTCTATATCATCCCTAACAGTAAGGATGTTCGCGGATTGGATTTTGCAGATTGGACATCAATCCATATTCGATCCACAATTTTGCGGATTATAAATTTTCAATCCAATCCAATCCAATATACAGATTGGTAAGTTCAATCCAAATTCAATCTACACGACTGCGGATCGGATGTCGATTTGACCCAATCCATCATTTTATTGATTAAAATTTTTTAATTTTGTCTAATCCACGAACTAATTAAATAAAAATTCTAAAATAAAAATAATTTTAATACTGATCAAATTCAAAATTGAATATGATTAAATAAATTAATTATTTAAATAAAGCTGGAATAATGCATTCAAAGTTTCAAAATATAACACACTAAAAAGAAAAAAAAATCTCATTTGTTTAGATCAATACATGAAAAGCTTGAAAGTAAAGCAAGAAATTAAGCTTAATTACCTTAAGTGGTGAAGTGAAATGGTGATAGCTCTATGTGTGCGGTGAGGTAGAGGTTTGGTGTTTGTGCTAAAGTGTTTTGTTTTTTACTTTAGAATTTTTACTGTTTAGCAAGCTATATTTGTTCATTTAATTATTTTTATTTTATATTATTATCGCATATGATATAATATGATGTTAATCTAAATACATTTTAACTTATTTATTTATTAGTAAGTACAAATACCACATTTATAAGTTTTATTTTTTAATTAAATAAATATTTTATATTTTTTTGGCAGATTAGTAGATTTTTGCATACTTACATAAGTAAATCAGTATCCAATCCATTGATTAAGGATTTTCAAATTTTCAATCTAATCTAATCTAATCCACCAATCCACAGATCAGATTTTTTTAATTAGATTTGGATAGGATTAGATGGATTAAACGGATTGGATAGGATTTTGAACACCCCTACCCAACAGTCCCTACACCAAACTAAGATCAAACAGAGTTTACAATAAACTAATAAAGCTCAAAATCAATGTGAACAACAAAAGTTCATCGTATTGCCACCTCTAATTGGAATGCCCCATCCTACAAAAATTTTTTAACATAAACCTATAGAATTATACACTTTGTAATAAAACTGCTATACCCTCTCGCAGCTCTATTTTCCTTGTCTACGATCAATTTTGACTTTCTTCAATTTGACGAAGCTTTTTGCTTTGTTGCCTTGTGATTCATAAGACTATGACTGTAAAAGACATAAAACAAAGTAATGAGCCTTTTTTTTGCACAAGATACAATGTAAATTTATTTCAATCGGGCAAAAGCTACAGGGAGAATACTGTATCATCTAGTTATCTATTTACTTGTTTAACACGGTTTCGGATTCAAGGAGAATGTTTTTGAGTGATTGTAACTCATGGAGAACATTGGTTATGTTCATTCGATCTTGTGGTGCCTCCATTGAACAAGCAACTCCAATTCTAATCATAGAAATGAGACATTCTAATCTTCTGTTGATTCTTGTTTGCCTTGGCCTATGGTTATCAGTATTAGCCAAAATTTCACCATCATTTAGAAGTATTTGATCCACAATGTCCATCACATGATCCGGCAAAGCCATTCTTGCAAAGTTATGAAGATTCAAGTCCCCCTCAAACATAACATCTGTTGGTTTTTTGGTTGTCATCATTTCCAGTAGCAATATTCCATAGCTATAAACATCTCCATTTGTTGACACCTCACTTCCAAGGCCATACTCTGCCATTCAATGTAAGATTTTTTAAGAAGTTAGGAGTTGCAAAAGGAAATTAAAATATTAAAAAAAATAAATTATAGATTAAAATATAAGTTATAACCTGGGGCTGCATAGCCAATTGTTCCCCTTACTCCAATAGAGCTACTTAAAGTTGGATTTGAGACTTCTTGATGAAATCTAGCCAGTCCAAAATCACCAATGTGAGCAGACAAGTCATTATCGAGAAGGATATTGCTTGGCTTTAGATCACAATGGAGAATTTGTTCTTGGCAGTGGTAATGAAGATAGTCTAGTGCAGATGCCACATCAATTGCGATGCCTATTCTCTGAAGAAGGGTAAGTTTCTCAATTTCAATTTCTTTATCTCTTTGTGGAACTGTATCTGGATGCAACCATTTTTCAAGATTCCCATTTGGCATGTACTCATAAACAATAGCTTTAAAGTCGTTACCTTGAAAATCAATACTTGAACATGAAGTTATCACCCCAACAAGATTTCTATGACGGATATATTTCAAGGCTTCGCACTCAGCTATGAAACTCTTAGAAGCTCCTTCGCGTTGAAGGTTAATCACTTTGATTGCAACAACAATTCCATCTTCATCAAATGTCCCTTTATACACAGAGCCAAAGCTACCCTCTCCAATCAAGTTTGTTGAAGAAAACCCATCAGCTGCTTTGAGGAGGCTATTGTAAGACATCTTTGGAAGCGCTATTCTCATCATTGGCCTTGAGTGCCGCCTGGAAATTCCCTTCCTTCTTTTGTGCCAATAGAAAATGAAAAATGAAACCATGACTAATCCTAAAAATGCACTTACAGTTGAGATTATTATTTTTAGTCTTTGAGAGATCTTCTGACTGCTTGATTTGTTGTCGGTGCATTTTGGCAGCTGCAATTCACGTATGCCCCCACAAAGTCTATTACAACCTACAACTGATATTGCACTTGCATTTGCAAAAATTCCTTTTGTTGGTACTTTCCCCTCAAAATCATTGTAGGATAAGTTAAGATATTCCAAAGAAAGAGCCTCGAGGAATATTGGAATTTGGCCAGACAAATTATTCTGTGAAAGATCAACCTTTCGGATACCTCTTGAACTTCTGAAAAATGAAGGAATAGATCCGTGGAAGAAGTTTCCAGCCAGATAAATCTCTTCAAGACTAGAGCAAAGACCAAGTTCACTTGGAATTTCACCAGATAAGTCATTGTTGGACACATCAAAACTGCTCAAAGCTTTCAAATTACCAATCCTTGGAGGTATAGATCCAACGAAGTGGTTTCTGGCTAAATTCAGTGATTCTGAAAGATAGGATATATTGAAAATCTCTTCTGGGATAGTTCCATTGAGGTCATTTCCGGACATTTCTAAAATTGTCAATCGTTTCAAATTTCCTAAACTTGAAGGGACGACTCCTGATAAATTGTTATTGAATAAAAACATTTCAGATAATGATGACAAATTTCCCAGAGTGGAAGGAATTTCCCCTGAGAAATGGTTGCCACTAAAATACAAGCCCTGTAAGTTCATAAGCTTACCCATTTCTTTTGGAATTGTGCCTGTAAATTGGTTTTCATCCATCGCAAATAAATATAAGCTAAGAAGGTTACTTATTCCTGAAGGGATGCTTCCATATAACTGATTGTTAGTAAGGATCAACATTTGAAGCTGACTTGACAGATTGGCTATTGAATGAGGCAATGCTCCTCTAAATTGATTTCCACCTAAATTGAGAGATTGCAATTGGCTACAGTTGGCCAAAGAATTGATAAACCCCATCTCATCACTTTCTCCACTTCCTAAATTATTAGAATGTAAATTTAGGAATGAAAGATTCTTCATGCCCCCAAAATTGACTGAAAGTTTTCCGGAAATATTGGTTTTCACAATTTGAATATTTTCGAGTTTTGAAGCATTGGATAGAGATATTGGAATGGATCCGCTGAAGAAGTTACGGTCGATTTGGAAGATTTTGAGATTAGGAAAAGTAAGACCTAAACTTGGTGGAAGCCTTCCATGAATTTGATTTTTAGACACCGAAAAATTGACAAGGAAGGAAAGATTGTAAATGGAAGGAGGGATTGTACCAGAGAGGTTGTTTCCGCCAATTAGAAGAGATTTCAACTCTTTCAATTGACCCAATGAATCTGGAATATTTCCTCCAAAAGAATTCCCAGCTAGAGACACAAGTTCCAAGGATGTTAGATTCCCAAGAAAATGTGGAATGCCTCCTGTCAAATTGTTTATGGATAAAGCTAGATGTTTGAGTTTGGATAGACAACCAAACTCAAATGGAATTCTTCCTAGTAGCTTGTTGTTTCCTAAGGATAGTACTGTGAGCCTGGAACAATAAGACAGATTGGCTGGAATTTTCCCAACTAGGGAGTTATTTGAAAGAAACAGAGCTTCTAACCTGAACAAATGCCCAAATTCACGAGGGATTTCACCTTGGATAGTGTTATGCATAAGATTGATCTCTCTTAGGAAGCTGAGGTTGCCCATGTGAGGAGACAACGAGCCACTCAAGGCTTTTGACATCAGATTTAGGGCTGTTACTCTTTTGTGCCTGCGACCACATGTAATGCCCTCCCATTCGCAGAAATGGCGAGAATCATTCCATGAGTTCAGGATTCCCTGAGGGTCAAGAGAAATCATTGACTTAAAGGCCTGCAGAGCAGCATGATCTCCCTCCTCAAAGGCTGCAACTTGCAAGAGTGTGATGAAAAAAATAAACATGGATGGAAAATAAACAGAGTGGGTACTCATTCTACAAGTGAGAAGGCAATTGCCTATTTATCTTGGCTTGCTTGTAAATTCAGGACAAGTTCAGACTCAAAGCTAGGGCGAAGCCTTTCTTCTTCTTCTCCCTTTTTTATTTTTCCCCTAAATTTGCAACTAGACATGACTTGACATTTTTAAGATATAAATTGCCACTTTCAATTTGTTCACAAGAGAAATATAAATGTTGGCCACTATCAATTCGTTCACAAGAAAAAGCTAAGCCAAGTTGACATGATTAATTGGCTACTTGATAAAGTGAGCGGATTTTAAGCAAAGTTGGCATGCTTAATATTGTCGGCCACTAATCAAGATTAATGTTGTCTAAGAAGTGATAAAAGTTTAATATGACTAAAAACAAAAATAGATAAGGTTGCATTCACCAGTATATGATAAAATGAATTAATAAAATTTTTTGATAGGAAATGAATTTACTGATTATAAAATTTATTGTCCAAATTTTCAGTTAAAGAGAAATAATGGATAAGACGCACACCTTAGCACAAGTTACTAAGTAGAAACATATCATGTGGATAGGTCAAGAGGATTTTGTTGCATGATTCACCCGATCTGCACAAATAACAAAAGTTTAAACTGAAATTGTTTACCAGACTCGTATAAATTTTTCTCCCACTTAAGATAATAGTTGTAAAGTATAATATTATCTATGAATACTTCAATAAAATCGGATAAGAATTCAATTTATAATGAGTTTTTGAAGTCAAGTCTGTTACGCTGAAAATTTCTGATTTCAACACAATGTATGAGTTACGAAACTATGTTACCATACCTAGACTTCTTCAAAAATTATGCAATTTGGAGAATTGTTTCCTATATATGTCTACTATATTTCTGGAAAGTTTCATGATATTATGATTAAATGATAAATTGTTTTGAATTTTTGAATTCAGTGAGGTCATAGCAGAAAATAGTTTGACAGGTTCTTGAGGTCTAAAACGAAAATTGTTTTCAATTGTTTTACAAGGAATCAAGCTATGACAATTTTATTATTGAGAACCCTATATGTCAGCATACTCTACGTAAAATTTGAGATTTTTCTGATTAAGGAATAATTCACTAAAATTTAGAGACTAAAGACCATTCTATTGAGGGATGGATAGTGATATTATTTGAGTCTTGAAGATATAATTTGATTGATAAAATTGAGGAGAAAAACATAATAAAAGAATAAGGAATTAAATTCCAAGGTAAATTATTTGAGAATTATGATCCTCATAACTACAAGCAAAACAAACATCCTAATAATTATTTCAATCTCATTATTAAAAGAAAGGAAATTTTGTATTGTATTTAGAAAACTTGGGCAATATGTTAGCAAACATAGCAATTAAGCTCAAAGGAATGAGGATAACAAAATCCTCCATAAGCCAATTTGGCTAAAGGAGATGACTTCGTTATTGTGGTTGTCTTTGAGATAAGCATGATTGATTAAACTCTGGTGAGCGAAGGAGAAGAATTTGTTTTCCTTGATGACTTTTGGTCTAAACCAGCCTTGAGCAAGGAAAAATTCTTCTTAGTCTTACTTTTGGGAAAATTCTCTCATTATGTAATGTATTCCATGTTTATGAAATATAATACTATTTGAATTATGTATTTGTACTAAGCAAGATATGGATAAAATTGTCCTTTCGAGGGTGACAAAATTATGTTGTCAGATAATGAGATATTTGTTAGGAAAGGGATATTGTTATAATGAATTCTTCAAGATTATAATTCTTAATGTTATTAAAGATGAAAGACGAGCCATCTTAACTTGTGTTATTGACTCTATAGCATGGGAGACATGCCTATGAGAATTTTTCTTTTATTAAGAAAATGAGAGAACTTGGTATACTGTCTAGTTTGAGCTTATCAAATGACAAAAGTAATATGTATGTGGAATCAAAATCCACAAAGAAGACATGTAAATAAGTTCTAAGCAAAGAAATTGAATTTCTCAGTTTAGTTCACAATGATCTTGGTGATTTAAAATGAATTGAGGAGGTGAATATGATTGAAGCATACGTAATGCTTATTGTGAGAATCATGTATCATCTATGAAGGGACACCTCCTATTCACCTTAATTAATTAATTTAGCTGGAAGGAAAATAGAACATTGAAGAACATGGTAAATACCATGGTACTGAGTTTTTATAATACCCCACCTCCTTATTTTACCCAAGCCCTATATAAAGAAAAGGAGAGAGAAAGAAAGAAATAAAAAGAAGAGAGAAACGGGGAGAGTTTGAGATAGATGAAACTGGATCGAACCAGGTCAACTCGAACCCGCGGCCCGACCCAGTTGCCATTTGATTTTTCGGCCACCTTACTGGCCGAGCAAGGTACCAAATCAAAGCTCTTGGGCCGCCGGTCATCCCCACACCATCCTCGTCGCCTGGAACCGGTTGAAACGTCAGTGATCAAGCTCGAAGGTCGCCCGTTGTGGCCGCCATCGATTTTGCCTGAATTGGGCCACACCACCTGTTGGAATTTTTTTTCCACCTCGCCAGCTTTCATTCTCGACCAACCATAGCCATCGGGGACCGCTGTTTCACCGCCGATCAGCCGTTGGAGTTTCACAGATTTAGGAGCTCGATCCAGCACCACCGCCACATGTCGGAGCTCATGGCCACCACCATTGGACTCAGCTCAGCGAGTAGAGTCTAACTCTAGTTTCCCCGTTACCGTTGGGTGAATTCCGATCCCTGTTGGCCGTAGGGGCATTTTGGTAATTTCACGATTCAGGGGTAATTTCTGAAATTGAGGATAAATTGGTAATTTACGATCTTGTGGATAAATTGATAATTGATGTTGGGGGCATTTTAGTAATTTATGATGTAAGGACATTTCGGTAATTTCCAAATGTTGAGGGTAAATTCGTAATTTTTGGAATTAAGGATATCTTGGTAATATTAGAATTGAAGGATAATTTGATAATTTATGATTTTAGAATTTTGAGGATAATTCAGTTAATTATGATTTCGGGTATTTTTGGTAATTTAATGATTATGATTGGATAATTTCTTATGAGAGTTTTATTATTTATTTTAGGTCGATGATATCGATACGCATGTGTTACATGTGGATGCAAAGAGGTAAATAAATTAGACTTCTAAAACGAATCACAATAAACAATATTATATGTTTGACATGTTTGAAAAGCCTATTTTAAAATGATATTCACTTAAATGCTTTGCCCATGTGTTTACGTGATGTGTTGATATGATGTGTTGTTATGTGTTATGTGTGATTTTGTACATGGGCATATGTACGTGTGAATATTCATTGGCATGAGCACGAAAATGCATTATGTTTTGATGTTTTCGATGAAATGGGAAGATGGACTTTAGCGAAATGATTTCGGAGAAAGAAAGCAAGTTTTCAGTTTTTTCTTGGATGCTTAAATTCGTTACGCACTTAGTGGAGGACCCTCGTGATGTTATGTTTATGAGATAAGTGGGTGAGGGACGCGAATTGCATGAAACCCAAAGTATATGAGAAAGTTATGAAAGTTTAGAGAGAGTCCTACTAAGCGGTAATTGAATGAAGGTAGTTTGAGTATGTGATTTTGAAAGGAAATGTGAAAGTTTGAAAGTGACAAAAAATAGATTTTGATGATTGTTTTATACTATTTTGAAAATGTCACGGCATATCATTCGTTTGTATTATATAGCTTCATGTTTGCATTTTGGTATATTAAAAACGGGTTTACTTACTGAGTTTTGTACTCACTATAGTTTATTGTGATTCAGTTCCCGAAAATCAGGATTGAGGAGAATGACTTGAATTGAGGAGGTAGATGGTTTGGCATAAATTTTTAGTTCTTCCGCTGTAGTTTAATGTTCTATTTGAGGCTTGAATTGTTATCGATTGTAAAGAGATTTATTTTTTTAAGTATATCTGAGGATTATAGTAAGATTCGCCTTGTGGAGCTCGAGGCAGGTTGTTACAGTTTTGGAGTATTGTTGAAATTGTGGGGGAAGCTATGTTGTTAGCTTGCCACATTCAGAATAGATATCCTATAAGAAAGTAGAAAAGACACCCTATGAGTTATAGAGAGGCTATAAGCCTAATTAATCACACCTTAAAGTGTGGGGGGTACCTAGCTAAGTTTCTTATGCCTAACCCCAAAAGGATTAGGTTAGAACCTTAAATTATTGACTGTTTATTTATAAGATATGCCCAAAACAATACTACCTATAGATTCTTGGTACTTCAAAATGAAGGACATCCATTGAGGCAAATACCATCATTAAGTCCAAGATTATCGAATTCTTTGATTCTATTTTTTTAAGAAAGCTAACATTAGTTACTCACCCCTGAAAGAGTTGATTAAATGATCCGCTTGAGAGTTTAGACGTTGAACATAGGAGAACTAAAAGGATAAGAATGACCATTAGTTTTGGTGGAGACTTCTATGCTTTCTTATTGAGAATGATTCGTAAACTTTCAAAGAAGTTATGACTTCCTGAGATGCACCTTGGTGGAGAGAGGCAATCAACAATGAGTTAGATTCTGTCATGAGTAATCATATATTAGAATTTATTGATTTGCCTTTAGATACAAAACTTATTGGGTGCAAATGAAATTTTCAAAGAGAATTGAAAATAGATGGATCAGTTGATAATATAAGGCAAGACTAGTTGCCAAATGATTCTAAAAAAAGAAAGACATTGATTATTTTGATACTTTTGCTCTTGTGACACGGATTGCATCTATTAGAGTTTTGATTAGTGTTAAAAATTATATTTTTATTAGGGGATTAAAATGTTATTTTGTGCTTATGTTATAATTTACATTTATAATTATGTAATATATTATGAATTTCTAATTATGATTTTAAAATTTTGATATTATGTATTTTTGTGTTTTTATTAGATAAAAATAATAATTTCATGCAATTCGAGGCTCTAAATAAATAAACGGATATCAAATTTGGATTCTAGAGGCCCGAAAAGCTATGTCATTGTCGAAGAAGATCCGAGACTTTTGTTGTAAAATTATATTTTTTTACCATTTTACGTGTGGTAATTGTAAAATTATAAGTTTTTACCATGTTAGATGTGATAATTGTGAGTGGATATGCTTGAAAGGATTGGATTAGGATTGCGTTTGGATTAGTGGGTCATTTATGTTTGCTTAGTGGGATAAACGTAAGGTTGTGATTAATTAGAATTTAATTAAGTGTATGTGTGGATTAATTATGGATTAGTATAAATTGAGGAAGGGGGGAGCACATCTCTACACACATTTCTTCACTTCTTTCTCCCCAAATTCTACTTCATCTCATCTCTCTTTGTAATATTTAGTAAATTAATTTTAATTTAGTTGTTTTTATTTATTTTAATTATGTTTAATTTAATTTCAAATCTTGATTTTGTTTCAATCATGCATAGCTAAATAATAATAGTTAGGGTAAGGTAAAACTCTTAGAAGAAAAATATGATTTAATCAAATTCTATTTTTAATTATATAAATTAAATTATTTTCTAATTAAATCCATATTTTATATTTTGAAATTTTGATTTGTTGTAGACAAACAAAGGAGTTTGGCACAATAAATTATTAATATCTTAGTATAAAATATGATAAAATGGTATTTTGACTTATTGTAGACGAGTTAAATTTTGGCGCACTAAGTATTTAATCCATAATAAAATTAATAGGAAAATAATAATAATTTATACAATTAATCTTTTGGGCAATAAAGAAATATGATAAAAAGAATTTATTAAATTATATTTACTATTAAGAGTGGATCCATAGCCCTAACTAATTTAAATTCATAGTTTCATTAAATTAAATTACATATACTTTAATTTTATTTTTAATTTTTAGGTAAAATTATAATAAACAATTTAAATATTTTCTCTGTGGTTCGACCCCAGACTCACCGGTTATATTATAATTAGACACTTTTATACTTGAGAGTAAAAACACTTTTGAGTCGTGTCAAGTTTTTGGTGTCGTTGCAAGGGAAAGGGTATTTATTTTGTTTTACTTTTATTTTTGCTTTGGCTTTTCTTTTTAATTCTTTTACTTTTTGTAAATTTTCGTTTGTCCCCTTCTTCTTCTCTTAAATTTTATTTTACCCACAAATCTTTTCCAAAATTTTAATTTTCCCAAATTTTTTTAGTAAAATTACATTTTATCCACAAAAGTGATGAAAGTCTACAAATAGGTCCCTGGCTGTAATTTCCCATAACAATAATTTTTGGACCTTTAACTTGAACTTAATTGGATATAACTTGAACTTTTGAACTTAATTGGGCTTAATTTGGACTTAATTGGACTCAATTTGGACTTAATTTGTACTTAATTGGATACATTTGGACATTTGGACTAAATGGACATTGACATGGACTTGGACTTTTAAATTTCTGCAATCTAAATTTATGTAATTTTAATTTCCGCAATTTAAATTTCCTTGCTATTTTATTTTATTTTTTTGCATTTAATTTTCAGTTATTTAATTTTCCTTTGCAATTTTTCTTTTTCGCAATTAATTTAATTTAATTTTTTTGTGGTGGGTTCAACCGCCTAATTTTTTTTATTTTTGTTTATTTATTATTCTGTTATTTAATTTCAGTTAATTTTAATTTTCAATTTATTTTTTGCGCATATAATTTTTATTATTATTTTTTGGTTGTACATTTAATTTTTTGTTTGTTATTAATTTTTATTGTGTAATTTTTATTTTGCTTATTTGTTTGTGTATCACATAATTTCACACACACAACATCATCATCATTGTATGAGACGCTGGTTTCGAACTTCAAGTGGTAGACTAATTCAAACTAGGTATTATCTAACTTTTACCGACATTTCATGGTTTAGAATTTGAGAATCCATACTTGCATTTAAGAGACTTTGAAGAAGTTTGTAATACATACACAGACCAAAATTGTAGCATGAACATAATCAGATTAAAGCTTTTTCTTTTTTCATTAAAAGATAAAGCTAAAACTTGGGTACAAAATCTTAGATCTGTATCAATAAGAACTTGGAATAGCATGCAAGAACAATTTTTGAAAAAATTCTTTTCACCACATAGAACCAATTCATTTAAAAGGCAAATCACTTCTTTCACTCAAAAAAATGGAGAAACATTATACCAATATTGGGATAGGTTTAAAGACTTGCTCGATATATATCCACACCATGGTTTTGAAACTTGGCGATTGGTCACTTATTTCTATGAGGGCTTAACACCCCAAAGTAGACAAGTAGTCGAAATGATGTGTAATGGTGAATTTAGGGATAAAAATCCTGAATATGCACTAGATTATCTTGACCAATTAGCTGAAAATGCACAACATTGGGATACTGTTGGAACTTTTGAATTGACAAATAAATCACAATCATCTCCATCTAGTGGAGAAATCCATAACCTTAAGGAAGATCATGATTTACAAGCAAAATTTGCATCCCTAGTTAGAAACGTTGAAGCCTTAGAACATAAAAAGAGTGATCAAGTAAAATCTGTTCAAGAAATTGCATGTAATTTTTGTAGTTCTAATGACCATTTCACTCAAGATTGTCTCACTCTGCCTGCACTAAAAGATTGTCTCCATGATCAAGCAAATGCCATTAACACTTTTAATAAGTCAAACCCATATTCACAGACTTATAACCCTAGTTGGAGAAATCATCCAAACTCCAGTTGGAGGAATAATAATAATGCACAATCTTCACAAGCACCACCTCCACAAAATTTTCAAAACTCTCAGCCTTATGTACCATATGTTCCACCACCATGGAAAAATCTGGAAGATACAATGCATTCATTCATTTGAAAGCAAGATGTTATTAGCAATCAAAATGCACAAACCTTTTCTGATTTGAAAGAAACTCTTGCTAAAATTGCTTCTGCACTCACAATTCAAGAGAAAGGTAAATTTTTAGCTCAACTGCAAGCAAATCCTAAGATTCAACAAAATCCACCCATGGACCAAGTCAAGTCAGTTACAACTCTTCATAGTGGTAAGGTTGTTGACAGACCTATTCCTGAACCTTGTGAAGACGAAGATGATGAAAATTCAAAGGGTAAGGAAAGGTTAAATAAACTTACACCTAGTGAAGAAAAAACTATTGTTCCACCTGAACCACCATTTCTGCACGCATTGAATAAATCAAAGAAATCATACCACTCTTCTGAAATTTATGAAATTTTAAAGCAAGTGTAAATTAACATTCCTCTGTTATATGCAATTAAGCAAGTAACTTCATATGCCAAGTTTTTGAAAGACTTATGTACTGTCAAGAGAAAATTGAAGGTAAGAAATAAAGCTTTCATGGTTGAACAAGTAAGTACCATTCAATCTACTAGTAATACATTGAAATATAAAGATCCTGGTTTTCCTACTATTTCTTGTATTATTGGTGATCATCGAATTGAACATGCTTTACTAGACCTTGGTGCTAGTGTTAATTTGCTTCCATATTTAGTTTATCTTCAACTCAATCTTAATGAGGTAAATCAACTTCAACTACACTTTTGCTTGCCGATAGACCAGTTAAAGTACCAAAATGAATAGTTTAAGTTGATAAATTCATATACCCTGTGGATTTTATTATCTTAGAAATTGAACCTGTTGTGAATAATTACAAACCAATTCCTGTAATTTTGGGCCGACCATTTTTAGCAACTGTTAATGCTTTGATTAATTGTAAGAATAGTTTAATGAACTTATCTTTCGGAAATATGACTCTGGAATTGAATGTTTTCAACAAGTGTAGAAAACCTGATGAAGAAAATAAGAATGAAGATGATATTGATGAACAAAAGGAATTGCTTAAGTCTTGTATGGAGGAGAATATTCAAAAAGGTGATTTTTCTGAACTCATTGATATTTGTTTGGATAATTCAATTGATACAAATAAGCCACTTGAACTTGATAATTCTAATATAAATTCGTTGCTTAATTATGTGCAGACTTTTACAAAATCATGATGAAAACTCAAAATTTCAAAAGCTTGGAATCATTGAAAAAATAGAACAACAAGAAGCACCTAAACTGGAATTGAAACCTTTGCCCGAAGGATTGAAGTATGCTTTCCTTGGAGAAGAAAAAACTTATCCTGTTGTGATTTCTTCTACTCTAACAAGCAACCAAGAAGGTAAGTTACTATCTGTTCTTAAAAAGCATAAAAATGCAATTGGATGGACTTTAAATGATATCAAAGGCATTAATACCTTAATTTGCACACATAGAATTAATTTAGAGGAAAATGCTAAAACATGTCAACAGCCTCAAGGAAGATTAATCCAAGTATTGAGCAAAAAGGGCCGCAAATTGGTTGAGTCATATATGGCTTAAAAGAAGCGCCAAAAAGTGGCATAAGAAGTTTGATAAAGTATTAGTATCAAATGGATATGCAAATAATATTAAGAGAATGCTTGCTTCTAACTTCGATTTGAAGAATATATGAGAAGCAAATGTTATATTAGGCATCAAAATCACTAAGACTGGTGATGGTCTCATGTTGTCATAAGAGCATTATGTTGAGAAGGTTTGGGTATGATGATAGGAAATTGGTCACTAGACTGTATGATGCAATACCTACCTTAAGAAAAATATAGAATATAGTATTGATAAATTGATATATGTCCAAATTATTGGTAGCCTAATATACTTGATGAATAGTACAAGTCTAACATTGCATATGCTATAGGCAGATTGAGTAATTATACTCAAAACCCTAGTGAGAATCATCAAGTCATAGACAGACTTGTAAAAATATTTGAGAGGGACCATTGATTCTAGACTTAACTGTCATAGCTCTCCATCTGTGTTAGAAGGGTATAGTAATGCAAATTCAACTTCACGATAAGATGAAATCAAATTCACTATTGGATATATTTACCCTTGATGGAGGAGTTGTGCCATGGAAATCTTCCAAACAAATGTGTTAAAGTCATTTTACTATGGAGTCCTAGCTAGCTGCTTTAGAGAAAGCATGTATTGAGGTTGAATGGTTAAGAAACCTTTTAGCAGATCTTCGCATTAACATATATCCTTGTATTTCTACGTGATTATATTGTGATTGCCACACTACTATTGCCATAGGCAAAGAGATAAGATATATAATGGGAAAAGCAAATAAATTCATTTGAGATTTAATATTCTTTAGTAACTGCTAGAACCTAGGTTTGTGAGCCTAGATAGTGAGGTCAGAGTCAAGTTTGGCCAATTCTCTAACTAAACTACTAAGCATGAGATTAGTGGTAATTATGTCAAAGGGGATAAGACTTTTTTATATAAAAAAAGACAAAAGTAATGTAACTCTACCT
This sequence comes from Clausena lansium, assembly GCA_030449835.1. Lineage (NCBI taxonomy): Eukaryota > Viridiplantae > Streptophyta > Magnoliopsida > Sapindales > Rutaceae > Clausena > Clausena lansium. The sequence continues at coordinate 1,182,426 of JASUUF010000109.1, read as the reverse complement.
ATGTGATTAGAGATATCATGCGTAAGTTCATAAGGGTAATAGCAAGTCACTTGTTGTCTTATGGCACTATTGATCTATTTATTTTAGTCCTCCTTATAGTGAGATAGTTGCCTATTGCAGTGATTTAGGTTGAGCAATTGAGCTCTTAATGAACTCCATAGCCCACATTTTGTGTATAATGGTATGTCAAAATTGCATGATACAATTGATAGAGGTTCACCTATGTAAGTGTGGAATTAGGTCGATTCCTATTAGAGTTAGATAGGCTTCTCTAGAACACTCATGAATCCAGGGGCACAGGGCCATTAAAGTGTCAAACCACAGAACAGCAAAAGACTGAGAGAGTATAGTGTGAGCATCTAGTCCTTTGACTCACGAAAGGAATATTGGTTCATAGAAACTATAAGTTTCACCGAGCTCCTATGAGACATGGGTAGTTGTTCAATGGCTGGTTCATAGCCTAAAAGGCACTAGTTCATATGCATAAAACTCTATGATGAAGGAAATTGAAGTATTTTGAAATATGTGGGGGATTGTTGGAATTTTATTGGTATTTCAAAATACTAATTTCACATTGGAAGGAAGTGAAAGTAATCACTTTTATGTTTGATTTGAAATTAGTCATGTGATTGATTTGATTGTAAATTAGAAATGAAAAAGTCAAATCTAGATGTGATTTGGATTATTCAAATTGAATTAAATTATGAGAAACATAGATGACTAATTCAAATTAAATAAGGAAAGCATGTGACTAATTCAAATAGAATTAGTAAAAGGATTATATAGGTTTCTCTATATAAAGGAGACAAAAAAAAAACCTTCAAGGTACAACAACCTCTATGACCTCTCCTTCTATCTCATGTTTCCTTAATTTTTGTTTTGCTTTGCTACACTGTTGTTTGGAGTGCAACCTCACAACAGTGACGTCATTGAATCCTAGAGATCAATCCGCAATACTTATGTCCTTATTGTATCGAGAAATCTTCCTAGAGTAGCGAAAATTAGTTTTAAGGACAGTGCATTACACACGCCTTGATGAACTTATGATTGCTGTGGGATGAACAGTGCCGTGAATAGTGTCTAGTGAACAGTGCTATGAATAGTATCAGATGAATAGTGACGTGAACAATAGCCACAACTACTATTTATGGAGTTCTATTCTCTGTGTTGAAATGTTGATTTTGCTGGTTTTGGAATTGACAGAAGCAATATTAACTCATATTTCCAACAAAAACTAGACATGACTTAACATTTTTAAAATATAAATGTTGGCCACTTTCAATTTATTCACAAGAAAAAGTTAAGAAAATATAAATGGTTGCCACTATCAATTTGTTCACAAAAAAAAGGCTAAGCCAAGTTGACATGATTAATTGGCCACTTGATAAAGTGAGCAGATTTTAAGCAAAGTTGGCATGATTAATATTGTTGGCCACTTAATCAAGATTAATGTTGTCCAAAAAGTGATAAAGTTTAATACGACTAAAAACAAAAACAGATAAGGTTGCATTCACCAGTAGATGATAAAATGAATTAATAAATTACTCTACTAATAGTAAAATTTCTTGTCCAAACTTTCAATCAAAGAGAAATAATGGATAAGACGCACCACCTTACCACAAGTTGATGTGGATAGGTCAAGAGGATTTCACAGTGTGATTCACCCGACCTGCACAAATTACAAAAATTTAAACTGAAATTGTTTATTGGGCTCAAATAAATTTTTCTCCCACTTGAGATAATAATTATAAAGTATAATACTATCTATGAATATTTACTACATATCCAAACTTGAAAATTTGACAAAACTATACAGAAAACGTTTTAGCAGCATTGTTGTAATGCTATCAAAGGAAACATAAAGGGGTTACATTTTGAAATTTTGTCCAAAAAGCCACAAGTACTTAAAACCATTATCGTTATTTCCAAGTGCATGCCACGTTTTTATGTTCATTTTACACGTAAAATTCGCCAATGGGGGAAAGGCAGATCATAAAGTGAAAATTGAAACAAATAATGGCTGTTTCCACCAAATTTTTGATTGGATCCGATTCGAACCAACAGCATGATTCTCATTATATCTAGCTCAAATCTGATTAAAATAAATAAATTTATATTTGAGGGGAGCTTGTGCTAAATTTGGGTTTAGGGGTGCTTTTCTAATGTTTAAGACAAGCGGATTAGCTGAGGTAGCCTAAGTAGTGAGCTAAAGTAATATACACAGTGAGCTGATGTGGCCATATAAAGAATAATAAGGAGAGCTCAGTGGAGTCCCGTAGGAGTTGATATGGAGGCTAATGTGTGTTTAGGTGTAGCTCAGGTGTACTTGAGGGATAACTCAGGTGTCTCACAAAATACTTAGTATAAGTGGGATATCTAAGATATGCTCATAAGTGAAACACAACCTGGACTTCAAATTGAAAATATAGTAAAATAAACATAAATACAAAGAGCACACAATGTTTACATGGTTTGATCTTTGGCCTACGTCCACAGGAGCAAATCATCACTAATCCTCTATATAAATGAGAGTTTACATAAGATTTTACATTATACAAAATGAATAACATAAGCTAGATAGCTATATAGAGATGTTTGGTCTTGGTAAAGTTGAAGATGGTGAATAAAGATTTAGAGAGTTATAATATGATGGAGAAGATGATGAAGGTCGAGAATAGAAATGGCCTTCCAAAAATGGAGAAGTAGGTGATGACCTAAAAGATGGAGAGAAAGAGAAAGAATGTGTGTGAGAGAGAGGAGAGGAAATGAGGCAAGGAGATGATATGAGCCTCCTTATGGGTGAATAAGACATTAAAATAGTAGAGACTAGTGGTAAGAAGAGTGCATAAAAGTTAGGTTAGATGTCATTCTTAGGTTAAATGAGAGGATGTTTTTAGGGTTATGTGTCATATTTAGGAAAAAAGGACAAGAATATTCTTTTTTGCATTGAGTTTATTCTTTCTCATAAATATCTTAAAATGTTAAACCTTGACCATTGATTTCTAAGCCTATCCAATGTAGTAAACTCACCCAAGTTGCATATTTATATTTCTCCAAGTATCGTGTCCATTTCGCACTTATAACTGTCCACGTGTCAATCATATATTGGTCCAAAAATATTATTCCAAATTTGCCCCCAAACAATGGCTATCTATTTTCCTCAGATTAAAAGTATTTATCTGTATCTACTTGTAACATTATAAATTTCAAAAACAAGACACATTATCAATGATTAATAAATTTAGTGGTGATATTTGACCCTTTATCATATCTCACCAGCCCCCACTTTTTGATTAACCCCATTAAAAATTTTAAATTAATCGTTATATCTCAACATATCCCACCTATTCCCAAATTTACCCTTATTTTTCCAGCCACCCACAATATAAAACTTATAAAATCTATTATGAAAAGAAAAAAAAACTCTCATAATCATTATAATCTCTCTATTTCTTTCTTAAGGTTTTATCCATCGTTGCCATAACCATAGAAAAAGATTTGATACTTTTTCATCATCCTTTTATTGAGTATTGTAAATTAATTTCTTCCATGATTACAAAAGTAGAGTATATAATGTTTGGGAAGAGATAATAATTTAAAAAGTTAAAAGAAATTAGGGTTTAAGAAATTAGATTAGTTAAATTAGATATTAATAGAAATTATCATGTGGGTACACTTAAAAGCTATTTATCTTTTTATGTCATTTCATATAAGGAAAAAAATGATTAGTATAAAACTGCTTAGTGGGGGTTAGTGAGATATAATGAGGGAGATATCACAACTTAAAAATTTTTAGTGAAAACTACTCTTTCTAACTCTAATGCATAACTTTAATGAATATACAATTAAGTGATTTCCACATAATTTTATTTAATTAGTTACATAAATTTAAATCTTACGAAAGATGGGAGTTAAAAGAGTAATTTAAATTTTACATTTTTTTAAGGATGGAGCTATTGGAAATCATTAAATTACTTACGAAACTTATTTTCAAAAAATATTTTTTATTCTTAAAAATAACCATAACTTAAATTGCTAGGGATAAAAAAAAAACTATATTCACTGTACGATCACATTCTTTGATTTTTTTTTTTAACTCATTTCCTGGTTTTTCTTTGTCATTAACACCTGTCAGTGGAATGAAGCACTGTTAATGATTGGATTAGGCTTCAAACTTTTGGATTTTACTGATATATTTTTCCTAGTCAAGTTTTTTGGAATTCATGTAAATTAATTATCTTTTCGTGGTTAAGCCATATATGAAAACAAAGGGTTATTTTCATTTACCTCCCTTGAGATTTTTCTTTGCTACACTTGGAGAGAAAGTTTGCATATATTGTCATAGAGCACCCTTGGACGTGTATCAGCGTTTGAGAACCGTTTGTTGGAAAAGTAAAAGTACAATAATACCCTTCATTACATATTACAAGAACTGACAATACTTCTGTAGTCCGGAGTTACAAATCATCTCCTTTTTTTTTTTTGGCGCCAAATGTATATATATGAAATAATATATTATGAGTAATGCTTTTTGCACCCCTCTATTATCCTTATAAAACCTCATTTTGTTTATTACTAGAGGAAACTACATAAAAAGACAATATATGAATCTAATTAAACTAAAATGTCTTTTTAAGAACCCTAACTATCTTTAAATCCTAATTTATAAGATAATTAATTTTTTTAATAAAACAAAATAAAAAATTATTTTGAAGCAATGATTTAATTATGAAGAAGTATATTTATAATTTAATTAATTATTTTAGATGAGAGTAATATGTAATTAAAACTCTATAGTAATTTTTTGTCTTTTTTTATAATTTCATATAAAAAGGAGGTATAAATATAAAATATGGGTTTCATCTGAGTTTTAGAGAGGTATTACAAACTCCACTCGATTATATGTGAGTGCATTTTTTAATAGATAAAGTGTTTTTTATTTTTTATGGGGTCAATTTGATTCAAATGTACTGCTGTTTGCAAATAAAAAATAGGGTAGTGATATTTGAATATTTCCACCTCGTAACTTTTGGAAAATCGCCCCACGTCTAGAAAATAATTATAAAAAGTTCACATTATTTTTAAAAATTTCAAATAAAAAAGAATTCTAAAGAATTAATCAATTAAATGTATAATTCTAAAGAAAAAATCAATTAAATCTATTTTTATTTATTTTTTACAATACTTTAATTCATTTTTTGTGACTTAGATTTTTTTTATTATATTTGACTACTAAAATTGCTTTAACCTAAATTTAAATTGACTATCTTACTCTTAAAAGTTAAAAATACCAAAAATTTGCTTTAACTTCGACATTTTTTATTTTATTTTATCAACTTTTAATTAAACTAATATAATGTCTTCATGAAACAATACTCATATAAATTATTAAACTGTCAAATTTATGTTATTTATATCTAAAATATTAAAAAATATTAGACTTTATTTAAAGATAAAATAATTAAATGGAACTTATATTAAAGCAACCTTAGCCGTAAAAAAAAAAAGAATGATTTAATTGATTAATTATACAAATATTTTTATTTATTTGCATTTATTAAATATATTAGAAATTTATTGTAAATATTTTTTATAAGTGGGGTGAGTTTACATAATTAATGAGGTGGAAATATCTCCACCCTAAAAAATAACATAGGTTTCATTTAATCTTTTCAAAGTTGTGGCACCGGGTATATAATTAAAGCCGACCTAATACCAAAACAAGTTTTTTTTTTTCTTTTGGTTATGTAAAATGGAAAATTTGCCAAGTATGCTACCCAACTTCTTTGGCCACATCTAAATCGAAGGGTATTATTGTACTTTTCCATTCCAACCAAACAGCTCTCAAAAGTTGATACACGTTCAGGGGTGCTATATGACAATATATGCAAACTTTCTCTCTAAGTGTAGTAAGGACAAACCTCAGGGAAGGTAGATAAAAATAACCCTGAAAACAAAACAACACCATATGAGGATGAAAAATTTAAGTCAATTTTGTTATTCAGTGTGGTTATAAATAAGATGGTAAATTGTAGGCCTAAGCTCCAAGCCAAGGCCCAACCCAGGTTAGGGGAAGTAAAAGGGCTAGGCCCATTAATGGCCAGACATATTTTTTATTATTTTTTACATTATTATAAATTTATAATGAGTTATTAATCAACAAGTTGTTATAATCAACAATGAATTAGAAAAATGACTGTCTAAAATAAAATAATAAATAAACAAAATAAAGCAAATAAAAGCTTATAAATTTAATTTTTTACTACTGGATTCGCTAATTCAAGCACCATATTAATTAATTAAGGCTTAAGAGAGAATTTAGTATTATAATTTTAGGTTTTTTAAATCATCAATAATTTATGAATTAGGATTTAAGTTTTCTTATTTTATATTTTTATTATTTATTATTTTCATTTATTATTTTCATTTATAAATTAATTTTTTAAAAAAAAAGAGGGTCCGCCTGGCTCGGGATTTTTTTTCTTAAACCCCTGTCCAGGCCTTCAATAGTAGCTTACCGGTTTAGGAATCAAAAATCCAAAAAAAATATTGAATGTGGTGTAGAAAGCAGGGAATAGAATCGAAGCAACCATGACATTTGGTGTCAACGACACAAGCAGCGTTCCTAGGTAACTGAAGTACAATATTGTGCAGAATATTGTTATAATAAATCCTTATGTGAAGACCATCACATATAAACCCAGGAACATTCATGTTAAATCACCAAGAATCAATAATAGTATATGCGGAAGCGTACCTGAATCCATAACGCTGAATCCCCTCTGGATCTGTATGGTTGGCCTTCCAGATCAGCACGTATATCCTAGAGAGCCCTTTAATTCTCTCTGTGCACTCTATCTGATAATGGGATGTCAGAAAGAATAGAAAGATACGTGTGACCTGGGGACCATAACCACTTATATAGACAACTTATCCTGTTGTCACTAGGTATTCCTAATTCTGCCCATCATAGAATTAGAATATCATTAGGTCTCTACACATTAAAGGCCCACACCCTATTAGATACATTAAAGCCCATATTACCGAAAACCTTATGGATCACTTTTAATTGGGCTTAACCTTATATGACAGTCCACAACACATAATTATTCACATATAAGCCCAACGTTGGATTAAGGATCCAACATTATTGGATTAAATAATCCAACAATCTCCCACTTGGGCTATATGTGTAACCTTATAATTATGCTTTGTAAAATAACCGTATGAGCTCAACCTTACTGTCATTACTGAAATGTATCTACAACCAATCCCGTCCATCAATCATACCAACATAGGATCAAAGCGGCCTTCGTTACAACTGTCGTAACTCGACCCATCAATGGTCACAATGCCAATACAACTGAATGACATGGATCATGATGTGGATGTGTAGCATGGAAATTTCATGCAATGTGATCTTAACATGCCTATTTCCAATTGGTCCACCTTAAACCTTAATGAGATCAAACTTACCAAAATCAGAGTGTGTGAGCAAACTAAAACTTTATTTCTGCAGAAAATAACCTTAAATAACCATAAACTAGAAAAAAAATAAAAAATGTCTATATTACAAGAGCATCTAAAATTACAAACTCCCACTAAAACTGAATATCCTTTAACAACATGACACCCATACGAGCAGTGTGCTCATGAAATATTTTGGGTGGCAATCCCTTAGTAAGCGGATCCGCAATCATGGAGTTTGTGCCAATGTGCTCTATAGACAACTGTCCACTCTGAACTCTTTCTTTAACAACTAGGCACTTGATCTCTATATGCTTCGACTTCGTCGAGCTCCTGTTGTTATTGGAATACATCACTGCTGACTTATTGTCATAAAATAATCTGAGTGGCCTATCAATGCCATCTACAATGCGCAGCCCCGTGACAAAATTCCGCGGCCATGTTCCATGATTTGATGCCTCATAACATGCTATGAACTCTACTGCCATCGTAGAAGAGGCTGTAAGAGACTGTTTAGCACTCTTCCAGGAAACAGCACCCCCAGCTAGTAGATAGATATAGCCCGTCGTGGACTTCATACTATCTTGGCATCCAGCAAAATCAGAGTCAGTATACCCAACGATCTCAAACTGATCTGACCTCTGATATGTGAGCATGTAGTCTTTTGTTCTCTGTAAATACCGTAAGACTCTTTTGGCTGCTCTCCAATGGTCTACTCCTGGATTACTCAAATATCTGCCCAACATCCCAGTCACGTACGCAATATTCGGTCGCGTACAAACCTGAGCATACATTAGGCTTCCTACTACTGACGCATAAGGAATCTTCTGCATTTCCTTTTCCTCAAAATCATTTTTAGGGCACTGCTCGAGACTAAACTTGTCTCCCTTAGCAACTGGGGTATCACATGGTTTACAATCTTGCATGCCATATCTTTTGAGAACCTTTTCGATATAGCTCTTTTGTGATAATTCAAGAATACATCGGGAGCGATCCCGATGTATCTGTATGCCTAATACAAAAGAGGCGTCACCAAGATCTTTCATCTCAAAATTCTTGGCTAGAAATCTCTTGGTTTCGTGCAATAAGCCTATATCGTTGCTGGCAAGCAAAATGTCGTCGACATATAAAACCAGAAAGACGTACTTGCTCCCACAAAACTTATGGTATATGCAATCATCAACCAAATTCATCTCAAAACCGAACGAGATGATTACTTGATGAAACTTGAAATACCATTGTCGAGATGCTTGCTTGAGCCCATAGATGGATTTCTTAAGTTTGCAAACCATATTCTTTGAGTCTCCGGACACAAAGTTTTCTGGCTGCACCATATAAATCGTCTCATCAATGTTACCATTGAGAAACGCTGTCTTCACGTCCATCTGGTGTAACTCAAGATTGAAATACGCCACCAATGCCATTATAATTCTGAAAGAGTCTTTCGAAGAAACCGGAGAAAAAGTCTCTTTATAATCAATGCCTTCTTTCTGTGTAAAGCCTTTTACGACAAGACGTGCCTTGTACCTCTCCACATCGCCTTTCGAATCCCTCTTGGTCTTAAATATCCATTTGCAACCAATGGGTTTCGCACCTTCTGGCAATGGGACAAGTTCCCATACGTCATTGTCTTTCATTGACTTTATCTCTTCATTCATGGCATCAATCCACTTCTGAGAGTTAGAACTTTCCATGGCTTGACGGAAATTGATTGGATCATCTTCCATCACTCCAATGTCAACCTCATGTTCTTGGAGAAATACAATGTAGTCGTCTGGCACTGCACTTCTTCTTTCTCTAGTGGATCTCCTTAATGGCATAGGTTCTTGAGGTGGAAGAGTTTGTTCTTCTGGAATAATTTCTGGTATAGGGGGTTCTTCATCATTGTCTTGATCTGTTGTGTCTTGAACAAAGCCAGGAATGAGACCCTGATCAATGTCAATAACACCTGTGGGAATATTAACACATTCCTCTTAAAAGACAATGTCTCTAACTGTATCTCCCCCCGCAAACTCAACATCCTCAAAGAATCGCGCATTTCCCGACTCGAAAATAGACTTAGTCGTGGGATCATAAAACTTGTACCCCCTTGATCTTTCAGAGTATCTAATGAAATAACAACTCACCGTCCTTGAGTCCAGTTTCTTTTCATTAGGCCTATAAGGCCTTGCCTTCGCTGGACATCCCCAAACATGTAAGTGCTTTAGACTCGGCTTCTTGCTCGTCCAAAGTTCGTAAGGGGTTTTGGCAGTCGCTTTAGTTGGAACCCTGTTAAGGATATATGCTGCAGTCTTAAGCGCTTCGCCCCAGAGTGATTCTGGTAATGTAGAATGACAAATCATACTTCTTACCATGTCTTTAAGCGTTCTATTTCGTCTTTCAGCAACACCATTCATAGTAGGCGAACCCGGCATAGTGTACTGTGGGACGATACCGCATTCCTCTAGGAACTTAGCAAACGGTCCTGGACATTGTTCACCTGAACCATCATATCTACCATAGTACTCACCACCACGGTCAGATTTGACGCTATTGATTCTTTTGCTGAGTTGATTCTCAACTTCAGCCTTAAAATTTTTGAACATATCCAAGGACTGTGACTTTTCATAAAGGAGATATATGTAGCCATATCTAGAAAAATCGTCTATGAACGTCATAAAATATTGTTGACCATTCCAAGAAGCCGTAGGGAATGGCCCACAAATATCTGTATGTATGAGTTCTAAGACATCTGAAGTCCTGTTGGCTTCAAATCTCCTTTTGTTGGTTTGTTTTCCCTTAATACAGTTAACACAAAGATCAAACTTTATAAAATCTAAGGGGTCGAGAATTTCGTCTGACACAAGTCTCTCTATTCTCCGTCTGGAGATATGACCCAATCTCTTATGCCATAATGCAGCTGAATTCTCATTGGTTAATTTTCTCTTAACACCTCGTGTACATAATTGCAGGGATTCTCTAAATGAAGCAATTGTATCCAACAAATAAAGATTATCATAATCTGACAAAGAACCGCAACCGACCAATTTTGAATAATGAAACAAACTGAATTTTCTATCCCCAAATGAACAAGAAAAACCAGATTTGTCCAAAGCGGGAATAGAAATCAAGTTCTGTCTAAAAGATGGAACAACAAATGTTTCATCGAGATCCAAATAAAATTCAGTCTTTAATAATAATCTGAATTTTCCAATTGCTTCAACTTCAACTGTTTTGCCATCGCCCACATAGATGTATCTTTCACCATCATTGGGTTTTCGACAATCTATGCAACCCTGCATAGACACACTGATGTGAGTTATTGCTCCAGAATCTATCCACCATGTGTGTTCTAGGCACCGAAGTTAAATTAACCTCAGAACAAACCAAACCGTGTCCTTTAACTCCACAAAAGAAACAACTAGTGCTTTCTGGATCATCCAGTTTCTTTTGTTGTTTCCTTTGAGGTTCTATATCTGCAACTTCCTTATCCTTTTTCCTCATTTTGCCTTTATCCTTGCCTTTATTCCTCATTGAAATTAGATTTGTCAATATCGTTCTTGACAAACCTCTTTTCAATTTCTGCAAGGAATTCCTTAGCTGTAGTTGCCTTTTCAGACATTAAACCTCTGAATGCTTCCGGAATGGCCTTCCTCATGATTGTGATACACATGCGATTTGATCTCTCCCACCTTTCTATTTCCCTTTTATAATCAGGGGTATTTTCATCCATAAGAGGTGAGGGAGAATCATTCCTTAACGCAAGGTAAAATTCATGACTCCGAGAACTATTAAAAGGTTCCCTTACCATGACTTGAAGTTAGAGCCATTTATCATCGGAATTGAATTGATGTTGGCAGTAATATTTATAGTAGACATAACTGATCAGAGAACAATTAAACAACCAAAACATGCTCTTATAACTCTCAAAATAACAATAATAAATTCAAATAAAGGCAAACCCCATCTCAAGATACCGGACACTCCATTAATATTTCATCTTTGGACAAAATATTAACTTGTAAGTGATATCTTGGTGTAGCAATCAAACACTGATAATAAGAACATGTCAAACAATAAACCTTCCTCTGGGCCGATTTATTATTTACACGTAAAACCGAATAATCATCACGTGTTTATTACCACAAGTGCACATGCAACTTTGTTAAATATGGACCTTCCTTTGGGCCGATCGATATTTATAGAAATTACATGTACAAAACCGTTTATATTCCAAAATAAATTAATTCCACAAGAGAGGTCACTTTGGCGACATGTTGCTTCAATTAATTTATCTCAAAATACATATAATCAAACACCAATATTTGAATTTAAAATTGTACCAAAAATTATCCTTAAAAAAAAAAATTTTTTTTTTTGGTCAAAGTCCGGTCAACGGTCAACTATTGACCGGTCAACCGTTGACCGGGTCGGACTGTACCATATGGCCACTGTTCGGGTCGGATTAACCGACCCGTATCCAAATCTAACCCTCTTTTCCAATCGGGTCAGGGTTGGACGGTTCGGTTGACCCGAATCGGATCCTGATCCAACCCTAATCCGTTTTCCTTTTTTTTTTTTTTTTCTTTTTCTTCGAGCAGCGGCGGCCATGGCCGTTGCTTCTTCTTCTTCTCCGACTGCCGCGGCTGAAAGCCGCTGCTCTTAATCCTCAGCGCTGCCAACGCGCTGCAGTAGAGGAAACCGCGGGACAGCGCGCTGCAAATCGCGAGGCCATGGCTGCCGCCTGACCCTAGCTGCTGCTGCTTTTCTTTCCCATCGCGGTCCGCAGCGCAGATTGAGCGCTTGGGGCGTGAATCACTCCAGCAGCCGCGCAGGTCGCGCGCCACCAGCCGTGCTCCAATAGCCCACGTCGCGCGAGCCAGCAGCAGCAGCAGACGAGCACCAGTAGCAGCAGCAGCAGTCGAGCGCATGGATCGCACGCACTGGAGCAGATCGCGTGGCTTTCCCTCTGCCGCGCGGTCACAAGCGCTCTGGTTCGCGCGATCCGTGCTGCTGGCACGCGATCGCTGCTACTGCTGCTGCGAAATTTCTTACCGGCCACAAAACTTTAACCTTAGGGAAACCGAATTTCAGAATATTTATTTTCCTTCATTCTGAATTTCTGAATTGTAGTAATAACTATAAATTTATTCTTAAACTCAACATTACCATAATTATCAAATTCAAGAACACCATAGATTTCAGTATTGATAAAAATAAATTTGATTCTCAATAATTCAACATGAAGAGTCTCTGATACCACTTGTTATAATAAATCCTTATGTGAAGACCATCACATATAAACCCAGGAACATTCATGTTAAATCACCAAGAATCAATAATAGTATATGCGGAAGCGTACCTGAATCCATAACGCTGAATCCCCTCTGGATCTGTATGGTTGGCCTTCCAGATCAGCACGTATATCCTAGAGAGCCCTTTAATTCTCTCTGTGCACTCTATCTGATAATGGGATGTCAGAAAGAATAGAAAGATACGTGTGACCTGGGGACCATAACCACTTATATAGACAACTTATCTTGTTGTTACTAAGTATTCCTAATTCTGCCCATCATAGAATTAGAATATCATTAGGTCTCTACACATTAAAGGCCCACACCCTATTAGATACATTAAAGCCCATATTACCGAAAACCTTATGGATCACTTTTAATTAGGCTTAACCTTATATGACAGTCCATAACACATAATTATTCACATTTATGCCCAAAGTTGGATTAAGGATCCAACATTATTGGATTAAATAATCCAACAAATATCACATAGAAGTTCCAGAAAATCTTATACATCGACCAATAATATCCAATCATCGGGTAAGTGATGACCACACAGGCAACTGCTTGAATAAGTACATAAGGAATCTCAACTATCAGCTAAAAAGATAAAGCTAAGTGTACTTGGATCGTTATATATATATGATCGATAATCATGTTAATAAACAAAGTCAATTGTATTCTCAAAAAAAATTTTACCCGAGCAAGTGCATAAGGCCATGAAGAGTACGTGCCTGCTGATTTTTCTCGATACATGACAGTTCGTTCTGATGCAACATATGGTAAAACTGATGAGCAGTTGATTGTGCCCAAGAATATCATAGAACTACAGAAGTTTATAGTGAACCAGGTATGTTGAACAAATTTTGCTGGTTCTTTCTGACACATTACAAGTGAAAAATGTTAGAGACCTGCAAATTAACAATAGCCATTGCCAATAATACTTGATGAGAGATTCTCTTTTTAATTATTATATAAGAGAAGCTAGCATATTTCAACTGATATGAACTGATAGTGAACATAAATTTTATTTTCCTTTGTTCCAAACTATTATGCAGAAAAGCAAAGATCCTCTAATTGTGTGCATAATTCGCATTAAGTTATATGAAGGGCTTCTCCAGTAGGACAAGCTGTGCTTCCATAAGCAAAGATATGAATTAATAAAGGAGCAAGTAATGCAATATCCAAGAACTAAACAGTGAGCTGATTTTATATCCTGCTCTGTATTAATAAAGGATCTTCTAATAAAACTTACTCATGCAGAAAAGAATTTGCTTATATTTGGGCGAAATCTACTCCAAGTTCAGCTTCTGCAGATAAGTGACCTCTAGTATCCATGTTGCTGGATTATATTTGTCTCTAAAAAATTATGCAACCATGGAATGCCCCGTCATTAAAAGTTGCCCTGTAAATGGTTTCCGGAATTAGAAGGTTTTGGTTTGTCTATAGAAAACCAACCTCAAAATATTCTATTACTTTGCTTGAATGCTTCCCCAAAGGGCCAGAGTAGATGATCCGGCCGCCAGTTTTCAGAAGGATCAACTACAATCTAGATCAAAAAATTTGGCAACATTACGTCCTTGTGTTTAAGTTGAAAATCCAATGATCTGTTACCAACTGTGTGTGTACAAATACTGTTACTCAGAACTGTTAAACAGTATCTTGTCATACATAGACCAGAGTAGCATCCCAGTTCCATAGAAATTGAGTTTACCTGTCTCATCAAAGGCTTCAAATATGTCAATGCTAGGCTGTTGGATAGTGCAAACAATAGTCCTTCCAGTATCAACGACATTTGTATTAAAAAGAAAAAAATGAGCTCAAATATCATCTCAAGTGACGTGACATTTAAAAATAATTAATTTATTACTACAACTCATAAATCTTACATCACTTGGAATAATTTTAAATAGTATTACTGAATCAAAATATGACATCTAAACAAAAAAATTAAGTGAAACCCCATTTAAGACATTTTGAAAAAATTATGCCCCTATTTCTGGTACTGTAATACATGAAAAATTAGGGAAAGCTACTTGCCTTCTCAAGGAAATCAGCTGCAGCCTTTCTTTCAGGATACCTAATTAGATCCACAACTCTCAAAAAATTCAAGAACACTTTGGGGCGGAAGGTGATACAAAATCTTTCCTTTTGCCATTAATATTATGTCATCAAAGAGATCAAAGGCTTTTGGTGATAGTTGAAGCAGTAAAATAAGAATAGTAACATCAGTGATATGTGGCAAATGTTTATTAAAAGTCACAATCAGAAATGAGGTGGAAATGTCTTGGCCATTTGTTATTTCATCCATGAACAATGCTTTCGTTGGACCTATTATATCTCCCCTGCAAAATTTAAATTTTTGTAATAGTTTCAGCAAAAGTACTTGATCAAGCAATAAATAAATTGCAATATAGAACAAATTCTCCGTTAGAATTTTTGTGACCCGTAGTCAATCTTTTTTTATGGCCTCCAGAAATGCCTCTTCTCAGGGCATCTCCAACAAATGTGTCAGCACAGAAATCAAGTCCAAGGATCTGAAAGTGAAAAAAAAAAAAAGACCAATTAACAAAAATTAACCATAAAAAATTTGATGAATGTGATAAAGAAAAATAATATGTATTCTATTTATGAGAATTACCTTTAAAATATAATCTGTTTGAAGAGTTTCATTAAGTCCTTTGACAGAAATTTCCTATAAAAATAAACACATGCTTTGCATATTACTAGCAATCTTCGATTTAAGATCTATTTGGGATTGTGGTACTGTAGCCATTTATCTGTTAATCTACAATTATTGTGAAATAGAATCAATTAGAAGCTGTCAAGTAAAAGTACTAGACACTTTTGATGTTGCGCTATCAAAATTAAGCAGAAGCACAACGGTTAAAACATACCTTCATGTACGTATCTATATCTTTATGACTTTTTATCAATTCCAACATGATTTCTTCACAGTTAGAAACAAACATTCATTTGTTATTACTGTAAAAAAATTGATGAAATATCAGCAACCATCAGATTAAGTACCATGATGCTGAGCGTTCAAGAAATGGACTAGAATCCTCTCCTAGTTTTTTTCCCCTCTTAGTCTATCATAGTGAAATAAGTGGTTAAGATTGAATTTTGAATTTTAACTTTTTTCACTTTACTTACAATTAAGTTATTTTTTCACTAAATTTAAAAGATTAGGAGAGGATCCTAATCCGAAAGAAATAATGTACCTGCTGCTCGGTTTCCTAAACCTTGAAAACGCGCAGAAAAATCAAGAGTTTCTCTCACAGTCAACTCAGAAATATTACTGTAAAAAATTGATGAAATATCAGCAACCATCAAATTAAGTATCATGATGCCGAACGTTCAAGAAATAATGTACCTGCACGGTTTCCTACACCTTGAAAACGAGCAGAAAAATCAAGTGTTTCTCTCACAGTCATCCCAGGAATGTGCGTATCATATTGGCTTAGATATCCAGATGTTTTTTGGGGGACAAATTCTTCTAGTTTGTAACAATTATAAGAAGCCTCCCTTGTGACCTAATGAAAAAATTAAGATAGAACAAAACTACAACAGTGAATAGAAAATTTTTTTTTTTTGGGGGGGCAAACTTATTTATTTAATTTCTTATAAATTAATAGAGATTGTAGCAAAAGAAAAAAAATGATGAATTATAACATTACAGATTTACAACTATGTTGTAGACTGATCTGTTTTATGATTTTACAACTTCATTTACTGATTCTAAAGGCTTTAAAAAAAAAATTCTCTTCATCGTGTAAAAATCATAATCCTCATAAAAAAATATTTTTGATACCTTTAGAGATTCGTTTAAGTTTCCAGAAAGACCCTTCAAAAGGGAATTTTTTCCACATCCTGGAGGATCAAGCAAGAGGGAAAGTTAAGCCAAATTTAGTTTGTATGCCTGTTGTTCACAAGGTGAATATAAAACCCTTTGTAGTCAAAACGGCAGCGTTTCAGCTTTCATAATGGATTAATGAAGACACGTGAGGGGCACATGATCACTTAATGCCTTAAACGGCATCAACTGGGAGCGTTTTGGCCTTAACCAAATTGGAGCAGTCACGTGAGCAACAGCGTGATTACTTAAGCCGAGTTCGTTATAACGGCCTCTTGGATACGTGTCAAGCATCTGTGCATTCTGGGTTGTTAAAGCTGTTTATAAACTGAGTTTTCAGTGTATATAGAAAATTCTAGACAGATATAGAGAGAAACTGAAAAGAGAGAGAGAATAATCTTGTTCTCTGTAATGAAATCTTGCCTGATGGATTCACCCATGAATGTAAGTCTTGCAAAGACTGAACCATGTATTTCTGTGTGTTTACTGTGATTTGATTTGCATTATGTTCTTAGGTAGTGTTTACTTTTTAGATTGGAGTGGGAATCATGGGATTAAGAGTGTGGAGTGAGAGTAGGAGTGGGAGTAGGTTGTTTACTTACACTGGAATGGGAGTGTGGAGTCGGAATCAGAATCCAATTGTATGTTTACTTTGTCTTAGTTGGGAGTAAATAGTTTCAAATTACAGTTTTACTCTTATTTAAAGAATTGTAATTTTTAATTATAAAATTAATAAAAAATATATTTGAATATAATAAAATATTTATTTTATTATATTTGTAAATTAATAATAATTTGTAATATTCTTAATTATGTAAATACAATTTTAATTAATTTTAATTTTAATTATGTAAATTAAAAATAAAGATAGTATTATTATGAATTATTAAATAAATATAATACTATTATTTTTAAATATCTATAATAATTTATATTTTTAAATAAAGATAGTATTATTATTATTATAAAATTTATAAAATAATATAATAATATTGTTATATTATTTAAATAAATATAATATTATTTATTTTATTTTATTAAATATTAATTAAATTAAATTAAATATAAAAAAAAAAAGAACAAAAGAGGAAAATCCATTCCCACCTCCCCCCATGGAAGTCTCACTCTCACTCCCCACTCCAAGATTAGGTGGGGCCCATGGAGTGGAATTCCCTCTCCTAAACTTAAAAAGCTAAGTAAACGCTGGAGTGGGAGGACTCCACACTTCCCACTCACACTCCAGCAAGTGAATACATCCTTAGTTCATTCTTGGTTCAGTCTCTGTTATAATTTGTTTCTGCTGTTGAATTGATCTGATTTGCTCAATTGAGTGTGTGCAACTTGAATTCATCTTGTAAAGATCCTTGGGCAAAGTTTTGGTCTTGTTGAGTTATCAAGAACAGATCAGACTCTATAATGCCAAATACTATCAACAAAATTTTTCATTTTATTATCTTAGCCCCAAATACGGTATCAATAAAATTTCTTTGTAATGTAATAGCAAAGTGTTCTAAATTCACGTTATAGATTATAATTCTGAATCCTTGAAGATTTGAGCATGCATGTGAGAGAAAGCTTGAGAATGTCGTAGAACAATTGAGACGTATTACAAGAAATTTAAGAAATAAATTTAAAAAGATTTACATAAAGCAAATTTAAAAAGCAAATTAAAGTGTATTTTTTTGTTTTGCTTTTGGTGGGAATGGGCTTTATTTGGGGAATTAAAAAATCGAATCGAACTGTCGGTTCTGTTCGATTTTGATTCATTTTTTAAAATAGAGAAAAAATTGATCAGTTCAGTTTCTAATGAAACTAAACTTTTCGGTTTGATTTTTGGCTAACTCCATTGAACCTAAAATTGAGAACTGAAAATTCAAAAAAATCACTTCTAAATAAAGGCCTACAATAATCAAACGGACAGATGCCAATAGATTATGTATTTTTATTTGATTCATTTCAATTATCATTTAAAGACAAACCAACCGTGACCACCCATAATTTTTTCTTTTGTACTTATTTAGTGTAATAAGCTGTACCTTCCCGGTACTATTACCCCACTAACATCATCAATGATGCTTATATTAACTTGCTGTAACTTGAGATAATATAGATGTGACATGAATAATTAATTTAGTGATAAGTATATATAAGTTGTTTTTTTTTTTTAATAGTCTTATTACATACTAATGGATATTTGTGTCATAAATAAGTAATCATGTTGAGGTAACACAAATATTTGTGTCACAAGTAATATTATCACATACTTTTCGTGTTATTTCATGTCAATATTTTATTAATTATGTAACTTACGTCAACAAAAATTCAAAAAAATCATGTGGTATTGTTTAATCGTATGGTGACCTATATTGCCACCTTGAATTAGAATAGTTCACACTGCCAAAATTTTTATTCTAAACCCACATAACTTGTGATAAAAATGTTATTCTCTTTGTTATCCCCGTTTTCCTTGTCCAAGATCACATTTCACTGTCTTCTGTTTGATGAAGCTTTTAACTTTGCTACCTAGTGATGTTGGATCTTTAATTCAACATTGCTCGATCCTTAATCCAAAGTTGGGCTTACATGTGAATAATTATGTGTTACGAACTGTCATATATGATTAAGCCCAATTAAGAGTAATCTATTAAGGTTTTCAGTAACTTGGGATTTGATGTATCTGATAGAGTATGAACTTTTAATGTGTAGAGACTAAAAGGATATTAACTATTTCTATGATAGATTGAAATATGAATACCTAATGATAACAAGAAAAATTATCTATATAAGTGGTTATGATCCTTAGGCCACAAGTAAAATTCTATTCTCCTCTGACTTTCCATCATCAGAGAGAGTGTAGTGATTAACTTAAATGATTCTGTAGGATAACGTGTTGATTTGGAAAACAAACCACACGGATCTAGAGAATAATTCAGCATTATGGATTTAGGTACGCTTCCGTATATTCGTTTAATGATTCTTGATAATACAACATGAATATTCCTGGATTACAGGTGATGGTTTTCACCAAAAGTTTATTATTGTTCTAATATGTTCATAAGACTATGACTGTAAAAAACATAAAACAAAGTAATGAACCTTTTATTTATCTCGCAAGATACATTGTAAATTTATTAATTTATTAATATTAATTGTATTATCTAGTTATTTGTTTGCTTTTTTAACACAGTTTCAGATTCAAGAAGAATGTTTTTGATTGATTGTAACTCATGGACAACATTAGTTATGTTCATTCAACCTTGCGGTGACTCCATTGAACAAGCAACTCCAATTCTGACCATAGAAATGAGACATTCTAATCTGCTGTTGATTCTTGTTTGCCTTTGCCTATGCTTATTAATACCAGCCAAAATTTCACCATCATTTAGAGGTATTGGATCCACGATGTCCATCACATGATCAAGTAAGGCCATTCTTGCAAAGTTATAAATTTTCAAGTCTCCCTCAAATATAACATATGTGGGTTTTTTTGTTGTCACCATTTCCAAGTGTCTTTTTTTCATCATTTGAATGCGTTTTCCGACGGATGTTGTTAGGGGCACGAATATGCATATGGTCTTATTGTTTTTTTTATTTTTTTTTATTTTAGATAATTGGCTGCCTTTAGTGGATATCATGTAGTCCAAGTCTAATGCAAACTGTTGCTATTTTATCATAGGAGTAGTAGTTGCAGAAGTTTAGTGGCAACTCTTTAGCTATTTTTCAGCTCTTGAACGTTGTAATCTTTGGCTATTTATTCCAAGCCACTAGTGAATAAAAATAGCAGATAAGTTTTACTCAAATAATTCAAGAACAGAGAGGTCACAAGTTCCTCAATCAGCCTGACGAATTTTAATTATCTTTAACTCTACACAATAGGTTCCAGAAAACAAAAGAGGAACAATCCTCAGTACGTACCAGATATATTTTATTTTAACTGAGAAAAATTTTCCTCAGTAATAATCCATTTTCCCATCGGAATTATAGAATTAACGACAAGCGTTTTCAAGATAGATTTCAGGGATTTGTAGAATTATCAAGGGATTATGTCCCTCGGTAATTCATGTTTTTGTGTCTCTAACCTACTATATTCCAGATTCATTGGGTCAAATGAAAGAGTTGAAATCTCTTGGAATTGGCCGAAACAACCTCTTCGATACAATACCTCCTTCCATTTACAATCTTTTACTTCCTTGTCATTTTCTCGGTGTCTCAAAATCAAATTCATGGGAGCCTTCCACCATCATTAGGTCATACTTTTCCTAATCTCAAACTCTTCCAAATTGACCAAAACTTCTTCAGCGGATCCATTCCAATATCTTTATCCAATGCTTCAAAACTCGAACACATTCAAATTGCCGATAACAATTTCTCCGGATAACTTTCAGTCAATTTTGGGGGCATGAAGGATCTTTCATTCCTGAATTTAAAATTTAGTAATTTAGGAAGTGGGGAAAGTGATGAGATGGGGTTTATAAATTCTTTGGCCAACTGTAGCAAATTGCGAGTTCTCATTTTAGGTGGCAATCAATTTAGAGGAGCATTGCCTCATTCAATAGCTAATCTGTCAAGCCAACTTCAAATTTTGGTCCTTAAGTATAATCAGTTATATGGAAGCATACCTTTAGGAATACGTGACCTTGTTAAGTTATATTTATCAGGGATGGAGGAAAGCCAATTTACAGGCACAATTCCTAAAGAAATGGGTAAAATTCTAAACTTACAGAGCTTGGATTTTAGTGACAACCATTTCTCAGGGGAAATTCCTTCCACTCTAGGAGATCTGTCGTCATTATTGCAAATTTTCTTTATCAATTACAATTTATCAGGAGTCATCCCTTCAAGTCTAGGAAATTTGAAACGATTGGCATATTTAGAAATGTTCGAAAATGACCTCAGTGGAACTATATATCCCAGAAAACATTTTCTGTCATGGTCATATATTCATATTGAATATTTTCTAATGTGCTTTGGGATAATAAATTTTGAAAACTAATTATTGAAAGAGTTATGATAGGATGTTAAATTTTAGAATCATGAAAGTGAGTCCATATGGAAATGTTAGGTGAATGAGTTGGCGTAAGTTTACCAAATGACTTGCATAGTGGAAAAAGCAAGATACTCATTAATTATTCATCATCATATGCAAAAAGTGATTTTACTTTCTCTTTGGCTGTTAAATATGTTATGTTGTTTAGGACAAATAGCTCAGGCAAGGAACCTTCTGTGAAATCGACTTGCATTTGTCGACATAGAAGGAGAACTGGAGAAGGAAATACCCATGAAATTAGTTCATAAAATTTTAATAAAATCACGCCTGTCAATATCAAAGCTCAAACAAGAAAAAGTGGACAACATTAAAAGTATAATATGTTCACATTTCTCTTGTCATTTAATTAAGCATTTATATTTGGAAATGAACATGCCAAGTCCAGCTTCACATTAAGGGAAAAAAAAACGAAGAAAGAAAAACATGTCTTTGAATTTAAACCTCTCAAAGCTAGTGTCAAGTCAAGTATCGTTGCCAAGTTAGTTTGAGAAGTTCATTAGGCTTACTTAGCAACCTTTGTGCTAGAAGTTGTCTAAGTGTCGCATGGGTTTGCTACGCAAAATACTCATCCCGTGACATGAAGCTCACATATAAAGGCAAGCCAAGGAAATTACCTTCTCACTTGTAGAAATGAGCACAAGCATGTGACACTGTTTATTTTCCATCCATGTTTTTTTCTTCATCACACTGTTGCAAGTTGCAGCCTTTAAGGAGGGAGATTGTGCTACCCAGTAGGCCTTTATGTCAATGATTTCTCATGACCCTCAAGGAATCCTGAACTCATGGAATGATTCTCGCCATTTCTGCGAATGCAAGGGCCTCACATGTGGTTGTAGATTTATCAAACACTTCAGTAAAATTGCAAAAAATTTGTTTAACTTGCTTGCCAAAGATTCATCTTTTGTATTTGATGAGAGTGTTTAAAAGCCTTTCAAACACTTAAGAACATTTTAACCTCAGCACCTATCATTCAACCACCAAATTGGAATATTCCTTTTTGAAATCATGTGTGATGCATATGATTATACCGGTGGGGCCTTTTTTTGGAAAATGTGATGATAAACTACCTTATGTCATGTATTATGCTAGTAAACTCTTAATGATGCACAATTGAACTATTCCACCACATAAAAAGAGTTGTTTGTTGTAGCTTTTGCATTAGACAAGTTTAAATCTTATGATAAGGTTTAGAGTCTTGATCTATTTTGATCATGCTGCATTGAAATATCTTCTCTCTAAAAAAGATGCTAAGCCTTGTATAATCCGATGGATTTTATTGTTACAAGAATTTATTCTTGAAATTAGGGATAAAAAAATATTTGTAGCAGATCACTTGTCTAGATTAATAGTTGAATCCATGGATGAAACTATTCCCACTAGAGAGTCCTTTCTTGATGAATAGCTCATGTCTGTTTACCAATTACCTTGGTCTGCTGATATTGTTAATTATCTTGTCATTGGTCAAATGCCAGCTCATTGGTCTAAATAAGATCGAGTTAAATTTTTAACCAAAGTCAAATTGTTTCTTTTGGGACGATCCACACTTGTTTTAAGTATTGACCTAATTAGATAATTAGGAGATGTGTCCCTGAAAATGAAGAAAATAAAATCATTTCCTTTTATCATGATCATGCATGTGGGGGTCATTTTAGAGCAAAGAAGACATCTACAAAAATCTTGCAATTTGGCTTTTACTGGCCATCATTGCTTAAAGATACTCATGCATATTGTAGTTCTTGTGGGAGATGCAAAAAATTAGGGAGCATTTCACAAAGAAATATGGTGCCTTTTAAAGCCCATTTTAATTGTTCAATTATTTGATTTTTAGGGCATTATTTTTCTTTTAAGTGAGTAGAGGCAAGAGCATGTAAAACAAATGAACATAGAGTTGTAATAAAATTCTTATTGGAAAATATATTCTCTTGTTTAGGCATTCCTCGTGCGATTATTAGTGATGGTGGAAAGCATTTTTGTAATAAGTCCTTTCAAAATTTAATGAAAAACTATAGAATTATACACAAAATTGTTACCCCTTAGCATCTACAAACAAGTGGCCAAGTAGAAATTTTAAATAGTGAAGTTAAGCACATTCTTGAAAAAAAGGTTAACCTTAATAGGAAAAATTGGTCTTTGAAACTTACTGATGCACCATAGGTCTACTGTACCGCTTTGAAATCTCCATTGGAATGTTCCCATATAGACTTGTGTATGGTAAGACATGTCATCTCCTTGTTGAACTAGAGCATAAAGCATATTGGGCTATTAAACAACTCAATTTTTCCCTTAATAAAGCAGGCTCTCATAGAAAAGTACAACTCACTGAGTTGGATGAAATTAGGAATGATGCATGTGCTAAACAGTACAGTACAAGGATAGAATGAAAATTTTTCATGATCAGAACATTCTAAGGAAGTTCTTTCAACCTAGTCAAAAGTCCTTGGGAAATTTACAAGAATAACCCCTTTATTAATTTTCAAAATAACCCTCCTAACTTTTTTCTATCAGCGTTAGCCAAACAAACCACTCTCTCCTGAAAATACCCCTATCATTTTCACTCTTACACGAGACCGAATCCCTCTCTAACCAAACTATCACTCACACAGATCTCTCTCACCGATTTTCGCGGTAGTTTGGCTGCTAAAGACACCAACTCAATCAGTGGCAAGCACTCTCTCTCACCAATCTAAGGTTAGTTCATATTATTTTTTTGCCTTGCCGTAGTTGTCTGTAGTTGTTGTTATCGCGATGGTGTTGGTGTTGTCTGTAGTTGTTGTTATTGTGATGGTGTTGGTGATAGTGTTGAGCAATGAATACTGTGTATCTGGTACGATAGGCGCACCTATCGCGCCCAATCTAGTGCGACAGGCGTGCCCAGTCGCACCAGATGTGGTGCGACTTCTGCCAGTGGCACCCCACGCACGCCTGTCGCACCTAATAGGCGCAATGGGTGCACGCCTGTCGTACTTGATGGGCGCGCCTATCGCACCCAATCTGGTGCGACGGGCGCCTGTAGCACCTGATAAAAAACACAGTTTTTTGTTTATATTTATTTTTTCATCTTATAAATTTAATATAATAATATTATATTGTAACAGACAAATGGCGAGACCGGGTATGATGAAGTTACCGTATACAGATCACTTTCCAGGCCGTATCACAAGTATGTGTAGTCTAGAGATGGTAGTAAAAGCCATCCAAGCCAGCTTAACAAGAAAGCAGTTAAAATTGTTCAAGAAAGATAAATTTGCCCATTTTTTAGAGTGTGGAAGTTTTTCATTCAGTGGCTTGATTCTTCATAATTTGTTGCTTAGGCAAGTGGAGCGCAGAGAATGCGAAGATCAGTTATGGTTTGAAATTGGAGAACAACTGATATGTTTATTAGTTGGAGAGTGGTGCCTAGTTACAGCGTACTGAAAAATACAGGAACGCATCGGCTCCTTACTGGTTTATTGTTCAAGAAAGATATATTTGCCCATTTCTTAGAGTGTGGAAGTTTTTCATTCAGTGGCTTTATTCTTCATAATTTGTTGCTTAGGCAAGTGGAGCACGGAGAATGCGAAGATCAGTTATGGTTTGAAATTGGAGAACAACTGATATGTTTATCAGTTGGAGAGTGGTGCCTAGTTACAGAACTTTGTTATGGCGAAGATCGCGTACTGAAAAATACAGAAAAGCACCGGCTCCTTAATAAGTATTTTACTGGTTTGTTTCGTAATTTGACCCTCAGCGAATTCGACTCAAGATTTGAGGAATTGGACTTCAAAGCTATGGATGATACTGATGCACTCAAGATAGCGCTCTTCTATTTTGCAGACAAAGTACTAAATGGAAGAAAACTTAAGAGTCAAATAAATTTTTCAATGCTTAACAAAGTGGACGATATAGATTACTTCCGAAGTCGGCCATGGGGTTGTTTATCATGGAAAATAATTTATGAAAGTCTTGACAAAGTATTGTACGGCAAAGGTGAGAAAATTAAGAAGACTCTCTTGGAAAAGCCAAATCACAAAATTGAGAAGTACAATGTTGATGGCTTTACGTCTGGGGTTCAGGTGTGTTTTTGTTTTTTGGAGTAATTAGTTTTTTAAAATTGGATTAATATCAATTAGTTGTATAATTTACGTACTTTGGTTGTTGCAGGCTTGGATTTTTGAAGCGATCGGAGGGATGCCGTCCGAGTGGGTCGTTAAAACCAAAAAGAAAATTTCCTGTATTGTGTAATGGAAGCCCATGGCTTCTTCTAAAATAAACTTTAGAGCAGTTTATTCGTTATTTAATGACAAATCCCGCCTTGTAAGTAATATTTATTGATAGATGTTTACTACTATATTTCATATTACTTAATACTATATAATTAAATTTAACCTAAAATTTGGGTTAATTTTATGACAGAAAAATATTTTGCAAATCCTCGAGCCAGACGCAAAGGAAAATGCCAAACAATTTTGGCAGACTGTGGAGGTTTATGTGCCCCATATCCCAAGTTGGGCTCGTAATGAAGGCATTCTTTAATGCGTCATAAAACATTTGTTAAACAAAAGTCAAAATTTGTTCACTTATTGTTAACTCATCTGAAATGGTACTTTGTGCAGCATCAGCCTATAAAGAATGTGCCGACCATTACAAGACCATTAGAGGAGTAGCACTACACTGCGACCCCAACAGTACAGCAGGAAAAGGTCGTTGAGGACGAGGTTGATGCTGATGAGATACACGAGTTTGATGTTACACGTGCTTCAGAGGTGATAAAGCATTTCTATTTGTTAATTACATTAATATTTTGTCAGTAATTGTTTTATTTGCGATATAAACATAAATTATTTACGTGGTAATAGTTGAGAACAAAGGATCATCATAATTTTATGGTCCGACAGCTGGATAAGATTGATCGTAATATATCGAAACTGAAGTCGGCATTTGAGGCAGAACATAAAGAATACAAAGAATTTAGAGAATCGGTTATGAGATTTATCGGTTCGTATACTGATTGATCATACGGTGCTTCTCCGACTGAACCCTCGTATCCAGTGAGCAAATTCTACATTTAATAATTGTATTCCCTTAGCTTTTAATCTTATATTTGTTTAATATATTCATCTTACTGAATGGATAGGCCCCAGCTCATTGTGGAGTGTATACTGATATTGTTGGTCACAATATATCTACTCCGATGTCAGTGTATAGCTTTTTTGGAGATGTAAGTGGGGATAGCGTGCAGATCCTAATAGAGCCACCACCGGGCATTAGTAAGTTTGGACGTCCATATAGACCGTCCTATGTCTTGAATAGCCCATATTTTATTCCGCAGTTCAAGCGAGGACGAAATGTTAAGCCTGTACCTACACTCCAACTAATGGATCGTGAGATCGATGAAAGAACAAGTGTTGATCTAAATCCACTTCGGGGCTTGGACAATAGAAGTCAATATGATGAGTTCGAGCAGTGGTTTGCTGGCAATATCACTGTCGCTCATACTGTCTGACAGTCACACGAGTTCTTTCAAATTCTTTTGGGCCACACTCAAATGGGATGGCTCGGTGACGAGGTAATACTTTTTCCTATTTATTGGAGTTTTATTGATCCGCTTTCTTTTAATTGTGTTCTAAGTCGACATGTTTTTATTCTTTTACAGCATATTCATGACTATCTTCGCTTAATCAGTGAAAAGCAACAGCAGTTTCGAATGCCGTACCTCAGCGTATCACGCATGCAGACACTTATTTTTGGGTAACGATTTTACAAATCTGATAGTAATCATATTTTTTTAGTATTTCGTTAATTTTTTTTGTTTATGTAATATATGCACTAGGTGTTCTTCAGGTAGTTATGGAACAACGGGAATTGTTCATTGGATTCTTTAGAATATAACAAAAACTTAAATAGCTATATTGATGGGCAGCCAGACATTATGGCAAAACTGTTGACAGCTGTCGATCAGGTGTGAATTTGTTGTGGGAATTCTGACATAAGCTTGTGTGAATTTTTTTTGAACTTATTTCTATGCTGTTTTGGGCATAATAAATATTAAAATTATTGATATTTTTATATATAGGTATTAATTCCTGTGAACCTAGGGGGTGCTCATTGGGTACTTGTCTGAGCTGACTTTCGGACTAATAAGGTCTGGATTTATGACTCTTTACTCGAATATCGCGACGATAAATCATATAGAGATCACTTCAAGCCATTTGAATTCATCTTCCCTCGATGGCTATAGCATGTTGGATTCTACAACACCTAACATGATGTGCGGAGTGCTGACTCATGGAGAGTAGTCGCAGTTAGGGGTGTGCCACAACAGCAGCCTGGTAGTGGTGATTGTGGTGTTTTTATGTTGATGTTTATCATGTATTTAATGTTTGGGCTCAGCTTTAATTTTAACAGTAGTCATGGAGATTACTTTAGGAGGAAGATTGCAGTGGATATTTTTAATGGTGATATTGGATTATAAGTCATTGTATTTTGTACAATTTTTAATGGATATTGAATTACAATTTAAATAACATAACTAATTTCTGAATAATAAGATTAAAGTGCAGCAAAATAAATAATAGATTATCTCTAATATATTTAAAACTTCTTTAAAAATAATAAATTTTGTCATAATAATAATCATTAATTATTGATATTTGAATTTTTATAATTTTTTAATCATTTGGCCGGCCAGCCGCTTCATTTTATTCAGTTAGCCGCTATGTTTCTGATTTTTTTTCATTCACTAGGCGGCTAGCCGCTTCTTTTTAGGCGGTTAGCCGACATCTCTCTGCCTAATTTTTATAATTTAAACAATTGTCCTAAAATTTTTGTTAATATTTCATTAACGCCCAAATTATTTAGATACTTTTCAAATAAACCCTATTCAAAATTTTTCCAAATTATAAGAAGTTAAAAATTCATCGATCATATATCATAAACTTTTTAGGCTAATATTGTATAATAAACATAAAATAATACTTTATAATACATTAAAAATTAGAACAATATAACTAATTTCGGTTTGATACAATTGGATTCTTACATCTCTTTCGGTTATGCCCCAGTTCATTGCAGCGCCCACGTCTCATGGTTCTCCGGCCTACATCCTCGCCGACAGAAGGTATTCTGAGCTCTCTATGACGACTAGGTGGTGGTGCTTCTATTGGTGGATAAACTTGCATCTCTTGGATATCAGCTAGAACAGCCCAGTCATCAACATCACCAACCGGTTCCACTGGTTATGCATAAGCTATCACCAATGATTCCTTAGTATAAAAATCTGAACATAGGCTTATATAATCAACTCGGGCAGTTAGACAAGATGCAATTGCATGCGCACAGACAAGCTGATCCAGTTGAAAAACTCTACAGGAGCAACATTTGTTTTGTATGTCAACTAGTCCGTCCTTCATACCACCACCTTTAACTGGTATTGATACGGAGTCACAGGCTTAACGATTATTCTTTCGGCTTTTGATCTTTGGTTAGTGATAATTTCATCTGCCCATGTTGTTAAATGAGTACTCATAGATTCAGCAACAAGCTTTCTATCATAAAACCATTGCTGCATTGTGCTTCTAAAGTGATAAACCAGATGAGTAATCAGAAATTTCCGCGGTTCCTTCATTAAAGAATTAACGCTCTCCGCAATATTGGTGGTAAGAATACTGTATCTCCTACCTTCAAACTCAGACCTTGCCCAATTGCATGTACCCACATTATTCTCTAAGTAGTCGGCCGCACTGGAGTGCAGCATATACAGTCCCTGAAGTTGTTTTTTAAATTCTTCGTGTCCATATGCTTTTGCGGCATTTATGAAGATAGGTTCAAAATCATTCCATACAGCAGCAGACATTCTAAATCTTGCCTTGATGTTACCTTTTACATGGTAAAAGCAAACTTCATGGCCCGCATTATGAAATACTTTAAGAACAGCTCTCCTAATAGCAGTGCATCGGTCAGAGATAAATACTAAGTCTAGCATATCACCAATCACTCCATGTAACTTCGTCATAAACCATTCCCAAGCATCATTGTTTTCTGAATCCAAGACACCAATGGCTAATGGATACAATTGGTTGTTTCCATCTAAACATGTTGCCACAAACATAGTCCCCCGATATAGCCCTCTTAGATGTGAACCATCGACAGCAATCACCGGTCTAATGAATTGTTTAAACCCTTCACAGAAGATCCAAGAACAACAAAGTAGTATAAGAAATTGTTATCTCCATCTAGTTCGAGATGAGTAACTGTACCATTATTTGCTTTAGTTAAAACATGAGAGTATCTCGGAAGTAAGTTGTATGACTCTATAGGAGTTCCTCGGACAATTGCAAGACCAACTTTTTTGGACCGATAAGCTTGCTGGTATGTTAGCTGGACACCGTATTCCTGTTGCATGTCAGCTATGATATCATTCAGAGTATATATCCTTTTTTCTTAGATATATTTCTTCGCAATAATATGACCAACAACCCGGCTCCTTACTTAGTGACGACCGTGAGGCAACACTTCATTATGACATGTGTGTGTATTGTCTATTTTCCTCACTACCCAGTAAATATTCTGCTCATTCGAAGGCCTCGTTGATCGAATACGCCATTTACACACAGTAGCTTTAAAACGTGTAGTTGTCGACCGTGTAATCTTAAAATCAAACTTATCCCTGAAGGCAACTTTACATGGTTCTAATATTAACTCATTCTTCTCGGCAAACAACTTACCCACACCAAAATCATCAGAATTACTATTTCCAATAAAGTCTGGAGCAATAATATTTAAAGGCACAATTGGAGCAAGAGTTACAAGGGGATCAACTGCTCTCCTCCTCCTCGAACGGGCCATTGAAGGAAATGATCGGTTGTTCCTACTAGTACCAGCAATATCATATTGATGCTCTTCTTCATTGTTAATAGGAATACTGGAATCACCGATGGCCCCCATCATAATCATCACTGTCACGGAACTCATTATTATGGAATTTTGGTAACACCTATTCTCCAATATCCGTTAAGGTAATGCCATTGCCATCATTTATGTGATTATTGGTGTGGAGTGGACTGTAATGTTGTGGTGATATCATCCTTGGTAACACCTCTTCTTCAATATTAGGAGCATATTCGTTAACTTTATCAAAAGTTTCAGGTTCTACGATATCTTGGCTCAATACTCGAGGAGATGTGGTTACAAATATAAGAATACATCCTTGGTACGACCCATTAGAGGCAAGATGTAACACAACCTGTACTATTTTATCATTATGTATGTCCATGGGTAATGAACATATATGATAAGCTATGTTAATAGACCTCAAAGTTGTCTTCAATGTGATCCTATATTCACTAGGATTTATTCCCAAAACCTTATGTATTCTTGCCACAAACTGATCAAAAGTGCAAGTTTTCTGAACCAAAAAGGCTGTATGCTGGCCGTTGACATACTCCATATATCCATCCTGTAATGTCTCCCACCAACCATCATAACACAATTCAAGTGCAACTAAATCCATTAAACCTGAAATTATATAACATTTATAATCATTAACAACTGAAAAAAAAATAACACAAATTCGCAACTAACAATAAAAAAAATAGAAACTGTGTTTTGGTGCAACAGGTAAGACAGCAATCATGTCGCACCAAAATACAGAATCACTGTCACTGTATTTTGAGCGACAGGGTGCATCCGTGTCGCACCAAAACACAGAGACAATGAATCTGTGTTTAAGTTGCGACATGGTGGATGTTGCACCAATGCACTTGTCGCACTCGTGCCTGCGCACACACAATCGCACATCGCAGCCGCTCCAACACACAGAAACAGATACCAACTCAAAAATAAAAAACATAAAAAAATAGACATTTTAACAGTGATTATTTATATTTATTTTATTACCTAAATTTCAGCTGAGTTTCTTTCTCTATAGATTTTGCTGTTTTCTGTCGCCGATCGCCGATGCCGACAATACTGGTTACGATGCACGTTGTCGTTTTGTATCACCCATCGCCAATGCCGAAAATACTGGTTTACAGTTTAGTATTTGGTGAAACGCTGATTTGGTTACGGTTGAGTGTTTGGTAAAATGCTGGTTTTGTGAAGAATACGAGTTTTGGCTATGGAGGGTAATATAGGCCATGAGTGGTTTGTTTGGCTAATGTTGATAGAAAAAAGTTAGGAGGGTTATTTTAAAAATTAATAAAATTTAAGAGATTATTCTTGTAAATTTCCCAAAGTCCTTTTGTATAATTTTCATTTTCACCTTTTTCCTGGGAAATTACATTCTAGGATCAGGACCATTCACTCCTTATACTATCAAATCCTAATGGGCCTATAAAAAATGAAAATCCTATAAATTATGATGCATTTAAGGTCAATGGTCAATGGTTAAAACCATTCTTTGAGTTAAAAACCCCAGAAGTCGAGGAAATTCTTTTAGAAAATCCTATTTATCAAGTTTGACCCATTTTTGTTTGGTTTACTATTTTTCTTTCTTGATATTTTTTACTTTGCGTATTTTCTTTCTTTTCAACAGTTAATATTATTATAATGTCTTTGCGATCTTGTTGGATTGCATTCAGAAGTTATCTCAGGTGAGATTTTCTCTCATGCTCTTTTGTTCTCTTTATTTTCCCTATGTTACATATGCATTTTAGGAAACATTGGGGACAATATTTAGATTAGGTTTGGCGGAAGGCTTTTTGGTTAATTTTCATTTAAAAATAAAAAAATAAAAAAAGTGTGAGGTTAATTTGCAATGATGTCTTGAAATTTTCTTATGGTTTATATTCGTTATCATCAACTTGGATGCATGATTGTACATTTGATTATGATTTTATGTTCTTGGTTCAATTTAGATTGAGAACACACGAGTTTTCTAAAAAATTATACCAATACGTAGTCTTTTTTTTTTCTTATTTATACTTGATGAATAATTCACAAGTTATACTTGACAAACTTTCACTAGAGCGCTGGCATTTTTTTTGAAGAGAAGTCAAGAGCCGCTTATGTCTAACGAGTGATAAAAGTTTAACTTATCTTGGCATGAAGAAAAAAAGAAAAAAGAATGAGGAAAAGAAAATAATCTCTCTCCATCATTATATTAGCCAAGGGCTTAATTACTCTCAAATCTCCCATTCTTCCCTTTTTTTTTCTTTTGCTTTTCTATTTGACTTTGAAACTAGTGCAACAAACCATAGTAGGAGATTCTGGAAAGAACAATTGAAATCATAACTAGGGTTGGCAAAAAAGCCTAGGTTAGTCTGACCATCCACATGAAAGCCAGGACAAAGACTTAAGGGAAAAAGGCCTAGATCAAGCTCGACCCTTTATTTTTTTAAAAAATAAATTTATAAATTAAAATATTAAATTAAAATCTAAAAAATTAATTAAAAATAAATAGGAAAACGTAAATTCTTAATTCATAAATCATTGATGATTCAGAAAACCCCAAATTATAATATTAAACTCTCTTTTAAGCCTTAATATATTAATAGGGTGCTTGAATTACAACATCCAGTACTGAAAAGTTAAATTTATAAGTTTTTATTTGATTTATTTTTTTATTTTATTTTAAAATAATTATTTTTTTTAATTCATTACTGATTATAACAACTTATTAAAATTTTATAACAATTTAAAAATAATTAAAAAATATGTAAAGCCCAGGCCATTAATAGGCCCAGGCCAAGCCCGATGTTTATACTTCCTCTAACCTAGGCTTGAGCCTTGACTTGGAACCTAAGCCTGCAATTTACCATCCTTATTTGTAACCACATTAAATAACAAAATCGTCTTAATATTTTCTTTCTCATATGTGTTGTTCTGTTTTCGTATAAGGCTTTAACCACGAATAGATAATTAATTTACATGAATTCCAATAAACTCGACTAGGAAAAATATATCAGCAAAATCCAAAAGTTTGAAGCCTAATCCAATCATTAACTGTGCTTTATTCCACTGACAGTTGTTGATGACAAAGAAACACCAGGAGATGAGTTAAAAAAAGAAAAATCAAAGAAAATGATCGTACAGTGAATAGATTCAGAGATTTTTTTTTTCTAGCAATTTAGTTTATGGATATTTTAAGAATAAAAAAATAATTTGAAAAAAAGTTTCGTAAGCAATTTAATGGATTTCAATAGTTCCATCTTAAAAAAAAGGTTAAAATCTAAAATATTATTATTATTATTATTTTTTAAGATTTTGCACGTCACGCAGTCTTTGTTTTGGCTTCTCTGTCTAAACTTATGGTCCCAGCAATATTGTCAAATGCGTGTCCTGCTACTTTTGAAATTTAGAAATTTAAAAGTTATAGAGAAAGACTTTGAATCTGAAAAAAAAAGATAGCCATCATGTGGTTCAATTGTCACTTTATGATCTGCCTTTAACTTTTTTGCAAATTTTACGTGTAAAATGAACATCAGAATGTGACATGCACTTGGAAAGAAAGAAAATGGTTTCGAGTTGTCTTTTTGGATAAAATTTCAAAATGTTTATGTTTCCTTTAATAGCATTACAACAATGCTGGTAAAAAGTTTGTTGTATACACTGCAAGAATTTCATTTATTTACAGCATCTTATATACAGCGTTCCTTAAAGAAACGCTATAGTAAATAGTATAGACAGCGTTTTAATTTTCAAATGCTGTTATAAATTATTAATTTTGATTAATTGTAGCGTTAAATTTTAAAACGACAGAGAACCTAATTGTTATGCGCCACCCCAACGTTATTCCCTGCACCCTCCAATAAAAAATAACATTTATTTTTTGCTGAACGCATCTTTTTTTTTTTTTATTTCACTTTAAAGAAACTCACGCTAAACTCATGATCTTGGGTTCACTCTCAAATTAAAAAAATATGAAAAGAATTTAGATCTATTTGTAAATAGATGTAGGCAATATTAAACTCTAAAAAAAATTAATTAGATTCTTTAATAAAGCAAAACCTAAGAAATCTTCATTATAATTATCCTTATTATATTAAAAACACAAAATTAATTAAACTAAATTAATTTTCAGAAAACACTGTTCACAGTTACTGTTTACGAGTACGGTTCATGATTCACTGTTCACAGGTTACTGTTCATCAGCATAAAAAATATTAATTTTGCCACAAAACAATAAATTGCAGAAATTAAAAGACGCGAAGATTTTTATGTGGGTCAGATTAATCAATCTTACATCCACGAGGCCACGCCCAAATGAAAAGTAATTCACTACGTTAAGATGTTACAACCTATGAATTTACCAAACTTAAGACTCTCACTTAAGTTCCTCATCATACAAGCTTACTCAACCTTAGACTGAATCTGCTTCTCTTGAATAACCACTACCCCTCTTGATCCACGATCCTCAAGGCATTTCGCAAAGTGATCAATAGCGATTCTTCAAATCTTTAATGTCTAGTGATCCAAGATCCACATAGACTCTCCACATAGATGAGCAAAAATAGTCTTATTACAAGACTTGAATATAGAAGACAATATAAATAAATCAACACAACCTCATGTGCCAAATCCGGCTTCTTTGTTGTATACTCTGTGTTGTGCATCACCCTTCAATTGTGAATCACCTCTCTTTATATAGGCACTAGGGTTTCACAAAAATAGCAAATCTTAAAAGACTTGGATTCTTTCCAAATAAGAATTTCTTTCCTATTATAATTCCTATGATCCTGAATAGGAATAAATATGATATTCCTACCTTGCTTGTCTCCCAAGAAATATCTAGAGCATTAATAAATTTTCTGTTTGAACCAACTTCTGCTCTAAATAAATCATACGTGCCAATTATAAAATTCCACCATTAATTGACTTGCTAAATTAGACACCTAATTAAACTAGGAAACAAATATTCCTAATAAATTAGAATCTCACTAAATTAGGAAATTAATAAATTAATCCCTATTACAAGACATGCAATAAATAAATTTTCAATTTAACTAGAGTTGCCATAAGATGCCAACTCTATAAATAATGGACTTAACAAAATATATACATTTAAACTCACAATCTTCAATTTCAAAAAAAAAAAAACAAATTCACGAGCTTTACTGTCAATCCCTATAATACTCATATTGTTAACTTTTGATTCAATTTCATTTAACAGAACCAGAAAGATATTGCAAGGGTTGTTTAGATCAACAAAAGCTTAAAGTTGAAATTGCAGTAATCGCTGGAATTTCTATTAAATTTCTCTCATTATCTCAGCTGCATGCTTTGATCAGGCAATTTTTTCTCAGTTTCTTACAATTTCAAGTAATTTCAGATTGGACGATGATTTGAGAGAAACAAAAGTTGTCTTTAGTTTCATGATCTGGTAAATTCTTCAGCTCTATTCCTTTTAACTTTTAGCTGTATGTATTGATTAGGTTTACTTTCTCAGTTTCTTAAGATTCCAAGTAATTTCAAAGTAATTTCAGTTTGGGCATCGAAAATAAAAGTTGTCTTCGATTTAACCTCTTAGTTTATTCATTTAAATTTTGTCTAAATTTTAGCTGCATGTGTTGATTCAGGTAATTAATTTTCTTTTCATCTTCTGGTTATGTATATCAAATTTGAGTTAAATTTAAATATATTCAAACTATAATGTGATTTTGGTACTTTTGTTGGCTGAATTATCTAATTTATTTACTAAATTTTAGTGCTTATAATCTTATACGTTTAAATTGTAGTAGCAGGTTATATATTAACAAATGAAGGACTCATAATGGATAAAACATGGGTGAATCTTCCAAGGTTTTAACATGAATTGGTATTATAAAAAAATTAAATCAAACAATTTTGTAATCAAATAATTAAAGTATAAAATTACTTTTTACATGTAGATTTTCTAAGCAGTATAGGGATGGTGCTCGAAAGTTTGTCAACATGGATCAAGCAAGTACAGGGGATGGTGATTATATCACTTGCCCCTATGCTAAATGTCAAAATCTCCATTCTCAACATGTTGACATTGCTTATGAGCATTTGGTTATAATTGGAATCAATCCTAATTACACTACTTGGGTTCTCCATG
This sequence comes from Clausena lansium, assembly GCA_030449835.1. Taxonomy (NCBI): domain Eukaryota; kingdom Viridiplantae; phylum Streptophyta; class Magnoliopsida; order Sapindales; family Rutaceae; genus Clausena; species Clausena lansium. Next base: position 1,145,788 of record JASUUF010000109.1, on the reverse strand, counting down.
GGGAAAGTCCAAGCGTGAATTTACAACATACAAATTTGGAAATGTCTGATGCTTACGAGATGTATAAGGATACTTATGATGTGCCTAATGAAGATGCTGATCAATCTAGTGATGCTTATGAGCAGCCTAATGATCATGAAAATGTATCTCATGAGTGAAGAGGATGTTTTTATTCAAAAGGATGATGTTGAAGCTCCTCTTTATCCTGGCTGTACAAAGTACACAAGGTTATCATTGGCTACAATTTTTCTCAAACATAAAGTTGATAATGGTCTATCTGATAAAAGCTTTACAGAGTTACTTCAAATCCTTAAAGTTATTCTTCCTCTAGAGAATACTATTCCAGATTCTATATATTCAGTAAAAAAGTTACTGAAGGAATTTGACTTAGGATATGAAAAGATAGATGCATGTATAAATGATTGCTGTTTGTTTAGAAAAGAGAAAAAAAATATGGACAAATGTCCAAAATGTGGTGCTTCTAGATGGAAAGTTAATAAATGCACGAATAAGATTAAAAAAGGTATTCCAGTAAAGGTGCTGCGCTATTTTCCAATTATTCCTAGGTTTAGGAGGATGTTCAATTCAGAAATAATGGCTGAGCAATTAATATGGCATGCCAAGAATCAAAGCCAAGATGGCAAGATGCGACATCCTGTTGATTCACCGGCATGGAAAACAAATGATAGGAAGTGTCCAGGATTTGCTTTAGATCCTCGAAACCTTAGACTTGGACTTGCAACTGATGGATTTAATCCATTTCGTGATCTTAGCTCTAGATATAGTTGTTGGCCAGTGATATTAGTGATATATAATCTTCCTCCATGGCTGAGCATGTTGCAAGAAAACTTAATGTTGACTCTATTAATTCTAGGTCCAAAACAACCTGGAAATGATATTGATGTATATTTGGAGCCACTTATAGAAGACTTGAATGAATTATGGAACAATGGGGTAAATATGTATGATAGATTCTCTAAGTCCATGTTTAATTTGAAAGCCATTTTAATGTGGACGATTAATGATTTTCTAACTTATGGTAACCGAGCTGGATGCACTACAAAAGGAAAATTTGCTTGTCCTATATTTGGTTTTGATACATGTTCTTATTGGTTACCACATAGTAGAAAGTTTGCATGCATGGGCCATAGAAGATTTCTTGACCCCTCTCATTCATTTTGTTTTCTTTCAAAATGCTTTGATGGAGATAAGGAAACTAAGGAAAAGCCTAAATCACTGACTGGTGAAGAAATATTGCATGAAGTAAAAGATTTTATTAATGATTGGGGAAAAAAGGGCAAGATGAAAAGGAAGGGGAAAAGGAAGAGAAAAAAAGATTCAAAGGAAATAAAGCAAATATTGAAAAAAATTCAATATTCTTTGACTTGCCATATTGGGAGGTATGTCATTTTAATCACTATTTAATTAAACTTTTTTATTTGTGTTTTAATAATGTTTATTGTAAATTTTATTCAAGTAATAACTTTTTTAATAATTATTTTTAGGGTTTAGTCTTGCGTCATAACTTGGATGTAATGCACGTGGAAAAAAATGTATGTGATAGCATTATTAGTACACTGTTAGATTTGAAAGGAAAATCAAAAGATGGGTTGAATTCTCGTAAAGATTTAGAAGAAATGAGAATTAGACCTGATTTGCATCCAAAGGTTGAAGAGAATGGAATACGTTTACCAATAGCCATGCATACACTTTCTAAACCAAAGAAGCAAACATTTTGTAAGAGATTGTTTGATTGAAAGTTGCCATACGGATATGGTTCTAACATTGGAAAGTGCATTTCAGTTGAAGAATGTAAAATCATAGGTCTTAAATCTCATGATTATCACCTTCTAATGCAACAATTATTATCAGTAGCAATTAGAGGGCTTTTACCAAAGGGACCACAAACTGTAATATTTCGGCTGCATTACTAGTAAAGACGTGATCAACCACCTTGCTGCATTGAGAGAGTTGAAACCTTCAAACATCAAATCTGGGCAACAATGGAATAAATTCATTATAGATAGAACTTCTATGGAGTTTCAGGTCAGTATGATTCTTCTAAATTGTATAAGGAAATTTTCATGTGAAAATAATTCACTCACTTTTCAACTTTGTTTAGTTGAAAAGCAAACATTTCCAAGCTTTGAGAGCAAAACAAAAAAGTGTTCATCGTATAAGCCGTAAAGGACTTCCTCGTTTAAGACATGAAATGGTAATTTTTCTTGTTTAGTTTTTTATTCTTATGCATTACTAGTAGTTCTGTAATCAAATAATGATCTGTATATTTTGTAGATAAAACAGAACCCAAATTCATTTATAACTCGAGTTGACGTTTGGGTTCGTGCCTATTCAAAAAAAGATGGAACTCCAATTGATGAGGAAATTGCTGATAACTTGGTGATTAAAACTTCTTTTTATAACTATTTTATTTACCAATTAATTCTTTTGCTAATAAGAATTTAGGAACACATGTTACAGGAAAAAATCAAAGAATATAGGAGGACACATCCTGACTTAAGTAACTATACTGTCAAAAGCGATGCTCTAACTAACGTATTGGGAAAAGAATGTCCGAGACGAGTTCGAGGATTTGGATTCGGAGCCACACCTTCTAAATTGGCTTTACAAGCAATTACCCACTCAAATGTTTCTCGGCTTGAGAGTAGACTAAATGATCTTCATGCCAAATATAATGAACTTCAAGCAGCATTCATCAATTACATGAGCACACATGAGGTAATGAAAGTATATGTCTCTTTTTATATGTTTACATTTGCTTAGTTGTATAATGAACTTCAAGCCTCATCTATCAATTACTGAAAGTTGGTATTAATGATCGAATTTAATTTGAATATATAAGTTATGACACTTTATATATGTTCTGAAAGTTGGAAGCCACGTTGTTGTTTAGTATGCTCTGGTTTACTTCTTTAAAATGATTCATATGCTTTTACTGCAAGTTTTTCACTTTGGTTCTAAGTAGAAGTAATCTTAACACATTTTTTGTACTTGTAGGTTCAAAATGGTAGAAATGAGAAAATGCAAGATTTTGAAGATAATTCACAAGTAAGTTTTGGATAATTTTAAGAAGTCAATAATTATGTTCTAAGACCAATACCTTTGTTTTATTCATCTTGTTTACGGTAGATACAAAGCTCCAATAGACATGGATTTAATAAATCTACTGTGAAGAAAACACAATGCAAATTGTTGGATTAGAGGGGTACAAGAAAAGTCGTCGGAGAAGGAACAGTTGCATCAACAAATCCACTTTCAAAGGTACATCACATGGATCTTGGACCAGATTGCTGGAAAGTATGGGTTACAGTAGCAACAATAGGGGAAACTCCTTTATATCGTACAACATCTGATTTTCATGTTCTTGATGATGAAATTGGAAGCACCATTGCTTGGCCAAAGAACTATGTAGCCTTAAACTAAATGGTTTATTGATGTATTGAATATTGTTGACTTGATGTGGACAATCTATATTGAATATTCAATTTTGATATTTGTAAGGACATATGCAGTAACTTTTCAGATTTGTATATTTGTATGGATATTCAATTTTGATTTTTGAAGGAACAAATAAATGTTGGTTTTTTGCAAGATAGTTTTTATAGCATTTAACTAATGTTATTTTTATCTTTACAGCATTTTTATTATAGTTTTTTTAAAGCATTTGTTGACTGCTGTATTAGACCTATTATCTTTTGCAACATCATCCAAAACAGCGTTGGACAAAATGTTACACTTGACTTAATGCAGCGTTGGTCCAATGCTGCAAAAAATAAACTTTCTTATAGTGATAGACAATATTATACTTTACAACTATTATCTTAAGTGGGAGAAAAATTTATATGAGTCCAGTAAACAATCTCAATATAAATTTTTATTATTTGAGCAGGTCGGGTGAATTACACTGTAAAATCCTCTTGACCTCTCCACACGATAGGTTTCTACTAGTACGAAGGTGCTACATCTTATCCATTATTTCTCTTTAACTAAAAATTTGGACAATAAATTTTATTACTAGTAAAATAATTTATTAATTCATTTTATCATCCACTGGTGAATGCTATCTTTTTTTTTTTTGTTTTTAGTCGTATTAAACTTTTATCACTCCTTAGACAACATTAATCTTGATTAAGTAGCCAACATTAATCATGACTCAAGTTTGATCTGCACTTGACGTGTGGGCGCCTTTATCATGACTGAAAGCAACTAGCACGAAAAGATTTTTGTCTCAAAGTTTGAGAGAAAAATTTCTCTTTTTTCTGATCTGTATATTGTGGCACCGCTATCTCGTTTTTGTGGAGAAAGAAACCTTTTTATATTCTGTTAGTGAAAATCCTAGACTCCTTATTTATCTCTCTTTTAAATTCTATTAAATCAAAATATTTAATTTAAATTAAAAACAAGATAAAGCCCACTTTACACTTGCTCTTGTTATAAGGGCCCACCTTGTAAAATAACACAAGGCCCTTTAGACACAAGCATATTAAATGGAGCCTCCCACCAAATAAGATATTTAGGCTTTTAATCTAAATAGTTAGTTATCTTTTTTATTATTCAAATAGTGGTGCAGTCAATTAAATGAGCTAACTCGGGGATCATATGGGTACATACAATAGTGGCTACAATAATTAAGCCCTTAATTAAACAAGCACGATTATTTAATTCCAAATCTACTCCACTAAAAGATTGGAACTGACCTCCATAATTGTATGCCATCTAGGATAGTGTTCTCGAATAATAATTTGACCCATGCCACATTGATTTCTTTACTGAACAATCCTTTATACCACATCGTTAATTAAATTGATATATCAACTGTCCATTCAATTTAATTACATAATGTTTCTTGACACTTACTGTCTCTCTCTAATGATCATTTTCAACATACCAATTATGTTGATACACTCTGGCCAAAAAATTCTATGCTCAAGTTGTACAAATTCTATATTATTAATCTATAATCTCACTGCTCATAATTGCTCCCACCAAGATACCGGGTAACCTTGACTACAAATGTATGTCGCGCCCATTGGTAACTCAAATGGAATAATAATCATGAACATGAAACTATAATTAACTCAAGACTGAGATTGCAATAAAATCACTGCCTATGAGATTTAATAAGTTTGACAGTTATTTCAAGGTTAATTAAATCTCATATGTGATCCAGTTCAATGTAATCAAACTACATCAGTAAATTCATACATGATTAAGATAAATTATTCAATGAATTCTACAGTCTAAACTTAAATAGAGCGCCCAACTCTATTTGTCAATTACGAACTCATTTTATTTAATCATAAGATAACTTGTATTTAAGTCTTCTGTGAATCCATATGATGATCACATAAATACATATAATATGATTAAATGGACCTTATTCAAAATATTTATGCAATTAAGATGTCTGAAAATATATCTCAAATATTTTATTAATAAAAAAATGTATTTATCATAAATAAATAAATCAATATGCTTTAAAGAGCACATAATCCCACCAATCTCCCACTAGCTCTCAAAGCATATGTGGCAACTCACGCATGCCTATACATTCTAAGTGCAAGTTAAAAGGTCTTCTAGGTATGGCCTTTGTAAAAGGATCGGCCAGGTTTTGTTCTGAGGCAATATGGGTAACCTCTATATCATCTCTCTGCACTATTTATCTTATGAGATGGTATTTTATTTATGTTTTTGCTTCTTGTGGTTTCTTGGTTCCTTAGACTGAGCCACTGCACCACTATTACACTATTAGAATGATGGCCATAGCGACCAATAAATTTGTCGCAAAAATTATGAAATTGGTCACTAAAAATAATTTGCTACCAAAAAATTATGGTCGCAAGTTGGTCAAATTAGGTCCGTCAAGGAAAAGTATCTGCGACCACTTTATAAGTTGGTCGCAGAAAATAACTTTTAGCGACCAATTTTAATATAATTTCACTTTGTCTCTGTTACTTTTTTGCCACCAATTATTTTGTTGCAGATTTACAATATTTGCGACCATACTTAAACTAGTCGCAAAAAATAATTTTTTAAATGTAATATTATGTTTTAATTATAATTTTATAAAAATTTAATTAGTTTAATTTTTTTGAATTTTTCTTTAATAATTAAAACAATTATAACCATCATCACGAAAGTAGAAGAATTAAATTAAAAAATTTATAATTGATAAAAATACACAAAAATTTTAGCAAATGAAATTATATTATTTAGAACAATTACATTATTGTAACATTTGGAATAATTACATAATGATCTTAAAACAACATGTAATACTTGGAACAATTACATTTGTTCATAAATTTCTTGATTTTCTTCACCTCCTTGCATCTTGATTTTCTTCACCTCTTTGTATATGATCTTCAATATTTAATTTCTACCAAAAAAAAAAACACAAAGGTTAGTTAACTTTTACACACGATAATCAAATAAAATTGTGTAACAAAAAAATTGTAAGAAAAATAAGCAAAGAAGATAGAGAGAGAACAAGAGAATGAGAATTTTAAGAGTGAGAGAACTTAGAGATAAAAAAGAAAGAGAGAAGAATAATACAAATATATATAACATGTAAGTCTTTTGCGACCATATATAAATTTGGTCCCAAAATGTTGTTCAAATTGAGTTTAAATTATGTACGGTGGTTGAATCTCCGCCAAAATTTTTCATTTTTTGCTACGACATTTTAAAATTGGTCGTAAAATGTCTACTTTTAGCGACTAAATAACAATTTGTCGCAAAAACTATTATAAAATATGTTTCACAATTTGTTTGGCAGTAGATTTCCCACCAAAATCTTGGACTTTTTGCGACAAGTTGAAAGTGGTCGTAAAAAGTAGATATTTGGGATGAAATTTGGGTTTTGTCCCAAAAAATAGTTACATATTAATTTTATCAATTTTTTTTTTTGCGACGAAATCTTTAAATGGTCACTAAAAGTATGTAATTTGCGACCAAACACAATTTGGTCGCAAATAAATATATTTGCCAAGTGCTTTTGCGATGAAAATTATGTTTGGTTGGAAAAAGTGAGATTTTGTGATGAATTTAATTTTAGTCACAAAAAAATACAACATTTAGCGACGAGATCACCTATGGTCCCAAAAAGTCATATTCTGCGACAAAAATTAAGTTGTCGCAAAAAATATGGTCGCAAAAGAATATATTTCTTGTAGTGTTATCATAAAATAGTTTAAGAGGTACAGTTACTACAAGTCCCACCTCAAAATCTTGTAGTAACTTACGGAGCCAAACAACTTCTGATGCAGCCACATATTTAGCTTTTGTTATGGAGACTATGATACAACTTTGTTTCACACTCCTCCAACTCACAACTCTACTTCCCAATGTAAACACAAAATCGGAAGTTGATTTTTTGAAATCTTTATCTGACATGAAGTCAAAATCGGTATAACCCACTAGAATGAGATCATCACCAGAATACACAAGCATATAATTCTTAGTTCTTTTCATATACTTAACTATATGCTTGACTATAGTCCAGTGTTCAGGATTCGGATTAGATTGATATCTATTGACCATCCCTACTGCAAAACAAATGTTTGGTCAAGTACATAGTATGGCATACATGAGACTTCACATAGCTTCTGCATACGGAACTCGCTTCTTTTTTTCTCTTTCCTCAGGTGTCTTAGGCGACTGATCTTCAGAGAGTGTAATTCCATGTCTGAATGGTAACAAACCAGTATTGGAATTTTCCATGCCAAATCTAGCTAGTATCTTATTAATATAAGCAGTTTTGGATAAGGTTAAAGTTTTATTCTTCTGGTCTCAAAGCAATTTGATACCAAGAATATAACTGGCCTCTCCTAAATCTTTCATATCAAACTGTTTAGCCAACCAATTCTTTATTGATGATAATACTCCTATATCATTTCCAATTAAGAGAATGTCATCTACATAAAGAACCAAAAAAGCTATAAGTGTACACACACAGCTCATTAATATTTTGTATGAATCCAAAAGTTTTAACCGTTTGATCAAATCTGATGTTCCATGACCGGGATTTTTGCTTTAATCCATAAATGGATATTTGCAATTTACATATCATGTGTTCTTGTCCTTTTTTAATGAACACATCTAGTTGCTACATATAGATGTCTTCTTCAAGATGTCCATTAAAAAACGTAGTCTTGACATCCATTTGCCAAATTTGATAATCCAGCACTGTAGCAATGGTGAGCACAATCCTGATAGATTTAAGCACAGCAACCAGTGAAAAGGTTTCCTCATAATCGATTCCCTCTTTTTGAGAGTACCCTTTGGAATGTTTCCACCCTTCCATCTACTTCCTTTTTTCTCTTATAGATCCACTTAAACCCTATAGGTTTTACCCCATTTGGTGCCTCTACACATTCCCAGACTTTATTGGAATACATAGATTCCATTTCTTGGTTCATATCATTTTTCCAAAGTTAAGCATCTCCATCCAATAGAGCTTCATTTTAGCTAGTGGGATCTTGTACTTGTCTATCTAAGATAGCTGTGTAAGTTTCTCCCAGTAACATGTACCGTACTGGTTATCTAGTTATCCTTCCACTACGACGAGGTTCTATGGGTGGTTGCTGTTCAGGGATAGTGTTATGATCTTTAAGTTATTGCTCTTCTTCTTGTTGAATAACAGGTACCGAAATCTGAGCATCAACATGATCTCCTGTTAATTATTACAATATTGCCTTACTCATAGGTTTGAAGGTATTAATATAGTCTTCCTCAAAAGAAGTGAAATGTGTACTCACAATCACTTTTTGGTATTAAGGACTATAAAATAAACCTCTTCTTGTTCCTTTGGGATACCCAACAAACATACAAACCTCAGAACGTGAATCCATTTTGTCAGCCTTTGGTTTCAACACATGTGCTAGTGAACACCAAATATGGATATGTTTCAAATTTGGTTTGCTACTTAACAATAATTCTATTGGGGTTTCAGACACTGACTTAGATGGAATTAAGTTCAATAGGTATACCGTAGTTTCTAGTGCTAGTCCCCAAAACGAGATGGTCAAATGTGGAATAACTAAGCATTGATATCACCATATCTAAAAAAGTTCTATTTTCTTCTTTCAACCACACCATTTTGTTGTGGTGTTCCTGGAGCTGTCAGTTGAGATATAATCCCTTTTTCAACCAGATACTCTTTGAACTCTCTTGACAGATATTCACCATCTCGATCAGATCGAAGTTTCCTTATGTTCTTACCTAATTACTTTTCTGTCTCAGCCCTTTACTCTTTGAATTTTTCAAGAGCTTCAGACTTATAACACATTAGATAAACATAACCGTATCTTGAATAATCATTAGTGAATGTGATGAAATACTCATAACCATCTCGAGCTTGTACATTAATTGGTCCATATACATTTGTATATACTAATTCAAGTGGTAATGTTGCACATATTCCTTTAGCTGAGAAAGGCCTTTTGGTTATTTTTCCTTCTAAACAAGATTCACAGAGTGGTAATAATTTATTTTCCAATGGACCTAGAAGCCCATATTAAATCATTCTCTGTATCCTACTTAGGTTTATATGACCCAAGCGCAAATGCCAGAGGTGACATTGGTTGGAAGAAATCTTTCTTTTCTTAGATAAGTGCATATGCTCATCATTTTTAATCACTGTGTCATGCATAGAATGGATCATAGGAATTAAATGATATAAATTATCCTTCAATGTACCAGAACATATTAGTCTATTATTTTTCAAAATATAAACAGAGGAACTAAAATTTACAGTATACCCTTGTTTTGATAAAGAAGCTACCGAAATCCAATGCCTCTCAATATCTAGAACATAAAGACAATTATTCAAAACTAAAGTCTCATTATTAAAAGATAATAAAACAGATCTAGTCTTCACTGCTGACAAGAATTGGCCTGTTCTTAACTGCACTTAACGCTTCCTTCACTTAGTTTCCTGGTTTCTTGAAACCAAAAAAGTAAATTACAAATAGGGCAATTATCCACCGACCACCAGTTTTTCGTGCTTTTAAAAAAAAACACAATTCCTTCTTTTTCTTTTTTATTGAATTCGATCTAAAGTTACAATTTCTTGCATCTGTCCACCTCCGTTTGCATAGTGTTAAGAGAATTAATGGAATATTCGACAAATGACCCTTTTACCCCCAAATTGTAAAATTACAATTTTATATGCTATCACTTTCCAAATTACAATATTAAAATTACCCTCACTATGCTCCCTTTATCAGTTCTCTACTTCTCCCTTTCCATCAAGAATCACATCTACAGTCGAATCACATCTACAGCCTCGAAGCGCTCGCTTGCTACGCCCCCACAAGCTTTGAATCACGGCATGTGTGGCAAGAGTCATATGCCAACGCCCTCTCCCTCCTCCACCTCAAATTTCTCCATTTCTTGCCTCCTATCTCCTCTCTCTCGTCGCCACTATAACCACTGTTAACTCCACTTACTTCATCAATAACAATAGACACTTCGCTCTCTAAATCGCCATTGCCTCCATTAAGCTGACGTGGAAGCGCCCGTTAGCCAGCATGATTTGCATCTACGCCGTGCTATTGTTGTACTCTCAGTTGTTTAAGTTCCGTTTAAGATTCAGACGTAGGCGGCATAACCAAAAAAGAGAAAATGGACTCAATTTCACTTGCTCCAAACGTTCTTCATTCTTTGATGGAAGAAAAATTGGAAGTAGGACTTGGGATTCAAAGTAAAACTATTATATTATAAGGAAATGTGATTCTTTGGTTTATGTTATGGCTTCCAAATGCGAAGAAGAAGAAGAAGAAAATTTTCCACGTGGCAGCGTGTGAAATGATCTAACTTGGGGTGGATGTAAAGTGTAAACAGCATCATTTTTATTTTTCTTGTAACTTCAAGTGGAATTCAACCAAAAAAAAAAAAAAGAATTGTGTATTTTTGAAAAATTGTGAAAAAACTAGTGGTCAGTGAATAAGTTTCCTTACAAATATGATTAGTTGCTTCAGAATCCAAAACCCAGGTGTCAACAGGATTCTTTACTAAGCAGGTCTCTATGACTAAAAGATTTCTCATACCTGATTTCACAATCTTGGGGCAATCCTTTTTCCAATGACCCTTCTGTCCACACTTGAAGCATTTGCCTTTCGGCTTGCCATCTTTCTTAGTAGACGGTTTCTTTTTCCCAGCTTTCTTCTTTTTACCCTTGCCTTTTGGCTTAGGCTTAGAAGAAGTATCTTTTTCAGCAAGGTAAATGCTTCCTTGAGATATTTCAGAAAGATAAATCTCTTCAGTTGAATGAAGTTCGTTCATTAATTCTGTTAAGGTCATATTTCTTTTATTCATATTATAATTGACCTTAAACTCATTGAATGTTTCAGGCAAAGATTCTAGCACCATGTCAATCTTTGAGTTGTCATCGATTTGTGCACCCTGAATCTCAACCTTATTCAAATAGTCCATCATTTTTAGGACATGATCACGAACTCTTGTACCCTTTCCCATCTTGGAGTTCATAACACCTTTCAGCACCGCTTGTCTCACAGAGCGAATACTCTACCAAAACATCTCTTCGAGACTTTCCATAATTTCAGTGGCTATCTTCATATTCTAATGTTTGGTCTGCATAATATGAGAAATCGAGGCTCATATGTAGCATTTTGCCATTTCATTAGCTTTTTTCCATTTCTCATAAAGCCTCCTCTGATTTCTACTAGCATTCTCTACTGGTTCAGGAGGGCATGGCTAGGTCAAAACATATTTGTAGCCTTTAGCAGTGCGAATATTAAATAGATTGCATTTCCAATCTAAGTAATTTTCACTAGTGAGTTCATTTTTAACCAGGATAATTAATAATGGGTTGATGGAAGACATTTTCTGAAAAACAAAATATACATGCATAAATACATTGAAACAATTAATATTCACAATAAAAATCTAAAATGCAAAAAACCATAAATGCATTTTATTTTATTGTAACGATAATCTATTACAGCTTTGGCAAGCTACCCGTTGGGCAAGTCATACCTCCACTTACTAGACCCAATTAACCATTAAATTATTTACTTTCATCTCGTAACATGATAAATAACTATCGTTATCTTTTAGGGCCAAAATTTGTTAACACGACGTCGTTGGGAAGGTTAATAACAAATTTTGTTGAGTGTATAACCATTGTTTCAATCTACGTATCATTCATATCATGCATCCATCGTTAGGGTGATCAACAGATTGAAAAATATTTCGATCTTATCTTTAAGAAGTTCATCAAATAAAATGTTTAATATATATATCCTCCATAGGGAGCATCACCGTATCATGAAGTCGAGCTATATATATAATTTTATTATTGAACTAACAATGGAGCCCGTTGGAAAAATTATCTTGAATTTTCCCTCTCCCGCTCAATATTTTAAAGTTGATTTTTCTTTTTGCACAATATAAAGATTATATCCTATATTGTTAATTGCATGCTTCCTAAAATAATATTATCTAGATAAAATCTAATACTATTAGGCGCACGCAAACATCAAACAATATATATCTAGATTTATAATCTATAGATGTCATGTATTGTAATGTGTAGAGTGGCACTACCTATTCAATATGACATGTTGTCATGGCATATAATCAACCAAACATAGCATACAGATAAAAGCACTTAAACAATCTCAATTCATAGTTTTCCTAAAGAAAAATTGACTTAATCTACAAGCCTAATATCTATTGGGCTTCAAGTCAACGTCCATCTTCCTTCTTTGTCTTCCATATACTTGTTCTTGTCTATATCCATTGGCTTGGGCACTCTTAGGTTTTTAAATTTATCATTGTTTTAATTTTTAAAATTAAATTTGGGCATCAATTTAATAAAATAATATTGGATCCTTTTTTTAATAAAATTTTATAAAAACTAGATCCAATTAATTTGAGAAAATAAACCAAATTTATTTCAAAAATTCTTGAGCCAAATAAATTTTAGAGAAATTATCACTCCACCACCTTTTTTTGTATCGTATGTACATCTAACCACTACAAAATTTTAATATATACTTTGCACCACCTTTATTTTTAAACTTGTATCAAGCAACCACTTTGATATTAAAAATAACTATTTTACCCTTAAATGAATTAAAAACTATTTTACTTTACAAAATTTTGAAAAATAAAAATTTATAATTACAAGAATACCCCTAAATTTAATAAAACAAATAAATCACAAAATTTAAAATGTTAATTTTTTTATAATTATAATTTATTTAAAAATTATCATATTAATTTTTTTAATTTTTTTTTAATTATAATTTCATTTAATTCTTGTAATTAAATTAAGTATAGGGAAGTTTATAAAAATTAACATGAAGAGAAAAGCTCCCTATAATTATTATAAACTTTTCTATAATTAAAATTAAGAAACTTCCCTATACAAATTAAATGAAATTATAATTACAAAAAATTAAAATGATATTTTTAAATGAAATTATAATTATAAAAAGTTAACATCTTTGGATTTTGAGATTTATTTGTTTAATTGAATTTAAGGGTAATCTTGTAATTATAATTGTTTTATTTTTTAAAAATTTGTAGAATAAATATCTTTTAATTTGTTTAGGGGTAAAATAGTTATTTTATAGTGTGAAAGTGGTTGATTGATACAAATTTAGAAACAAAGGTGATACAAAGAATATGTCAAAATTTTGTGGTGGTTAGATGTACATGTGAAGAAAGAAAGGTGATGCAGTGATAATTTCCCTAAATTTTATTATTGATCTTACCAAATTTCCATTTATATGACCCATTTTAAAATCCCAAAAATGGGCTTGGGGCCAATATAAATAAATTTGGACCAATAAATTTTATTGAGCTTATCAAATTTCTATTTATATTATCCAACTAATAACAAAAAATGGGCTTGGATCCAATATAAATAAATTTGAATTTTCTGCTCAAAATACAAATACTTTGGCTCAATTGTAAAATAATAAAACTCCAGGGTACTATAGGATATATATCCAAAACCTTAATTCACCCACTTTTCTTCCCGCCGCCACCCCTTGAGTGGAATACATACTTTTGGACCTATCAGAAAAAATCGCTCAATATTTGGCTAAAAACATAAATAGATGAAACGGTTGGATATCTTAGAAAAAATCCAAATCCAACTTCATATTCTTCGTTCTTGCCCACTTTTGCTTCGTCAGCCACTACAATCACACAAGTGCACCAACATCATGTTACAAATAATAATAAATTATGATACTTGTAAAAGATTCCAGCAATTAAAACTCCAGAAACTAAATTGTCCATCCTGCAATTACTCTTTCTGCGGCAATAACAAACCAAAGGAGATCGGCGAATGTGACTATGCAAGAAAGGCCCACCACTAATAAATTAAAAGCCAAATTGAAATCAAATTTCAAGCCACCAAATTTGACAAAAAAAATCTGCAGCAAACCAACTTCATTCAATTATCCAGTGTCTCCAAATATTCTCAGTTCACCAAATCTTCGAGCAAGAACTAGAAACTGCAAAACAATAATTAACAGACACAAAACACAGGAAATGATGAAATTAGGAAGCTAAAGTGTGCCAATGAAGCATTGTCCTTAAAAAACAAATTCTAGCCCTTCTCGGATAATTTTCAAGTGCGTAAAGGAATTAAGTCAGTCTGATCTTCCAAGATGTTGGGATTATGTGCTCTTTAAAGCATATTTATTTATTTATTTTCTAATTAATAAAATATTTGAGATATTTATTCAAATATCTTAATTACATAAATATTTTGAATAAGATCCGTTTAATCATATTATATGTATTTATGTGATCATCATATGATTCATAGAAGACATAAATACAAGTTATCTTATGATTAAATAAATTGAGTTCGTATTTGATAAATAGAGTTGGGTGCTCTATTTATATTTAGACTGTAGTAAATTCATTTAATGATTTGTCTTAATCATGTATAAATTTACTGATGTAGTTTGACTATATTAAACTCGATCACATATTAGATTTAATTAACTTTGAAATGACTGTCAGACTTATTAAATCTCATAGGTATTGATTTTATTGCAATCTCAATCTTCAGTTAATTATAGTTTCATGTTCATAATTGTCATTTTATTTGAGTTACCAATGGGCGCGACATATATTTGTAGTCAAGATTATCCAGTATCTTAGTGGAAGCAATTATGAGAATGAGATTATGGATTAACAATATAAAATTTGTATAACACGTCTCTTGACGAGTTTTCGGTACTTGATCATATAATTCTCTGGCCAGAGTGCGTCAACATAATTAGTATGTTGAAAATGATCATTAGAGAAAGCCAGTAAGTGTCAAGGAATAAGATGTAATTAAATTGATTGGACAGTTGAGATATCCATTTAATTAACAATGTGGTACAAAAGATTATTCAGTAAAGAAATCAATGTGGCAGAATTATCATTCGAGAACACTATCCTAAATAGCATAAAATTATGAAAGTCAATTCCAATCTATTAGTGGAGTAGATTTGAAATTAAATAATCAGACTAGTTTAATTACAGGCCTAATTATTGTAGCCATTATTGTATGTACTTATATGATTTTTGAGTTAGTTCATTTAATTGACTGCACCACTGCTAGGTTGATAAGCAAGATAACTAGCTATTTGAGTTAAAAGCCTAAATATATTATTTGGTGGGAGACTCTATTTAATATGCTTATGTGTAAGGGGTTTTACAAGGTAGCCCTTATAACAAGAATAAGTGCAACGTGGGCTTTATTTATTTTTAATTTAAATCAATTTTTTTATTTAATAGAATTAAAAAAAAGAACCTAGAGTTTCTACCAATAGAATATAAAAAAGTTTGTTCTTTCCCAAAAAAATGGAGGAGCCATAATATATAGAACAAAGAAAATAAATTTTTCTCTCTAACTTTGAGAGAAAAATTTCCTCTTACTAGTTGCTTTTCTTTCAGTAGTGAAAAAAGCGACCACACGTCAAATACATACCAAACTTGAGTCATAACCTGGAAGATCATTGGTGACGGATCGTGATCTAACAGGATTGGTGGTGATAGTTTTTTACTTAGGAGCTCAGATTACTTCTCCAAAAACGCAAAGGTACGATTTCTAGATTATAGTAATTCCATATGTTGTATGAGAAACATGGTCCTAATATTTCCGTGGCAAAATAATTTTAAACCAATAATTGGTATCAGAGCGATCTCATATTTATATATAGAATTGCTGTATGAAATCAATCTCTTGTATTATATGTATTAGATGAATGGCACTAGTTTTATTATTTTATTATGTGAATGAATATATTTTTGAGCATATTAATGATTATTTCAATTCATATTTAGTGATTTCCTTGTATTAATTTTATGGATTTGTAACATGAGAGGTGATCAATTTTCACCATGTTTCTCTCTTGAGTATTTTATTTAATTGCTCTTAGATTCTTTGTAAGCCATTAATGGCATGGGAGTTTTTGTTAAATATTATTTTGTTATAAAAGCAAAGCATAGAAATCAAGAAAATAAACAAAAGTTTGGTGCGGCAAGAAGCAACAAAAATCGTCAGCCATGAAATCGTGTTTCTGGAGTTGGCACCGAAAAGCATGGTTGGATTTTTAGATTTTTTCATCAGACACCTATAGTTTTTGTACTTTATGATTTTTGAAAGATTCTGGACATTGTGGCATTTAAGTCCAACAAATATTTTGCTTGTGGCGGCTGACGGAAAAGTGTGAGAATTAGGGTTTTGGGTTTATATCTCATGGCACCCTATAGTTTTACTATTTAACAATTCTGCTAAAGTATTTGGGTTTTGGGTAGAAAAGTTTAAATTTATTTATATTGGATCCAAGCCCAATTGTGATTGATAATTGAATAATATAAATGGAAATTTAATAAGACCAATAATAATTATTGGTCCGAATTTATTTATATTGGTCCCAAGCCCATTTTGAAAATTTTAAATTGGGTTATATAAATAGAAATTTGGTAAGATCAATAATCAAATTTATTTGGCTCAAGAATTTTTTAAATAAATTTGGTCTTATTTTATCAAATTAATTGGATCTAGGTTTTATAAAATTAAAAAAAAGGATCCAATAGTATTTTATTAAATTGATGCCCAAATTTAATTTTAAAAATTGAACCAATAATAAATTTAAAAGCCCAAGAGTACCCAAGCGAATGAATATGGACAAGAGCAAGTACAAGGAAGACAATGAAGGAAAATGGACGTTGACTTAAAGCCCACTAGATATTAGGCTTGCAGATTAAGTCAATTTTCCCTTAGGAAAACCATGAATTGAGATGATTTAAGTGCTTTTATCTGTATGCTATGTTTGGTTGATAACATGTCATGACAACATGTCATATAGAATAGGCAGTGCCACTCTATGCATAATAATACATGACATCTATAGGTTATAAATCTAGATATATATTGTTTGATGGTTGCATGTGCTTAATAATATTAGATACCATCATATTCCATCTAGATAATATTATTTTAGGAAGCATGCAATTAATAATATAGGATGTAATATGTATATTATTCAAAAGAAAAAACCAACTTTAAAATATTGAGTGGGAGAGGAAAAATTCAAGATAATTTTTCCCACTGGCTCCTTTTTTAGTTCAATAATTATATATATACCTCGACTTCATGATACGGTGTTGCTCCTATGGAGGGAATATATATTATATATTTTATTTGATGAACTTCTTTAAAGATAAGATCGAAATATTTTTTAATCTGTTGATCACCCTAACGATGGCTGCATGATATGAATGATACGTAGATTGAAACAATGGTTATACACTCAACAAAATTTATTATTAACCTTCCTAACGAAGCTTTGTTAACAAATTTTGGCCCTAAAAGATAACGATAGTTATTTATCATGTTACGACATGAAAGTAAATAATCTAACGGTTAATTGGGTCTAGTAAGTGGAGGTATGACTAAGCGCCATAGATTGGCTTCGATTTCTATGCAACTGCAAAACAAACATCGGAGCATGGATCAACCACTGAAATATTAGCAAGTGTCCATCAGATGTTTGGGTAGAATACTGATTCTGCCAGAGAAGCAGCATTAACACATGTCATTGACACCTAGATGGAAGAGGGCACAAGAGTTCGTGATCATATCCTCAAAATGATTGACTATTTGAATGAAGTTGAGATTCATGGTGTTCAAATCAATGATAAAACAAAGATTAATATGGTGATTGAATCTTTGCCTGATACATTTAAAGAGTTTAAGGTCAGTTATATTTAAGCAATAAAGATATGACCTTAATTGAATTGATGCATGAACTGCATGCAATAGAAGAATTTTACCATTGCAAAGAACTTCCTGAAAAATGATTCTCTTCAAGGCCTAAGCCAAAAGATAGGGATAGGTAAAAGAGAGTTCGGATGAGAAAACTGTCTACTAAAAATGATGGCAAGCCGAAAGGCAAGTCCTTCAAGTGTGGACAGAAGGGTCATTGGAAGAAAGATTGTCCTAAGATTATTAAAATCAGGTATAAGAAATCTTTAAGCTTCCTAATGAGTTCAGATTTCTATTGATTCATGCAATAGTAAATTCTGAGATAACTAATCTTATTTGTAATTCATTTATTTAGTTTTCAGAAAACCAAGAGATTAAGTGAAGAAAGTGATAACTCTATGAAATGAGAGTTATCATGGCACTTTTAGGCTTAAATTATGAATGCTTAGAGAGTTATATTCATCATTTGCATCACTTTTAGTTAGGTTATGCATAAGCATATGTCTAAATTTAGTTTTGATAAGTTAATGCATTTTAGTTTATTTTATGTGCCCATTCATGGTATTTTGTGTAAGAATTTGAATAGTGCAAATTTTAGCGATGGCTGCTGCAATAAATAGTATTGAAGGAATAATAAAGAATTAAGGAGCAGCTAGAGTAATTCATACTACAACAAGGAAGTGTTCCAGGGTTGCTGTAGCAAGGGTATAGCAGGCAGATACAGATACAAGTATTGTTCAAAGCGATCAGGAGTTAAGTAGGGCTGACGTGGCATGAGATTTCCTTGGCGTGTGAGACAAGAATAATGCAGATTTGTTGGAGATTCCTATCCAAAAGAGGAGTAATCCTAAGAAACATAATATAAAAAAGAGATAATAATTCAAAGGAGAGAGAGAGCCGTGATATAACTCGACTTTTCCTTGCGCGTCAAGTAAAACAAAGAAAAAAGAGAATTCAAGGGGCTGCAATCGAGAAGATCGAGTGGAGACCAAGGGCAGATCGCAATCCAATCTAGAGAGCCACCACTTGATTTAATTTTTGTTTCTAGATTCTTTTAATCTTTGTTTTATTTCTCTTAAGGATGATTTTGATGGCAAACTCTATTTATGTTTTAATTTTCTGTTAAATATGAACTAAATTTATATGTAGTTGGTTTCTAAAGGATCTTAATGATGATTTGACTTCTATAATTGTTGTTTTAGTGTCAGCTGCAGTATTTTGTTTTGATTGTGCTTAATTAAATTCTGTATTTTGGCTGACCACCCATTTAGAGATACAAACTAGCTTTGATCCTTAACAGGGATGGCTTAGTAGAAATAAGTCAAAGTAATACATGATTCTAGATTGAATTTTTGTCAATTGGTTTAATATCAATTTGAATAGGGCCATGTTTAATCTAGGATTAATGAAGAACTAGACATAGGGATTCACTTTATAGGGTTAATTAGATCCAAGGACATTTAATGCTATATCTAGATGTGGTTTAGCAACTGATCATTGTTGAATTGCGTAAAGGTGTAAGAAATCCAACAGGCGAAAGATGAGGATACATTAAGAATCTACCCAGTGATGTAGACAATGCTGTAGCAACCGGCTCTAACATTGGTTAGTAAGTCAATAATCATTAAGTGAGTTTAGATTTCCTAACTACACTTTAATCAATAGAATATCTTCTAGTGTTTAACGTGTGTTTAAGTTCGTTCAATTTTTGGTTTATTAATATTTTCAGTTCAATTCAGTTTCAGTTAAATAATTTATTATTTTCATTTATTCTGTCTCAGTTAGTGCTGAATAGACTTGTTGTAGCAAGGTTAATAACACCAATCCCTGTGGAGACGATCTCAATACTCACTACATTATTACTTATTGTGTACACTTGCGCACTTTATTACATAAAATCAACAATAGAAAGCTTTAAACTGCAGTTGAGGAGATGCTAGTTTATATCAGTTGAGAAGACTAGATTAGTATTATGAGACTTTAGTTTTTTATATTTGTGTTTATGTTCCAAACATTAGAGGAATTTAATTTCAGTGGCTTATTTTGTAATAAATAGGAGTACTCTGTTATTTTTGGATCCTCTGTTAATTATAATTACTTGTTTTAGTACTTTACAAAGACAAATTATATCATATAAGTCCATTGATTAATTAATAATAGGCCTTAGTTTTTTATATTTTGTTGATTCCTTGGGCCTAGAAAATGGCATATCAAGTTGTCTGATTCTGTTACATTTTTTAAAGTTGCAATTTCTTGGCTATTTGACATTGTATCAGTATATTTTAAGAATTCCATAAAAATTCAAATTGTCCGATTCTTTGGCTATCTTATATAGTCCATTTATCAAAGCAAGATATAATGATAAAGAGTATATGCATTTATCTATGAAAAGAAATGTTCCTTCTAACCAATATCACCTCTGATATTTATGCTTAAGTCATATAAATTATATTAAGATTTCATGAGATTGATTAATTAATAATAGGCTTTTCTGGCCTATTGAGATTGATCATTGATTCTCTACAAATCTTATTTAGAAAAGTATTATGACAAGGAAGCTCTTTTTGAGTTAAAAAAAAGTATAATATTGTATTGTATGAATTAGTGCTTACAAATGAATGCGAACTAATCAGTTTACATGTTAAAAGAGGTTATCATTATTCTATCAATCTTATTGATGAATATTCATCGCAATTTATGTTTGTCTAAATGCTTCATGATTCCGTGGCTTTTGAAATTCAAAAGAGTACATGGATAAGACATAGAAGCGATTAGACAAGAACATAAAAGAATTTCGATTTGATCAAAGCAAAGAATATCTCTCTAGAGAATTCAAAGTCAATTTGGTTAAAAAATGGGATAAACTCCCATATATAATGAACATTATGACATAATACTGTCATTATATGGAGAAACAATATTCTTTTGGATAAGACAAGATATATGCTAAGTAATTTATCATTTACCTTTTTGATTCCACATATCAGTATTTAAAACTGCATAGTCTATTGAACCTAGTTTCATCGGTGCCTAATACTTCAAGAAATTATGGAAAAGTCACAAACATAATATGAGACACATCTGTATTTGGAGTTCACTAGTATTTATACTAGAATCATAGGCAGAGAAGATGGGTTCATGTTCAGAAGTATGCATGTTTTAAGGAATAAGGGAAAGTCTAATTTAAAAGCCTCAAGATAGGAATGTATTTGTAGACATACACTTTACTTTCCTTGGGGAAGACTATATAAATGACTTATAACCTAAGAGTAAGGTAAACTAGAGAAATCATTAAGAGATTAAGCTGATGCTCAATTTTCTATTTATGTTTAATAACATAAAAAAGAACAACAATTATTAAAAAAGGATTATCCCTAAACAACAACCACCTATAGAACCTCATTGTAATGGGAGGGTAACTAGATTACCAGCACGGTACATGTCACTAGGAGAAACTTATACGACTATCTCAGATGGACATGTACAAGATCCCACTAGCTACAACGAAGCTCTATTGGATGGAGATGCTGAACTATGGAAAAATGCTATGAACCAAAAAACGGAATCTATGTATTCCAATAAAGTCTGGAAACTTATAGAGGCACCAAATGTGGTAAAACCTATAGGGTGTAAGTGGATCTACATAAAAAAAAAAAGGAGTAGACGGAAGGTTGGAAACGTTTAAAGCAAGATTAGTAGCCAAAAGGTATACTCAGAAAGAGAAATCAATTATGAGGAAACCTTTTCATCGAGTGCTATGCTTAAATCCATCAGGATTCTGTTTTCCATTGCTACAATGCTGGATTATGAAATTTGGCAACTAGATGTCAAGACTCCGTTTCTTAACGGACTTCTTGAAGAAGACATTTATACGTAGCAACAAGATGCGCTCATTTAAAAAGGCCAAGAACACATGGTATGTAAGTTGCAAAGATCCATTTATGGATTAATGCAAGCATCCCGGTCATGGAACATCATATTTGATCAAGCTGTTAAATCACTTGGATTCATACAGAATATTGATGAGCCATGATTGTAAAACAAATTCAGAGAAAGACTGTAGCATTACTAATTCTTTATGATGATGACATCCTCTTAATTGAAAAAGATAGAGGAGCATTATCTGCAATAAAGAGTTGGTTAGCAAAACAATTTGATAAAAGTGACCAAAAGGTATAAGGTTATATTCTTATTACTAATCTTTGGTGATACCAAAAGTATAAAACTCTATCTCAAACTGCTTATATTGATGAGATATTGTCTTGATTAAACATTTTAAATTCCAAGAATGATTTTTATCATTTAGAAATGGAATTATATATTCTCCAAGCATTTTTATCATTTAGAAATGGAATTATATATTCTCCAAGCATCAGTGTTCTTGTACACTTGAGAAGATAGATAAAATGAGATAAGCTACCTATGCAGAAGCTGTAAGTAGAAGGTCTCATTTCTGTCATGACAAACTCTTATATTGCAGTTGGATGGTCAATAGATATCATTCAAACATTAAACATCAAAATATTGTCAAGCATTTAATATAGATTCTGAAAAGAACTAAGAATTATATGCTTATGTATTTTGGTGTTGATCTCATGCTAGTGAATTTTATAAAAGATTTTGACTTCATGTCAGAAAAGGATTCCGGAAAATTTATTTCTAAATAGTATTTATATTGGAAAGTAGAGATATAAGTTATAGGAGTATGAAACTATGTAGTATCATAGACTCCGTAACTAAAGATAAAAAAGTGGCTCTATTTGAAGCTACTAAAGAAGCTACTTGATTCCACAAGTCCCTGTAGATTCTTGGGATGGTACCTATACTAATTGCATCTATTAAACTATAGTAGTGTAACAGTATAACAGTGAAAAAGTCATAAGAACCACAATGGTATCTATAGCAACTGTATCTGTTAAACTTTAGTAGTATAATGGGGTGCAATTGATCAATTATAGGAACTAAGAAATCACAAGAAAGAAAAACACATTGAGATGAAATACCTATCTCTTTAAGAGAATAGTGTAGAAATGTTATATAATAGATATCCCAAATGGCATTAGAATGCTATTTAGCAGATCTAATTACAATGGCCATTGATGGGAAACCTTTATAACGTACACTTAGAGTCCTACACCATGTGCAATATGCAAGATATGCTTTAAGAGCTAGTGGGAGATTGTTAGGATTATGTGCTCTTTAAAACATGTTGATTTATTTATTTTCTGATTAATAAAATATTTGAGATATTTAATCAAATATCTTAATTGCATAAATATTTTGAATAAGGTCCGTTTAATCATATTATATGTATTTATGTGATCATCATATGATTCACAGAAGACATAAATACAAGTTATCTTATAATTAAATAAATTGAGTTCGCAGTTAATAAATAAAGTTGGGCGCTCTATTTATGTTTAGACTGTAGTAAAATCATTGAATGATTTGTCTTAATCATGTATGAATTTACTGATGTAGTTTGACTACATTAAACTAGATCACATATGAGATTTAATTAACCTTGAAATGACTGTCCGACTTATTAAATCTCATAGGTATTGATTTTATTGCAATCTCAATCTTCAGTTAATTATAGTTTCATGTTCATGATTGTCATTTCATTTGAGTTACCAATGGGCGCGACATATATTTGTAGTCAAGATTACTCGGTATCTTAGTGGAAGCAATTTATGAGCAGTGAGATTATAGATTAACAATATAGAATTTGTACAACACATCTCTTGACGGGTTTTCGGTACTTAATCATAGAATTCTCTGGCCAGAGTGTGTCAACATAATTAGTATGTTGAAAATGATCATTAGAGAAAGCCAGTAAGTGTCAAGGAACAAGATGTAATTAAATTGATTGGATAGTTGAGATATCAATTTAATTAACGATGTGGTACAAAGGATTGTTCAGTAAAGAAATCAATGTGGCATGGGTCGAATTATCATTCAAGAACACTATCCTAGATAGCATACAATTATGGAGGTCAGTTTCAATCTTTCAGTGGAGTAGATTTGGAATTAAATAATCAAGCTAGTTTAATTACAAGCCTAATTATTGTTGCCATTTGTATGTACCCATTTGATTCCCGAATTAGCTCATTTAATTGACTGCACCATTGCTGGGTTGATAAGTAAGATAACTAGCTATTTGGGTTAAAAGCCTAAAATATTATTTGGTGGGAGACTCTATTTAATATGCTTGTGTAAGGGGCTTTGTGTTATTTTACAAGGAGGCCCTTATAATAAGAATAAGTGTAATGTGGGCTTTATTTATTTTCAATTTAAATCAATTTTTTTGATTTAATAGAATTAAAAAAAAAAGAGCCTAGGGTTTCTACCAATAGGATATAAAAAGACTTGTTATTTCCCAAAAGAATGAAGGAGCCATAATATACAGAGCAGAGAAAATAAATTTTTCTCTCTAACTTTGGGAGAAAATTTTTCTCTTACTAGTTGCTTTTCAGTAATGAAAAAGGCGCCCACACGTCAAGTGCAGATCAAACTTGAGTCATAACTTAGAAGATCATTGGTGACGGATCGTGATCTAACAGGATTGGTGGTGATACTTTTTGACTTGGGAGCCCAGATTACTTCTATGAAAAAGCAAAGGTACGATTTTTAGATTATAGTAATTCTATATGTTGTATGAGAAACGCAATCCTAATATTTCCGCTACAAAATAATTTTAAATAAACACAGGATTCAATGGCATTTCAACCGTAATGGTGCACTCCAAAATACAGTTGATTCGAACAGCTAGTTTTGATTTATTTTCCTGATAAAGTGTAATGGATTTTATGAAGAAAGAGAAGAAGATAAGAAATTTTTCCCCACACCTGTAATCAATCACAACAGCTCCTTTTATAGCCTTGAATTACCCCAGCCATATCCCCTGATATTTGCCAAAAATCAGCTTTAAATCGATTCACACCCTGATATCAAGCAACCGTAACAAGCCACTGCTGATAATATGGAGATACGCTGTTTGACCAAATCAATCAGTTCAACTAACTGATTTTTTAATCCAAAATAATAAATATATTTAATTTATCAAATGGCTAAAAAAAATTGGGCCAAGCCCATGAGCTCATTTGTGATGGCCATATATGTTTTGTTAATTTGGAATTGTTTTGAAATACTCCACAAATCTATAACACATCACACCAGCAACCTACCAGTGACGCGCACTGCCACCGACAGCCCATGACGTCAGTCACACTACTGACAGCAGCGTGCTTCTTGCTGATTGTTGCTTGTGCCACCGTGATGCATCTTTCATCTTATTTTGGCAGACGGCTTATAGATCCAGCAAACTTGAATTCTTCTTCAATTCTTCTTCATGCTTCCAGAATTGTGTTACAAAAACAAATAATTTCCAGTAACGATTACATGAAAATTTGATAATTTACAAAAATCTAATTTTGCATAATAAATCAAGAGGGAAACGTGACTAAATTAGGCAATCTCTCTTGTTACAAATCCAAAAAATTAATACAAAGAAATTTCTAAACATGAACTGAGATAACCATTAATATGCTCAACATATATATTCATCACATAATGAAATATATAAAATTAGTGCCACTCATATAATACATTTAATACAAGAGATTGATTTCATACGTAACTCTATATATTAATATGAGATCGCTTTGATATTAATTATTAGTTTAAAAACGTTTTACAGTAGAAATGTTAGGATCGTATTTCTCATACAGCATATAGAATTACCATAATCTAAAAATTGTACCTTTACTTTTTCGTAGAAGTAATCTAGGCTCCCAAGTCACGATCTGTCACCAACGATCTTCCAAGTTACTACTCAAGTTTGATCTACACTTGACGTGTGGGCGCCTTTATCACGGCTGAAAGCAACTAGAAAGAAAAGATTTTTCTCTCAAAGTTTGAGAGAAAAATTCTCTTTTCTCTGATCTATATATTATGGCTCCTCTATCTCCCTTTTTGTGGAGAAAAAAGCCTTTTTATATTATGTTGGTGGAAACCTAGGCTCCTTATTTATCTCTCCTTTTTAATTCTATTAAATCAAAATATTTGATTTAAATTAAAAACAAGATAAAGCCCACGTTGCACTTGTTCTTGTTATAAGAGCTCACCTTGTAAAATAATATAAGGCCTCTTAGACACAAACATATTAAATGGAGCCTCCCACCAAATAATATATTTAGGCATTTAGTCCAAATAGCTAGTTATCTTGCTTATTAATTCAGTAGTGATGCAGTCAATTAAATGAGCTAATCTGGGGATCATATGGGTACATACAATAGTGGCTTCAATAATTGAGCCCTTAATTAAACTAGCTCGATTATTTAATTCTAAATCTACTCCACTAAAAGATTAGAATTGACCTCCATAATTGTATACTATTTAGGATAATGTTCTCGAATAATAATTTGACCCATGCCACATTGATTTCTTTACTGAACAATCATTTCAACCACATCGTTAATTAAATTGATATCTCAACAGCCCAATCAATTTAATTACATTTTGTTCCTTGACACTTACTGTCTTTCTTTAATGATCATTTTTAACATACTAATTATGTTGATACACTCTGGCTAGAAAATTCTATGATCAAGTACCAAAAACCCATCAAGAGATGTGTTGTACAAATTCTATATTATTAATCCATAATCTCATTGCTTATAATTGCTCCCACTAAGATACCAGGTAATCTTGACTACAAATGTATTTCACGTCCATTGATAACTCAAATGGAATAACAATCATAAACATGAAACTATAATTAACTCAAGATTGAAATTGCAATCAAATCAATGCCTGTGAGATTTAATAAGTCTGATAATTATTTCAAGGTTAATTAAATCTCATATGTGATCTAGTACAATGTAGTCAACCTGCATCAGTAAATCATACATGATTAAGATGAATTATTCAATGAATTTACTACGATCTAAACTTAAATAGAGCGCCCAACTCTATTTATCAACTGCGAGCTCAATTTTTTTAATCATAAGTTAAATTGTATTTATATCTTCTGTGAATAATTAAATCTCATATGTGATCCAATACAATGTAGTCAACCTGCATCAGTAAATCATACATGATTAAGATGAATTATTCAATGAATTTACTACGATCTAAACTTAAATAGAGCGCCCAACTCTATTTATCAACTGCGAGCTCAATTTTTTTAATCATAAGTTAAATTGTATTTATATCTTCTGTGAATCCATATGATGATCACATAAATACATATAATATAATTAAATGAACCTTATTCAAAATATTTATGCAGTTAAGATGTTTGAAAAAATATTTTAAATATTTTATTAATCAAAAAATGTATTTATCATAAATAAATAAATCAATATTCTTTAAATATACTTTTAAAGAGCACATAATCCCAATAGATGCCAAATTCGTTGCCAAATTCAGCACTGCTATAAGAGTCCACGTAACTAAAATTACCGTGAGCCAGACAGGTTTTGCCTCTCTAAAGGAAGCAATGAGAGTTTTCCTGAGATTGGAAGAAAGATTGTATGTTTGTTTGATTTTGGAAGAGATGTTCTAACTAGTACAATTTTTTATTGTTCAATCATTTACAATCATCAAAAAATAGATCACAAATTACTTGCATATGATCTATGCCTTACACAATGTGGAAATTTTAATTCTGCAAACAGATTCACCTTCGTTGAAAGTTCAACCTTCCTACACAAAATGCAAAGAGAGAAGCAAAAACTAAAGGAAATACAGTGAGAACAACTGCCACAGATGGTAAGTGATCAAAATGAAACCCAAAGTATTCTTCTAAGAAAGCAGCAATTGTTTTCTTTTCTAGAAAGATCTGTATTTCCTGGTCTATATCTCCATATTGAGAAGTGAGCAATCCCTCAATTGTCCAAGATGTCGGAGTCAAACTGTAAAACCACATCCACCATTTCGGAATTTGCTGAAAATTTATATAACAACACGTTCAGATAAATTTTTCAATCATTCAAAACTCAAAACTATCAACATATTCTATGTTAAGCAATATTTTTCAAGTTCTAATTCTGTTGAATGCTTATATTTGGAATCAATAGTAGCTTACCGGTTTAGGAATAAAAAATCCAGAGAAAAGATTGAATGTGGTGTAGAAAGCAGAGAATAGAATTGAAGCAACCATGACATTTGGTGTCAACGACACAAGCAGCATTCCTAGGTAACTGAAGTACAATATCGTGCAGAATATCGCATAGAAATTCCAGAAAATCTTATACATCGACCAATAATATCCAATCATCGGGTAAGTTATGATCACATAGGCAACTGCTTGAATAAGTATATAAGGAATCTCAACTATCGCCTAAAAAAAATAAGGGTAAGTGTACTTGGATCATTATATATGTTCGATAATCAAGTTAACAAGCAAAGTCAATTGTATTGTCAAAAAAAAAAAAAAAAATTACCTGAGCAAGTGCATAAGGCCATGAAGAGTACATGCCTGCTGATTTTTCTCGATACATGACAGTTCGTTCCGATGCAACATATGGTAAAACTGATGAGCAGTTGATTGTGCCCAAGAATATCATAGAAGTATATACTGAACCAAGTATGTTGAACAAATTTTGCTGGTTCTTTCTGACACATTACAAGTGAAAAATGTTAGAGACCTGCAAATTAAAAATAGCCATTGCCAATAATACACAATGAGAGATTCTCTTTTTAATTCTTGTATTAGAGATGCTAGCATATTTCAATTGATGTGAACACTGATAGTGAACTTACATTTTATTTCCTTGGTTCCAAAATATTATTCCGAAAAGCAAAGATGCTCCAATTGTGTGCATAATTCGCATTAAGTTATATGAAGGGCTTCTCCAGTAGGACAAGTTGTGCTTCCATAAGCAAGATTTGAATTGTCCCCAAGTGTTTTTTGAGAGCGGGTTGCAAAAGATAGATCTCTTGTACCAGACAATGGAATACTCAACTTCCTCACAAGCTCTTTATTGTTCCTGCAAGTAAAGCAATGTCCAAGAAATAAACAGTGAGCTGAGTTTATGTCCTGCTTTGTATTAATAAAGAAGCTTGTAATAAAACTTACTCATGCAGAAGAGAATTTGCGTATATTTGGGTGAAATCTACTCCAAGTTCAGCTTCTGCAGATGAGGAAGTGACCTCTAGTATCCATGTTGCTGGATTATATTTGTCTCTAATTTTCGGCACCCCTGGAATGCCCTGTTATTAAAAGTTGTCCTGTAAATGCTTCCCAGAAATTATCTATGGGAATCAGAAGGTATTGGTTTGTCTATAGCAAACTAACCTCAAAATATTCTATTACTTTACTTGAATGCTTCCCCAACGGCCCAGAGTAGATGATCCGGCCACCAGCTTTCAGAAGGATCAACTACAATCAAGATCAAAAAGTTTGACAATATTACATCCTTGTGTTTAAGTTGAAAATCCAATGATCTATTAGCAACCGTGTCTGTGCAATAACTCAGAACTGTTAAACAGTATCTTGTCATACTTAGACCAGACTAACATCTCAGTTTCGCGATAGAAATTGACTTTGCTTGCCTCATCAAAAGCTTCAATTATGTCAATGCTAGGCTGGTGGATGGTGCAGACAATAGTCCTTCCAGTATCAGCGACATTCTTTACAGTTCTCATGACAATTGCAGCTGCTCGTGCATCCAAACCAGTTGTAGGTTCATCCATAAAGATTATAGAAGGATTGGCAACAAGCTCAACTGCTACAGTTAGCCTCTTACGCTGCTCAGTTGACAGACCGCTGACACCAGGTTTGCCAACTAGAGCATCCTTAATTCCTTCAAGTTCAATGGTTTCAAGAACTTCATTAACAAATTCCTGTTCAAATATGCCACAGTAGATTCAGTATAAGTAATCAAAAGACCGATTAGTAAACATGACTTCTTTATTCACTTCCAACTTTAGTTTTTGAACTAATCTGAGAACCCAGACGCAACCAAGCAGAAAACATCACAGATTCTTGGACAGTGATTTGAGGAGAGTGTATATCAATTTGCTCACAGTAACCTGAAATCCTGACAAATGTTTCTTGAACCTTACGGTACCCATTAATTTTTATTTTCCCCTCAATATATCCACTAGTTTTTCTTCCTGCTAGAACATCCAGGAGAGTTGTTTTTCCAGCTCCACTAACACCCATCAAAGCTGTAAGAACACCAGGCCTTAACACCCCCGTTACATCACAAAGAAGTTGGAGTTTCCTCTGAGTAAATCCTCTTTCTCTTATTTGCTAAAAAATGAAAACAAAAGTGAAAATTTTGTATGAACGGAATGTCCTACAATGAAAAATTATGAAAAAAATTCTAAATGAAAATTAAACTGGTTAATGAGATTACCAAAGGAGTATCAACATGGTACTGCACGTTGCAAAATGCTAATGTTACTGGTTCAAATGGTAAAATCATCCTCTCTGTTAAAGGAAAAAAATGCAATAACAAAATAATAAGAACATAATGGCATTATATATAGGAATAAAAATTTTTATTTTATTTGTTTGAGTTAATGAGTTAACCTTTATGAGACTTTTTATCAGTATTAGGAGTCAGAATCTTTGAATTCTCTATATCAAGTTCATCATCGCAGGAATCTTCTCTTCCTTGAACTCTGGAAAACTTTTCATGTGAATTCATTCCGAAACATGATCCAGGAGCTGTGTCAATTTTTAGTTAAGTTATGAGTGGTTAGTATATATATATGTGTAGCTCTATATAATGCTTTTTAAGTTAATGTATATGATAGCCAGAAAAGTAATGACTTACAGTTCAAGAAAGTTAAGGACAAGGCAAAAGCCAATGTTGAAAACTAAAGTGAATCCCAGCAAAGCACAAAGTGATATCCAGAACATATGTCCACCAAAGTTTAATCCACGGCTTGCAAGCGTTGCTTGCCCTATTGTGGTGTTTGTTGGCATCATCTACATTAAAATTAGGCAGCAAGCAAAACAGTGTATTACTTTTTTCAGATATTAACCATAGACCTTGGCTTTGATACTATGTTATTAGTTAACCATTTAATTAACGACCCACCATTAGAAGTTATGGCAATGTCTAACACGCATATGTATGTAGCCATAATATATTATTAAATTGTTAGTAGACAACACAGTGAAGCTAGCTAGATAATGCTGCCTAGGTTTGGTTCAATTTTTTAGCTTGATCGGTTTTTTGAACCGATCTTGACCACTAGCATATATGGTGAACCGAAACTTTATTTTTAAAGGATTCGGTTTATTTTTTCGAGATCCGAAATAAATTGAGCCAAATAAAAATCAATCAGTTCAATTAACTAAATTGAACTAAACTATTTGGTTCAGTTCGAGAAATATTGCCCACCTATAATCCGCATAAGAGGACTTCATTCATATAATAAGGTCTTTATTATAAACCACCTAAATATCAATGTATATGAAATAACATTTTTCTATAAAACTCACCGTTTGCCACCGAGAAGCAAGAAATTCATTAATAGAAATGCCTATTTCTCCATATGCCATAGGGCAAACCCAAAAACCCCATTTCAACCACACTGGCAAGGAGGCTGCAACAGAAAAAATAATAATAATAATACCACATAAGCCCCTTCTGTTAGCTTATCAATCTGAAATAAAATATAAAATAATGCTCAGGACCCTAGCAATTGAAGCACAGCTAAAGTTTCAACTAATGTGGCGTGCATGAATTTCTTGATGTGGTAGTTACATATAAAAAGTTACATTAATTGAGACTCAAATGTTCGATCCTTAGTATTACTCATAAGAGCACTGTTATTTGAACAACAAGAAGACATAAACGTTGTAGCATA
Source organism: Clausena lansium (assembly GCA_030449835.1). Lineage (NCBI taxonomy): Eukaryota > Viridiplantae > Streptophyta > Magnoliopsida > Sapindales > Rutaceae > Clausena > Clausena lansium. The sequence continues at coordinate 1,113,681 of JASUUF010000109.1, read as the reverse complement.
CAAAACGACAGCACTGTTCATACTACAGTGCTGTCATTTCTGTGCATCTAAAAAGTACGAAGCTTAACCTGAGTTATTTTGAATACGTAGAGAAAATAATTTTCTGGACATGCTTTAAGCAGTTCCCATCTGGAAATAGCGTTTTCCTACTCATAAATATATCATTGTGACTGTTAGAAATTTCAAAATTAAACATACTCAGCCTTAATTACCTGATGGGATACATTTGCCGAAATGATACTAGATTTCATTTTATTTTGTCTCAAGCTCACAAGAAAATATAACTCTAATATGTTAAATTAGGTTATACTACTTATATCCATTCAAAAAAAAAAAAAGGTTATACTGCGCATATAAAAAATAATAGCTCAAATATCATCTCGAGTGACGTGACATTAAAAATAATTAATTTATTTCTGTAATTTATAAATACCACATCATTTGATAACTTTAAGCAGTATTACTAAATTAAAATATGACATCTTAAACAATAAAATTAAATGAAACCCCATTTAAGGTTTTTTAAAAAAATTATACCCCAGTTTCTAGTCCTAATACATAAAAAATTAGGGGAAGCTACTTGCCTCCTGAAGGAAATCAACTACAGCTTTTCTTGCAGGACATCTAAATCCACAACTCTCAAAGAATTCAAGAACACTTTGGCGTGGACCGTGAAACAAAATCTTTCCTTCTGCCATTTTAACATTATGTCATCAAAGAGATCGAAGGTTTCTGGTGATGGTTGAAGCAGTGAAATGAGAACGGTCGCATCAGTGATATGTGCCAAATGTTGAAGACAAGTAACAATCTGAAATGAGGTGGAAATGTCTAAGCCATTTGTTATTTCATCCAGGAACAATGCTTTTATTGGTCCTACAATCATCTCCCCTGCAAAATTTTGCCATTATAATAGTTTCAGCACAAGTACTTGAAGCAATAAATAAATCGCAATATAAAAAAACTTTGCCATTATTATTTTTGTGACCTGTAGTCAATCTTTTTTTCTGGCTTCCAGAAATGCCTCTTCTCATGGCATCTCCAACTAATGTGTCAGCACAGAAATCAAGTCCAAGGATCTGATAGAAAAGAAAAGAAATAGATCTACTAATAAAAATTAACAAAAAAATTTGATGAATGTGATCAAGAAAAATAATTTGAACTCTATCAGAATTACCTTTAAAATATAATCCGTTTGAAGAGTTTCATTCAGTCCTTTGACAGAAATTTCCTGTAAAAACAAACACATGCTATGCATGTTTGATGGAGAGTGAGAAATTGAAGAAATTCTAATTAGATTAAAAGTTATAATACTTAGAAATATTTTAATTAATTTATATTTTAGTTTAATTTAGTTTACTATTTAGAATCTTATTGTTTAGGCATGTATTCCTAATTTAGGTATAAGTCTTATTAAAATAGGTTTTCTACTCAAATTAAAATAAGTCGCAGTTAGTATAAATAAGCATATTTTGTAACTTTTACAAACAGGAATTTTAGTTCAATAATATTTTCAAATTTTAAAGTTTTGTGTGAGTTTTTTAGTTTAATTAATTTTCGGCATTCTGCAGAATCAACGAGTTTTAACCCCCTAAGTTCACCGTATTCTTTAGAATCAACGTGAATTTTGTTGGTTTCTTTATTCCGATATTCTCCAGAATCAACAAAATATAATAACATAAAACTTCCGCTGCATCAGTTTGACATCAAAGTTAAAACCTAGTTCTTAATGCCTACCGTTTTATTTTTATTTTTTTTATTTAAACCCATTTATTTTTATTTAAAAAAAAAAGAAACACCCAGCCAGAACTCAAACTACCTCACCGACGACCGTTCGCAGCGGCCCCGCCACATTTTCCAAGGCTTCCTCCGTCGATCAAACATCCTTCGGGTCAGAAAGAACCGGCCATCACATCCCAATCAAATACCACCGCCGATCGGCCAGATATCGCCCAGAATTAGCCATCACAGCCGCGATCTCCCCCACCACTGATCACCGATTTTCACAGCGATTTGGCCGTCACCACCACCACCAATCAACTCTTCTTCACCAGCACAACCATTCTAATCATTCCCCTTCGCCGATTGACGCATCCTTGCCCGAAATCGAAACCACACAAAACCATCGCCGTTATCTCCAATTTCTGGGCAAACCACCGCCTTTTCAGACAAACCACCACCACCACCTTACTCACCTCCCTCAAATCTTCCAGATCCACCCCTCCTAGTTCAATTTTTCGATCACCGTCGCCGGTGACCCCATCTTTTACTTATTTATTGTTTTAGCCCTGTTCTTTTTTTAATTATAATATTGCCCTCAAATTTTTCGATCTCATTAAAAATCCATAAAAAAATCATGAAACCACAACATCGTCGTGAAGGTTTCATCTTCAAAGAAGATGTTTTGGTTCGGATGTTACGGACTTTGCGTTTGATTGCTCAAGATTTACAAAAACTTCAAAGTAGAAAATCTTTTTACATACAACAGAGATATGAATTCAACAAAGTTGTTTGTGATGATACAAGTTATGAAGATAATATTATTGAGGAAAACAATGACTTTGCTTCCCTTGTCAATGTTACTCTATCAAAGGAGAATATTGATTGGCTATTCACATCAACTTCAACTTCTCAAGAACCTCTAATTGATTTCGATAAGCTGCCAAAATTTGATGATTATGTTGATATTGTTGAGCAATTAGAGATAACTATTGATATATCTCGTGATCTTGTGAAATAAGAAGAGGTAATTGTTCATACATCTGTTGATCTTGTGGAGCACAAAGAGGTAGTTGTTGATACAATCTCTTAGTATTCTCTGAATTGCCAAAAGAAGACAAAAAATGCTATTATATTTTTCAACGGTTAATGGATTATGAGAAGAAATCGTTTTTCCTCAACTACATTGAAATTCGACATGAACACTACGAGAAGGTATACTTAGAATGATTGTTGATTGAAGAATTTATTTTACGCCATTGGAGTGATTGGATGGACATCGTTAAAAAAATTAGAAAATTTAAAGTTCGTTGTTTAAATCGAAGCTCTATTTTAAATATTGCTCCTTACAATCGCGAAGATGTTCTTGGAGACTACAATAAGCAAAATTCGAGGACGAATTTTCTCCACCCTAGCGGGAATGATGGAGAACAAGAAATTGAAGAAATCCTAATTAGATTGAAATTTATAATATTTAGGAATATTTTAATTAATTTGTATTTTAGCTTAATTTGGTTTCCTATTTAGAGTTTTACTGTTTAGGCATTACTTATTTGACTATTTGAGTTGTATTTCTAATTTAGGTATAAGTCTTATTAAAATAGGTTTTCTAGTCAAATTAGAATAAGTCATAGTTAGTATAAATAAGTGTCTTTTGTAGCTTTTACAAGCAGAGATTTGAGTTCAATAATATTTTCAGATTTCAAAACTCTGTGTGAATTTTTTAGTTTAGTTAATTCTCGGTATTCTGCGGAATCAACGAGTCTTAACCCCCTAGATTCACGGTATTCTATGGAATCAACGTGAATTTAGTTTGTTTCTTTATTCCGGTATTCTCTAGAATCAACGGAATATAAGTACATAAAACTTCCGTTGCATCAATATTACTAGTAATCTTAGGTTTAATTAGGATCTGTTTGGGATTGTGGCATTGTGGCCATTAATCTATAATTGTTGTGAAATAGAATCAATCAGATGCTGTCAAATAAAAGTACTTGGACACTTTAGATGTTGAGTTATCAAAATTAAGCAGAAGCACAACGGTTAAAACATACCTTCATGTACGTATCTATATCTTGATTAGGGATAATTCCTGTCTCTTTCTCACTTTTAATCAATTCCAACATGATTTCTTCACAAGTAGAAACAACCATTCATTTGTTAATACTGTAAAAAATTGAGCAACCATTAATTATCATGATGCCGCACGTTCAAGAAATAATGTACCTGCTCGGTTTCCTACACCTTGAAAACGAGCAGAAAAATCAAGTGTTTCTCTAACAGTCATCTCAGGAATATGCAGATCATATTGGCTTACATACCCAGATGTTTTTTGGGGGACAAATTCTTCTAGTTTGTACCCATTATAAGAAACCTCCCCTGTAACCTATTGAAAAAAATTAAGATTGATCAGAACTACAACAATTCTTAGAAATTCTTTTTTTTTTTTACTTATTTATTTTAATTTCTTATGAATTGATTGAGATTGTAGCAAAAGAAAAAAATTGATGAATTATAACATTACAATTATGTTGTAGACTGATCTGCTTTGTGATTTTACAACTTCATTTACTGATGCCAAAGGCTAAAAAAAAAATCTCTTTAGTTTGTGAAAATCATAATCTTCATATGAATATATTTTTGATACCTTTAGAGATTTGTTTAAGTTTCCAGAAAGAGCCTTCAAAAGGGAAGTTTTTCCACATCCTGGAGGACCAATTAAGAGTGTCATCCTGAAGGAAAGTTAAGCCAAATTGAGTTTTATGCCTATTTTTATTATCTTGTATATATTACATTAACCCCAAATACGGTATAAATAAAAATGTTTACAGTAACAGAACGTTCTAAATCAGGTTATAGATACAATTCTGAATCCTGAAATATTTGAGCATGCACGTAAGAGAAAACTTGAGAATGTCGTAGAACAATTGAGGCGCATTACAAGAAATTTAAGAAATATATATAAAGAAAAATTGATAAGTTCAATTTTTAATAAAATTATATTTTTCAGTTGGATTTTTGGTTTAACTCTATTGAGCCTAAATCTGAAAACTGAAAATTAAAAAAAAAAAAAAGTCACTTCTAAATAAAGGCCCCCAAAAACCAAACGGACAGATGCCAATAGTTTATGTATTTTTATTTAATTCAATTTAATTATGATTTAAAGAAAACCGAATCGTCGCCACCCCTAGTTTTTTATTTTATTTTTATTTAATGTAATAAGCAAATTAAATCTTAGTTAAATAGAGTTTACGCGCTCTACCTTCCAGGTTTTATTACACCACCAACATCATCAATGATGCTTATCTTGACTTGCTGTGACTTGAAACCAAACAGCTTTGCAAAGTCCTACAAGCAAAAATTGCCAAGCGTAAATGACTTGCAAATTGACAAATATAAACAAAGCTAAATTAGTTTAAATGTTTATGGATATAGTTAATTGATTGATGGGTAAAAAATTTTTGAGATGATACTATTTAGAAAAAAATTCCACTCACATGCGTGGAAAAAAATTTGGTCGCGATAATACTATGTAAAAACAAATAACAAAACTCTAACTTGGCGTGCTAACTATATTCCAGCTTGTTCTTTTGTGTCTACTAATTTAAGGCTTTGATATGTTTAGTCAGCATCTTAAATATCTGATATTTAATAATGAATAAAATATTCTAAAATCATCCAATAATTTAAAACCCAAATTTGATGCGATACACTAAAAGTTATACTCCACTGTTTACAGTTATTTTGTGTCAAATTTGAATGTTGTAATGTGAAAGAAAATCAATTTTCACGATACATACAGGAGGGATTCGAACCCTCGAGTTCAAAAGTAAAATATAAAGGTACCCATTATATTGGAATATTGCGTTAATATCGTCTAAAACATGAGTACATTTGAGCATAGAGAGCGTCTAAAATTTGTATAATTAACTCTTTTTCATATCAATTGGTATTAATTTTGAAGTCTAAAATTAATTAATTACATTTTCGAGGTACTTACAGAAATTGTGCTTTTACAAGAATTCCATCGCGTGGGCAGAGGCTTTCCATGAACTAACTCACACTCTGCTTCCACGCATAAATTTTTGTATCTCACTTCTATTGTGGGAAATTTCACACCAACTCTACAAACACAACCAATAAACAAATAAATAAATAAAATCAAAATTGAATATCAGTACTTCAACATTGAAAGTGATACCATGAAATTAATGACATAAATCAAAAGCACACCTTACATTATTGAATGTGCAACAATAAATAGTAACGGAGTGACTTGTAACATAGAACGTAAAACCATTAACATGAAACGTCAGTTTGTACACCTGGTATTAATAATGAGCTATCACCGTGGCCGAACTTTTTTTTATTTTTTTTATTGGGAAAGGTAGACAAGTGGGCCAAGCTCAAGTCGTTTTTTTAATTCCCATAATCTCCTTTAGTATTCAACTCAGATAGGTAGTCAAACAGATTTGATCGAATACTACCATTCAAAAATTTGTTTGAAAACCACTCGGTCAGGCCCACAGATATCAGTATTATGGCCGATCGACTCATAAAAACTTATACTTACATATAAGCTTCTGACTAGAAGCCGGCGTGGATTATGACCAAAATGAGGAATCAAAATGTTAATTATATGTGCATAATGCATAGATTATGAACTAGCCAGCGAATTATGGCCAAAAAGAGAAATGATCAGAATGATATTATGCACGTCTCTATATGCTTTTATATATCTTTATTTAAAGTGAAAATAAAAACACACTTACTTGTCCATTCTGTTTCTGATTTTCTGCAACAAAACATTGTTGTCATTCTCAATGTGTTTGATGAGCTTTTCTATGAAAGCTTGCCGTTCCACAGCTTCAAGCTTGTAATTCACATCAATTATTTTCTCTTTTTCATTAGCACCCATTTGAGCAATAAATCACATGAATTGAAATTGGTTATGATCATCAAACTTAATTCATGATCAGCTTATAAAGAATATATATATATATATAATTGAAGGCGGCAAGAGACAAGATGCTTAATTACATAAAATTAAGAAATTTTTTTATTTCCAGCTTACGTTCGGATAGTAATATATATTTAATACACGTATACGGATATGCATATTGTTTATTTAATATATTATTTGCAGTTGATAGCTTAATTATCTTATATTTATATAGAAAGAGAATAAAGAACAAGAAGGAGAAATATTCTTTTGTTGTTGATCATTGTTATTACATAACAAATATGTAGGACAACAGATATGGGATTTTCCTATGTGACAAAATCTGGATTCAAGAATGAAATCTGAAGTTCCTATGTTGAAATTTTTTACTACTTAATTTGTGTTGCTTGATTTTGGTACTTTAATGTAAATCCTTTTCTATTGGCGATTACAAATTTGTAGGGAAAATACATATGTTCCCACATCATTTATACTAATTTAGAGACCAATATGATCGCCCATCTTATGGATATAAATTTATATGGGGTGTTGTTGGATGTTTGGAGCCTAATTATTATTAATTAATATAGATTTTCTTTCGAGTATGTTCAATATTCACTTCTTTAAATTGTTTATATTTATTAATGATCATTCGCATGATTGTATTTATTCAGATAAAAAATTTAGATCGAGAGAGAATCTTGATCATTTATTACCTTGATGGTGAAGCTGTTTACATCTTATTTGTTAAGGTATTTTAGGAATTTTTGTCATGTTGTGGTGGAACGGTGGCGACTACGGTTTTGATTGTTGTTTTTTTCAATGTTTATAGTTTTTGTCGTAATGTTATTATAGGTATCGTCAACACAAACTAATTGACAGATAAAATCATCTTATAATGGATAAAATCGCCTAGAATGTACTGCTATACTATCACACATTGGTCCAAATTAAAATACGAACAAAATAATTTTATAGTCCAAACAATTGTTTTGATAAAATAACAACTTACTCATAGACACTAGATTTAAAACATAGACAGTTTGGTAATGTTGTAGTGTTTAAAATAATTATTGTTAGCTGTGTTATAGTTTTTAAAAGTATGATGAGCTTAAAAGCAGTGATATGTGTTTAGTAAATATTGTTGTTAAACTGGTGTAAGAATGTAAATGATTAAATTGGACATAATATTGAATAAAATTTATATACACATTTATAAACATATGTATAAAATACTTTCTGTTGTGTATATATAATAATTGATAATTAGAATAAAATATTACTAATTTTATTTTTTTATTTTGTTATCTTAATATAATTGGTAATAATAATAATATCTTTAAAGGTAATGATTTTATTTCCTAATTAATAAGGATACTTTTATAATTCGTAATAATATATTTTTATAATATATATGAAGATATATATGAAATTGTATTAAGTCTAAAATTGATTCTCAAAATTATATTTTGAAAAACTACTCATTTCTTGCTTTTCAAACTCTATTGTAGGATGAGGTGAATTTACTGAACGTGATTTCTAAAAAAAATTACCATATACTAAAATTAACTTTTAGCTTTTCACTATAAAAAAAAAAACTTTTAGCTTTTCAAAATTGCTTTTGAGCCTCCCAAAGGCAATCCCAAGCGGACCCTTACTGTGAAACTCATTTAATAATTTTAAAATATTTAATTTTTACTTGAAACACTCTTTCAAATACCTATATTGTCCTCATTACCTATTTCATTAATTAATTGTCATCTTTTCTCTGTTTCATCATCACAAGCAAAGTATCTAAGGGTGCATTTGGTTTCTTTTTTCAACTGTTGTTTTAATATTTGTTTTATAATAGGGGTTCCTCTATGATGCTGTAATTCTCTTACAGCATTAATAATATTTTAATTGTGTACCATTAGATTTAATCAATGGTACAGAATATTTGTGTTAAAGAAAAAAATAAATAGTTTAAAAATAATTGTAATCGGTTTGTTAACCGTTCAAGGGGGTGGAGAATTTTTGTAAAACAACTATGATCAGCCGCAGAGTTTGAAAAAATTTCACTTAAATAGCATATTTTATTTAAAAATCACTTTTCAACCCTCCTTTAAATTTGTAATGTAATAATCTTTTTTAAATAAATTTTTCAAAATCTAGTATTAGTAAGTACAAGATATAATTTCTAGTAGGTTATCTAACACAAATCAAATAAATAAGTTGGAATTGTTATACTCATGGGTGAGATTGCTTGTAACCTAAAAAATACTTGATCACCCATGTTTTAATAAATTTAATATTGCACATTAAAATAATCGTTACTTTATATACTATTAAATTATATAATTGATCATGAAGTATATATTAGCTTAAAAATACTTATTATTTTTAATACCCATTTAGCATACCTATTCCATTAATTTATTGTTTATGTTACAATTAATATTCTTATATGGTAGGAAATACCCAAGCCTTATAAATTTAAGTTTTACAGGCCTATATATTTTCATTTTATTTTCGAATATCACTTTGTTAATTTCATAAAAGTTAATGCCAACATATATTCCTAATTAGCTTTAGTTTATGAATCATGAAAGATTATCTTATTGATATCCTTTGATTTTAATTATAAAATTAACAATAATATATTCCTAATTTCATTACTTTTATTATGATAAGTAATGGTGACAATAAATAAAATATTATGTGCAATAATATTTAATGGAAACAATGAGAAAATATTCATTGTATGTTTTTATATTTTCATTATAAAAATATGCTTTGAGATATTTTAATTTAAAGTTTTGACACAACATTTTAGCCATTAATCTCTCACGGTCTAATGATCGATATTGAAAATCAAAGTAATATTTTATAATGTTATATCCTTCACCATTAAATTGCATGAAATTAATAGTTTAATTTTGTGCTGAAAATATTTCATTAAATCAAAATATTTCTCATTATGTAGTTATATAGACATATATATTTTTCAATAATAACTGTTGAATATAATATTTCTCATTTGTTGTGACTCGTATAGTATCATTAATAAAACATATGTAAAACATTTTATTACAATGCCTTCTGTTATCATTATTGTGTAAGTATTAATGGTTTTGTAAATAAATTTGTACAATACAAATTATTATAAGACCTCATGAAATATCTTTATATAAAGTATTTATTTAAATAACATTACCTGTTAATTATATTTATTTTAATGCTATTATATATATATTTCTAATACTAAAAGTAAAAGTAAAAAAAAAAAAAGTAAAATGGTAAAGTAATAGATAGTACATAATAATTTTAATTTCAAAATTATTTGTATTTTTTTCATTTTTTTTGGTGACTTAAAAATATTTATCAATTGATTAGATAAAATATAATTTAAAGTATGAAGAAATATCACAACTTGAAAATTACTTGTTACATAATTACTTATCCACTAAAATTAAATTAAGGGTGAAAATTCTAATATTAAATCCAATGATCCCATTATTGATTGTGGGATTTTTATCCCGACATAATAGAAATTTCCTTTTATTAATTAATTATAAAATAAAAAATCTATATTTACTTGCAACTTGAAGGTTACCTATTATTATTTAATTAACTAATTTTTTATCCACTATATCAAATAAGTGGTATAGATTAAAACACCAAAATCCAAGGGTCCACAATATTCTCAATATCAATGCTGCAAAAACTCATACAACATTATAGAGAAATCCTTATAATAGAGATATGATTAGTTTTTTAGTGATTTTGAAAATGTGTTTAATAGCTTGACTTTAAGTCAATATCTGAAAATTAAAAAAATGAAAAAATCTTTGATTATTTGTCTGGAAATATGGAAACAAGGAAAGAGAGTGAGAAAAAAAAATTAAAAGAGCTTTAGTGGAGCTTTAAAAGAGCTTTAGTTCCTTTTCAATATATATATATATATATATTGGTTTATGTAATTAAGTTTTAAAAAAATACTACTTTGACAAAAAACCTATATGGTAAAATACAATAAATTAAAAAAAAATTCATTTGATTTTCTTTGGTTTTCTTATGTTGGATTGATGCAATTTATTGTTCTTCCTCGACCTCTATTTTTATTTCCTGTTGTTTCATTTACAAAAGATGGAACATGTTTCTGGATGTTTCCTAGCAATTCTATTAACAAAAATGTAAATTAAAAAGTAAAAGTTTTATCCAATAACTATGGTCAAATGTTTCCATTGTTGATGTGGTGTATTGTAGATAAAATATGACGTCGGATAAAAATTTATTAAATTAAATTTTCTTAGATTGTCTTTAATAGTAAAATTAGACTAAGGCTAATTTAGTAATATAAAATTAGCCACAGCTGACCCTTTGATAAATACAACATAAGAAATTTTAGGAAAAATTTTATTATCCAAAACTTAAAATAGGATTAGATTAGATACTCGGGGTAGATACAAATCTAATTACGAAAAAATTGACTAAAACAAGAAAAGTGCAGAAAAGTAAAAGACTACTTAAGCTTGTCCTACATCAACCATGTCAAGTGAACTCGCCGTTAACGGGGCCAGACTGGCAACAATGGTCTTTGCAGACGTCAGTTGGTTGATAGCGACACGTGGCATGATACTATTGGATTGAATGGATGTAATGACAAAAAATTAAGTCATAATTTGAGTTAAAAATTTTTTAAATCGTAAAATTTATGGTGGTAGTTTGGGTCTCAAGATTGATATTCGTAAGGCCTTTGATACTGTGAATTGGAATTTTTTGTTAACCGTGCTTAATCGTTTTGGCTTTGATAATACTTTTGTTGGTTGGGTTGATACCATTCTTCACTCAGCGAGACTTTCAGTTTTGATCAATGGTTCAGTTTTTAATCTTTTCTCTTGTGGTAGAGAGGTTCGTCAAGGAGAAAACGCTTTCTCCTTGGAGTTTATAGTTTTTTAGTTTTTATTTCTTCTCTTGTAGTTTTTTCGCTTGATGTTCTGGAAAATGAAGGTATGGATCCTTTGAAGAAGTTTCCCGCCAGATAAATCTCTTCAAGACTAGAGCAAAGACCTAGTTCCCTTGGAATTTCACCAGATAAGTCGTTATTAGACACATCAAAACTCCTCAAAGCTTTCAGATTACCGATCCTTGGAGGTATAGATCAAACGAAGTGGTTTCGGGCTAAATTCAGTGAATTATATATTGAAAATGGCTTTTGGGATAGTTCCAACGAGATCATTTTGGAACATTTCTAAGAATGTCAATTGTCTCAAATCTCCTAGACTAGAAGGGATGACTCCTGATAAATTACTATTGCTTAAGAAAATTTCATATAATGATGACAAATTTCCCAGAGAGGAAGGATTTTTCCCTGAGAAATAGTTGCCACTAAAATCCAAGCCCTGTAAGTTCAGAAGCTTACCCATTTCCTTAGGAATTGCGCCTATAAATTGGTTTACCCCCATCCCTAATAAATATAAGTTAACAACGTTACCTATTCTTGAAGGGATGTGATACGCTAGCCTTGCAACACAAGGCAAGTGTATTCAACAAAACACTCTTCGAGCAAGTGCCAGCTCCATATTTCAGAAATTAATGAACAGAGAAGAAGACAGAGTGAAGAAAGGAAACAATAAAGAAAGAAAGATAACTGATTACTTCAATAATTCCTTTTGGTAAACATTACAATTCTTATATGCTTCACCTCCAGAAACCTCTAATAGAAAGTGGTTACAAAAAAAAGAATTTGGCAAATCGAAAATATTAAAAAAAACAGTAGCAGATTCTAGAATGGATCAATTGACATCCTCCTCCTCAAACAACATAATCCTTTAGCCAGCTGGGTGGTTTTCTTACTCGTGATGGGCCTGCAGTAGGTTCTGCATTGGGCTTAGTTGTATCTTCCTCCTGGTGTGTCGTTTCCACGAGATATGGATTGGGCCACTCTAAAGAAATAGGCATTGCTGTATCATTCCCCGGGGCTTGAAAAATCACCTTGTCCGCAGGGTGAAAATCAAGATAGAGGCGGGAAAACTCAAAGAAATCTTCCCAGGTGGCATTTTCTGGAGCACTATATGACCATTGTACAAGAACTTGTTGGACTACTTTCCCATGACGCAAGACTGTCCGTGTGGCACAAATAGCTGCAGGGTATGAGAGTGGTCGATTGTCGATGCTCTCACATGGCAGGGGTAACCCGTTGATGGGGCTGGAGCTGCTAAATGGTTTGAGCATCGAAATATGGAATACTGGATGGATTTTGCAATCCAGTGGAAGTTCCAGTGTTGAGTGTTAGAAAGTGTGTATTTATGGAGGATAAAATAGTCATGTTACACTTCAAGTCTCACTAACATCCTTACTTTTATGTATTTAAGTCATTTGCACTTTAATTGTGTGTGTTTTATTATAACTTATGTATTTTATGCATTTTCTGGGAATTCAGGCCATTTCACAATTAACGAGACATCGGACATCAAAACGGACAGCATTTTTGAACTCAGGACAGTCGAAAACCTTAGGAGGAGCATAAAAGGAAAAATGGCACTGTTCACATATACGGTATTATTCACGTATACATCACTGATCATGTACGGTACTATTCACATATACATAAGATGATGTGGCATTGACTGATGACGTGTCATTGACCGGTGATGTGGTAGTATTTGATTGGACGAATGATGTGGCATTGACTGCTTATGTGGCGTTGACTGATGATGTGGCGCTGACCGATGACGTGGCAGTGTATGATTGAACCGAAAAAATGAGCTTACGATAGAAGCAATGAACTTGATCAAGGGGTTGACTTTGAAGCTAACCGATGATGTGGTAACACAGTATTGAACAAGAAAATTAGCTTAAGTTACATGCGGTACACTGAGTCACAGTCGCTGATGATATGTTCCAAGCAATCCAAGCTTGCCACGTGGCGCAATCCTGAGCGTCCGAATTGATTTCATCCAATGGCCATAATTTACTCATTGTATCTATAAAAAGGGAGCTCTGCCCCCCTAATTTGACACCCCTGAATCTATATTTGAGCTTAGTTTTGTAAAATTCTCTCTCCTTCTTGTATTTCTACGTATTTTAGTATAATACCCATTTTACCCCTAGTTCAAATAATGAGTAGCTAATTTTCTTTCAAGCTTGGGTTGAAGGTGTAGCCTCAACATGTTCCATGGGCTAAATTGATAATTTTAATTTCTTTTCCCCTCTGATTTATGTGGCTGTTTTGACTTTTTGTTGACAGATAGTAATAATCTTGTCTAGATTTTGCACCGGTACTACCGTCTCCCTAGTGCAAGGTTATTACTGTTTGGCACGATAAGTGCTTAATACCATATTTATTAAAGTGTGGCTCATGAGGAGTGGAAATCCCCCTCATGATTTAATTGGCACTAATAAGGAATATTAAGCCCATGGTGCATGTTGATGCAGATCCAGATACCCAAGCACTTTATTTATATAGTTTCATCTCTAGTTTAATCCCGCCATTTCAATCTAAATTTTAAAGTAGTTCAAAACACCTTTACCATAAATCCAATTACCTATTTAGAATATTAACCCTACACACAATTAAAATCCACCTCCTCGTGGGATCGACACTCATCACCATCAATCTCTACTACAATAGATTCGTGCGCTTGCGAGTTCAATAAAATTTGTACAACATCCAGCTTGTACGCAACTGGCTCCACGCGTTCCACCACAATAAATGGCCCATAATACCTCTTTACTAACTTTTCGGATGCTCGCTGAGCCAGAGATGTTTGTAGATATGGTTGAAGCCGCACGAGCACGCGGTCTTTTTGTGTCATGCGACGGGCGTTGGCTTTTTGTGTCATGCGATGCTGAGCTTGACGTAAGTTCTCCTTCAAGGAACGCAAGAGGGCATCCCGCTCCGTCAATGCATCATCGAGAGCTTGGATTGAAGTAGAGCCCTTTGAGTAAGCTGGAATGGTGGGAGGAATGCGCCCATCAGCGCCTGAAAAGGTGTCATCTTGAGACCACTGTGATAATCAGAGTTGTAACAAAACTCTGCCCAACAAAGTAAAGAGACCCACGATTGCCGTTTTTCTTGAGTGAAAGCTCGTAAATATTGCTCAAGCCCACGATTCACAACTTCGGATTGCCCATCAGTCTGCGGATGATAGGCTGTGCTATGCCTTAGTGACGTGCCAATCAGTTCAAAGAGCTTCTTCCAAAAGTTACTCAGAAAAATTGGATCGCGATCCGACACAATGGAACTAGGAAAACCATGGAGTTTAATGACTATGTCAGCGAATAAGTCCGCTGTCTTCATAGCTAAGAAATGAGAAAGTAGAGCTCCAAAAAGTACTGATTTGGTTAGACGGTCCACAACGACAAGGATAGTAGTAAGCCCTCGTGATGGTGGCAAGCCCGTAATGAAATCCATTGTGACCTCATCCCATACTAACGATGGAATAGATAGGGGTTGTAACAACCCCGCGGGGGCCTGAGTCAAATGCTTGATTTGTTAGTAGATTAAGCAAGCAGCTATAAAAATTTCCACATCTATTCTCATCTTATGCCAATAAAACGCCAAAGCTAAGCGAACCAAGGTTCGTTTAATTCTAGCATGTCCAGCCTATGGTGTAGCATGAAATTCATGGAGCAATACTTACTTCAAGGAGGAGTGGGAGCTAACATAATAGCGATTGCAGAAGAAAAGTAATCCATCACGAACAGAAATGTCAGGGGAAAGATCAACTGCAGTAAAGCACTGATGGAGAAGTACCAAGTCTGGACAAAGTGGTATTCTCCAAGCGTAGTGTTGCTAAGAAGTCAAAGGTGGGGCTGGAAACCAAAGGTAAACAGGCCAAATATCTCTCAGATGCCTCTAGAGATTCATCTTCATGCATACGAGACAGAGCATCATCTGCTTGGTTTGATCAACCGGGCTTGTACAAGTGATAACCAAGTAATTTTCAGATTTATACCTACTGATCAGGTGTTTGAATAACTTGTTGTAGGAGTTCCTTGATACTTTTGTGATCTGGCCGAACAATAAAGATTCGACCAAGAAGATATTGTCGCCATTTATGGACAGCCTCTGCAATGGCTTGTAACTCCTTGATATATGTGGAGGCCGCTTGAAGTTTTGGTCCCAACTTTTTGCTAAAGTAGGAGATTGGGTGGTTGTCTTGCATAAGCGATGCACCAATACCCACATTTCACGCATCGTTCTCGATGATGAAATCCAACTTAAAATTCGGTAATCGCAATATCGGGGCTTCCAGCATGGCTTGCTTGAGGGCCGCGAATGCTTTGGTGGCTGTTGGAGTCCAAGTGAAAGCATTTCGTGATGTGATCCATCTTGAATATTGGACTCTTGTAAATTGAATTTGAATTGAAGTCATCCAAAGTAGCTTGAATAAATCCTTGCATTGCTTCCTTGATCTTCTTAGCTCGTGCTTTCGTAATTGGCCCTTCTGGAATAAGCAACGGATCTTTAATGCTCTGAGCACTCTGGATCACATCATCTCGACACAACAAGTCAGTGAGGGGTACAGCAACAGAAGCATATCCTTTAATAAAACGTCTGTAATAGCCAGTATGACCAAGAAACCTGCGTAGCTGTTTCAAGGATTTTGGTGGCGGCCAATTCACCATTGCTTCATTTTTCTGGGGATCCGCACGAACACCACCAGTAAAAACCAAATGGCCCAAATACTCAACTGTTTCTTGGCAGAAAAGACATTTGGAAAGTTTGATGAAGAAACATTGACCATGTAAACAACTTAGAACCTACTCCAAGTGAGAGACATGATCAGCCAAAGATGAACTATACACCAATATATCATAAAAAAAAAACAATAACAAATTTGCGTAAGAAAGCAGCAAAAATTTGGTTCATGGTAGCTTGAAATGTAGATGGAGCATTCGTCAAGCCGGAAGGCATCACGAGAAACTCGTAGTGGCCTTCATGAGTTCGAAAAGCCGTCTTGTAGGTGTCTCTGCTGTGCACCCGAATCTGGTGATATCCTGCCCTTAAGTCCAATTTGCTGAAAATAGTTGCACTACCCAATTCATCCAATAGTTTATCAATTGTTGGGATAGGGAATCTATCCTTGATGGTAACCGCATTCAAGGCACGATAGTCCACACAAAATCGAAAGGTGCTGTCTTTTTTTTTTAACTAATAACACAGGGGGAGAAAAAGGACTATGGCTTGGTTTTATAATGCCTTGCTCCAACATCTCGCGAATTAGCTTCTCAATTTCTGTCTTTTGAAAAGTGAGGATAGCGATAAGGTCGAACATTCACTAGTTTGGTGTTTGGTAGTAGGTGAATTCTATGGTTAATGAAACGGTGTGGTGGGAGGCCTGTTGGGTTGTGGAATAAGTTGTGAAATTTGTGAAGGAGGTGAGAGATTGGCGTGGGTAGTGAAGTTGGAATTTTTAATTCGTCCGAGCTTCCATCTTGGTCAGAATGGAGTTGTTGGAGCTCAAATAGGCTCTGAATGTCGGGGCCATGCATAAGGGCTTGAAATTGGTTGAAAGTAATTAGACTTAGTGGAGTTGTAACATCCCCGCGAAGGCTCACTAGTTTCCCTTCCCAATAAAATTGGCGCTGAAGCCATTGAATACCTAAAACCATATTTGGTCCCTCAATGGGTAAAACAAATAAATCCAGAATAAAATCATAACCCTGCATAGTCAGAGCCACTTGTGGGCAAGAGAGTTGGCACACTAAGAAGTCACCATTGCCAATATAAACTCGAAAATGAGTCGTCGGTTGAATAGGGAGTCCCAATCGCTCAACCAACGCATGTTTAATAAAATTATGTGTGCTCCCACTATCAATGAGCACTTGAAAAGGGTGGTTGCTAATCTCGCCAATCAAGTGAAGTGAACGAGGATTCACCTGGCCCGCTAGAGCACTCAAGCTCGAAATATCCATTGTTACCACCTCCTCAAATGGCTCATCTGTGGCTAACTCGATAGTAATCTCAGTGTCCTCATCGTCAGTCCCTATAAGAATCAAAAACTTACTTCAGCAACAATGATTAGCGCTAGGGGTGGGCATGGTTCGGTTCGGTTCGATTAAGAAAAAGAACCAAATACACTATTAGAATAATTGTCTTTACTGACACTAAAATAGTGTCAGTAATTACTTTTAGTGACACTTATTAATAGTGTTAGTAATCTAGCAGTTGGAAAAATTGACACTTGTAAGTGGTGTTAGGGATTACTATTACTACAGTATTTACTAACAATTTTTACATGTCAATAAAATATAAATACTAATACTTTAGTGTCAGTAATTACTATTACTATAATATCAGTAATACAATCACCCCAGTGGAGCTGATACTTTCTAATACATTTTTAGTGTCAATGACTTTTATTAGTTGTATTTATATTTTGACATTTTTGATGTTACCCTATTGTTTTCATTATTATTTTAGTTTTGTCAATCAAATGATGTTATTCAAAGAAAATATTAAAAGTAAGTTGAACTACTAAACTGAACAATTAAATGTAAGATTCCCAATAAAATTTAAATAAGTTTGAATCAAACATTAATACAAATATAACAGTAAAACAAATATTCCAAATATATTTTGAAATCAACATAGTGACAGTTTACAGAAATCAGTCAGTTATCTTGAGTACATCTACTCATTAACCTTCGCCTCTCCCTTCACCTTCCCTACCTATAAGTGCAGCATATAGATTCAATTAGCTAGTATGCTACACAAATCAATTTTAGGATATGTACAAAACTAATGCAAAGACTACAAAAGACAATAAATAATCTCACTGAACAGATGGCAAGAAAATTAAAAACTTCCAATATCTTAACCTTTATGTCACTGGATGAGTTTTAGCGCGCAGCAACCCGTGCGGCACTTAGACAACGTTCTAGTACACAAGTCGCTAAGTAAGCCTTAAGAACTTCTCAAGCTAGCCAACCTAAGATGCTTGCAAGATTGCTAGAGAGAGGAGAGAGCAATATGACCAATATGATTTTATTACTTGAAAGAGATGATTACAAGAGAGCTTTACAAGAGCTTGTGTGTAGTGTGTGGTGTGTTGTGTGTGTGGGAGATGTGTTGTGCAAAATGGTGGTGGGCACCCCTATTTATAGATGTTGGGGGCCTTTGTGTAGAATCTTCTTGCAAGTTGGCAACTTGCACAAATATCTCCTAGGACTTAAATGCTAAAGTCTAGAGAGTTCTAGGATATTTACAATTGTAGAGAATTCTAGAATGCGGGCTGGATTGCTAAGCGCACACTCTTTGGTTAGCCCAATTGCTAAGTGCATCCACGCTAAGCGCACCCCGGTGGGTTAGTTATGTGAGGTGGCCCAGTGCTGAGTGCACCTTGCTAAGCGCATCCCATGTGATTGCTGAGCGAACCTCTTCTAAGTACATCCCACCTATACATGGACTTTTGCTGAGCGTGCCCGAGCGCGCAAAGTTAGCCCCCGTTTGCGGGAGGCTTGAGCGGCCCGTGACATTTAGCTGACTAACAGTTTGAAAACAATCCATAGCCCCACTAGCCCTCTGGCACCATTTAGTTTACAAAAGATAATCCTACCGTAGTTGATTATCTGTGCAAGACTCATTCACAGCAACACCTATACCATCTTTAAGGATTAGGACTAATGTTAAAAGAAAACATGACTATAATATGGGAAAACAATGAATAATAAGGCAAACAATAAAAAAATTATTCTTTAAGTTAAAGATTCTAAAATAAACAACACATATCAAAGTAGTTGCTGCCTTTATAGCTTTATGAAACTATACAAAATTTTATGCCCTGAGCTTTGCAGACAAACAACCCCAAGATCTATCAAGTTGATATTGACAAGGGAGCTATTCAAGAGTGAAAAGAAATCACTCTCCAGATCATTTCTTAAAATATTCAAAGCTAAGCTACACCATGAGAAACTAAAACTAAGACTTAAGAATGCAGGTGACTCAAGAGATTCTTATAGTTGATGATTGGGTCAGATATAGGTAAACAAACAAGGATAATCATTGACTCTCATTAAGAAGATTAGAAATCTTTTATAAAGAAGTTTAATGGTAATTTAATTACGGCCAATCAAATTTAAATATAAAGTTTTTGACTTAATATTTTTGTTGCCTCAAAGCTGCAATTATATTGATCAACTTAACAATTAATTTCCAAATCCACACAATCTTTGATTGTGCTATCAGAATTTCCAATTCCTTACAGCACTTTGAAAAAGTAATTCTATCCACAGAACTCAAGAACATGCACAGGATACAATGATGAACCAGTCAAGAAAAGAAAAGGCAAAAGAAAACTAATTAAAACAAAAGAAAATAATATAAAACTGGGCAAATTTATAATGTTAAAGTTGTAAAGATGATAGAAACATAAAAACTATGCAACCGATCGAAATCAAGGAATTTAATTAACAAGCAATTATGATTGAAGAATAATTTCAAATATAATCACTCTTGCTAAAACTAATCAAAGGAAAAAGGGGATTTTATGGCAGCCCAAGTCGACCTTAACACATTTAGTGAACTATCTTGTAGATTTTGATGTCACATGGTCAGGAGGTGAATAAAGGAAGTGACTAATCTTTACTTTAGCTTCTGTAGTGAAGCATAATATTTCAATCAAGCAAAAAATTTCCAAAACAGTAATATTTTCTCATTTTCACACTATTTCCTCAGCTACCCAACTAGTACAGAAACATTTTTCCTACAAGAAGCGAGAATAAAATAACTAACTCAACTAAGCCAAATAATCAAATTGAGCTGAATCTAGGCTTGGCAAAACCCTGGGTCCTGTCTGGGTTTGGTGCTGCCTGGGACCGGCCCGGATAGCTAATACCTCTACCCGGACCTGGGTTTAAGCCCGAGTTTTCTATGTGCGGGCCGGGCCAAGCCCGACACCTCCTGGGCACGGGTTTTTGAGCTGAGCTTTTCAACCCGCATGAAATTCAATTATTCAAGCTGCCAAATTTTTTTTCACATGCTAGTACCATTGTAGCTAGTTGAGATTGGGGGGGGGGGACAAAAGAAAAATTTCATGCACAGGCATATTATTCAAATCCAAACATGTTCAATTAAAGTTGAAAGAAAAGATAAAACAAAATTAAGTGTATGAAATTTAGAAACTAGCATACAAATCCAGGCATGTTATTCAAGACACTAACATTGAAACATTTGCATAATGTAGTTAAAGTGTCATATCATACAAAATTTTTCACACTTCTTTGGACTCAATTTTGCAAAAACATTGAGCTGTTGGAGATTTTCTATAATTTGAACACACTAATCTTCCATCAACATGCAGCATACTTGCATGTTTCTTCTGTATCACACTACAAGGCTTGATGAATCTCAAGCTTTGGAAAAGAAAATAGTCAAATACCAAACCTGCAACATATTATCAGTGCAAATTTGACACATAATAAATAAAAACTGTTTCACGCTACTTTGTGATACCTAAATTCATCCAATCTCTAACCTAAATTCATTCAATCTATATCAAAAATTTAAATTCAAAAGCACAATAATCACCAAATAAATCTAAATAATTGTAACATCCAACAAATCATAAAATGTTCAACAACTCACAAATTATGAAAATCCCAAAATGTTCAACAACTCACAAAACAGTTCATAAAAGAGTCTGAAAATTCTCCCAAGTAAAATAAGTAAATAACAATTAACAAGTTCATGTCATGCTACTTGATCCTTGTGGCCCATCATCATCCGAAATTACCTTCTCCCTAGCAAAAATCTCATCTTCCGGAACTCCACCTAACAACAAAAATAACAAGCTAAAATTCAAAAACATTTTAAGCAAAGAAATACTACTAAAATATAATTCAAATAACTTTATACCTCGAGAAGTAGAAGCCCAAATCCAATTTTGAGCACACATTAAGGCTTCCAAAGTGTCAGGAAGAAGTTTACTACGATGTGGGCTCAAAAATCTACCCCCGGTACTAAAAGCTGACTCAGAAGCGACATTGGATATAGGAATGGCTAAGATATCCTTGACTAACTCAGCCAAAATAGGATATTGGCCTGTGTGCATCTTCCAAAAGGCTAAAATATCAAAGTTCGGAGTAGCATCCAATAATTCCTCATCTAAATACCTATCTAACTCCGACTTAGTCACCTTAGCACGCTTATTTTGGCTTCGAAGTGTTTCAAACTCATCTACATCCCAATACTTATTCGGATTCAAAGAAGATTCAGAACGAACAATCTCCGATCCAACATTCTGCCCACCACTCATAACCATTGCCTTCAATTCATATTCTTTCACTAAATCATAACAAAGCTTACGTGCACACTCGATATGCTCATCTACTGTAGCACCATATATCTTTGGGAAATAAAAATTAATTAACATCTTATATCTTGGGTCACGTACAACAGCCACAACTAACATCGGATTAATGTCATTCCAATATTTATCAAATTTGTCAGCCATTTTATCAGCCATAATCCTAATAGCAAGGTTATTAGAAGTGTGCCACCCACTAATTGACAATTTCATTTTACATATCAACGGAAAGAACAAATTAGCTGTAGGGTATTTTGTACTTGAAAACATCTCCGTTAACATGTAAAATGATTTCAAATGCTCCACCATTGTGATTGCCAAATCCCACTCCTCATCACTTGGCAAGCTCTTATATTGAGGCTCATTTTGTTGCAACCGAGAAAAAACACTTCTATACATCAATGCTACTTCAAGCATGGCATAAGTAGAATTCCAACGAGTAGGACAATCTAATTTCAAATTTTTTTTACAATTAATTTGTAATTGTCTAGCAGCTAGCTCAAAAGTTTCAAATCTTTTTGGTGTTTGTGTCCAGTAACTCACACTCTCTCTAATTTTTCCAACCCCATTTTCTATAATTTTCAACCCATCCCGCACCACCAGGTTCAATATATGAGCAGTACATCTCATATGAAAAAATTTACCACTAGAAATTAAGGTATTAGGATCAAACCTTAATAGCAATCTCTCTACCATTGAATCATTAGTGGTAGAATTATCTAAAGTCACTGAAGATAACTTTCTATTTACGTTCCAATCCAACAAACATTGTATTAACTCATTCGAAAGGGCATCAACAGTATGGGGGCTTGGAACATTGATAAACCTGTCAAGTATTCAAGTGTCAATATTAAGTACACAAACCTAAAATATTATAACAATTTAAACTTGAAAAATAAATCTAATATAAGTAATAAAAAAAATTACAAGAGAATTTAAGCAAATAAAAAGTTATAGACAGATTTGAAATTACCTTAAATTCGACTATGCAATTTCCAGGAGTTGTCAATGAAATGGGCTGTGACAACCATATATCCCTTTTTCTGATTACTACTTGTCCATAAATCCATAGTAGCAGCCACTCTACCATGATTTTTCTCCAATAAATGCAAAGTCTTAACCTTCTCGAGTTGATATAACTTCAAAATCTCGCTCTTCAAAGTGTTTCTGCTCATTAGCTTAACCACTGGGTTGGCATGTGCCATCATTTCTCGAAAGCCTATATATTCCACAAACCTAAGTGGAAGCTCATGCATTATAGCCATTCTTGCTATCAAACTCCGTAAAATATTTTGATCAAAACTGCCATAGCTAATGCCACAAGTTCCATCCTCTCTTTTAATCACTTTAAGACTTCCCTGAAGTGCTTTATCTATTTTTGGTTGATGCTTTGTAAAACTAGATTCCACATGTCTATTCAAGCTCGAAGTCCCTGATTGGTATTTGGCTTTTAAAATTGCATTACAATGCATGCACTTTGCCTTTTGTTCTCCATTGACAATTATTTTTGTAAAGTGCTCCCAAGCATCAGAGACTTTCTTCTTCTTTCCGGTTTCTTGCTTTCTCTTCTTATCATTCACTGTTGAAACTGAAATTTCCTCAACCTCATTATCAGTGTTATCTTCGACGTTACGGGATAAAACAGGAGCACTCAATGAATTGATTTCTACATTCTCTGACATTGTACTGCTTTGCTGTTACAATAGCAAAGAAATTAAGGAGGCCATTAGTTTCAGCATTTGCAAAAAACTTAGTGCAACTGAGTTTCCATATTTCTTACTATAATTTTTATTGCACAGTTAATGATTTTTCCCAATAAATTACAAATTGTTTAGGCTGTGGCTAAATTTTTGTACCAATGAAATATTGCACCTATAATCTATTACATACGTATATTACTATAAAAAATCAGCTCATATTACTGTATTTATCCAAAATAAGCTCCTATTACTGATTAAATATGTTTATTATCAATAAAAAAAATCAGGCATAGCATATTAGCATCCAAAAAAATATGAAGCATATGTATAACAATATAACACCAAATAATAATAATAATTTCATCATTTTTTTTAAATAAGCTGGAAAAATTATATGAAAGGCAAAATTAAGAAGTAAAAATTTAATACCTCGCCGCTGAGGTTGACTAACTGTGATGGCAGTGATGGCGGTTGAGAAAGTGGCGATGGAGAGTGGAGACACTGACTGTGACGGCAGATTCAGCTGCAGTGCTGTACGAACGTCGCTATAGGCTGTGACACAGTGACAGTGACGCTGGAGAGTGGAGATGGAGTGAAGTCGCCCCCCGTGCCAGGGCCAGCGAGTCAGCAACTGAGAAAAGATGATGCCGACGGTGAGTGGTGGCTGCTGCTGGCTTGGAGTGTTTGAGGGAGGAGGCACGGTAGCATTGCTGTTGAGTGTTTGTGTTTCACAGTTTTGATTTGGGTATTAGCCGATTAGGGTTCGTTTGGTTTGGGTTGTTTCTTTGGATATGTTTTTTTTTTTTTAGGAAATAACAAATTGGGCACAGTCCGGGTTCTGGGTTTTCAGTACCGTGTCCGGACCTATGCCAAGATACATCCGGGTATTGAATTTCAATACTCGAGACCGGGTTTTCAGTGTGTGGGTTTTTTTGACACCCCAAGCTGAATCAAGCAAAATTTTCCCCAAAATCGTTATTTTATCACTCAGAGACACAACTTTCTCTTCATTTTCCCACAATCTCTCAGCTATCAAACAAGTAAATAAACATTTCTTCAAGTAAATCAAGACCAAAACACCAAACTCAACTGATCATAATCAAGCAAAATACCATAAAAAAATTAATCATTTTCCTAAAAAAATTTAGATTTTCCTTCATTTTCCCACTTTTTCTCACCTACCAAACACAACAAAATAATAAAAAACTAAAAAAGAAAATAGAACATACCCGAAGATGATATTGCGCACATATAACCTTCCATGTTTGACAAAAATAGAGTAAAATTTCAAGTTCTGAAGCTCAAAACACAAACAATAAGAAGGAAAACAAATAAAGGCTAGTTAAATGCAAAAGGTACCTTAGATATTGCAACTGCCAACATATAGTACGGTAGATTCTACAAATACAAAAACAAAAAAGAAAATCAGATACCATAACTAACAACAATTGAAAATTTCTTAAATGTGTTTATCGTGAAAGCAACTAGTAGATATTAATATGTGACGGTCATAGATTTTTTCACTTCAAACTAAAAGTTTCAGTTTTGTCAGCACAGGTTGCAAGTCCATACACTAGAACATAGGCTAGGTACTGCTATTCATCTTTTGTTTAAAAGCAATTCCTTCAGAAACATGCAAAGATCCACAAATAAAATGAACATGCAAAAGCAAATTATCGGATTCCTACTAGAGAATTTATAAGCCCCTTTATCTGAAAACTACACATATTTCTAGTTTCTGGAACACTAGGCACCAACAAAGTTGTATTAAAATTACTGTAAAGGTTGCAAGGTTAAATTGCAAGATTCACGGAAGTGAAAAAAATCCAATCATACCTCCAATTAATTGTCCACCAGAAAGCCACTCAATTTACCTTGTGAAGGCAAAAATGATTTTGCCTCTGCATTGCCATTGCAGCCTATTTCCACTACACTTTAGAAACAAAATGAGTTCCTCATCAGAAAACAAGCTTGAGAAATTGTAGAACTTACAGTCCATAAAAAATATTAGAATTTGACTAAGCATAAAGTTCTTATGATTTTCTTAGACCAACATGGGTTCCAAAAATTAATGAGTTGAAAAAATTGTGTAAAATTTAAGTTCACAGACCTGGTATGTATGCTTGCACCAAACTGCCATATACCAATTCTGGATTTGAAACTGACCACTTCTTCTCCTTGAAAAAAAAACTAAATCAAAAGTGTTTGTGATCTAAACCGGATACTCATATGTGATTTGAACAATAAATTGAAAAAAAATAAAAATTACATTGAACCTTTCAGATACAAGGTACTAAAATAAAAAACTGTAGTTAATGAATCAAATTTCCTTGCAACTTTGCACTTAAAGAAACATAACCAGCGGCCTTGCTGGATGTTGATGGTCTCAACTGTCAAAGCTCCTCAAACTCTTCTCTCTGTTCGTAATGATTCTGACATGTGTTCTTCTGTCCCCTCCTGCAATTGCCATCATTGAAAACAATTTTTGAATTGGTGTTCTCCGCTTGACAAGAAATCTATTTACAGTTAAGGATATACATGTGAAAGATTCAGCAGTAGACAAAAAGACTCGCAGTTGAATCAATAAGCTAATGAAAGATAAAAACAAACAAAAATTAAATCTTGTAGTTTTGAAGTATTTAGGCAAACAGATTCAAGTTTTTAAGCTAAAAAAGATACAGCCCCAAGAGTTTCCAATTGCAAATAAAAAATTGAGCAGAGCACAAAAAGAGGACCATTGTAATAAATAAAAAAAAGGCAGAGATTGAGGCAGTCACGGGATTGAGCTTACCTTGAACAGAGATTGAGGCAATACGGCAACAATGGCGGAGGTTGAGCAGGATAGCAGTGATGGCTGCAACTAGACAGAGGTTGAGAAGTTTTATAGGTAATGAACGGCTGAGTATTGAGTGTTGATGACTGCAGTGGATTTGTTACCAGTGACTGCACAAAATCATAAGTCACAGCAGTGGATTTCTAACTTTGGTGCACGGGAGATGACGGGACTCGAGGGCAGTGGATTTCTAACTTTGATGTTTACTTGGCTTTGACAGAGAAGAAGAATCGAGAGGGAAGAGAACCAAATCATGATAGAAACCAATTGCTTTGCTTCGGCCTCGGTTGGGATTGGGGTTTTATCAAAATGTGCAACATCATGGAATTTAGGGATTTGCTGTTTAGTTAGCTTTGACAGAGAAGAAGAATAGAGAGGGGAAGACAGAGCTCATGACTTTGAAAAATATGTGGCTTTGATTTTTGTCTAGGGTTACCATAAAACGATGTGTTTAACTTATCTTTTAGTTTTTTCTTTTTTTTTTAAACTGAAACAACACCGTTTCTAATTGTAAACTTGAAAAAATTCAATCAGAACCTGCTCAAATTTTCACTCAAGCCCGCTAAATAAATTTAAAAAGTAATATTTAAAAAGCATTTGATTTTGCTATTACAATAGTGTGACTAACACAGAACCACATGGTTTTTATTTTAAACTTAAAAGTTTTGCCTTTCGAAGTCAACCAGGAACAAGACTAGAACTTTTTTTTTTTTTACTGATACATTAGTGTCACTAACAAAAACTCCAATGGTCTTTTTCTTAAATTTATATGCTGATACCTTAGTGTCAGGGATCTTCAATGTCTAACTTACAGACACTATAGTATCAGTAATTTGTGATACTTATTTGTTAAACACCGAAACTGGTCCATATGTATGTAAATATTGATACTTTTTAATAAAGTGTCATAAGCTAAGTGTCTGTAAAGACTATTTTTCTAGTAGTGAAACAAAATAAAGAACCGAACATGAACCAAACCAAGTGGTTCGGTTCAGTTCAGTTTTTTTGGTTATGGGCCTATTGGGCTCATTTTAAATTTGTAAATATTTAGCTCGTTGGCCTCATAAATTGAATAATTTTTCTCAATTTTAAAACCTAAAAAACACTCAATTCATCACAGTGTCATTACAAATATAAAAATACTAATAATATTACAATAAACACAAAGTATTCAAAACACATTATCACAACTGTCTTACTAACTACTAATAAGATATTAAGAAAATACGAAATATTAAGATTTAAAAATATAAATTTAGACTCAAAATCTCAATCTAAATAAACAGAAAGTTGTAAAGACAAATAAAAATAACCAATTAAATTATGACACGTGTCAAATTTGGTAAAATTACCAAAATACCTTGGTTCTTCGGTTCGGCTTTATGAACCAAAAACCAAACTAGTATTTCAGTTTTTTCTCTTCAATCACATATTCGGTTATTTCTAAGTAAAAAAACTGACTGACCATACCAAACTGTCGATTCGACTTTTCTTAGGCCACAGCTCTTTTGCCTACCCTTAATTGGCGCTGCACTTTTGATCACAGTTATAACATAACCCCTTTTCTCGTTTGTCTCTTAATTCAGCTGGAGTGAGGCGACGAATTGGTAAATTTGGTGTGGGTAAGAGGGCTGGTAGATTTGTTTGTTTAGGAGGTTGGTGTGTTGTGGGGGCTATAGGTGAATGGGTTGCGAAGGTGTTTGAAACAGGCACGTGTGGAATCCTGCTGAATAATGGAATAGTCATAGATGGGGCTGACGGTGGGGACCATTTAGTCCAAGTGCGACTACTCGTTTTGGCCTCCTCTGAATGAGCTTCGTATGCTTTAGCAAGAGCAAAGGCTTCCGTTAGAGCTGTGGGGCGTGAAAACATCAACTCCGTACGAATATCCATTCCCAAACTAGTAATAAAGAAACTGATCAACAAGGGTTCAGAGATGCCATTGACCTTATTCATCAAATCTTCAAAGGTTGACTGTAACTCCACTACCGTGGTGGTTTGAGTAAGTTTGGAAAGGGTTCCTTGATGATCTTCGTACATAGAAGCGCCAAACCGATGTTTCAAATTAATTAAGAAATCTTTCCAAGTTGTTATCAGTTTGTTCGCCTTCATCCATTGGTACCAGGCTGACGCTCTCCCTTATATGTGAAACGAAATGATGCGAAGGCGCAAATGCTTTGGAGTCTCATGAAAATAAAAAAAACTCCTCAATACGAAACACCCATCCATTTGG
Organism: Clausena lansium; assembly: GCA_030449835.1. Classification (NCBI taxonomy): domain Eukaryota; kingdom Viridiplantae; phylum Streptophyta; class Magnoliopsida; order Sapindales; family Rutaceae; genus Clausena; species Clausena lansium. Next base: position 1,084,961 of record JASUUF010000109.1, on the reverse strand, counting down.
GTCCGATCCATCAAACTTGGGAACCTCTATTTTCATTGAGCGTAATACCGGTGAGAGGTCGACGTGTCCCGAATGCCCCACCGCAACTGAAGGGGAAGGATGTGTGGAACCCAACGATGCAACCAAAACACTTGAAGCCCTTGGATCTGAGAACGTAAATCCACGAGATGAGAATCCACCGTGGACATGTACTGTTGCAAGGTTTGATGAATCGCAAGTGTTTGGCCTTCAAATTGCATTTGAAGTGCCTTCACTGCTGCGAACACATCGGAATCTGCCATGGAAATCTCTCAACGAAAGCACCAATGATATGCTAGCCTTGCAACACAAGGCAAGTATATTCAACAAAACACTCTTCGAGCGAGTGCTAGCTCCAGATTTCAGAAATTAATGAACAGAGAAGAAGAAAGAGTGAAGAAAGGAAACAATAAAGAAAGAAAGATAACTGATTACTTCATTAATTCCTTTTGGTAAACATTACAATTCTTATATGCTTCACCTCCAGCAACCTCTAACAGAAAGTGGTTACAAAAAAGAGAATTTGGCAAATCAAAAATATCAAAAAAAAAAAAAAACAGTAGCAGATTCTAGAATGGATCTAACGACATCCTCCTCCTCAAACAACATAATCCTTTAGCCAGCTGGGTGGTTTTCTTACTCATGATAGGCCTGTATTAGGTTCTGCATTGGGCTTAGTTGTATCTTCCTCCTGGTGTGTCGGTTCCACGAGATATGGATTGGGCCACTCCAAAGAAATACGCATTGCTGTATCAGGATGCTTCCATATAACTTATTATACTCGATGAACAAAATTTGAAGTTGACTTGACAAATTAGCTATGGAATGTGGCAATGCTCCTCTAAATTGATTTCCACCTAAATTGAGAACTTGCAATTTGCTACAGTTGGCCAAAGAATTCATAAACCCCATCTCATCACTTTCCACACTTCCTAAATTACTAAATTGTAAATTCAACAATGAAAGATTTTTCATGCCCCGGAATATCTGTTATTCCCAATTTGAATAAGTTCGAGTTTTGAAGCATTGGATAGATATTGGAATGGATCCACTGAAGGAGTTTGGTCGATTTGGAAGAGTTTAAGAATAGGAAAAGTAAGACCTAAACTTGGTGGAAGGCTTCCATGAATTTGATTTTGAGACACTGAAAAATTGACAAGGAAAGATTGTAAATGGAAGGAGGGATTGTACCAGAGAGGTTGTTTCCGCCCATTCCTAGAGCTTCCAACTCTTTCAATTAACCCAATGAATATAGTATATTTCCTCCAAAAGAATTCCACCTAGAGACACAACTTCTAGGGATGTTAGATTCTCGAGAAAAGGTGGGATGCCTCCTGTAAAGCTAGTCTTTGAGTTTCTATGGAGAGACAAACTCAAGTGGAATACTTCCTATAGCTTGTTGTATCCTAAGGATAGTAGTGTGAGCCTGGAACAAAAAAGACAATATTGACCACTACATGGTGGAGAAAGAACAGCCGTGTATTTAAATTTACGTGGATAAAGATATCTAGATTTAGGAGAAGAAAAATTACCATAAAATTAAATCTTTTACATAAGAAAAGGATAATGCACAACTCTTTAACATCACATTTAATTACATTATTGAAGAATTTACTCGTGAGATTAAGGAATCAGAATCATTGATGCTGTTTAATTGCTGAAATAGAGATGGGAATGCAAATAGATTCAGTGGGCCCCCCTAATTTGGGATTAAGGAAAGAAAACTTGAATCCTATGGGGTTGGGATAACGGCCCGACCTGACCCATCCGTCAGATCCAAGGCGAATCGTACGATATTCGCTGCATTACTTATCTCGTACTCATCTATAAAACTCATCACATAAACTTAATCTATGAATAAATAAAACTGGCATCGGGCCTCTATTATAAACATACAATAACATATGTCTCTCATCCGAAAACATATTCAACTTCACGCAGTTCACATCTCACTAAATACACATACATCTTAAATATTTACATATGAACACACTACAACAATATTGGTCTTTAACGACCAAACTTTTAGCGACGAAATTATTTTCGTCGCCAAAACCGCCTTTTAGCGACAAAAAAAATCATTTCGTCGTCAAATCTTATGTAGAAAAAAAATAATATTTAATTATTTTAGCGACGAATGTTTCGTCCCAAAAAGTAACATATTGCGACAAATGATTGTCGTCGTCGCCAAAAAATTAGGCGCTAAAAAGAAAATCGGCGCGAACATCTTTAGGGACCAAAATTTCAGTATTTGGCGATGAAAATCCTCACCAAAATTTCTGTAGCAACCATATTAGACCCTTTAGCGACGATATATTTCATCACTAAAGATCCATTTAGCGACGAAAAAGTTTTTGTCGCCGAAATTGGTTTTAGCGACAAAATTTTTCGTCACAAAAAAGGAGAATTGAAAAAGTAATGTTTCAGCGACGAATAATAATTCCTCGTAAAAAACACTTTGGCGAGGATCAAATTTTGTCGCAAAATGCACTTTTAGCGACGAATTATTTTTCGTCGCTAAAAATATTTAGCATGGTTATTGTCTTTAGAGACAAAATAATTTTCATCGCTAATTATTTAGCAAGAATAAATATATGGCGCCTATTTTAAATTATTTGGGAAAGTGGTGGCACCTATAATGTCTTTCGCGACGAATACTATCGTCGCTAAATGTATGTTTTAGCGACAAAAATATTTGTGTCGCTAAAACATGCTTTTTGCGACAAAATACCTTCGTCACGGAAAGTGAGTTTTAGTTTGTCACTGAAAGGGACTTTCAGCGACGAGATATTTCATCGCTAAAACTCGCTTCAGCGACGAATATATTTCATCGCTATATTCGTCGCTAAAACTCACTTTCAATTTAGCTTAAATGGTTGGTAGTTCAATTTAGCTTAAAGCTGCAATAGTTGCATATATTTTGATTAAAATTATGAGTTAGTATATAATATTGTATATAATATTGTATATCTTTTAAAGGTTAAAATTAAAATTAAGAATTGTATATAATATTGAATTGTGAGCATCGACTGAGAATTGGCATGGAGATCTTGTGCTTTCTGTAGAATCTGAGCATTGTGGATGATATCTAGATGTTTCTTTTTTAGGTGTTTATTTTTTGTTAATGAAACACTGTTTAGAAATTAATGAAACAATAATATGAAAATGATTTGATGTGGTTAAGATGTCAGCAATGGATAAAAGTTGGATGCGACTTAAAAATAAACTTTGTAATGAATATCAAAATGGTGTTAAATTATTTATGAAAGCTGCAGAGAAGTGTGCAGATGAGAATAATTGTGTCCATTTCCATGTCAAAAGTGTTTGAATGTAATTTTTAGAACGCTAAATGTAGTTTATGATCATTTGTACAAATCGGGGATCTCACCTACCTATGATATATGGGTTTACCATGGTGAAAAACATGAGTCTGGTTCACTTTCAGCAATGAAGAAATTAGAAAATGCAGACAATAGTAATATTGATCATGATCATGATGACATATTTGATATTCTCGATGATTTACGGGTCCAATGTCAGAGTTTGATGCAGAACCACCTAATGTGGGTGCATACTCATTTCCTTCTGAAATGGAGGATTTAAATACTTGTAGAGTGGCTTGTTAAATGATGCTGATAAGATGCCTTTCCCTGGAGCAGGACTATCATTATTAAGTTTTATTGTCAGGTTGATGCATATAAAAGTCCTTAATCAGTGGAGTAACAAATCAATGGATATGTTACTCAAATTGTTGATTCAATTCTTACCTGAGGGGACAGAGATGGCAAGAAACCTGTATGATATCAAAAATATGTTGAAAGGATTGGGGTTGAGCTATGAAGTTATTCATGCTTGCAAGTATCATTGTGTGTTGTTTTGGAAAGAAAATGAATTACTGGATAAATGTCCAATATGTGGTGAACCGCGATATAAATATTGTAGTCAAGGGAAGAATGTACCGTAAAAAGTTTTACGATATTTTCCTTTGAAACCTAAGCTACATTGATTATTTATGTTGTGACACAGAGCAAGTGATATGAGATGGCATCATGAGAAGCGGGTGGGTACGGATGGTATTTTGAGACATCCGGCAGATGGTGAGGCATGGAAGGATTTCGACAAAAGATGTCAAACAAGAGGATTGGGACAAATTATGCGATCTTTGGGAGAATGAGGCTCATGAGGTATGTAATAAAGCAAAAGCTATTTATAATATACTTTTAGTATTTTAAGTTGTATGTTTTTTTGAAAAGAAAGAAAAAGAATATTATTTGATGATAGGAAACTTTTGGAAGTTTGTGTTGTGGAGAAAGTTGAGTGTTTAGGTTATTTGTGTTGAAGAGAGAGTAGAATGAAAGTTGAGTATTTTTAAATTGTATATTTTTGTTATTTGGCCTGAGGCCCCAAATATAATTTTGTCATGTTGAGATGAAGTAGTTGATATGAAAATTTTATATTGAAGTGCAAGAAGTGTTTATTGTATTTGTGAACTTTTGATAAATTGGAACTTCTCATATTTTTAGGGAGGTCATGCCGAAAGTTTTATAGAAATTCATGAAGTCATGCATATCAGCCTCATAAATTCTTTTACTTGTGAGTTTTGGTCCAATACATTTTCTATGGTTCTCTGTGATTTTAATTTTTGCTTATTTGACATGAAAAATCTTATTTTGTGCTCTTATTTTTACAAAAGGTGCAAAATAAATGCAGAAAATAGGAGCAAACTTCCTTTCAATCATCGTGGAGGATCAAAACCATTTAAGGCTCATCGTGAGCAGGTACAGTGCCTTTAAAATTTTTGTTACGTAATAATTTTAAAGTGTTAACATTTCTAATGTTATAAATTTTTTTATTCACAGTCTTCTGAGTCAGGTGAAGTCCAAAGTTTTCCAGATTTTTTTCTTTCTACTCATTACACTGAAAAAAATGGGTGAATTCAGAGGCACAATCTGCACATGCAAGATTTTTATTCTTATTTAATTCAAGATTGTTTACATAATTTATTTTATTTCAAAGTATTTATTTTTCTTTATAGGAAAAAATGGTTGAGTTACATCAATTGTCTTAAGCTGAAGGATCCCAACCAATTAGTGATGAAGAGATGTCTCGGCAATTATTTGGAGACAAGTCAAACTATTACAAGGGACTTGCAAAACGAAGGCGGGCTCGTCATAATTCTCAAGTTCCATCATCCAATGAGGAGGCATTGTGCAATGAGTTATAAACCACTCAGTCTGAGTTACAGACAACTCAAGCTCAGCTGCAAACAACTGAAGATCGGTTGCAAGCAACTCAAGATCGACTGCAGACAACTGAGGATGAGTTGCAGAATAAAAAAAATCAGTTACAATCACAATAATTCAAGATTGATGACTTGTCTAAGGAGCTGAAAAATGTTACATCATTTTTCACAACGTTAGCACAAAGCCGATTTGGCTCCTCATCATAATTTGTTGTGAGGTACCTTTGTGACTTTAACTAATAATTTGTAGTTGGGATGTCATTGTAGTTGGAATTATGAAAGTTAATAAAATTAAAATTATCTTTTTAAAATTATTTGTTTGACTAATAATTTCGTATTTTAAAAATTTAGTTGATTTGATTAATAATAAAATACAGAAACTTTTTTAAAAATATAAAACATTCCAATAATATTATAAAAAAGACTAATTTTTTGTCGCCAAAAAATATTTCTGCCACTCTTAAAACATTTTCCGCAACCAATAAATTTCGCCCCCCAAAAAAAACTTTCAGCGACAAATAATTTTTTTCATAAAAACTACTTTTAGAACAAAAGTACTTTTGGCTACGAAAGTTCTTCATTGCCAAAAATACTTTCAGCGACGAAAGTTTTTGGTTGCCAAAAATACTTTCGGCGATAAATAATTTTCGTTGCTGGAAGTACTTTTGGCGACGAAAATTATTCATCACCGAAAGTTTTTTATCCTCAACAATCAGCCTTTCGCGATGAATCTATCCGTCGCAAAGTAAGGTTTTTGTCACGAATATTTTTGTTGCTAAAGGTACCTTTAGCGACGAAGCCTTCTTTTTGCGACAATATAAGCGACAAATTTTTTTGTTGCCTTTGATCCTTTTGGTGACGAATTTTTTTTCGTTACTAAATGTTTTCGCGACGAATTAAATTTTTTCGTTGCCGAATACCTACCGCAACAGTGCTATTGTGACGAAATGGCGTTGAAATTATTTTCGTCGCTAAAACCCTTTTTTCTTGTAGTGACATAAATGTGCTCAAAATGCAAGTCATGCAGCAATGCGTCTCATGGCACAACCTCAATTTATTAGAAATGGAACTGCACGAAATCCTGCGGAAACCTGGGAGAAATGGGGTAAATAGGAAAATAGTGAGCTTACGGCTCAGTGAGTGGATATAATTATATAATTATATATATATATATATATAATAAAGTAATGCACTAGTGCTTATACATTATCATATGACATAACTCCACAGTGAACACATTAAATAAGCAAACATGAAATCATACATACATACGTGACAAAACTAAACCAAACAGTACCGAGGGGAAATAACTCTCAATACTCACTGGGATCATCATCGCACGAGTAGAGTGGGGTAAAAACTTCTCAATACACGGCGGAATTTAATAACTACATCGCATGGTAGAGTAATCTAACTCTCAATATGTATGCGCAGAGCCTATCGAGAAGTGTACACACACGGTGATTGGCAATCACATCTCATCACTCAATCAATCATATAATATGCATACACATAGTAATTGCATGATACTAAATCATACTATCAAACATAAATGGTTCGCATGATACATAATAGTAATAATAGTAATCGACTTACAGATCTTGCTTCACTCTGGGGATCGTTGGGGATCATGTGGGTTCCTAGATTCTTGGAATTATCCTAAAATACAGGGTTCAAAAATTAATTGTTAGAACTGAAATAAAAACTAACACGTATAATGTAAACTAAATCGTAACTACTTAAATTTCATAAATATGTTACCCACTAATCCAATGGATATAATTGTAACTACCCAATTTCAATTCCTGTAAATTTTCTTCTAAATTTCTCTTTTCAACTTCTTTCCCCACTCTCGGCTTCTTAATTCCTTTCTCCTTTTCCTTTCTTTTTCTCTTTTTCCTCACTCTCGACTTCCCCTTTTTTCTTTTCGTCTTACTTTCTCTTGGTTTTTCTTTTTTCTTTCTTTCTCTCTTTCGGTTTGAATTGTGAAATGATGAGAGCAGCTTCAATTCTTCACTTTATATATACCACCGACTCAAGCAAGCACGTGAAGTACATAGGTGAAGCATGCATGTGTTGAAATTAAAGCAAGCAGCTGGTTGTTACTTTGATAATTAGACACGTTTGGCTTATAAGCAAGCAGATGAAGCATGCATGTATGTTACATGGGAATCAAGTTTTCATTTCCAGAATTGACTCTTTTGCACCCAAACTAAATTCTTAATTTCATTTTGTCCTCAATTTAAATAATAACAAAAATTAATGATAATCAAACCCAAATTTTATATTGGCCTCAGCAAATTTGAACCAGCAGCAGGGACATTCAATTGCATTGCGCACGAGCATTCATCAAAATCGCATTACCATCATTGCGTGACATTCGTCAGTCGTTCATCAATCTCGTTGAACTAGCAGCAGCAGCTACATCATAGACATCCATCCATTAGCAGCAGCTCGCAGATATCGTCGCTGCCATTGTAGATCATCGCCCATGATAATGATGATGATGAGGATTTGTTGTTGTTGATTGCTGATAACTCTAAGAAATTAGAGTTATCAAAGCATTTCTAGGCTTAAACTAATACTACTTAGAGAGTAAATAATGAATTTTTATCCCATTTCTTAGTTACATTTTGCATAAGTATCTATTTAAGCTTAGTTATAATAAATTGATGTGTTTTAGACCATTTTGTGCTCTGATTAAGTACATTATTGTGTAGGTGACTCAAAAGCTCATGCCTTGAAGAATGATTGCGTTGCTGTAGCAACAGGTTTGCAGAAAATAATAAAAGACTTATCTGCATATCTGTAAAAACAAGTCTGAACAAGAGAAAATGTTGTAGCAATCCAGGACAACTACAGACAAGACTGTCCAGATTGTGCACATGCTAACTGACAAATTCTGTTGCAGCCGTTATTACACTGTCACTGTCAGGTGCAGCCAAAACAGTGGCACACGGCACAAAAAGAAATGTGGTCTTAGGATGCCAAAAGGAGACAAGTGTCCTCATGCATTTGTTTGCCCTAATCCCAAGATATAAAAGAGCACATTTTTAAGGAAATACATCATCCATAGTTGTCACACAAAAAGAGAAAAAAAAGAGAGAGATTTCAGAGCTACAAAGGAGAGACAAATTTCAAGGAGAAGAAGAAGAGATACTTGAAGATTAAAAAGTGACACTTGGGTTCTTTTGTATCCTAACTTCTACCTTGTATTTGCTTGCTTTGTTCTCTCTTTGATGATGTATTTAAAGCTCATCTTGAGCTAAACCTTAATGTAGTTGGGTTTTGAATGAGCTTAATGGTTACTTGACTTACATGTGTATGTTGGTCAATACCTGCTATAGTATCTTCTTTTAATTTTATTTATTGCAATTTTCTATTTCGGCTGACTACCCATTTAGTGGATACTAGCTAAAAAAGAGCCTAAAAAAGATCTAACTTAGTGGAACAAATTAAGACAATATATGGTTTTAGATTAGGTTTCCCAAGTTGAGTTAATCTCGATTTGAATAGGGACATGTTTAATCTAAGATTAGTGAAGATCTGGACATAAGGATTCACCTTGTAGGGCAAAAGAGTCTAAAATGTATAATGTTATGTCTAATGTTAGTTTAACAACTAGTCACTATTAGATTGCATATAGATATAAGATATCCAAAATACGATAGCTGATGATGCATTAGAGATTCTGTCCAGTGCTGCAGTAGATGCTGTAGCAACTGTGCCTCACTTGAGAAACAGTCAATAACCACTAAGTTAGTTTAGAATCCAACTACCCCTTTGCCATTGAGTATAATTTTGTGTTTGATTTTATATTCTCTTTATTGCATTCTGTTTATTGCATTTTAATTTCATTAGATCATTAATCTCATCACTTTTTTTTTAGTTTACCAAAATTGCACTGTTAAGATTGCTGTAGCAATTCCTATAACATCAATCCCTGTGGAGACGATCTTGATACTCATCACTATATTACTTGTTGTGTACACTTGCACATTGACACACATTACACACCAACTGCTGATTATTTTTATTGTTGTTGTTGTTGTTGTTGTTGTTGTAGTTTTTAACAATGGACATTCCAATAATTTGAACTAATCCATTCTGATTAAAAGAAATAATGAGAACATAGATATGCTATGAAGTTTTTACCTATGTTTCAATAGTTGTGAACGGTAGATGCCATTTGGAGAGTTCGGATTGAGGCAGCATTTGCTTTGGCTAATATAGCATTTGAGGTATTGTGATTATTCTCACCAATGTTCATTGAATTTATTGAGCACATGGTAGGTCCAATATTGTTTGTTACCAAAATGTATGCTAAAATTTTTTAGCATCTAAGGTATTGTGATTATTCTCACCTTTATTTATATTGTGCTTTATTAGTTGGAAATGTTTTGGTTTGTAGACCATGTTGCACTTACCAGTTCTCAGTACTTGGTGGTCTTTTAGCATCATAACTTAAATTGGATGCATTTAAAGCATCCATTGCGTAGCATCATCACACTAAAGGGTCTCATCCAGTTAGATTATTTTTTCTGCCTAATGCATCGAGAAGAGACATTATATAGGTATATATAGATTCAATCCTCAAGGGACAATTAGAGTTGGTGACCAGGTAAACTAGCCGGGCAAAGAATGGTCTTGCAAAGCTAAATTGAAAATGCAATTTTGGAAAAATTAATGATAAAATAAATAGTTTACTTTACTAATTTATTTTTTATTAACTTTGTAATTAAAAATTACAATTCTTTAAATAAGGGTAATATTGTAATTTGAAATAATTCATTCCCAATCTAAGACAAAGTAAACACATAAATAGGATTATGATTCTTATTTCACACTCTCATTTGAGTGTAAGTAAACAACCACTCCCCACTCCCACTCCACACTCCTAATTCTAGGATTCCCACTCTTCAGGATTCCCACTCTAATCCAGTAAGTAAACGCTACCTTAATCTTTTCTAATCCTACAACTCTTATGAAGACCTAGTCAGATGTCACTACTACATAAGCATTCAGGTTATACTACTTTGGCATCAGGGAAAAAGCCCTTCTTAGAGTTTCATGCAATAGCCCATTTCATCCTTGTTGTTTAATTAATAGCTTATTTCATCCCTACTTTTTAAACAATAGCCCAAAACACTCTTCAGCTGTGTTATGAACACAGCTTATGTCAACGGGAAAGGGCACAAGAACAAGATTTATTGATGATTCAAAGTGTTCTTACAAAGCTTGTATAGAGAAAATATCAAGGAAGAAGATCAATTTTTCTCTCTCTCTTATTTCTCTCTGGAAAGCTCTGAAATTCATGCTAAAACTGACCCATAAACCAGATTTATTTCATCCCTACTTTTTAAACATTGGCCTCTCTCTCTCTTCAACTATGTTATGAACACAGCTTATGTCAACGGGAAAGGCCACAAGAACAAGATTTATTGATGATTCAAAGTGTTCTTACAAAGCTTGTACAGAGAAAATATCAAGGAAGAAGATCAATCTTTCTCTCTCTCTTATTTCTCTCTTCGGTAAAATGCTCTAAAAATTCATTCAAAGTCGACCATACCTAACTATGGTGAATCTGAAATCCATTTGAGTATACCCTACAAAGTCTTGCTTTAAACCTCTTTAGTTCAGTCTTTTGAGGCTTTTCAAGGCCAACCATCTCCCAAGTCTCATTTTTATAGAGAGATGTCACTTCCTCATTCATAGCTTCTAGCCAATGTTCTTTAAACTTACTTTGGGTGGCTTCTTTGAAGCTTTTTGGTTCCTCATCATCAATCTCATGTGTAGCTGCTAAGCATGTGCTATAAGATCAGCATATCCATATCTCTTGGGTGGTCTTACTTGTCTCTTTGTTCTGTCTCTAGTCTGTTGGTAACTTTGTACTGGTGGCTGAGTTTGTTGACTTTGCATTGTAATTTCAAAACCATCTATACCAGCAATGACTTCATCTGAATCTATAATTTTAAATAAGCCATTTGGAGTAGATAGCTCCACCACAAATTGTTGCTTCTCTAAGGTTTTAAAGTCTTATTCAATTGATTCCTTGTCTGATTTCTTCTTCAACAGTTCTCCCTCATTTAAAACTACATCTATGCTTATTAAGCATATTGGGGGGTCAGATTAGTACACCAGATTTTGTAGCCTTTAACAACTTCTAGATAGCCTACGAAAATACCTTTCAAGGCCCTTGGTGCAAGCTTACCATGGCTTACATGAGGATATGGTGGACATCCAAATGCTCTGAGGTTTCCATAGTTTGCAGGTTGTCCAGACCACATTTCATAAGGTGTTTTGAAATCAATAGCTGAAGAAGGACTTAGATTCACTGAGTAACAGGCTGTCAAAAGAATTTCTGCCAATAGGCTCTTGGGAAGTTGAGATTGAATCCACATGCTCCTTACTCTATCCATAAGAGTCATGTTCGTTCTCTCAGCCAACCCATTCTGTTGAGGTATTAACCTTACTATCCTGTGCCTTTCCCAAAACACAATCTTCACAAAACTCTAAGCTTTCATTCTCATCTCTTTCTAGAACACCTTGTTTTTCTAGTTATTTCAGGCCTTTATATCCTATATGTCCTAACCCTCAGAAGCCATAACTTGGTTCCGTCAAGGCTAGAGTTTGAAGATACTCTAGCTTCACCAGAAACAACTTCCCCATCTAAGTAAAACATACCATTCTTTCTATATCCTTTCATAACAAACTCTGAATCCTTAAGAATTTTCATCTCCTTAAATTCAACTTTAACACTACATCCTATTTGGTCAACCATTCCCAAAAAAATCAAGTTTCTTTTCAAGTCAGGGTCAAATCTAACCTGTTTCAGCTCCCTACTAGTATCATTATGTAGTTTAAGTCTAATATTTCCAATTCTTATGACCTTACATATAGCATTTTTCCCATCATCACTCTACCCCCATCAAATTCATGGCATTCAGTAAAGAAATTCTTAGATGGATACAAATGAAATGTACAGCCTGAGTCTAGAACCCATTTACCTTTTTCTCTACTCTTAGTTGCAATGCACACTCCAGCAGACTCATAGCCTTCTTCTTCAACAATAGCTGCATCTCCATTCTGGTCATTCTTCTTAAACTTCCTTTCTAGACAATCCCATTTGAAATGCCCTTCTTTGTGGCACAAGAAACAGTTCAAATTCTTGTTTTTGGCCTTGTCTTTCACTAGTTTTTTTACCATCCCATTAGGCCTTGCTTTTGCTGTTAGCCCTTCACTAGAACCATTCTCCAAGTTATCTGTTGTAAATTATGCAAAGAGTGTCAATGTGCAAGTAGACACAACAAGTAATGTAATGATAAGTATCTAGATCGTCACCTCAGGGATTGATGTTATCATACTTACTACAACAATCTTATCAGTGAAGTTTTAGGGCTTTAATAAAACAAAACTAAAATAAATAGCGAACATAAAAATCTAATGAAACTAATTGTGCAGTAAACAAGATGCAACAAAGAAAAAACTAATGTCAAACACAAAGAGACACTTAATGGCAAATAGGTAGTTGGGTGCTTAAACTCACTTAATGAAATTTTGATTATTCTGTAATTTTGGTACAATTGCTACAGGATCTACTACAGCACTTGGTCGAATTCCTCCTACATCCTCAGCTGTCGCATGTTGGATATCTTATATCTATATGTAACCTAACTGTGATCTGTTGTTAAGCCAACATTAGACATAGCATTATACGTTCTAGATTCCATTAGCTCTACAAGGTGAATCCCTGAGTCTAGTTCTTCAATAATTTTAGATCAAGCATGGTCCTATTCAAATCGAGATTAACTCAACTTGGGAAACTCAATCTAAAACTATGTATTGTCTTGATTTGTTGCACTAAGTCAGACCTATTTTAGGCTCTTTCTTAGCTAGTATCCGCTATATGGGGGGTCTACTGAAATAGGGAATTGACAATGAGTAAAATCAAAACAAAATGCTATAGCAGATTCTAAGCAACAATAATATATAAGTCAATAAACCATTAAGCGTGTTTGAAACCGAACTATATTAAAGTTTAGTTTATAATGAGTGTTGAAACAGCAATAATGTTCGTTTTAACCATCAAATACATTCCCAAAGAAAAATAAAAACAAGCAATTGAAGAATAGAAAGTCGGAAGTTGCAAATTTGAGATGTCACTCTTGATTCTTTTACAATCTTTCCTTCCTCTCCACTGAAATCCTCTACTACAGCCCTCAAGTCTCTTATTTTCTTGTCTTTTACTTATTACTTCTTTTGTTGTTGTGTGACGGCCTCCTCTCTTTCTCTTACTACTTCTTTTGTTGTTGCATGATGGCCTCCTCTCTTTCTCTCACATGTGCTCTTTTTATATATTTGGATTAGGGCAACCAAAAGCATGTAGACACGTGTCACTTTTTAACAACCTAGGACCGCATAAATTTTTGTGCCATCTGTCGTTGTTGTGCTCTCACATGACAGTAACAGCGCAGTAATGGCTGCAGCAGTCTTTGTCAATTAACACGTGCAGCCTGTCAGTCTTATATTTGCGTGCTTCAGGATTGTTGCAGCAATATCTACTACATCTTCTCTGCTTTCAGACTTGATTTATTTCTTGTGTAATTAAGTTCTTTGTCACTCTCTGCAGCCCTGCTATTGTAGCAACCATTCCTACAACTTAAGCTTTTAGGTTACCTACAATAATGCACTTAATCAGAGCACACAATCATCTAAAACACATTAATTTATTAAAATTAACCTAAGTAGATATTCATGCAAAATGTAACTAGAAATTAGATAAAAATTCATCATTCGCTCCCCTATTTTTTAAGACTATGCTGTAGCATTGGTGTGGTAGGTTTATTGCTTATGTGCTCCACTTCTCAAACTTTTCCTCGGTGAACCCCATTGTGCAGTAGTTGGCTTCTTCTTCTTCTGGCTTGGGCTTGGATTAGTTTGAGGCGATCCAGCAACTTCTTCAATTGTGGATAGAATTATCTTTGGTTTCTTTTTCTCTGGTTCTTCTAGTGCCTGCAATGTTGTAGCACCTCTAGAGGATTGGGCCCCTTTTCTTTTGCTGGATGCCTTAGGAGTTGTAGTAGGAGATTTCTTTAGTGTGGATGTTGGAGGGGTTGCTGTAGTAGGCTCTTCAGTAGTGATTGCAGCAATGAGCTCCTGCAGGTTCTTCCTTTGATCTTCTATTCTAGTATTTTTGCGGATAGCCTCCTCAATAGCTGCATCAATGTCCTTTTCTTCCTTTATTTTAAATGCCTCTTCGATCAGAATTTTATACTTCCCCTTGCATTTAGAAGGTACCACAATTTGCTCCTCTTCCTTTGTCTCCTCGTCGTGTTCTTCCTCTTCACTCTCTTATGCCTCATCTTCTTCATCAGCTCCTTTTTTTTCTTCTAACTGCTCTTCTTCAAATTCTTCTTCACCCTTCATTTTTGTACTTTCTGCTGTTGTTTCTACTAGGACTGTTCCGGCTGTAATTTGGAAGTTGAATTGCTGCTATAACGAATCAGGAAGGTCTCCATTTTTGTTTTTTATGTATACTGTAAATTGATGCTTCTGATCGTCTAAATACATTAAGTAAGTCAAAAACCTCTGATTTCCTTCTTTTTGTGCTTCTACACACGTATCTATGCTGTTACTCAACGCTTGCAGCATTTATGCAATCCCAATAGTTGTTCCTAATTTAGCAGCAGCAGGTTGGCTGGTGTTGCTACAGCAATGGATTCTCCAATAATTCTTTCAACTGTTGAAGTTGTGAATGGCCCTTCATTTTTAATCCTCTCATGCTTCTCAGTAATTTTCACACTAGAGAGCTCATAAATTCCAGTAATAAGCGATGGGAATAGTAAAGCAACATATTTTTGTTTCTTGGATGAACACTCCCTAATTTCTTTCTTTATTACCCTTCCCACATCAATTCTTAGTCCCTTAACTATAGCATACAGGAGCAACAATCTTTCTTGTGAGACAGCGGTTGTGTGTGTAGTTGGCATAAGCCTAAATTTCAAAAATTTGACCTACACTTTTGTAATAAGCTTGAGGTCAATCCTATTCACAACTCGGGCTTCCTCATTAGCCCACACACTACCTTCTACCGTTAAAGTTTTAATGACATCCCCCCATTGCTTAACAGTTACACCCTCAACAAGTTTTCTGTATTCACAATCAACAACATCAGGTAATTCATAAAAAGCATTAATAACTAGAGAGTCCAAGGGTATTTGAACTTTCCTTACCCAGATGTCATGTTGATCTTGCTGCAGTAAATTAGCATAAAACTCCTTTATAATGGGGACGATTGGGTCTTGAGTGTGCATGCAAAATTTACTCTAGCCCAAACTTGCAGCAGTTGCGAGCACTAATTTGAGGGTTCCGGTGGGTTGCATGGGTATCTTGAAACCCTTTTCCTCCAATAATTTCTTAGGCTCTATGATGTCCTCATACTTTTCTTCAGCTTTGTAGCTTGGGAAATGCTCGGGGCCTTTTAATCTGCTAGCAGTTTTCTTGATGCAGGTCATTGCTACAGCACTGTAATTTATGCAAGTGAGAAAGAAAAGTAAAGAATTGTGAAGAGATGTTAGGAGCGTAAGAGTTAAAATTGGGAAAATAGTGAAAATAAAACGGTGACAGCTGCTATTTACAGAAGGAGAAGAATTAGAGAGATAAATATTATTAAAATGGAAAATAAATCTCAGAGATATGAAATATTTTGAAATTTAAAAAAATAGAATAATAAGGAGATATTAATGGTACGAAAAATTAGGGATTAGATTTGCTTGAATTTCAAAATTTACTGATTTGCTAACATCAACGTGTTAGTAGCCAACAGTAAAAAATGCAAAAGTCTATCAGCTCAACGGTAAAAATTTTTTACTGCTGAGTTAGCAGACTGATGTATTCTGTAACATCACGAACATTGCTGCAACGCGAACGTTAATTATATATTTTGTTTGAGTTCAGTATTTCATCTGTAATGCTGTGAGGGATGCTTCAACATTTTCTGCTCGATATCTTAGTCCAGTTGATTCCTCCCATCTAAGTGTTGCTTGTAAACTTTTCGTCCCAACTTTCTAGTTAAAGATAAGATAACACAAAATAAATCTAATAATTAGACCAAAGCACAGAAATTAAAGTAAAAAACAAATTAAGCCGAAAAAAAATGAAGTTAAATTGCTTAAAATTTTAAAATTCACTTCCCTCCCTGTGTTGCCTTCCAATCAGCGCTTGGTTTTAGGTCCTTTAGCCTGACCTACCCCGATTGTTCAAGCTGGATCTTTAAAGAACAGATTCTCCCTTGGGTTGGTCACAGCAGCTCCCATGTATGCCTTCACTATTTGACCATTTACCTTGAATTCCTAGCCTGTTCTTTCATCTTGAAGTTGAACAGCCCCATAAGGATAAATTTTGATAAGTTTGAAGGGTCCTGACCATCTAGACTTTAGCTTTCCAGGGAAAAGTTTTAGTCTTGAATTGTATGAAAGGACTTGTTGGCTGGGAATGAGCTCCCTCTGCTGGATTTGCTTGTCATGCCATTGTTTGGTCTTCTCCTCGTAGATTCTTGCATTTTCATTTGAGAATAACCTTAGTTCTTCTAATTCACAAAGCTGTAGCTTCCTCTGCTCTGCTGTACTATTTATGTCCGTGTTTAGTTGTTTTACTGCCTAATATGCTTTGTGCTCCAACTCTAATGGCAAATGGCAAGCTTTGCCATAAGCAATCTTGTATGGGGACATGCCAAGTGGAGTATTGTAAGCGGTTCGGTAGGCCTACAGAGAATCATTTAGTCTAATAGACCAATCCTTTCTATTGGAATTCACCACTTTTTCTAGAATCCTTTTTATCTCCCTGTTGGACACCTCTGCCTGACCACTTGATTGTGGATGATATGTTGTAGCATTGATCCCATACTTAGCCAATACTGTAGCAAATATCCTGTTGCAAAAATGAGTCCCTTTATCACTTATTATTGCTCTAGGAGTGCCAAATCTTGTAAAAATATTCTTATGAAGGAATTTCACCACTGCTTTTGCATCATTCGTTGGTAATATTGTAGCTTCTACCCATTTAGACACATAGTCTACAGCTACTAAGATGTACAAGTTTTCAAAAGATGGTGGGAATAGTCCCATAAAGTCTATCCCCAATATGTCAAAAAGCTCAACTTCTAAAATATTGGTCATTGGCAGCTCATACTTTTGAGATATATTTTCGGTTCTTTGGCACTTGTCAAAGCATTTAACAAACTCATGAGCATCTCTAAAAATAGAAGGCCAGTAATAACCTGATTGAAGAACTTTGGCTGCTGTTCTGTGCCCTCCAAAGTGTCCTCCATATGCTGTAGCATGACAAGACTACAGACTACTTAATCTCTTCATGAGGAACACATCTTCTGATTAAATGATCTGAACACATCTTGTACGAATAAGGTTCATCCCAATGATAACTCTTGACATCATGCAGAAACCTCTTCTTTTTTCTGGTAGTTTAATTCATGTGGTAGCAGTCCACTAATTATATAATCAGCAAAATCTGCATACCATGAAAATACGGATTGCTGCAGCATCTGTGCACACTGTAGCATCAACAAATACTCGTCAGGAAATGTTTCTGTTATGTCTTATTTGGTGAAAGTGATTACATTTGCTTTAAGCCTGGAAAGATGATCTGCTACCAAATTCTCAGTCCCTTTTTCTATCTTTGATCTCTAAGTCAAACTCTTGTAGCAAAAGAATCCACCTAATCAACCTTGGTTTGGCATCCTTCTTTGAAATCAAGTACTTTATTATCGAGTGATTTGTGTAAACAGTCACCTTGGTGCCAACCAATAAGGCTCTGAACTTGTCAAATGTAAAAATAATAGCCAGCAACTCTTTTTCGTAGTGGTGTAGTTGAGTTGTGCATCAGTAAGAGTGGAAAATCTTGCCTTTCCTCTGCCTTAGCACTGCTCCATTAGAATGGTCACTAGAATCACACATCAATTCAAAAGGCATACTCCAATCAGGTGCTACAACAACTAGTGTTGTAACAAGAGCTTTCTTCAATGCAACAAATGCCTTTAAACAATCCTCATCAAAATCAAAGGGCCTGTCATGCTCCAGCAGCATGCATAAAGGTTTGACTATTTTGGAAAAATCCTTAATAAACCTTCTATAGAATCCAGCATGCCCTAGAAAACTCATTATGCCCTTAACTGAAGTCGGTGGTGGAAATTTGTCAATCACCTCTATTTTTGCCTTATCCACCTTTATTCCCTTTCTAGAGATCCTATAGCCCAGGATTATTCCTTCTTGTACCATGAAGTAACACTACTCCTAATTCAATTTTAAATTGGCCTCTTCATATCTTTTAAGCACGTTTTCTAGATTTTACAAACAATCATCATATGATTCTCCAAAGACTGAAAAATCATCCATGAATACCTCGAGTGTTTGCTCAACAATATCTGAAAAGATAGACATCATACACCACTGGAAAGTTGCTGGAGCATTACACAGGCCAAATGGCATCCTTCTGAAGGCAAATGTCCCATAAGGACAAGTGAATGTTGTCTTCTCCGGGTCCTCTGGTGCTATAGCAATCTGGTTGTAGCCTGAGTGTCCATTCACGAAATAGTAGTACTCTTTTCCAGCAAGTCTGCCAAGCATCTGATCTATAAAAGGCAATGTGAAGTGATCCTTCCTTATGGCTTTATTTATCTTCCTATAATATGTACAAACTCTCCATCTAGTTCTGTTCTTGTGGAAATGAGCTCATTTTTCTCATTTGCTACAACTGTCACTCCACCTTTCTTTAGAACACATTGTACTGGGCTCACCCACGTTCTATCTGATATTGGGTAAATGATTCCAGCATTAAGCCATTTGATGATCTCTTTCTTCATAACTTCCTTAATGATGGGATTCAATCTTTTTTATTGTTCTACAGAATTGCTGCAGCACTCCTCTAGTAGAATCTTATGCATGCATATAGAGGGGCTGATTCTTTTAATATCTGTCATCGTCTATCTAATGGTCTTCTTTTATTTCCCCAATACAGTCGCTAAGCTCTTTTCTTGTTCTGCATTCAAAGAAGATGAAATAATTACAGGAATTGTGTCATTGTCACCAAGATAAACATATTTCAAATGTAAAGGTAGAGGTTTTAATTCTAAAACAAGGGGTGATTCAATAGATGGTTTAGAAGGTTTTACTTCCCTGTTTGAAAGATCAAGAGATTCAAAGTGCTTGTCATTTCTGAAGATTTGCTTCTCTCCTAGCCATGCTATGTCAACCAGTTCAAGGTCTTCATTTTAAAATTCATCAAATGTTGCAACCCTGATTTCTTCATTACTGCAGCAATCGATTAGTCTCTCTGGTACAGTAAAATCCACAATACTGATAAAATTACAATCTTCAATGTCATCAGAACTCTTAATAGTATCAAGCACATTGAATGTAACTTGCTGATCATTAATCCTCATCGTCAATTCTCCTTTTGCACATCAATTATAGTCTTCCCAATAGCTAAAAAGGGCCTGCCTAAAATTATGGGCACTTCTTTATCTACCGTAAAATCCAGTATTATGATACCAACTGGAAAAATAAACTTATCCACTTTCACCAGTACATCTTCAATTTTTCCTTCTAGATAGGCATGAGATCTATCAACAAGTTGTAAAGTGATTGTTGTAGGTCTGACTTCTCTAACTCCCAATTGCTTGAACACTGATAAAGGCATGAGATTTATGATAGCTCCCAAATCACAAAGTGTCTTGCTACTGTATCTGGTTCCTATGAAACATGGTATTGCGAAGCTTCCTAGATCCTTTAATTTCTCAAGTATCTTGTTCTGAAGCATAATTGCTACACTTTTGTGTTAGAACAACTATTTCAAACTCGCCCAACCTTCTTTTGTTTGTCAAAATATCCTTAAAAACTTTACATAATTTGGCATTTGCCCAAGAGCTTCCACAAAAGGGATGTTGATATGCAGTTGCTTCAGTACTTCCAAGAATTTAAGGAACTGCTCATCTCGCTTCTGCTTCTGAAATCTTTGAGGAATTGGTGGTGGATGCCTGAACTACTGAGCTGTAGCAGGTTGTGTAGCCTGCTTCTCTTTTGCCATGTTTTGGGCTGATATGGTTGGTGCTGTAACATCTTCATCAATAGGTGTTGGATCTTCAAATTCTGTAGTTGCTGCAGCACGGTTGTTCTCACCTGTGTACTATACAGTGGAGGGTAATAATTCCTCTTCAACTTGAGTTTCTTCCTGGTTCAAAATGGGCTCAACTCCTCTTTTTATTGCACCAATTAAAATGTGAACATCTTTTCCCGATCTTAAGTCGACTACTTTACAGTGCTCTTTCCCTTCTCTTCTTGGATTCTCTGTATTGCTTGGTAAACTGCCCTAGGGTCTGTTACTTAATGCTGTAGTAAGCTGTCATACTTGATTTTTCAGGTTTCACAAAGACAACTGCTTCACTCTTCACAATATACTCCTTAAGCAAAGCTTGAAGAGAACTAAGTTGATCATTGTTGGTGCTTTTTTACCCTTAATTTTACTGATGAAATCCAGGTGGTTGAGCCGGTTTGTTTCGTCCATTGGGTGCTGCAGCATGCTAATTCTAATACGAATTGTTATGGTTCTATCTGTTGAAATTTACCACATAGTTGACTGAGGCAGGATTGGTTGACATAGCCTTTACCATATTTATCAACAAGACTACTTGTGCTGATAATGCTATCAACTCATCTATATTGTGAACTCAAGCTGCTCCTCTTGCTGTAGCTTGTCTGGTAGATGGCCACTGGTAGTTGTTATTAGCTATCTTTTCCAAAATATCATAAGCTTCATTGTAAGACTTAGATAACAAGGCCCCATTTGTTGAAGCATCTACCATTAATCTAGTGCTTGGGTTCAAACCGTTATAAAAAGTTTCCAACTGTATGCAGCAAGGAATACTATGATGAGGGAATTTCCTAAAAAAACTCCTTAAATCTTTCCCATGCATCATACAAACTTTCATCTTCGAGTTGATGGAAAGATGTGATCTCATTCCTTAGTTTTGCATTCTTGGTTGGTGGAAAGTACTTCATCAAAAATTTATCAGCCAAATCATTCTATGTAGTAATGGAATCAGGTAGTAAAGAATTCAACCAAGCTCTTTCTCGATCCCTTAAAGAAAATGGAAAGAATCTTAACCTCAATATTTACAAAAAAAAAAAAAAAACCTCAATGCTTCATATGTAGCTCAGCAATCTTGAAAGCATCACTCACTTCCAAAAATAAGTTAAGGTGGGGATGAGGATCTTCTGATGGCAATCCATTGAATTATCCCACTGTTTGCAGCAACTGAAACATCACTGGTTTGAGCTCGAAATTCGCAGCTTGCACTTTAAGTCTAACTATCCCAGGATTTATGGCTTGAGGAGTTAGCACTGCATAATCTCTAATGGCTTTATCTCTGTCATCCGCCAAGTAGATAATATTGTTGTTCTCTGGTTGCCCTTAAACATTCTGCTCATTCTGACCTTCTTGACCTCCTTGCGCATTGACTGGTTCTATTAATCCTTGAGGATTCAAATCTCCATTGTTTTGTAACTCAATCATGTTTGCAACAGATCTTAAGTCTCTAGGCTCTCTTTTCAACCTCCTTGCAGTTCTTCTATTTTTGGATCAAACTGATATTCAACAGGTTTATATTTATTCATACAAAGGTTGGTAGAGCAATTCTGTGAACACAGCCAACAAACAAATTAAAAGAAACTAAAATTGGCACCAAATAAAATTGAATTCACAAGTCACAATAAGCAATCAATCCCCGGCAACGGCACCAAAAACTTGTTGTAAATTGTGCAAAGAGTATCAATGTGCAAGTGGACACAACAAAGTAATATAATGATGAGATCGTCTTCTCAGGGATTGACGTTATTAGACTTGCTACAGTAATCTTACCAGTACAGTTTTAGGGCTTTAATAAAACAAAACTGAAAAAAATAACAAACTTAAATATCTAGTGAAACTAATTGTGTAGTAAAAAAATGCAATAAAGAAAAAACTAACATCAAACACAAAGAGACACTCAATGGCAAATAGGTAGTTGGGTGGTGTTTAAACTCATTTAATGATTATTTGACTATTCTGCAATTTAGGTACAGTTGCTACAGTATCTACTACAATACTGGGCAAAATTCCTTATACATCCTCAGTTGTTGCATGTTGGATATCTTATATCTACATGCAACCTAACAGTGACCAGTTGTTAAGGCAACATTAGACATAGCATTATACATTCTAGATTTCATTAGCCCTACAAGGTGAATCCCAATGTCTAGTTCTTCACTAATTTTAGATCCAGCATGGTCCTATTTAAATCGAGATTAACTCAACTTGGGAAACACAATCTAAAACCATGTATTGCCTTAATTTGTTCCACTAAGTTAGATCTTTTTAGGCTCTTTCTTAGCTAGTATCTGCTAAATGGGGGGTCAGCCGAAATAGGGAATTGGTAATAAGTAAAATCAAAACAAAATGCTATAGCAGATTCTAAGCAACAATAATATTTAAGTCAATCAACCATTAAGCTTGTTCAAAACCCAACTACATTAAATTTTAGTTCATAATGAGTGTTAAAACAGCAATAATATTCGTTTTAACCATCAAATACATTCCCAAAGAAAAATAAAAACAAGCAATAAAAGAATAAAAAGTCGGAAGTTACAAATTTGAGATGTCACTCTTGATTCTTTTGCGATCTTTCCTTCTTCTCCACTGATATCCTCTGCTGCAGCCCTCAAGTCTCTCATTTTCTTGTCTTTTTCTTATTTCTTCTTTTGTTGTTGTGTGATGGCCTCCTCTCTTTCTCTCACATGTACTCTTTTTATGCATTTGGATTAAGGCAACCAAAAGCATGTAGACACGTGTCACTTTTTAACAACCTAAGACCGCATAAATTTTTGTGCCATCTGTCGCTGTTGTGCTCTCACATGATAGTAACAGCGCAGTAACGGCTGCAGCAGGCTTTGTCAGTTAACACATGCAGTATGTGTCAGTCTTATATTTGCGTTCTCCAGGATTGCTGCAGCAATATCTACAACATCTTCTCTGCTTCAAACTTGATTTATTTCTTCTACAATTAAGTTATTTGTCACTCTCTGTAGCCCTGCTGCTACAGCAACCATTCCTACAACTTGAGCTTTTGGGTCACCTACAATAATGCACTTAATCAAAGCACATCATGATCTAAAAACATTAATTTATTAAAATTAACCTAATTAGATATTCATGCAAAATTGAACTAGAAATCAGATAAAAATTCATCATTCACTCTCTAAGTAATACTAGTTTAAGCCTAGAAATACCATGATAACTCCCATTTCATAAAGTTATCAGAATCTTGTTTCCCTTGCAATTCCTTAGCGTTTAAGGTTGACTTAACTTCATCTAGGGACAATGTTTGCCTTCCATACATCAAGGCATCAACAAAATGCTCATAAGACTTGGGCAGAGAGCTTTTTAATAGCAGAGCTTTATCTTCATCACTTAAAGCTGCATCAATAGTTTCCAAAGCATCACACACTTTGTTGAACTCATCAAGATGATCGTTAAGTGATGTCCCCTCTACCATTTTCAAAACATCTTCTTCTTTATATATAATCTGTTAGCAAGAGATTTCTTCATGTATGTACTCTCCAATTTGGCCCACAAGTCAGCAGTAGTGGGTTCTTTAGCCACTTCCCATATCGCTGAATCTGCAAGACTCAAGATTATAATTCCTCTAGCCTTCTTGTCTATCTCAGCAGCTTGTTCTAAAGTCTTTGAGGAAAAAACTTCTTTTCTTTCTTTCTTGGTCACTGGCAAAAGAGCATCTCCAAGACCTTGAGTAACCAGTACTGCCTCCATCTTAACTTTCCACATATTGAAGTCATTTTTACCATTAAACTTCTCAAAGATCGATCTTTGAAGAAGCCATACTTGGTTCTTGATGTGAAAAGTCCCAGCTCTGATACCAAGTGTAGTGTTTTGATAGCCAAGAAACCAACTATAAAACACCCCCCAGGACCCCAATCAAGAACAAACAAGATGCTATAAAGATGAATCTGATTAGTTCAATAACAACCTTAGACCTATGACTGAAAATTGAGATGATTAAAGAATAAGAATATGAGCAATTCAGTAAACAACACACACAGAGAAAGAGAATCAAATTACGTGGTTCAGTTGTGCTGTGAACACAGCTTACATCCACGGGAAAAGCCACCAGAACAAGATTTATTGATGATTTAAAGTGTTTTTACAAAACTTGTACAGAGAAAATTTCAAGGAACAAGATCAATCTTTCTCTCTTTCTTATTTCTCTCTGGAAAGCTCTGAAATTCATGCTGAAACTGACCCAGAAACCAACTTATATGGTTGCTGCCTTTGAACCCAGATTTCACTAGATTCTGCCACTTGTATAATGGTTTGTAACAACCTTGACTCCTCCCTCACGTACCTCATCATATGCCTTACTTAATCTTTAACCCAAAAAGTCAGCTAGCAATGTCGTTTTGAACATATTAAGTAAATCACATGTCATGCTCATGATAGTTCCAAAACACTAACGGCCAAAATGCCACCGTTTTATCAAATCAAGTTTTGTATTTAGCATTTAGATCCACACAGCCTGTAACAACAAGCCAAATCATGAAATAACCAAAGAAATTCATGTTGATCCAACTGCAAGAACAACCCATGGGGTTGTAACTTCATTGATGAGGCCTGATAAGACCACTTCACTTCCACCCACATCTTTGGAGAAGCCTAGCAAATTGAGAGTGCTATGGTCATAGCCTAATGATGTTTTGATATCACTAGAGTATAGACCAAACATGTACGTTGCATCGGCGACCGCCACGATCAGAAGTGATGTAAACAACATGAACCATCAGCCAGTGAGCACATGTACTACAAAACTACTCTTCATCTCTTCATCTCTCTCAAGCAGCAGCTGTAGCCGCCACCGCCACCGCCATCAAAATCGGACACCGTCAATTTTGTTTTTCTTAAACTGCTAGCTAGCAAGTAAGAACTATCTAGCAATGTTAATACTTAAGAATTTTGGACTGGCTATGATAAGAAAAATAAAGAGTTAACACACACACATATATATAGAGAGAGAGAGGGAGAGAGCATTGAGTTATTGGGAGTTTTACATTGACTTGAATAAGACTGGTGGTGGTTCTTTGAATGGGCGGTGGTGTTTTTTAGAAAGAAAAAATAATGGGAAATCAATATTTTGTTTTTGAACATATGTTTAAATCAATGGCAGTTATATGACGCAGAAAAGTGACAAGACAATCCACGAAACTAATTTCATATTATTTCTATTGTTCAGTGTTGGAGTACATTTTATGCACTAGTTTTGCAATGTTTATTCCCCTTAATATCGATGTTTTGCACTTAATAATAGTGATTTACTTGTGCTTTATTTTTGTAGGTGCAATTATATTGATTGGTGCTAAATTGAGCTAAAAGAAGATGTTTAAGGAGGAATTGTCTTCATGGAGAAATTCTAAGCTTCAGCAGAAGTTTGTTGATAAGGCGTGGGCGTGTGCTGTCAACTGAGAACCTGTAGTTTTTATTTTGAAGTGTTTTATCTTCTTGGTTATTTTTGTAATTTTGAATTAAATCTTTAGATAATATTTTAGATATTAGTATTTTTATTTTTTGGGAAACTATAGAAGAGGAAACACGTGAATTACAAAGGGAGAGAGCGCAATTGAAGAAAAAACCCTAGAAAAATCTTTTCTCTTTTCTCCATGAGTAACTAAACTAATTTTTCTGGTTGAGGATTAATGAAGCTTTGATTCATCATTACTGTGAGATCTTTCTTATGCTTTAATTATTTTATTGCTTTTTGTGTATTTGCTTATTCTCTGAATTACTGTCATGATTATGTTTGTTAATTAAATAATTGGCCACTATTTAATTATCAACTTAATCTATTGCCAATTGAAAGATTCATTGTATGAAGATTTTGATGTTTGTGGCAAATAGCATAGCAGTGCATTGTGTTACGGGAATAAGCAATCTAATTTAAATGAATCATCATATGTGTTGATTAGGATTTTGGTCTCTCAAGTTTTTCAGGCTGTCAATTGATTAAATCTTATGATTGTATCTAGGGTTGTCTATTGATTAGGGAAATAATCAACGGTGGTACCTTGATTATCGGCTAGTTAAGGAGAAATTGGCTATTAGAGGGTCTTAGTAGCTATAACCGGTCTATTCATAAGTAATAATAATTTATATTTGTATCAATGATCAGTAATCGAATCAAAGCTGAGTTAATTCTTTCAACCAGAGTTTTTTCGATTTTGAATTATCATTTTTAATTTGCATTCTTATTATTTTCATTTAATTTTCATTATCGTCAAAAATCCCCAATTTTACATTTTCATTTTAAAAGGATTTAAATAATTACCGATCTCTGTGGACACGACCCTACTCAATCACTATACACAAACTTGTTTAGAGTAGGTTTTTATATTTGCTGGCTTCGACACCCATTATCTCGGCCACCGACATTCGATTTTTGCTTATAGCCATAGAAATTGGGAATATCTTTTTAAATTAATTAATTGCAGACTTTGAATCAATAGTTGATGTAAGATGTTTGCGTGTTGCGAGCAAGGTACCTTCTGGAGAACATAACTTGGGCTATAGGAGTCCATTTTAGGTGTATGTATACCTTTTTGAAGCTTGCGACGAGACGAACCAAACCAAAACTGCTTGTGCCATTATGGACCATGGTCGAGCTGAAAATTTCATTTCTTTCCTGGTCATTTTCCAGTTTTAAGATTTTTTCCCTATTTTTATGATTCTTCTAGGATTTTTATCTTTTTTACTCGATATCATATTTAGACATCGTTTGTTTTGATTTTCTTATTTCTAATAGGAAAATATTATTATAAAATAATATTTCAGATTTGCCTATTTTAGTAAATTCGCGATATTTAGGGTTTACTATAAAAGAGGCGCAAAACCCTAGTTTTTTAATATTCAAAATTATTCAATAAACTTCATTATTCAGAAACCTTTGTTTTCAATCTACTTTAAACATTTCCGTTTCATCAGTAATTAGATCAAATGGTGGGATTGGAATCTGCAGTATCCTCAACGTTGTTCACCCATGGTTTTTTTTTTTTTCCTCTTTCCATATTTTATGGAATAAGCATATATTTTTTTCAATGTTATTAGTGGGAGTAGATATTTAAGATAGTCTCAATAGACTTCTTGTCTATACTATAAAGATATGAATCTGGATTCCACTCCAGATTGTAATATATTTGTGGACTCCGAGAGTATGACTAGTATTATTTGGATGGTGATCTGTGTCATCTTGGGTCAAATAAGAAGTTAAAAAATTTATTTGAACATTACCTACTCTTTCTAACAAAAAAATATAAAAGGATGAAGCTCATCATGAAGTTGAAAATCAATTCTACCTACAAATTAGTTATGATAGATCAGATTAAAGCTAGCTAACAACTGTTGGAGAATTTTGAAAATTAAACACTCAAAACACACTATTTTATTTCTTCAACAACATTCAAATACAACAACTCTTATTTTTAACTCTCTACAACTTAGAGATTTCGTTGCTTCACTTGATGCTTAAACCAAAAGGGAGAGGGGGTATTTATACATGACACAAACCAATCACAACCATTCATTTATTCAAATACAAAACAAATCATAACCATTCATCTAAACCTAACACTCACCAACCACACCTAACTTATTCAATATTCAATATTCAACAAACTACACACACTAACCATACACCTAACACAACTAACACAAGAAGCTTCCATGTTTTGGGCTTGAATTTGTTCTCTTGGATTAAGTTTATGATCCAACACCCCCCTTTAAACTTGATCCTCTGACTCCAAGTCTTCTTGCTTGAGAGGTTTAGTAAAATTATCAGCAACTTGTTCTTTGGCTTTATTCTTCTTATTTTAATTAAGCAGTGCCCTATAAGAATGTGTATTTAATCTTCTTTTTTACACCTGTTCTTGTTCTCTTTCACTTTCGCAGCTAATTTCTTTGGTTTCCACAATCAATTGTTTCATAACACAAAGTGAATTTCTCAATCTGATAAAATCTTCTTGTTTCAATGGCTTGGTAAAGATATCAGTTGCTTGATCTTAAGATTTGACATACTTTACTTGTACATCCTTTCTTTCAATACACTCTTGTATGAAATGATAGCGAGTGTCAATATACTTACTTCGATCATGGAAGACTGGATTCTTTGATAGGGCAATTGCGGACTTGTTATCGACAAAAATCTCAGTTGGATCTACTTGCGACAAGCCCAACTCCTTCAACAAATTTATTAGCCAAATTGCACGGCAAACACATGAAGTGGTAGCTACATACTCAGCTTCACAGGTGGAAAGTGTGACAATTAGCTGCTTCTTTGACATCAATGTGAAAGCGATGTTTCCTATGAAGAATACGAATCCAAAGGTATTCTTTCGATCATCTAAATCTTTGCTCCAATCGCTATTGCTATATCCAACAAGCTTGTAATCATTAGAGAATGAGTATAACAAGCCAAAATCAATTGTACCTTTGATGTAGCGAAGGATTCATTTTGTAGCTTTAAAATGAGTAATTGTTGGATTCTCCATATAGCGACTAACGAGCCCAACGGCATAGAGAATCTGGCCTTGTACATGTTAAGTAACGCAAACTTCCAACAAGGCTCTTAAAAAAAGTTGGATCTACTCTTTCTCCTTCGTCATGCTTGGACAATTTGACTCCACATTCTATTGGCGTGCTTATGGGCTTACAATC
This sequence comes from Clausena lansium, assembly GCA_030449835.1. Classification (NCBI taxonomy): domain Eukaryota; kingdom Viridiplantae; phylum Streptophyta; class Magnoliopsida; order Sapindales; family Rutaceae; genus Clausena; species Clausena lansium. The sequence continues at coordinate 1,055,881 of JASUUF010000109.1, read as the reverse complement.
ATGCATCTTGAACTTTTTAAGTATTTTCTTGGCATAGCTTTCTTGGGAGATAAATATGCCTTCTTCCCTTTGCTTAATTTCAACACCGAGATAATACACCATAAGTCCGATGTTAGTCATCTCGAACTCTTTGGTCATCACTTTCTTGAACTCTTCAAATAAACTTGGATTACTTCCAGTGAAAATGAGGTCATCCACGTACAGGCATACAATCAAGATGTCTCCATCTTTGACTTTGAGGTAGAGAGCATTTGGTTTGGGCATTGTCTTTGAAATATTTGTCAATTATGCTATTCCATGCCCTCGGTGCTTGTTTTAACCCATAAAGTGCCTTCTTCAATCTCAGAACTTTGTCTTCATATCCTTCCACCACAAAGCCCAATAGTTGTTTGATGTAGACTTCTTCTTCAAGAAATCCGTTTAAGAAAGCAGACTTCACATCCATTTGATGAATCTTCCACTGCTTTTGGGCTGCCAAAGAAATGATTAATCTTATAGTTTCCATTCGAGCTACAGGAGCAAATACCTCATTAGAGTCAATGCCGACTTTTTGACTATAGCCTTTTGCAACTAGCCTCGCCTTGTGCCTTTCAATCTCACCCTTGGCATTTCTCTTCGTCTTGTAAACCCATTTGACACCGATGGCTTTGTGACCTTTGGGAAGTGTAGTAAGTTCCCAAGTGTCATTCTTCACTATGGCTTTGATTTCTTCCTCCATTGCGATTCTCCATTTTTCATCTTGTACAACTTCTTCGAAGCAAATTGGCTCATAATCAGCAAAGAGGCAAAAGAGAGTGGGATTATCATGTCTCTCAGTTAGCTCATAGAGATCTTGAAAACTCCTTGTGCGTTCTTCGGATCTTGAATCCGGAACGTCGAAAAACCTTGGAAAGGCCTCGGGTCAAAATTCGGTCAACGGTCAACATCAGTCAATGGTCAACAGCTCGATTCGGTTCAATCCGGCTTGACTTGGTTTGGCTTGCCTCAGTTCTATTCGGTTCGATCCGGTTCGGCTCAATATGGTTCAACTCGGTGAGTCGACTTAGTTTCTAGACGAAAATCTTCCGGTGGCGATTACGAGCTCATCCGGACTCCGATTAGGCTGATTCTTGAGGTGTTGCGTTCGTCTTGTCAAGAGCTTCAATTTGATATGCTACATGACTATATTTGCCTCTGATTACTAGCTCTGATACCACTTTGTTGGAGAATTTTAAAAATTAAACATTCAAAACACACTATTTTATCTCTTCAACAACACTCAAATACAACAACTCTTATTTTTAACTCTCTACAACTTAGAGATTTCATTGCTTTACTTGATGCTTAAACCAAAGGGGAGAGGGGGTATTTATATATGACACAAACCAATCACAATCATTCATTTATTCAAATACAAAACAAATCATAACCATTCATCTAAACCTAACACTCACCAACCACACCAACTTATTCAATATTCAATATTCATCAAACTACACTCACCAACCATACACTTAACACACCTAACACAAGAAGCTTCCATGATTTGGGCTTGAATTTGTTCTCTTGGATCAAGTTTATGATCCAACAACAACAATACAGTTTGGTATTTGGTAGCATATGGAGTAATTATAAATCTATGATATCCTAAAGAACATTTATTGTGATACCCATTTTGCATGTTTCAATTTTTTGCTTCATTAATCATTTATTAATTCTTAAATCTCTGTTCCTCTTTTTCTTCATAATAGAGTGGCATTTCCTTCCAGTATCTTTAATTAAAATTTGTTTGTAGAGCAAGAAAATAAATCGTTTGATCTTATTTCCCTATGTGCTTTATTATCTATCATATTGCCTATTAGCTTGATAGAAATTTGATTATTTGAAACAGAGTTCTTATAGAGTTTTTCCTGGTATTTCTTAAGGTTGCAGGTGCAAAGAGCTTTTATTTTTGAGAAAAAGCCACCCATACCTCCATGGTTTGCTTAAATGATCACACAGACGCCATTAATTTCATAAATAACTATTATACCCTTTTATTATTACAACCCAAATAAATATAATATAGTAATAAGATTAAAAAATTATAAATAAATATCATATGATACAAATAAAATATTACATTAATAAAATAACTTAAATTTATTATAGTAGTTTAATTAAATTCAATTATTTGGTTATTGCAATCAAGGATATAATAGTAAAGAAGAGGTCTATGTGACTCTGTATGGAATTAAGGGGATGTGTGTGAGTGTGACCATTTAAACAAACCTTAGGGGTGTGGGTGGTCTTTCCCTTTTATTTTTAAATGGGAAAGGCTTAAATAGTCACATAAATCCCTTAAATGGTCAAACATATTTTTTTATTATTATTATACTCTTTTATTATAACAACCCAAATTGATTTTAAACTTTTATAGTAAATACAAATGTATTATTAAAATAATGTAATATATAAAATAATATATTTTAAAATTATTTTGAACATTTAACAAATATTATTTTATACATGACATAATAATAATATTAAAATAATTGTATTTAACATTCAAAATAGTTTATAATATGCATGTTAATATTATTTTGTATAATTAGTATAAATTTAAAAGTCAATATTTGGGTTAAAGGATTTTACTATTAATAAAATCTGTGGGGACATATTGAAAATAGTTCAATATTAAAAAATAATTTGCATAACATATATGTTAATTTATTAATTGTATTTATTTTAATAAGTACTTGGATTAAATATGTTATTTTATTTATCTTAAAATTGTATTTGTATTTATTATAACAATTTTGCCCATAATTAAAGAGTATAATTGTAAAAAAATGATTTATGTAAATGTTTATGAAATTAAGAAGTCTATGTTATCATTTTAGTAGACCTTGGAAGTCTTGTATCTTTTTCGCTTTCTAATTTTTTAGTACTATTCTATTTTTTATATAACTTAAAAGAAAGACTTCGTCCAGTTATCAACCAGTAATAAACACTACTTAGTAACGATTTATGAGCTCACTGGTGGCATCAACATCACTTAGATGCCGATATGGGCAAGTAAATTTACTTTAATGAGAGACTTGCTCAAGTTTTCAACTAGTAATAGACATAGCTGTATACTTCTCTTGAGTAATGACTTATGAGCTCATTGGTGGCGTCATTAATACAAAATAGTATTTATTCTAAAGAATAACATGGCCGAATGGCTGCAGCATCACGTATTATTATAATTGAATTTGAATCCAGTGGTGATATCAGTTGTGCATATTTTTGTTACATATAATTTTTTGCCACACTCGCAACGTACGATTAAGATTTAATTATAGATTATTTTTTATCTAATAACTACTAATTATAATATTAAAAAAAATGTACGCACAAATAAACTCTGATTAAGACAGAATCAAGATCGAATATAACTAACTAGAATACATTTTACAAGCTTCAAACTCGCCTAACGAAGTGAAAAAAATATCCCATGCCAGCTCTGACTCTCTGAATTCTAACTTCACAGAATTATTGCCTAACTTCTCTATTAAAAGAACCATTTAATTATTCCATAATTGCCTAACTTGTATGTGTGTTGACACACATTAAGGAATATTTTAGTTAAAAAGTCCAAGAAGATGAAAAACGGATTTTGACATGTTATATTGGATACATTGCTTGGTTCACTTTCGCACGCAATAAGTGCAATCAGAATTTTATCTGTTTTGGCATACTTGTTTATTTAAGGGAAATCATTGTGTAAACCTTTTACATCATAAATATAGTTTCTTAACATGGGGCCAAAATGCGATCAAAGCTTTGTAGTGTTTCACAAGTTGCTGCATGTATAATTTAGGGATGGTAGCGGGGAGGGAAAGGGAGGGGAGAAGATTGATATCCCGTACTCATCCCTAATTAATATCTTTTTCGTTTCCTTCAAAATTACTTGACAGTAAGGATGGAAATTTTTTAATAATAAAAGGAGATCTTTGAGGTATCGATTCCCGAATAATTGATATTTTTATTTTTCGAACTTGATTTAATCATATTAAAGTAAATATATTATCGTATTATCAACAATAAAAACGTTAAAATAGACTAAAGTAATTAAAATAATTTCCTTCAAATTAAGTTAATGTCATCAAAATTATAAGATAATCTCTTAAATTAAGTAAAAGTAGAGCTTCAAAGTTGAATACATCCATAAAAATGACATTGTACAAATCAGCAGCTCATCGATCTTCAAGTATTTATATTAGTTGTTATTTATATTACTTCTATATATATTATGATATTTGTTATTTACATTCACACCATTACAATTTAAAATTTACATGTATTTAATAAAACTTTTAGAAGAAATAAAATAAAAATTAAAAATAGAAAGGGGGAAATAATTTCCTTCTAAAATTTGGACAAAGACATAAAAAGACTAAAATATTAAGATAGTTACTTTTTTTGTCAAGACATTTTAGTCTTTTCATGCTTTTGTCAAAATATAGTAATCATTTTTTTTTGTCAAAATATAGTAATCATTTTTTTTAGGTAGAGGGGTGAACAAAACCCAAATCAATTTTTTAATATCCATCTCTTCATAAATTTAATTTAGATAACTAATGAAAGAAAACTGTTTTGAAACTACTTTGTTAGACCCTTGCGGGCGACTTTCTATAGTCTATATTCAGCTGAATTCTGCAAGCAAATTAGCACAAGCAAATGAGACAAATTACCAACATGGTTTTTGGAATTTAGCTAGATTTTGAACTAGCTAGCTAGCATAAAAACGTCATGTGGTGATGTATAATAATTAATAATTTGACTGAAATTTTTGTTCAGCAGTTATGTGAAACGAACTTCCATTAAATTTAAGAAGTCGGCAACATTAATTAAATTATATTTAATACTTGTGAGACACTACAAACCTTTGATTGCATTTGGCAGTTGTTTTCTTTCGGAATATGAGTACATAACTGACCCTTATTTTTTTCAAAGAATAAAACATGCATTTTGATTGAATAAAAGGTTGAGTGATTCAAAAATCAGACAAAAGTAAAATACAGAATTCGAAAATCATCACATTTAATTCCCTGGTTTTGTTGCCACATTGTGACGTAACAAGTACCAATAAGTCTAGCTAAATTAATTAAATTCACAATCTCATTTCTTCCATATGCCCTGTCAACTGATGAATATCAGCGTCGATCGATGGTGGCATTGGAGGTAGGCTCGTCTTCCACGGCGGCACGGCCAATGTTTGCTTTGGCTTCCATTCTTTCACTGTGACAACACAATTTTCGGTCAAGGATACATCATTATTCTCTATAAGTTCGGCTTCCTCTTTAAACTTGTTATAAATATCACCTTGGTAAAAGTCTTTGGTCCTTAGCACCAAAATAATTGAAACAATACAAGCAAAAAATGTTGCTGCTGAGATCATAACAAAGGCCATTCTGTAACACCGCACGCCAATGCAATTCAAGCTGCCTTTTCCTTGCTTCAAAGCCTCTCTGTCATATAAACGACCGGCCACTCTCACATTGAAAATATATGACCCAATTGGACTTGAAACTGATCCCACATTGTACAATGTTGAGTAATGTTTAAGGCCAAATATTTCTGATATGATTGTGACCAATAATGACAGTTGTGCTCCAAGGCAAAAGCCTATAATTATTGAAGCAAAGTAGAGAGAATTATGGACAGCAAAAGCAATCAAAAGATGGCCAACACAAGAGAACAGAATAACAAGAGTGAGCAACAGAGGACGAGGGAACTTATACTTGGCTAAGAAGATTTCAGAGGCGAAACCGGCAACAACTCGTCCCAGGAAATTCCATATGCTTATAAGCGATATGAAACTCGCAATGCTATGTGTCGGATAGCCTAGTGCCCTGCCTATCTGACCCATGTTGTCGATGGCTGCCAACGCTCCGCCAATGCTACAAGTTGTTGCTGTGAACAGAATTAGCATATCAATGCTGAAAATTGCTTGTAATAAGGCATAGTCATCGCCTCTCTCAGGTTTCTTGAAAACATTTTTGAAGCTAAAAAGTGTCAAGAAATTTGTTTTCACTTTCAATGCTGGAATCGCTTGATCATAATGAGCATCCAAGGCTTGTAATTTGTTGCTCTTCCAGATATTTAATTCCTGTTTTATGACCACAGCAAGTGGGATGAAGAGTAAAAGAACAACTACAACTGAAGCAGTGGCAATATACTCAATTCTTGTAAACCTGAGCTTGTTCTGAATGATGATTGTCACCATTATAAATCCAGCCAAGGCCAGCAAAATATAGAGGAAATTGTAGAAAATTTTGAGCTCATTTTCTTGCCTGGCGACTTTAATTATCCGAATTGTTGGAAGAAAAACAATGGGAACAATAGTAGGAAGACAAGCAAGTAGTAAGATAAGAGCCTTTGTGTTATCTCCATTTATAGCATGGTAGATTTGTGTCATGATTGCACCACTTAGACCAATAAGACCCTTCAAAAGGCCTATAACAATGCCTCTGCTCTCTGGAAAATTCTTAACACACGTGACTAAAGCTCCAGTGTTTGGAAATGACTGTGAATTTGCACCAATCAACATGTACAAACACGTTTGCCACACATGGGGTTTGGCACCTAAGCGATCAGAAACACTCAACCAGATCATAAAAAGGCCAAAAAAGTTCATGATAGAACCGGATAACAGAACAATCCATGGCGGCGCAACCTCATATGTCAGCCCTGCCAGGACTCCAAGATTGCCACCCAAGTCCTTGAAGAAGCTTATCAAATTGAGTGTGGTCTGATCATAGCCTAAGGATGATTTTATGTCGTTAGAGTATAAACCAAACATGTATGATGAGCCATTTACGGACATGATTAAGAGGCTAGCAAAAAACATGAACCATCTGCTATCAAGCAAATGCAAGCCAAAGCCCTTTACCTCTCTCCAATTGGCACCAATACAATTGAACTTGGACATAACCATTTTACTCTCAAGTTCTAATTCCCTCTAACAGATGTAACAGCTGCTTGAAGTTTGATTTTGATGAAATTTTCTAAGAGAAGCTGAATCAATTTAGTAGATTTTTTGAAATTAAATAATAAATGATTTTCTGGTGACCCATAGTACTACTACTTATTTATAATTTTTCTGTGCTAAAAAAAATTTTTGATGCTAAATTATATGATTGTCTTGTCCTAATCGCCGGCTTTACTTGTCTTTTAATTGATGAAATTAAATGGATTATGTAATTGAGGTCAATGCCATGGGAAGCCTACTTGTTATTAATTAATTAAATGAACTTGATTAATTAATTCCGATTTCATCGTTTGCTTTTGGTTCGTCTGCATTAAGGAAAGCAATAAAACAATTGTATAAGTTTGTTAACAATATTGACGGCCATTGTAGTTTTTAAAATAATTATTGTTAATTGTACTGTAAAAATTATCAACTGTAAAGAAAATCAGTTAAACATTTAATAAAATTTATTTTTAAAAATATTGTGAATTTTAAAAATACTATAAAAATATAAATAACTGAATTAACATAATTTTTAATAAAATTTATTTATAGTAGATGCTTAATAATTGATAACTAAAATAAATATTTTATAGTATTAATTTTATTTTTTATTTTTTATTTTATTATCTCAATATAATTAGTAGTAATAATAATAATCTTTTTAAAGTTAATAATTTTATTTCATAATTAATAAAGATAATTTTAGATTTTTATAATATCTATGAAGATATATATAGAATTGTATTCCGTATAAAAGTGATTCTCAAAATCAGATTTTAAAAAACTACTCCATCCCTACTTTTTCAAATCTACTGTAGAATGAAATGATTTTACCAAAAGTAATTTCTAAAAAAATTTACCAACCATTAAAATTAGCTTTAAAGCCTTCTAAAACAATCTAAAGGAGCCTAAATAATAATGACCACCCCATACTCAGCTAACAGCTCCAAGGGCCGTAGGATTACAAACTGGAACGCATGGTCTCCAAAATGTTTCATTGCCCACAACCATGAGAGCAATCCCTCTTCTGCTTAAATCAGCCCTGATCTGATCACTCATTGAGAAATCTTTGTTTTTCCTGGCTGTTGCTCTTTCCTCAATCATAAACAACACATCAGCCTCCACCAGTCCTGCTCTCTTTAATGCCTTGGCTTTTAACTGCTGCAAAACCTGTTCTAAAACATTTTTGTTTAGCTCTTAAATGTCAACCAAATGGAGAATCAACAAAAACAAGCAAAAGGACCAGACAGGCCTCTTAACCTGAGAGAAACTGCAGCGTGGCAGCAATCCCAGAACACCTAGTACTTCTTTAACCTTGTTCATTGTTTTGCGAAGAGACCCAATCATGATTAATCTCTGGTTCTTGGGTTGCTTCTTCTGCAATTATAAACCCAAAAAAGGGGATTTTTTTTTTAAATATTAAAAAAGAAAGTGTTATTTCACACATACAAACACAGACAGAGAAAGGAAGGGGGGGGGGCCGCATGTCCAGGCAAGTATCAAATGAGTACCATGAGCATGTTCAAATGACTGTTTATGAATTTCAATGCATCTTGGAAGGCACCAGTTAGTAGGTGTGATGTGTTCAAGTCATCTGACATTCTTGCATAGAATTCATCTTGTAGATTCTTGAAGCAAAGTTGAGCAGGAGCACTGATGCGATCTTTTTCGCCATCATCTTCTTGGAATACTGACAAAGTAACTTCACTATCTAGCAATGTCTAAACGAGTACAGCACACTCAAATATATTAATATAGATACAAAAATGTACATGCATCTTTCAGTATTTGTATCCTCCTCACTTCTGTGTAGTAATAAATTCAAAGAACAGACAAACGAGTTATTCATGCATTCAAGTGGTAATTGATGAAAACAAAGCATGAGATTCTATCTAAACTAAATTTCTCGTACCATATCAGTTAACCGATAGCAATGTAGAATAAACAAAATCTGCTAGAAATTCCACAAGAATAGGAGTGGGTGCATATAAATTAACATGCCGGCAGAAGTTGACAAACAATCTAATGAAAGGTTCAGAACCTGAATAAGTTTCAAACCTGAAATATGTAAAAAATAGAATCTGATGCACTTTCCAGTTGCATGACTGAGTAACCGAGGGGAGAACGATAGTGTGCACTTATTAAGAAGTGTCTCAAGGCCAGTGGATGGTATCGCTCAGTAACCTACAAAAGTAAGATGCGTCAAACACTAGTACCATGAAACTGCAGCTCACTTAGAAAGAGCAGACCAAAGCAGACACTTGGCTAACCTGGCGAATTGTGAGAAAATTGCTCAATGATTTTGACATTTTCTCATTGTTGATAGTCACATGCCCATTGTGCATCCAGTACCTTACACAGCTCTCTTGGCAAGCAGCATGATTCTGGGCAATCTCATTCTCATGATGCGGAAAAATCAAATCAATTCCACCACCATGAATATCAAACTTGAAAGACAAATAATAAGCACTCATTGCACTGCATTCTATGTGCCACCCTGGTCTTCAACTTTTCCCCCCAGGCCCAGGCTTTGCTGCCTGCAAAGTTCAGAAAAAAAAAAAAACAGATTATGAGTGATCAAGACAAAATGTCATGTCCAAGTCGTTTTCAAGCAGCTTTATTCGGCTTCCCACCTGAGTTTGATTCCTGGATGTAAGGGCTAAAACAAATCGATTTGGGCTTCACCCACCACTTACCTTTTAAAGTATATATTTAAAAAAATAACAAAAATGTCAATATTTAGCAGCTTCAATAGGAATATAATATTCAAACCTTCCAAAGGGCAAAGTCAGCAGGATTACGCTTTCGAGGGTCAACAGCTACACGCTCACCAGCTCTATTGTTTTCCAACCTCTGTCTCGATAATTGGCCATAGTTAGGAGAGTTTTCAACATCAAAGAAAACATCTCCCTCAACCACATATGCACAGCCATTGTTGATAATCTGCATAATACAAAGAGTGCTTAAAATTCCAAAAAAATTGAAATGCCCTAAAGGTAGACCAATATTCCTATAATCACCATCCATATTGTAGATTGATTCTATTTAGTTTCTATATTTATACATTATTTTGTAAATCAGTATGACCAAAAGATTTATTAAATAGAAATAGGCTACTGCTGATTCTCTCATTTAAGACTAAGAACAATTCATCACTGGTAATTGTTTATTTGCATAAAATAATTCAAAACAAGAACTTGCCTAAAATATTATGATAACTAACAAACGTATCAATGGACATCATTGCTATATTGACCAAGTTGGTTTTACATATACCAAGTCATTCATGAAGAGGGAAAATTTACCTCTATACTATTATAAATAATGACTCTGATGTATTCTAATTATTATGTGACGTATAATGTATCCTAACAATACCATCTCTGTTTCAGATTGCCATTATTGAAAGAATTCACATAGATAAATAGAGCATAAGTGCGAGAGCAAACCTGGGATATCATATCCGTGATATGTGTCATGTTTTCAGACACACATGGCTGCTTGGTGGGAAGGCGGCATTGTAGGTCACCCCTGTCATCCAGATATTCTATACAATATCGTTTACTTAAACTTAAAGAATCTTCCCCAAGCTCATTTGCCCGACAAATTATCTGCATAGGTCTACATATTAGCATCTTTACAAAATAATAAAGAAAAGAAGAAGAAAAAAATGCCCAAAAAAAAAAAGTCTCACAGAAACATTTACCCAACCAATATGTAAAAGTTTCCATTAGGACAAAACTGATACATATCACAAAAATATATGTCCATGAATTGTTAAAATTGGAAAAAGGTACACATTCATGCTTTACATGATCCCAACCAGTTGTGTTTAACAATTGCTTCTTAGAACATTCATCGAAATCACAATGCATCAAATCAATGTTATCTCCGTTGATTTGTAAAGTTTTACTAAATTATTGATTTTTCGCATGTAATATTGTTTCCTCCTTCCCACAACAATGTAATACATTTCAATTCAACAACTAGCAAAAACAAATTATAAAGAACCACTCTACAATTGACCCAAGAAAAATTTCAGTTTAAAACCATGATATACAATCATCCCAGCATATTATTTAGAATGAAGATTCTCACCTTGTCATCTCTATCGGTAAAATTCCGAACACAAGTAACTTCATACTTTAGATGTTTTAAGTATCTGCAAACTCCAAATCACATTAACCAAAATGTAGTTTCATATATCAATGCTACACCTTTTTGAAATTATTTCAAGTACAAGGAAAAACAGAAAAATAAAAACAAAAGAAATACAAAACAAAGCAATCACAATTTCTGCACATATCACGCTCATTTAAAAATTCAATTACTTGATCCACCGAAAGAAACAAATGAATGACCAAAAAAGAAAAGGGTTAATCCATAAAGTAACAAAATCAGTATTAAGTTGCATTCAAAGCTTCAAGCTCCATATCTTTACTCTATAAGATCATCGAAAATTGCTATGCTTCAGCCAAATTTAAGTACATTTTAGGTTGACAAAATTAAAGTGTAAAAGCTGTCTACAAAGACCAACCTCACAACATTGTATAACTCCAATCACTTGTGCATACATTTTTATGTAAAAGTAATCTACCAAAACTGTACCACTTATAATGTCCACTCACACACTTTCCACAATTTTGCGCAACATAAATCACATTGCTCTCCTAGGTGTCATGTGTCATAATAATTATTTATGGTTAGTATTGATTTCTAATATTATCAAATAATATCAAGTTTAGATCATCCTTTTTTGGCTAAAGTGCCAGAAATTCCATACAGGGTAGCTTTAGCTCTTATTTAATTACTCACTAGACATGCTGAATCAACAAAAGCTAACATCTAAATTAAAAAACTCGTATTTTGACAAAAAAACCTGTTTAGCTAAAAAACAAAAGAACAATTAGCGTGAAAAGTTCATTAATCTGATAAGAATTACCTGTAAAGAATGTCAAAGGAGATGGCAGCACGAGCGTGGCCAAGATGGCTGAGGTCATATGCGGTGACGCCACAGACGTACATGCCAACTTTGCATGGAACAATTGGCTTAAAGAGTTCTTTTTGTTGCGTCATCGAATTGTAAATCATCAAATCCATTTTCGGAGCTGCAGCGGTGGTTTCCTTTGATGTCTCCATTGTGAATTTAGAGAAACCCCAAACCTAAAACCTGACATGGAAATCACACACCAAAAAGATGAAACGTTAAACGAGCGTGGGTAAGACTTGGAGCTTGTAGTCGGTTTGGTTTTTTCCAAAAGCTAAACCAATCCTATTTTCCAAATAGCACTTTTTAGAAACAAAGAATATTTATCCAAAAAGAGACCATATACTCTGTTTCCGCTTTCTTAGTTAATCTCTCAAGTTTAGATATTTAAGCTAAAACATACCATTAACTGAAGTTCAAGGGAGCTCCCTTTTATTTATATTATCATGGTCCATTGAATATGAAATCCGACCAATGCAATGCTGACAAAGACAAATCTAAAATCACCACATGATTAAATACCCAATAACTTTTAAATTGTATATTTGTTAATTTTACACTCTCTACAAACTGAACCTGAAACCTTTAGATTCACATCTATGTTATATTCATCTTTTACCATATGGTATAAAGAAGCAAGAGTTTGTCAATATAGTAAATTTATGATGCTGGTTGGCATAATCAAGATTCTAATAATTCTCCATTAGCCATAGTCTAAAACCATGTCGACATCCGCTAGGTTAACATGTGGCAGAGGATAGGCGTATTAAGTGCTGAAGCAAATAGAGAAGACGAAACAGATAGACAAATTTTAACACACTAGATATTTAAATTAGAACAAATATAGATCCAAAACTAACTATGTTACTAATTTAATTAATTAGCTTCCTCAATCCTAATGATTGAAACTAAATCATAGTAGAAATCTGATTTGAGCAGTAGTATTCAATCGAATGAAGCATATACAGAAGAAAATAGGATTAAAAACATAAAAATCAAAAACAGAACTCACAGTCACAACGCGGCAGGAGTAGCGACCGATGGTATCAGAGCACGACAGTGATCGACGGAATCACAGCGCGACAGCAGCAGCGATCGAAGGAAACACGGCGCACAGGAGGAGGGATCGAGAGAATAACAGCGCTGCTACGACGGAAGGAAGGGAACTAGCGGCGGCGAGAATATAACGACGATCTTCACGGTTTCTGGCTCGCCGCCGGTGAGTTTGTGGCTTTAGGGTTTTCTATTATGTGTCCGTTTGATACGATTTATTTAACTATCGTAAGTACTTATTTTTAATACAAATTTTCTTTGACAGCAAGTAATAAATTTTTTAAAAGTGGTATTAATAAAAATTTTACTTAAATAAATTTTATAAAAATTCTAATGTGAATATATTATATTATATTAACATATATTATAATAATATTATATAATATTTAATATTATACTATATTAATTTTATATTATATTAAATTAAAATAATTTTAATTTATTATTAATTATATTAAATAATTATTTTTTATATTAATTATTAACATATGAATATAATATTATATAATAATATAATAAAATATAGTATTATGAAATAAAATAATATTATAATATAATTTATTTTTATATTTTATTTATTATTATAAAATCAAAATATAATTATTAATATATAAATATAATAAAATATAATATTATTAAATAAAATAATATTATCATGTAATTTATTTTTATATTTTTTATATATTATTCTTTAATAATAAAATATTTGCCTCAACTAAGGCAAAAACTTTTGCCTGCCTCGGGTTTGTGTAATGCGCCGTTTAGGCGCATTGTGGTGCATTATAATGCACTACAATAAACCCTTAAATTTCACTAAATATGTTCTTAGTATAGAGTTAAGGTGAATAATATTTTAATACCCCACAATGTAATGTTTCAAACACGCTCTAAGGGTGTTGAGTGAGAGGTAATAATGAGTTGAGTTTGGAGTTCGAGTACATTTAGGGTTTGGGTGGATAAATTAGGGTTCGAATCAACCCGATCGATTTCAAATTGATTGGGTAGAGAAAAATATATTCGAATCAGATCGAATCGAATAAAAAATTTAGATTAAGTTTGGATCGAATTATGATTATATGCAAATCAGGTTGGATTCTGGTTAAAATCATGTTTTGAACATTTTTTGTTTATGGGTAAATCAGATCGAATCCAAATATAAAATTAGGATGGATTCAAATAATATTTGGATTATGGCTAATTTTGAGCATTTTTTGTTTATTTTAAATTTTTTACAAAATATTTTAGTTATTAGAAGGTTGTTTTAATATAATTATCTCTTTTAGTCATTTTTTATCAATTTTTCACAAAAAATAAAAATTACTACTGTGAAATTAAATAAATAAAATTAATAATTAATTATTACTATTGGATCGGGTTGGATTATTTGCCCACTTCTAAAATTATATTTAATTTTTTTTTTTTTTGGTTATTAGCTTGCCTTTATTTACTTGACCATATTACAAATTAGGGTCAATTAGCGATGCCTTAAATACAAAAATCTCAATTTGGAGAATCATTGAACATTTAAACTCTCTAATGCTTGAGCAAGAAATCAATTGAACACAGCAATATTAGCCTAGTTTGGGAAGCATAAATAAACTGGTCAGCTTTTCGGAATTTTAATGAAGTAAAGTTTTTTTCATTTTGTGTAAATTTGACCCCACACTCTGTTTCCACACACAAGCTTTTGTATATCAGAATAAAAGCTACATACGATCGATCAAATGCCCTTAATAGCTTCAATCCTTTCTACAGATTCACCTTTGCTGAAAGTTCAACCGCCCTACAAAAAATGCAAACAGAGAAGCCAAAACTAATGGAGATACAATAAGAACAACTGCTAAATGGTCATGGTGAAACCCAAAGTATTCCTCTAAAAATGAAGATATTGTCTTGCTTTCCATAAAAACCATAATTTCTTTGTCGATATCTCCATATTGTGAAGTGAGCAATCCCTCCAATGTCCAGGATGTAGGACTAAGATAATATAACCAGATCCACCATTTCGGAATTTGCTGCAAATACCAGTAACAACATGTTCATATCAATGTCAACTGTAAGATATAAATTAAAATTTTTTTGACATATTCTAGGAGTAAAACTAATTGACCAATAGTATTAAAGACAAGCTCATTTGAAATGAGCAATCAATTAAGTCCAATGTTTTTACGGGGCAATTTGGTCCTTTCATGACACAAGAGTATATAGTAAAATTAATCTTTTGTTGAGGGAACCTTAAGGGGGTTCCAAATTTTCAATTGACCAAAGTGAGTAAAGAGAAATTATTTTATCATTCAAACTACTTATCGATTTAGATTTAGATTCAGGTTTAATTCCTCTACATATAAATTCAGGACCTGTTTGTTAAATGTCTGAAATTTAAAATTTTATTAATTTTTGACTTGAATTTTTTTAAAAATTTACTTGTTTGTGTTTTTGTAACTTATATCTGATTTTCAGACATTCAAATCTGAATAGAAAAAGTAAACTTTTGTGACTTTTATCTGAATGAAAAAATGTTTGAATGAGAAGTAAATATTATATTCCAAAAATATCTCTATAAAATATACTTATTTCCCAAACTATAAAACCTAATACTTTCTTTTATTTTGATTTACAAAGACATAAATGTCCAATAACCATATTTAAGACATTTTTTATTTATAAAAATAAACAATATGCTACTTATATTCGATATTAAAAAAAGAGAAACAAATATATTATTCAGATATTCGTATTCAGACCCATCCAGACTTGAGAAAAATTCAGACTCTTTAAGATTTTAAACAAAAAACAAACGCTGCCTTAGAATCAATTATGGAAATAGTGTAACGTTGTTAGTAGAGTATAGAAACATACCGGCTGAGGAATCACAAATCCGGCAAAAAGGTTGTAAGTGATATAGAAAGCTGAGAATAGAGTTGAAGCAACTATGACATTTGGCGTCAATGCAACAAGTAACAGTCCTAGGTAACTGAAGGACATCATTGTGCAGAAAATTCCATAGAAATTCCAAAAAACCTTATACGCGGATGCATAAAATCCGATCATCGGATAAGTTATGCTCACATATAAAGCTGCTTGAATTAGTAAGTATGGAATCTCAATTGTCACCTACAATCAAAACCAGTAAGCTGACTTGAGTAATGGAAAATTAAGTCGTACAAAAAATATAAGGAAACTAATATGGAAAAGATTCTATCAAATTTGTTTCCTCTGTTCTCTCTGTTTTCAGTTTTACATAACTGTTTTGAAAATGCTCTACCAGACATATATTCTAATCTAAAAACACCAAATTTAAAATGTCATTTTCATTTTCAAATATAGATTATAAAGCATCACTATAAAAATAATCAGTTGTCAAATAAGAATTATACCTGTGCAAATGCATAAGCCAACGGAGAGTACATTCCTGCAGATTTTTCGCGATACATAACAGTTCGTTCTGATGCAGCATAAGGTAAAGCCGATGAGCAGTTCATTGATCCCAAGAATATAAACGAAGCATATAATGAACCAAGTATGTTGAACAAATTCTGCTGATTATTTCTGACATCAAACAAAGAAGAAATTAATATTAGATTGCTGCATAACAGCTATCCTTATGCATTACATAATTACATTTCAGTGTTGCAAGCTGATTTTAATTGAGCTAATAAATAGAAAACAAAAAAGACAATCAAGAAACAAACTTACATTTCCTTTCCTTGTTTCCAAAACAGCAAACCAAAAAGAAATGATGCTGCAATCGTATTCAAGATCCGCATTAAATTGTATGAAGGAGTTCTCCAGTAAGACAAGTGCTGCTTCCAAAGGCAAGATTTAAATTGGCCCCAGCCATTTTGTGAGAAACGAGTTGTAAAATGCAAATCTCTTGCAGCAGGACCTGAGGTACTCAACTGCCTTACAAGCTCTTTGTTGTTTCTACAACAATATTGACAAGTTAAAATCACATAAGAAATACATAGTTAATTTACATTATATGTCTACATCCATGAGGCTCAAACTCGACAATATATTGAATCATCAAATTAATTAAGAACACCAGCACATTATTATGTAAACGTGTAATTGAACTTACTCATACAAAACAGAATCTTTGTATATTTGGGAAAAATCTAAACCAAGTTCAGCTTCTGTAGATGCAGAAGTGACCTCTAATATCCACGTTGCTGGATTATAATTATTTCTAATCTGCGGCACCCTAGGAATACCCTGTGAACAATAACATTCAACTGAACGTCGGCAAAAAGAAAATTTAGGGTAAAAGAAATGAAAAAGCAAAGCTGTATTCACGTTTAAGATATGAAACTAACCTCAAAATATTCTATAACTCTACTTGAATGATTTCCCAATGGTACAGAGTAGATGATGCGCCCACCAGTTTTCAAAAGGATCAACTAATACAATGGGAATAGAAAGGTTATCATTTCAAATTTTCATTTTTCTTTTCCACAAAAAATTATGTCAGTGATTTTAATTTTGAGGTTTACATTGCTATGGCAAGATAAATTTAAAAGTTTGTCTAACCTCATCAAAAGATTCAAATATGTCGATACTTGGTTGGTGGATGGTGCAAACAATTGTTCTTCCGGTATCAGCTACATTCTTCACAGCTCGCATGACAGTTGCAGCGGCTCTTGCATCCAAACCAGTTGTAGGTTCGTCCATAAAAATTATTGATGGATTAGCAACAAGTTCAACAGCTATCGTTAGCCGTTTACGTTGCTCAGTGGATAAACCGCTGACACCAGGTATTCCAACTAAGGACTCTTTGATTCCATCAAGCTCAATGGTTTTAAGGACTTGATTCACACATTCCTGTTGAAACAATGTGCCATAGCAGCTTCAGTGTTAGGCAATGGCTCAAAATTAGTACAGAATGTTCAATATATTAACTTACAACTTTAGTTTTTGAGTTAATCTGTGGAGGCAGACGTAGCCAAGCAGAAAAAAACAAAGATTCTTCTATAGTGATTTGAGGAGAATGTATGTCAGTTTGCTCACAGTAACCTGAAAACCTAACAAATGTTTCTTGAACCTTAGGGCGTCCATTAACTTTTATTTCTCCTTTAAAGCAGCCACTTGTTTTTCAACCAGCAAGAACATCTAGAAGAGTTGTTTTTCCAACTCCGCTAACACCCATTAGTGCTGTAAGAACTCCAGGCCTTAATGTGCCTGTAACATCATCAAGGAGTTGGAGTTTATGAGCTAATCCACATCCCCGTCTTCTCATATCCTGAAACCGAAGGGAAGAACAAAGAAGAAAAAAAATTAGTCAAAAAAATATACATTAAGATAAAAAAAATAAACAAAATTAAATTATTGCTATGAGATCTAACGGCTATAAAATTTCTGTAATTATCTGAAGCCTGAATGAAATGATGGTTAGAAAGATTACCAATGGTGTATCAATAGAGTACTGCAAATCTTGAAAAACCATTGTTATGGGTTGAAATGGTAAAACCATCTGGCCTGTGGATTATTGTGATATGGGATCCATAAAACTGATGAAAAAAAATGTAAGACAATAAGATTGAAACAACCTGAAGTATAGAAGTAAGAAACCGATTCAACCTTTATAATAATCTTTACTGGTGTTGGGATGAGCATTCATAATAACGTCTTCAACATGTTCATCATCACAGGAACCTTTGCTTCTTTGTATATCAGAAAACTTTCCATGTGAAATCATAGCAGGGGATGATCCGGGAGCTGTATTTGTATTTAATTTGTCAACATATTAACATGCATTGCTCTAATTATCGATTTAGTCAACAAATTAAAATGCATTAATGCTCTAATAATTGATCTCAAGTTAATGTACGAAAACAACAAAGATATAATGATGATAGAACTTACGCTTTAAGAAACTTAAGGCCAAGGCAAAGGCAATGTTGAAAACCAAAGCCAATCCAAACAAGGCACCAAGTGAAATCCAGAAAAAGTATTCATCAAAGTTTAGCCCACGGCTTTTGAGAATTTCTCGCCCTATTGTAGTGTTTGTAAAAAGAATCTACAATGCCATCAATAAGTATGGAGAGCAATGAATAATTTTCTTCAAAAGTAAGTTAATGGAAATGTTGTAACTATACTTAAAACATAGCCAAAATTATCAGCCAAGACAATAGTGATGACAATAAACAACAAAGCTAAGAATTGACAAAGAAATTCAAGAATAAATAGACTCTGGTCTTGCCGTTAAGCTATTACTTAACGCTTCAACATTAGAATATATATAAGACAAAACTTAGTAGTAACTATGGCTAGAAGACTTGCCTTTTCCCATCGAGGAGCAAGAAATTCATTTACCGAAATGCCTATTTGTCCATACGAGAGAGGAGAAACCCAGAAACACCACTTCAACCACACTGGCATAGAGGCTGCAATCATTAAATATACAAATTTAAGTTTATACCTTTTGCTAGTGCATGAATTTGAAGCAGACAATCATATTATTGGAAGATAGCCTTACATTGTGGGATAATGAAGCCACCAAATAATAGGATGAACCATATTGCAAAACTTCCAGCTGTCATACAATAATCAATATTTCGGAAAATTGATGCCAGAAATCGGAACATAGATGATGACGTAAAATGCACGGCAAAAAGTAGAATGAAATGGTGGAAGAACCTGAAAACACATAAATTGATCAATTTTGAGAGTCTCAGCACAATGGTTTTCTACAGAGGATTCAATGCAAAAATAAACAAAAAGCTTTCTCAAATGAAACCCACCTCCAGAGCTCTGGGCTAAATCCAATGACATAGTAAGTAAGGGAAGTCCAAACTAGAGATTCAACTAAAGAAAGAGGAATTTTCAGAATAGTTGCCGGAATCACATATGCCCAAGCTGGGTAAAGGCACATCTCTTTCTGTTTATAGAAAACTGCAAGTCTTTCAAGAGTCATAGGTATTTCCGAAATACCATCAACAATAAGTATAACCAGTGCATAGAATAAAGAACCCATCAAATAATTTGCATGAAATACTTCAACCTCCATCCCAGTCCGTAGAAAAAGAGTCATTGTCATGGTTGCGATAATAATAAGCTGTAGCCAAAAAAATCTTTATATAACAATATAAACTGAAAAGAAAAGTTTCACTGGCACCCAAAAAATAAAATAAAATAAAAGAGGGATAAAGAATGAAGATAGATAGAATATGGAAGTAGGAAAATAACCTGAATTGTTTTGAATAGATAGAGAAAATAATTCCTCTTTGCCAGAAGAAGCTCCCTTGACATGCCAGCTTTGAATAGTTCCCATCTAGGAAGAGAAAACACAGCAAAAGAAACGGAACTCTTCTTGCTTTTGGACTTATCATACACCTCTGAGAGATCCTCTTCGAGCTTTTTTCCGAAAGGAGATTCCTTGAATTTCTTATAGAACATATCTACTGAAACATAACTGTGTGGAAGTTCATTGTGGAACCAATATTGGGCTTGGTCTTTTCTAGATATAACCTGGAATAAAAATGGAACATATAAGATTGAAGTACATAAGTCTGCGAATGGATATGATGCAAATGAACTTGCCTCTAGGACAAAATCAGCTACAGCTTTCCTATCCGGACATCTAAATCCACAACTCTCAAAGAATTCTAGAACACTTTCACGTGGACCATGATACAAAATCTTTCCTTCTGCCATTAATATGATGTCATCAAAGAGATCAAAAGTTTCTGGTGACGGTTGAAGCAGTGAAATCAGTATGGTAGCATCAGTTATATGCGCCAAATGTTGCAGACAAGTGACAATCTGAAATGAGGTGGAAATGTCTAAGCCATTTGTTATTTTATCCATGAACATAGCTTTTATTGGACCGACCAACATCTCCCCTGCAAAATTTCAGAAGAAGTTCTTAGTAAAGCTTCAATTGAATTTGAGATTTAAATGAATAGAGAACACATTTTTCCCAATTCTTGAAACAGATTTTGGCTTGTGGCACTACCTGTAGTCAATCTTTTTTTCTGACCTCCAGAAATGCCTCTTCTTATAGCATCTCCAACCAATGTGTCAGCACAGATATCAAGTCCAAGGATCCGAAAGCAAAATGAAAAATAACGATAGACTTATAAACTGCTCATTAAAGCATTTGCTGAATGTGATAAGGAAACTGATACGATATATGTTTATGAGAATCACCTTTAAAGTGTAGTCTGTTTGAAGGTTTTTTTTTAACCGGTGGACAGAAGTTGCCTAAAAAGGTAAAAACTATAATTATCAACAATGCATTGTATCATCATACTAATCTTTGGAATAGCGGAAACTTCTGAATTAGTGAAATTTTCTTTCATCAATAGTAAAACTTGGAGGAAAAAGAACACTCTATATAACTCTATGGACCTTCATATAAATATCTATCTCTGGATCAGCGATAATTCTTGCCTCCTCCTCTCTTCTACTGAGTTCCAAAAGAATATCTACATAGGTGGAAACAAAAATTTCAATTCATATTGAAAATTTTAGTGATGCAGTGTTCAAGAAAATTAAATACCTGCTCTGCTTCCAACACCCTGACAACAAGTAGAAAAATCAAGTGTTTCTCTCACAGTCATCTCAGGAATATGCAGGTCATATTGGCTTACATATGCAGATGTTTTCTGGGGTACAAACTCTTCAAGTTTATAACCATTGTACGAAACTTCCCCAGTGACCTATTGAAGAAAACAGGGCACACAAAAACTAAAGCAGTGAGTAGAACTTGATGGTATTATTTTACATTATAGGAAAAGATCATACATCCAAAACCAAGCCCGTACACAGCCAGGATATGACACTCAATCCATACCCTATTCTATCATTAAGAGAACTCATCAGTTGAACCAAATAGCACTCACCCCTTCTTCTAGTTATGTATCAGCAAGTGATTTTATCACATAAATTAGAGAAGAGCGATGTTATGCTTACTCAGTTGGGATAATTAGTTTGTATCCCAACTAAGTAAGCATAGCATTATTATTGATTAGAGAATTGAAAACTAAACTGCAGGTAGTTAACTAAAATGTCTAAGGGAGCATTGTTATAAGGACGGACAGCATCGGGTATTCGTATCCCTAGTTATTTCTCTCTAAATTCTTAAATTCTAATCCAAAAATGACCGTCAGAGGGCAATAAAATATTGTTAAGCATCGGAGGGCAATAAAATAATGATAAGCCTACATTTTAACAGAAAGAATAACACCTTAAAAGGTTGGTTTAAGTTTCCCGAAAGAGCCTTTAAGAGGGATGTCTTCCCACATCCTGGAGGACCAAGCAACAGGGTCATCCTGCAAGAAAGTTAAGCTCACGCATCTAGTTATATATATACATGGTTGATTATTTTTGTTAGTATATCATCTAGTCATTTAGTACGTTGTTAAATTCAGATTTGATGCTGTACTGAATCATTCAACATGTGAACGCCTGCACTGGAGAAGGGCATTATATAAAGTTCCTCATTAATTTCTAAATATTTAGGTAACATTTTTCAAGTTACATTCTACAAATCTAAATCATATTGGTATATATATCATACCTTCCAGGCTTTATTATACCATTAGCATCATCAATGATAGAAATCTGGACTTGATGGGACCTGAAACCCATCAGCTTTGCCGAGTCCTACAAGAAAAGGATTTTATGTTTGATATATTATAAATTGAAATCATAATATATACATAATATTTAACAAAAAGGCATATAAACATACACGTACATATTACATATGTTGTTTATTTTTTTATACATATCCTGTATATATAGACAAAAGCATATATAACATGCTCTGGTCTAAGCATTCAAGCAAAGGGGAATCATTGGGGAGCCGAAGCTTAAACCATCAGGGCAAGGCAACTTCAGTTAGGTAAATATCTAAAAATGATCTTCACTCAAGCATTTTATCAAACAGTTTAAAAATGAGCTCCAATAAACAGAAACTATGGCCTTCGTTAACTTCAGGGATATTAATGACTTTGCATGCCTCCCCGAATTAAAATTTATGGCCCTCATCATGTTTCACCGTTTTTAAAACCATTTCGGCCTAAAGGTTCATTGATTACATTTATGCATCAACGATAATAGTGGCACAAATGATTTTACACAAATTAATGTGTACAAATTGATGTGACATGAAAAGATTAGTTGAAAAATAATAATAATTTTTTTAATTATGGTATATTAATTTGTACAGTACAAGATAGTTGTGACTCTATTATTTATCTATCACATTGGCTTCGGAAAATATAATGTAAAAGACATTTTACTTTTTATCTATTTCTAGAACTTTTATGCATGTTTTTTATTTTTTAAAAGGTTGAGGCATAGGCACTCAAACTAATTTTTCAACCTCTAAAAATGAAAACGTATCACCTCTAGATTCGAATTTGAGTAGTTAATTAAATAAAGCTGTTTAAAAATCACTTAACCATGTCCTAAGGAGCTGACTTTTGTGCATGTTGTGTATACATACAATCAAAGAAAAAGGCACAAATTTAGCTTTAATTTAGTTCAGATTGAGTTTATATGTAAAGCTCTTGAGAATTTTTATATAAACAGAGAAAAAAATATCATTCATTAATCGTATTTTTATTCAATGGTAGAAAAAGTGGATAAGTGATCATATTTAAAATGCGATATTTATTTTTTTAGTTCTGGATGTTTAAGATTACATTCTAAGAATTTTAAGGTATCCAAACCAAATTATATTATGGAAGCTCAATTCAGTTTGATTTAAGTAGTATAAATTAAATGGTTTAAAATTGTCTGAACGCTAATTGATTAGTTCAAAACCAAACCTCACCCAAAAAAAAAAAAAAAAAAAAAAAACCAAATGGCTCATAGATTTAAAATTAAAATATATGTTGAAAAATGAAGAATCAAAGAAGTGGCGAATGTTCTATGTTGAATAAAAATGATGTTTGGTAAATCTATTTTGATGGTAGTTTTTAAAAGTATGTTAGGATTATTTTTTATAAGCAGCTTATTAAATAAGGCATCACACATTTTTAAAGTTACAATTATATCCTTTATATTTTAACAAGAAGACAACTATGCCTTATTTTTTTTCATAAGATTTAATATATTACAGAAGGCAATTTAAATTTATGTTTTTTTTAGTCATTATTTAATAAAACAATACTTTTGTAATCAAATTTATCAAATGCATGTATTCTACTTTTCTAATTTTTCCAACTCACAGCAATCCTAACTACACAGTTTATCAAACACCAAACTACTTAAATAAGCATAGCAATATTATTCTTATGGATTACATTTTTCAATCAAATCCAATCCACCATTTCGTAAATTGTTTATTTTCCTTTTTTATTCTTTTGTAATTTTGAAAGTTTAAATTAACAAAAAAATTAGTAAACTAATTCTTCAATTTGTTCTCTCTTTCCTGGTTCAATTAATTTTCGTCTATCTATACGTTAAGAAATATGTGTTTTTGTTTTTGTTTTTTGGGTGCAGCTATCAGCCCCACTTGTATATTTACAAAGTTGTCCTTAATTAAAATTACAATAAAAGACAGGACAATGACCTTTTAAAACCGTAGTTCTTCTTCGCTTGTTTATCAAAGCAAAGAGGTACCGCAGAGTATCGGCAACATCCTGTAATCCAAATATCATTTCCAAGCTACAAGAATGATTAAAGTAAGAATTTAAAATCACTACTTTTTACTTTCAACCGCAAAAAAGAAAAATAAATCCATCCCATACACGTATCCAACTGACACAAATTAAATCATTTATTAAAATCATGAAAATTATTGTAAAAAAGTTTATTTGTGAGGAAATATTATCGCGAAAGCTTCTTTTACATGGGGTTTTAGCAATAGAAAAATATATGTGAATATTAAGAAAGAAACAAAATTTTTTGAAAACTAGAGAAAAACAACAGTTAGAGTAGAGTTTTATGTAGAAAGGTTAATTTAAACTAGAGTTGCCCCTTGTTATTACTTAAACTAGAGTGATCACAACAACAAAATGCATTTAAGATCAATCAAGTTATATATCTTGGAGCAAATTGAATTTTATTTTGAACATCCTCATTTTGAGTCTGGACCCTTGCATATGAGTTAGGCCTCGATTAAATCAATGGTGGGAATATTTCCATCTTATAATTTTTGTAAATTCACCTAATTTCAAAAAAATAAAATAAAACAAAAATTCAAATAGAGAAAAGTTTTAACAATTAATTAATTAATTCCACCTTTCTTTATTTGTGACTTAAGTCTCTTGACCATCTTTGACCACTAAGGTTGCTTTAACACAATTTTTATAATTACAATAATTCTATACTTACTTAGTTGAAATACTTAATTTACTTCCCTATGCAACAAATGATGTGTTACTTTTTTAATTGACTCAAATGATAGTTAATTATTAAGTTTTATCACTAATTTAAATGGTGAAATTCTATTGTTGACATGTTAGTTAGGATACAAATTAAGTATTCCAACTGAGTAAGCATAGCATCACTATTTTAATTATATTATTTTTACATTACAAGATAAAATATCCAAATGTCCCAAAGAAAAAGTGTTATTGTGCCAAAATAATTGAGGTATTTAGTTTTGAGTGAGACTATTTGAACCAAAAATTTCTTTTTAAACCCATCTAAAAAGATATATATTTATTATTAAAATTTTAATTTTTTAAAATTTTGAAGTTAACATTCGCTAATCTCTTTTCTTCTCCAACTTCACTATAACAAAAATCTCTATCTACCATGGTTGTTACTCTCTTATTGTATTTCTTGTAGACATTAATTCTTTTTTTTTTTTATACGAGTAAACCATCAAATATTTTTTCTTCTTGATTATGGATCTTATAACAACTTATTTAAAAAAAAGTAGTCAACCTAAATTCTTGTTTTAATTGGACAATTTACTGATTATAGAAGCATCTTGTCAAAATCTAAAATATTTTCTTTGTTGTGATTAAAATGGAGATATTTATTAGTTTACATTATCAACTTTAGATAGAAATTAGGTGGTGTGGTGTTAGTCACTGTTAGTTTTTCTTTATGAAAACTTAAGATGACAAAAAATAATTTATTTACTGATTGTTCCTTTTTATTCTTGATAGTTGATAGGTTACAATAATATCTCTTTAAACCCAATATTTTCTTAATAATAAAAACATTAATTAAAAAAAAAGCTTGGGCTCAAATAGGCTCACCCATTACTTTTATAACCTATATAATTTTATGTTTATAATCAAAACTCAATAAATCAATACCCCACACATGTAAATAGCATAAATTTGACCGTCAAAAGATTTCATGTTTCAAAGAATTTTTTTTTCTTTTTACTTGATTGAATATTAATAGTCATGCATATTGATAAAGTAGTATCGATAAATCATTTGGAAATAATAATTTTTTTGTAAAAATAATTTTGTGGGTACTTTGGTACTTTACCTTATAAGGGTAAAATACTCTGATTAAAAATACTCTGATTAAAATACTCTGAGTAAAATACTCTGATTACCTTATGAGGATTTAATTGATTAAGTTTTCAATTTTTTATTTGAAAATATGGAAAATAATGTATTTTTTATAATTATTTTTTTAAAGTAGTGCTGGGAAATATAACACCCTTATCAAATTATTTTTTGAAGGATGGTTTGTATAGCCCAGACCATAGTCTACTAGGGGAGAAGAAGGTCAAAACCCTCGAGAGTCTGTATGTACACTTGAATCTAACTTGTCTAACGCATCAACAGCCCAACCGAGCTCACTCTAGGAACTCTAATTTTATCTAACTAAAATCCCATAAAACAAATATGTATAAAATTAGGGTTGGTAAAATTTCGGGTTCGGATCAGGCTTGGTAGAGCCTGAGCCCGCCCCGAGCATGTCTCCTATTGGGTTCGGCTCAAGCCTAAAAGTCCGAATTTATGTGTTACATTTTTTAGAAATTTTTTTCATTATATTTTATAAATTTATAATATATAAAAATTTTGTTTTTATTAAATTAAACTTTAAAAGTTAGACTGAAAGAATTTAAAATTTTAAATATATATTATGAGTGGGTTAAATAAATATTAAAGGTGTATTTTAATTAAAATTAAAATTTTTTATTTTTTAGGTATTTATTGGGCTTTTGGGTCAAGCTCGAGCTTTTTAGATCCGAACCAGGCCCACGTGTTTAAAAAATATGACTAAGTCTAATAAAACCCAACCTGAAACACCCAGGCTCAAACCGGGCAGACTTTTTCTACCATCCCCATATAAAATGTTAGTGTTTGCTCGCCCATCAATTTTGATTGTCTTTAGTTATGTGATCACATTACAACATTTTTTTTTTTTAAATATTACAATACAAATATGTTTATAAAGATTTGATCTACAGACGCTTAAACCCCTGACTTTAAGGATGAGTGAAAAAGTATTAACAAGTAGGTGGTTGACACCACATTACAACTTTGTCTTTAATTTTATGACAACATTTCATTAAGCTGTCTTTAATCATTTGATCACAACATTTGATTCGGTTGTCTTTATTTATGTAACCACATTTCATTATTATGTTGCATTTATTTACATGACCACACTACATATTACAAAATAGGGTCAATTAGCCAGTAGGTGGTTGACACAACATTACAACGTTGTCTTTAATTTTATGACAATTAACATTTCATTAAGTTGACTTTAATTATTTGATCACAACATTTGATTAGGTTGTCTTTATTTATGTGACCACATTTCATTATTATGTTGCATTTATTTACATGACCACACTACATATTAGGGTCAATTAGCGATGCCTTGAATACAAAATTAAATCTCGGTTTAGAGAATAATTGCACGTTAAACTCTCTAATGATTGATCACAAAATAAATTGACCAAAATGACCAAACAATATTAGCCTAGTTTGGGAAGCATAATAAACTGGTTAACTTTTTTTTTAAAAAAAAAAAATTCAATGATGTATATTTTTTTCATTTTTTTTTGTAAATTTTAGTATTAATTAAAAAATTAAAAAAATGTACTTGGTGAACAATTTATAGTATAACATCTATAAATTAATACTTGAAAAATTGACAACCTCTATTATATAATAATTTTTTACAGTCCCAACTTAGACTAATAGGCTAAATTAATAATTTTGGAAAGTCTATGGTCCCATTCATATTTAATAATTTATTAAAATTATAAATATAATTGTTATGATATTTTGTGAAATAACAAGGACTCTACTATACTGTTACTTTTTTTTCTTGAAATTTAAATATTGGACCTCATCTCTAATTTTGCCTACTGCTTCTAGAAGTTCTGGGTTGAATTCTCAAATTGGAAGAATTTTGAATTTTTTTGGTTAATTTAATCTATATTTAGTGGATTAGTTCAGGGCTGAATTCTCAAATTGCAAGAATTTTAAAATTTTTTGGTTAATTTAACCTATATTTAGTGGACTAATTCATTTTCAATTGATTAGATTAGTAAAATACAATGAATGTAATGTTCAATTAGTTGATCAAACGTATGTTTATTAAATTGTATGCACAATCTATAAATATGGATTCATAAATACTTCTTTGAATTAATAGATTTTGTATGGTCTGGGCATTATTAATTTACAGAGATTTTACTCTCGACTTATATTTGTCTATTACGTTATTGGATGTAATTGATATCATAATAGTTTTTAAAAAAAATAAAATCTACTAAATAACTACACTGAAACTCTATAACAACAAACACTAGCTAAATAAATTTTAAGAGTTGATTATTTTTTTCAACGTATCAGAATTCAGAAACAAAACTATCAAGTCTACAACTATTACCAGTCACAAGTTAAGATATATACTTACAAAAAATAAGCTTTTGAGGGAATTCCACAGCGTAGGCAATGGCTTCCCATGAACTACCTCGCACTTAGCTTCCACACACAAGTTTTTGTATCTCACTTCTACTGTGGGCAATTTTATGCCAACCCTGCAAAACAAATTCAAGTGAAGCAACCACTGAAAAAAAGGAATGAATGCTATTGAATTGAATTATAAAATTAAAAAAATATATGAGGTGCATATAAAATCGACCAGGAATATTCTTTCTTGTTGCTAGCATTCACCTCATTTAACGTATGAATAATTTCATATTTTTTTATATCCCCAATATCAAGATATATTGCCATTTGTTGGTGGTAAATCACATCTGTTTATAAACACGTTGTATGGGTATGGTTCAGGATTCGGTTGTGTATAATGGGAGAAAATTTTTCTTCCAATTAGTAGAGGTAAATCTGACCAAATTAAGATTCTCTCAAAATTTGATCTTCTTCTGAATAAATTTCATTTAAGTGATTGATGGTTAATAAATTAAAAAATAAGAATAAATTTTAATATCATACATTAATATTAAAAGACATGTGGCACAAGATTTTTAAAAGATCAAGTGAGTTAAGACCCGGAGAATATCATATTCCAATTTGACCCGTTTTAGACTTAGAAACTCCAACCAGCTGAGTCTCAACCATGATTTTAGCCAATCAAAAGTAATATCTCAATTTTAGCCCACTTTATTGCATATTCACTATTTTCTGTATGTCGACTGATCAGGGACATGTCTCAACTGCCAACTCTTTTAAGACATTTTAGTGGATCACTAATAAGCTTCAGCTTTTGAAAAATGCTGGGAACTATCATTTGTACGTAGTAGCTATCGAATTAATAAGAAATATAATTTATTGCCCACAATGCGAAGTGGCTGGCCGGATTAATTTGTACCCACAAATTACTTTTCAAAATCAACCCATAGTACTAAAATTTAAATTTTAAATTTGACTTTACACACGTACCTGTTCGAGCAATTTATGGCAATTGATTACTCAATCTAACCCTGTTGATCACAAGACCAATTGATTAACACCCAAGATCAAACAAGACACTCATAAAAACAGAGAAAAAAGAAATCTAGAAGCACAAGAACAAAGCAATAGCAAGAAGCCCAGAAATTGAACAGCACTGCGTGCGCAAGCAATTTCAACACCAGATCAATATGTCCCTATCATTTACATGGATTTTTCATTATTATTATTGTTAGGGTTATATGGGAAAGAGAAATCTTACGATCTATCTATCAACCCTAACCCCAGTTGTTACTCAAATTCAAATGACTATATTTATAAAATGCATTCACAGCCAGCAGAGCTACATTCGGAGGGAGCATGATTTATATATTCAGACATGGGAAGACTAGGGTAAACGGTAAAAGTTAGTTCATTCATAAGATAAATTATGGAGAGTAACGACAGGGGGTCGAGTGTATTTAATCATATAGTAATTGTATAATATAGTCACTTCGTATCTCCTGCATGTGACTTTTGTCCATCTACACTTTCATCTTCAAAGATTCAGTAGTAATATTTTTAGCATTTGCAGCTAAACAAACGTATAAGGTAATTAAGCTGCTCTCGAGGACTTGATAGAGTGGTTTTCGAGTAGTTTTTTTGCTAATCATCCAAGTTTGAATTGTGGAGAGATTGGGGGCTAAAAAATTATTCTAACTTTGCTCCAAAAAAATTGCATAAGCTAAGCAAAAGTTGGATATGACATCATATGATTAGGGAAGACGATTTTTGTAATTATATTAGAGTAACTATTTCAAACATTTTGTTGTTAAAAGTTATCTTTAGAAGCTGATTTAAGCAAGATTAAAATCCTCTTCGGATCTGAACTTCTCCTTATCAAAGTTTCAAGTGGTGATTGGTATGAAAATAAAAAAATAAAAAAGATAAATCTTATCCACACACTATCACCGAAAGACATATGACACAAGATCTTTGAAAGCTCATGAGAGCTCAGATCAGAAGAGGATTGTGTTAGTTCTTTGTATCTCCACGTATAGCTAGTCTATTATATACATTGAAGCTTTCTAATTTAGTGGTTAATTTACATGAATGATTTTTCGATAATTTTTTATTCAAGTTTACAACAGATGGAATTATTAAATATAATTTTGAAAACAAACTTGTACTTGTTGCAGTCTCGTCTTTCTAAGGATAGTTGTAAGGTATATATGGTGGACAAAGAGAAAGTTTAGAAGTTTAATTTTCTTACAAAGTTCTGGTTACAAGGGTTGCAATTTTTTCCTGAGCGTCATTTACTAAATAAAAGATATTTTTTTCATTAGTACGTTGTCCCCTATAAGTCATTCAATGTTTAATATATTATTATGTTGTCCTAATGTCCCCTATATAATTCCTGAAACCTTCCATTACAAATTTATCTTCTATTATATGACCACATTTCATTAAGTTGTCTTTAATTATGTGGCCACAATACAACTTATAGGGTCAATTATATATGTGACCACAATATATAACTTGTGAGTAGAACATAAAAATTATGCTGCCTTGTACACAAAAATCTCGATTTTTTAAAGAATCATTGAATGTTTAAACTCTAGAAACTTAACAGAGAATAATAGTTTACCCAAATGACCCAGCAATATTAATCCTAGTTTGGGAAGCATTTACAAAAATGGGTTAACTTTATTGAATTATTGAAGCATATATTTTTGTTTTGTTTTGTGTAAAATTGAGGTATTAAAAAGTAAAAATAAAATGTGGCGAACAATTTAACCTTATTTCTATTATGTTATCATGCATAAATTCGTAATATTTTAAAAATAAAATCCACTAAATAAGTGCATGTACATGTATGTATACACATTGCTTTTGAAACTCAATCCATTCTCAACACCAAACACTAAATTATTTTTTAACAGATGATTATTTTTTCAACATCAAAACCCCCTTTTGACTGTAATATTTTTTGACACTATTAATCCAAGAAAATTCACTCCAATGTTTTATAATAAATAGAAATATAATATTAAAATAAATATAATAATATATAAATTTTAAAATAATTTCAATATTAAAAATATTTTAATATTTTATAATCTATTAGACATATTTTATTATATTACAATAAATTTTATAATACATAGAAACATAATATTAAAATAAATGTATTAAAATTTAAATTTTTTTTAATATTATGTAAAATAATAATTTTAACATTACCATTACGTGAGATTTTTTTAAATTATAAAATGTATTTAACCCAAATATTTATTTAAAATCTCTACAATAAATACAAATATATTATTAAAATAAATATAATAATTTATATATCTAAATTTATTTAAATATTATAATATTTTAACATTGTTAGTTTACTAGACAGATTACATTATTTATATTATATTTTTATTTATTAAAAATTTTAAAGTCAAATTTTTAGTTACTTTATTTAAAGGGTGTTATGGTCAAAATGAGGTATTGGTGTCCCTATTTTAAAACTTACAGGTCTATATGACTATTTTCCTAAACCTTAAGGGTGTACATGTCATTATCCCTTATATTTAATTAAACTATATATGCGGATATGCCGTACATTTATTGATTGGGCATAGTATTTCTATGCACTCTATAAATTCTCCTAATAAGGAATCTATTACTTTAATCAAGTGAGGGATAAACTAAAAAAATAAGAAAAGCGCATATTCTAATATGTGTTTACAATATATTGAAATATGTATTTTTATATCTTTTAATATGCACATTATTTTAATATAGTATAGAATTCTTTATTAAAAAATTATTTATACATATATATATATATATATATATACTCACAATTCGAATATGGGTGGCCTTTTTAATTTCCGGGTAATTCGGTACTATATATGTTGGTAATGGAGGAACCACGTTGAGGCCTGCAGTGGCTTCAGCCTTCACGTGGAACTTTAAGCTTGAGCTTGTTGAAATTGAACATGCCTATTTAATGAAATCCGTTTGACAGTTTGAGTGGTCCTCGTCATTTACAGAGAGTTTGATGAAGACGAGAAATCTAATTTATAATTACTTATCAATATCTTGATCTCAATTATTATTAATTTAAATTAAAATGATCACGTGTAAAATACAGTCACTACTAATTAAGTTACGTTAAGAGAAAGCATCATTTATATATACAGTGTCTATTGGTAGGGGTGGGCAAAATCGAACCGCTTTTGAAAATTTTTCGGTTTAGTTTAGTTTTTTGGGTTCGGTTCGATATTTTTATTAAAACAACTAAATATTTTGGTTCCGTATAAAAATTAATTATTTTGGTTCAAAATTTTAAATTCTAAAATAAAAAAATATTTTTAAAATTAAAATGCCACATGGCGTTATTTGACAAGAGAATACACATTATTATTGTACATATGCATGCACCATAACATTATTGTATATATATAAAAGTGTGTTATTCAAACCCCCAAATGCAAAGGGCATGTCACGGGATGAGTATTTTCGCGATACTTAGACAATTTTTAACACAAAAGTTATTAAATAAGCCTAAAGAACTTCTCAAACTAGTCAAGTTAAGATGCTTGTAAGGATGTTAGAGAGAAGAGAGAGCAATATGGCCAAATATAATTTTATTACTTAAAGAAAGAAAGTATAAAAGAGCTTTACAAGAGCTCGTGTGTTGTGTGTACTGGAATGTGTTGGTGTGTGTTGGTGAGTGTTGTGCAAAATGGGGGTGAGCATCCCTATTTATAGTTACTGAGGCCCTATGTGTAGAATGTTCTAGCAAGTTGACAACTTGCACAAATATCTCCTAGAACTTAAGTGCTAAAGTGTAGAAACTTCTAAGCTATTTATAGGAAAATTCTATAATGTCGTAATAAAAATTAAGGTATCAATACCGTAGTTATTGAGGATCGATGGATTAGATCAACGGCACACAATAATTATAATATAATAAAAAAAGTTAAAAAAATTTTCTTTAGCAGGTTGTAAACCGGTTAAATTTTATTTTAATTTTAAAAATTAGACATATATTTTTATGAGAGGAAGCAGCATCCATGAAAGATGAGAAGCCATTGGATGCGTAGCAGCAGAATTCTCTGCGAGCTGCTCTGCGAATTCAAATTAGCTTTTCTAATTTCTCTTCTCTTTAATGCTTTTTCAAAGAGTGTCAGGATGTGAAAAAGTGGCCACATAAATGATTGATCTGAGCATAAACGAACAAGTCCAAGTGGTTCAAACAAATAATTATTTTGCCACTCAAGCTGCATCCATTGTTGGCTCAAAGGTTCAAGTAACCAGGCCGGAACTTCTTGGTGCAGTAGAATCCTGCACCAAGTCGAAAATTTAACAGGAACAAAAAAAAAAAAAGGGACGTAGACACAGATAAAATTTCATATCATGATAACCGAGTCAACAGAAATCATCACAAGAAATGCTTCACCTAGAAAATCAAATTTGGGAATGAATAAATGAAATTAGTTTTCAATCTGTGGGTTCCCTTTTTAAAAAGAAAATCAGTTTAAATTGACAAATCACAAACAAGAATCGGTTCGAAATTGCTTCAAAATTCAGAAGAAAATAGATTATCAGCTTTCCAATACAAAGAAACTATAATGACTCCAATTCTCTCTTTTCCTTATATCCCAATACTCTAAAAACAAACATAAACATAAATGTGCCACATTTTGTTGGGAGGTGGAGGAAATCCAACATTTTGGCTCGTTTGGTATAAACAGTCCATAACACAGCTACGGAACAAGGATCCATAGCTTTCTTGGCCTCAATTGACTCCACAATCGTCGATGATGACGTACCGGTGACGTGGCCTCGCTGCAACACTCACATTTGCATTCCCGTGTTTCGGGTTGTCTCCGTTGGGTTTGGATCCAATTTAATCCATGTCTACGTAGCTGGAAAACAAGTCATGCTCCAGATCCTCTGAGCCCGAGGAATTACCGATCCGCAATGTGATCCGAAATGAGATCCATATTGCCTGGAATCCGGTTTCATATATGGGAATGAAGAATAGGGACTATGTTTTTTAATTTTCCATTTTCTTGTTCTCGTCTTTTATGGTGATGTTGAGACTTGAGAGCTATACCTTTTTTACTGCCTTTGACATGTAAAAAAAAAAAAAAAGACTGAATATTATATATAAAAAAATGCAACGACGTAGTTTAGGTGAATTTTTAATTTTGAACATATTTTTGTTGTTGATGATGTCATAATTGTTATAACATTATTATTTTTCAAATAAGTTAAAGATTAAATTGATAGATTTATGATTTTATTATAAAATATACATATATACACTTAGATATACACCTAAAATATATATGGAACCACAACCATCTTGTACAAAAAAATATGTATAAACTGATGTCGCATGAGAATATTAGATATATAAAACTATTAGGGGTGTTCGCTGATCTAATTTTGCGGATTTGACATCAATCCATATTCGATCTACAATTTTATCGATTATAACTTTTCAATCCAATCTAATCTACGGATTGGTGAAACTCAATTCAAATCTAATCCATACGGCTCTAGATCGAACGCAGATTTGACTTAATCCATCATTTTACAGATTGGTTTGCCAATTAAAAATTTTTAATTATGTCCAATCCGTGAACTAATTAAATTAAAAATTCTACTATACAAATAATTTTACTACCGGTCAAAATCTAGATTAAATAAAAAATAATCTAATATAACACTAATTTTGTTTATTTAATTCTTTTTTATTTTATATTATTATCAAAATCTAATATAAAACTATTTTCTTTTGTTTAGTTCATTTTTATTTCTATCCAATCCAATCCATTAGATCAAACTTTTGTGGATCGGACGGATTGAGTGGATCAGATTGGATGGATCCACATAATTAAAAATAATAATAATAGTTATCACTTTTCAGCTAATATCTTCATGCCACTTCAATTTGTTCACACTAATTTGTACAAAACTGTTTGTGCTCTATCGTTATTTATTTTGATAATATTTTCGTACTATTATCTCGGATAATTGGACATTTTTCGACATATTAAACTCTTTTAAATTTAACGATATCTTTGTATATTTAATTTATTACTTTCATCTAACAATGCTTGATGAGTGATGATAGAGTTATAAGCTCTTGTATAAACTTATTTTATACAAATTAATGTGGTCTAAATTCATCGGTCGAATGAAATTACAAAATAATTAAAATAAATAATGTGAGTCAAGAGCTATTTAATCTAACCAAATAAATTAGGTTACATCAATTTGTAGAAAACAAGTTTGTATGATATGATTTTTCTTTTTCCAAATCCATCATATATTTATGTTTTCTTTGATAAATATACAAATTCAAAAAAAAATTATCCTACTTCAGATAAATAAAAATATAAATTAATATGCGAACACATATAATGCAAAGAAAATAGTTTTAAGCACTTTAGAAAAAATCAACATTCATTTTCTTGTTTCAAAAACAAAACAAAAAAAATATGTGTACAAAACAAAAAAATATGTGTGCTTTCTATTTTACACGCGACACGGGGTTTGTTATCGTCAAAATCGAAATGCTATATAGGCATATAGGTTAACATACATTAAGTGTGAAATGAAACAAAAAATTTGTAAACTATACACAGGATTAGTAAAATGAAGGAAAAAATGGTAAATTAATGCTTGAGTGGTAAATTGATCTTCGAAAATGTAAAAAAAATAAAAACCTAGAAAAATGACAAAATGAAACAAAAAAATTGTAAGCTACACACACAACTAGTAAATTGAAGAAAGAAAGAGAAAATTGATGTCAGAGTGATAAATTGATATTCGGAACTATAAAAAAAATAAAAACCTATAAAAACGACAAAAAACATGTAAATTGACAAGAAGTGTGAAATTAAACAAAAACCTTGTAAACCACATATAGAACTAGTAAATTGAATGAAGAAAGAGTAAATTAATACTGGAGTGGTAAATTGAACTTCAAAACAGTAAAAACAACAAAAATCTAGAAAAACGACAAAAAAACTTGTAAATTGACATGAAGGGTGAAATTAAACAAAAAAACTTGTAAATCACACATAGGACTAGTAAATTGAATGAAGAAAGAGTAAATTTATTGACATGATGGGTGAAATTAAACAAAAAAACTTGTAAACCACACATAGGACTAGTAAATTGAATGAAGAAAGAGTAAATTTATACTAGAGTGGTAAATTGAACTTTAGAACAGTAAAAACAACTAAAACATAGAAAAATGATAAAAAACTTGTAAATTGACATGAAGTGTGAAAGGAAAAAACATACTTGTAAACCACACATAGGACTAGTAAATTAAATGAAAAAAGAGTAAA
Source organism: Clausena lansium (assembly GCA_030449835.1). Lineage (NCBI taxonomy): Eukaryota > Viridiplantae > Streptophyta > Magnoliopsida > Sapindales > Rutaceae > Clausena > Clausena lansium. The sequence continues at coordinate 1,018,708 of JASUUF010000109.1, read as the reverse complement.
TTAATGTCGGAGTGGTAAATCGAACTTCAGAACTATAAAAATGACAAAAACCTAGAAAAATAACAAAAAACTTGTAAATTGACATGATGGGTGAAATTAAACAAAAAAACTTGTAAACCACACAAAGGACTAGCAAATTGCATGAAGGCAGAGTAAATTAATGCCGAAGTAGTAAATTGAACTTCAGAACAATAAAAACAACAAAAACATAGAAAAATGACAAAAAACTTATAAATTGACATGAAGGGTGAAATTAAATAAAAAAACTTGTAAACCACACATAAGGCTAGTAAATTAAATGAAAAAATAGTAAATTAATGTCGAAGTGGTAAATCGAACTTCAGAACTGTAAAAATAAAAAAAACCTAGAAAAATAACAAAAAACTTGTAAATTGACATGGTGGGTGAAATTAAACAAAAAAAACTTATAAACCACACAAAGGGCTAATAAATTGCATGAAGACAGAGTAAATTAATGCCAGAGTAGTAAATTGAACTTCAGAACAGTAAAAGCAACAAAAACATAGAAAAATGACAAAAAACTTGTAAATTGACATGAAGGGTGAAATTAAATAAAAAAACTAGTAAACCACACATAGAACTAGTAAATTGAATGAATAAAGAGTAAATTAACGCCGGAGTGGTAAATTGAACTTTAGAACTGTAAAAACAACAAAAACCTAGAAAAATGACAAAAAAATTGTAAATTGACATGAATGGTGAAATTAAACAAAAAACTTGTAAACCACACATAGGACTAGTAATTTGAATGATGGAAGAATAAATTCACGCCGGAGTGGTAAATTAAACTTCAGAACTGTAAAAACAATAAAAACCAAGAAAAATGATAAAAAACTTATAAATTGACATGAAAGGTGAAATTAAATAAAAAAACTTGTAAACCACACATAGGACTAGTAAATTGAAGGAAAATTTGGTAAATTAACGTTTGAGTTGTAAATTGGTTTTCAAAATTATAAACAAAACAATAACTTGTAAATGTTATGTAAAATTTGTAAATCAACATTAAGTGTTAAATAACACATTAATTTTGTAAATCACACATTAGAGTAGTAAATGTAACCAGTAACTTGAACAAAAAAGAATAATTACATGTTACTTAGGTAACTGGTTATCTATTTATTTATAATTAATGGTGCAGATTTTTCATTCAAATCTAATGGTCTATATCCATTACGGCATTGATGCCGTAATTTTAATCACGGCATCATAGACTGACCCATTGTAGAGAATTCTAAATTGCGGGCTGGATTGCTAAGCCCACACACCTTGTACAGCCCAATTACTAAGTGCATCCGTACTAAGCGCACCATGGCTGGCTAGTTATGTGAGGTAGCCTAGTGCTGAGTGCACTCTGCTAAGCACACCTTGATGAGCACACCCCATGTGCATACTAAGCGAAACCCTACTAAGTGCATCCCGCCTCTAGGCAGACTTTTACTTAGCATACCCATGCGTGCCAAATTAACCTCCGTTTGCAGGAGATTTGAGCGGCCAGTGACACGCAGCCCTCATTTCTTTTCTCCCACAAACTTTAAACCCCAGATCAAATCCTCACACCCTCACAAATGAAATCACCAATCCTTAGCCCCCAACACCAAAATCCTCTCAAATCCCCTTTTCTATTACAAACCCTAGGCTCCAAAATCAAACCCGCCCCTCACAAATCTCGATCTCAAAAGTTTAACCCACCAATCATAATTCTTCATCGGCAAACACCACCAGCCCATGCCTCTGCCATCATGTCTGCAACTATGCCGCTCGCCGCTTAATGAATTCATCATCCACCTTTCAACTTTTGGAAATTTGATTTGTACTTGTTTTTCTTTCCTTTTTTTTTTTGTATTGATGTACGGTAAAAAGAAAGTTTGGTATTCTTTTATTTTTTGAAGTTTGTTATGTTTAGATTATAATTTTGAATTAATAATGTAATAATTTTCTTTGGTATTTAATTTTTGCTGTTTTTGATTTACTGTAACAAAAGAAACGAACATGAAAAGAAAGAAATCTGTACTCTGTAGAAGCAATTTTTTTAATTTTTAAATAAATTTTAGAATCAAAAAATCGATCCGAAACCGAACCAAAATTTTCGGCTCAGTGGTGCCCTTTTTTGTTCGGTTTTTTTGGTTCGCTTAAATTTTGATACCGATCCAAACTGAAATTTTTGGTTCATACCAAATACTGAACCGACGCCCACTCCTATCTATTTTTCTCATGCGAGTGTATTCACACGTTTTAATAGTTAAAATCATGTGCGCTCGGAAATGGTAAGATTTAATGAGAGAATTTTTGGAGAGTACTACAAGTATGGAAAATTTTTATAATACATTAGAGATACAATGTCAGCCATACAACAAGCAAATCATACTATGATATGTGTACATTGATTTTGAAAAATCATCATGCAAGTGGTGGTTATATTAAATTTAAATATACATATCATATATATATATTAATTAATTGTATTATCTTTGATATATTCTAAAATTTATATAGTTGAGGGTAAACATAGTAGTTGGTAGTCACTTCATAGCTCTTATGCATCTGACTTGAAAACTTTAACGGATTTGGCTATAATATTTATGTGTGTTAAACAAATGTACTAGTGGACTTGACCAAAATAGTTTTTCAGTAGTTTTTTTTTTTTTTTATTGATCAAGTTCAGATTGAAATGAATATTAATTTATCGATTACTTAATTTATTATTAATGTAAAAAGATATTTCTTATTTAGAAAATAAAGTTATGTTTATAGTATTGAATTACCTAGATTAGGTAAATGTTATGATTTTATTTGAGTAGTAATAAGATTATTGTAGAATTTTTTTTTTCATGTTAAAGATGACATATAGAGCATATCTCATGCACAGAAACACTTACATCAATACCGACATTGAATAATTTTACACTGCACAATGATAAATACCAATTGAATTTCGCATTACAAAAAGTTAGATATAAGATTTAAACCGAAATCAATTTTAAGAAAAAACAAGCAATACTGAGAACTTATTTTACAAAAACCACATACACATATCATAAGGATCTAGTTTTAAATTAGGTAATTATTAATTTATATAGTAATTGAGCCCTATAGCAAAATAGGAATTTCAAAAGCTTTATTATCTTATAAATTTGTCAAATTATTTATTTACCGTATTGGCCCCAAGTCAGGACCTGTAAAAACTATTATTTAATTGAGATTATCAGTTAATGAGTATTAATTAATTGAGGTTTTATTGTAGTTACCATTGAGTAATTAGTTCAAACAACTAATGGTGATTGTGTTGAATCTCTACCTTATATGTGAAATATGGTATTGAAGTCAATTTGAGCAGAATAAAGATCCTCTGCTGAGCAAAAATGCATATGGTGATTAGTAGTTAATAAATAAAAATATAAAGTTAAATTCGACGTACCTATATACTATCACTAAAAGACATATGGTACAAATTCTTTAAAAACTTGAGAGAGCTCGGATCAGGACGATTATAATCTATTTAAGCGAGAAATCTCCTGTTCAGATCTGCAGTACGTTTGTATGTCCTTGTGATAGATTGTCTGTTGCATTAAAGCTTTCTAATTTAGTGGTTAATTTACATGAATGATTTTTCGATAATTTTTTATTCAAGCTTAATTATGACAGATGGATTATTAATTAATATAATTTTGAAAAACAACCTTATACTTGTCGCAATATCATCTTTTTAAGGATAGTTGTAAGGTCTGGTGGACAAAGTTAAAAGTTGAATTTTCTTACAACGTTCTCGTTACAAGGGTTGCAATTTTTTTCATGTAAATTAACTTTGCCACCTACTTCCCTTGTTCTATTTGCCGGCTGTATACAGTACCTTGACATGCAAAAACATGCACAAAAATGGTGATGCAGACTTATTGCCTGCCAAAATCATGCTTATGTGCTAATATTGATTTGAATTTACTAATTAATTATCCTATCCAAAGGACAGAAGCTGTGAAAAAAATTATAAAATAAGAGCATTGTTATGTTAATAGACAATTGTCATCTTTGACATGGAGAACTATGTGATTGGTGCATGTAATTAACTATAGTTTACATACACAAGTATCACATTGATACAGGGATTAATTTCGAATTACCCCTCAAGAAATTATAATCTTTAAAATATCTCATATATTATTATAAATCTTAACTTGCCTCCTATTTTTGTTAAGAAGATAAAAAAAAAATTATCAATCCACGAGCGAGTAATATGAAATTAATCTTATATTTTGTTGGGTGGTGATATTTTTACCTCACAATTTTTGTAAATCTACCTCATTTTTAGAAAATAATTAAAAAAAATTCACATTATTTTAAAATTTTTAAATAAAGAAGAATTTTGGAGAATTAATTAATTAACCCTACCTTAATTTAATTTGTTTTTTGTGACTTAGTTGGCGTTTGCTTTTTTATTTGAAATCTGAATAAATCTGAATTGGTCTGAATTCTAAATAGACCTGAATATCTGAATATGGATAATATGTTTCTTTTTTTTGTCTAAATCTCTAAAAATAAGTATTAAGTTGTTTGTTTTTCAACTTAAAAAAATGAAAGCACTTACTTTTGCAATTGTCTCCTTATTAAATTTAAATGTCAAATAAATAATATATATATCCCAAGGAACATAAATACCATAATATCTTAACATATATAAGCAAAACCACGTTCAAGTGAATACATAATGATTTTGGAATTATAATATATAAAATACCATAAGTTTCAAATTTTATCACAAATTCTCAATACTAGTGCATAATATCAGATGAGATTATTAGTGGGAAAATGTGTATGGGTGGGTTTTGGAATGGGCTTGAAAAATAAATTATAAAATAAGGATTTTTTTTACATTAGAAGTTAGATGGCTTATTCAGATTTATCAATTTAGTGAAAAGCCAAAAAAAATTGGCTTATTTTATTAAGTCAGAATTATCTACAAAGTCCCATTAAGTTATAAAAACAAACATCTCTAATTAACTTAATTAATTAATTTAAGCCACTTTCAGTCATTAAGTTAAAAAAACAAACACCCTCTTAGTTTTTTTGTTATATTAGACTACTAAGATTGCTTAACCTAAATTTAAATGGATTGTTTTACCTTTTATAAGGCCAAAGTATCAAAAATTTACTTTAACTTTATTATATACATGTTTTTACCTAACCTGACCTGATGACATAAACGGGCACCAAAACCCGAGGACTCATATCCAATAACATGTCCTAATCTAAAATAACACAAGTCTTTTATATAATAAAGTATAAGTTTTATTATAGTTTTATAATAAAGTATAAGTCTGTTATATAATGGATTGTTTTTATTATAAGTTATATAATAAAATAACACAAGTCTTAATTCTCACCAAACTCGAAGCCTACAAGATAAGAGATAAGTTTTCCTAACTTAATTATACTTCTGATTATTTCTCTTATATGAAAGGGTGTACCACTCAAATATAGAACGAAGGGAGAAAAGGCTTTTTTTTGTTGGGGGGGTGGTATAGTATCCTCCAACCCTTTTCTCTTATTCTCTCTTTTATTATTTATCTAAGTGTTATCATACTACTCCTGATCTCTGACTCAAGCATCGAAGAGTCTTTGCTGATAACATCCCCAACGAGCCTTGATGATTGTTGTTTTGTAGAATTCCGACCTCCGAACTCTTTAATTGTAGCAGCCCTAATGACATCAAGCTCTCTCATACTTCATTCCCTGCCTTAAATCAACTATTACTATAAGGTCAAATGTTTGGTATCAACAAACTTCAACATTTTTTTTAACTTTATATAAAATTCATTGTTTCTAAATGATGTGTCAATTCTACTTTATTAGTATGATTATTAATCTTTAATTAAATTAATATAATGTCTTTATGGTACAATACTAATATAAATTATTGGACTGTCAAATATATGTCATTTACATGTAAAGTACTAAAAATTATTAGATTTCATTAAAAAAAATTAAACTATAGGTCACAAAATTAAATACCTAAATTATTAGATACAATAACACATATTTGTTAGGGCAATTGAGTCATTTTATGTCATAAGGGTAAAATATTCAAATAAAATTTGTATAAACCAACCTTAATGATCAAAGAAACTTAAGAAAAAAATTATAAGAATGATTTCATTGATTAGTAGTAAAAAAATTGTTAATTTTTATTTATTAAAAATAATGTGAACTTATTGTAAATATGTTTTAAAAGTAAGGTAAGTTTATAAAAATAGTGGGGTGAAAATATCCCACCCTATTTTGTTCCTTCAAAAGATTCTCATATCGAAAATATCATAATACAAATAATAATAATAATAATAATTGGTGAGTAATTTATGTTGCACTAGTCCTTCTCAACAATATTAGGTTTCTTGTATGTAATCTCAAGAAAATTTCGCATCGATTATTTCTAGATATATCAAACCTAATATACTGATAGATTTTCATATGCTAAGACAATGGTTGACTTTGGTTTTGGTTAAGAAGCAAGATCTTTTGTTAACTTCCCATGTCATTTTGTATAAAGGATCATAACAAAGTGTGGATTTTAATTGTGTATATTATAAATGCACGCGTGACAGAAGGTAGTAAAAAGCTCCGCACAGCTTAGTTCAGAATTCAAATTCTTGAGACATTGCCAGATCTTTTAAAATTTTCCCACTTGTTATTTAATTCTCTCTTCAGGGAGTGAACAAATAGAATGCTCTCAAGTTTCTATAACATTTTTAAAAAAAATGAAAGAAAGAAAGAAAATGTGTGTCACATTATCCAAGTTTTTTCTTCAAAATTTGAAGCTTTCCATCATGAATATAATATGGCTCAAATGGATATGCCCTACAGCACATTGCTGAAATTCAGATGTTTTTTGCTACATTTGAAGTATTGAGCTTAGCTAGCTTTGTTTGATAATGTTGTTGATGAATGAATCATGCATGTACAGTGATGACAAAAGAAACAAGTAATGTAATTGATGGAATCGAAGCTTGAATTAAATTAAACTCTAGAAAGATTCATATTCATTGAAAATATCATCAAACACATTGAGGATCGGTATCCAACATGCAAATTATTCTGATTCTCACTTCAATTGAAGACTTCAACTTGAAGTTTTCTAATTATATAATACACACACACACACACACACACACACACACACACATCAATGTTATGACTCAATTGTCAATCTGTTCTTTGTATGTATCTAATCCAGCAGGCACTGACTTTGATTCCTTAAATTTCACTAAATCTAAACTTGCATATATCAATTTATTTTGAACTATAAGAAGAGGCCTGAAAATCTTTACTTGTATGTCCCCATTAAATAGTCTTTCTGCAAAAGATGATGAAGCATTCCTAAACAATGGCTCAAATGGGTAGTACTGAGGAGTCCTCACGAATTGAGATGGCTGATAATGATGATAAAGGAAAGAAGATAATTGATGTAGCCAAGCTTGGACCTGTAGAACGAAATGCTTTCATTGAAAATCTCATCAAACACATTGAGGATGACAACCTTCGTTTGTTGGAAAAAATCAGAGATAGATTAGACAAGTAAGTGTGTTTTTATTTTAGTTTAAATGCATAATATTACTGCATAGATTATAGTAATATATATATAATGCAATATACTAACAATTGGGTTGCTGGTTTCAACTTGAAATGGTTTCTGTAGAGTTGGTGTAAAGCTGCCAACAGTAGAAGTGAGGTATAAGAATTTATGCGTGGAAGCTGAGTGCGAGGTGGTTCATGGAAAGCCCCTGCCTACGCTATGGAATTCCTTTAAAAGCACGATTACTGTAAGTTCCTTGAGACTGTATTCCAAAAGTTAAAAAAAAAAAAAAAAAAAAAACACAACATGAATGATGGGAATGGAAACCACTGTTGCTGATTACAATTTATACGAGTATTGTGCTGCAGGACTTTGCCAGGTTGTTGGGCTGCATATCACATCAAGCCAAGATAAGCATCATTGACGATGTCAGTGGCGTCGTAAAGCCTGGAAGGTGGCCTGCACAAAGCTTTACTTAACTTTTGGAGATCAAGGCCTAGCTCCACTGGACAGTGGGCAGCCTTACTGAGACTTCGGTCTTGGGTTCAAGTCTCATGTAGTGTGCATGAGTGTTTAATTAATTAAAAAAAAAAGTTAATTTTGCTCTACTTAACTAGAGTAACATATATAAACTTAATCTTCTTGCAGGATGACACTATTGCTTGGTCCCCCAGGATGTGGGAAGACTTCCCTTTTGAAGGCTCTATCAGGAAATTTAAACCAATCTGTCAAGGTATCACACTTTCTTATCAATTGTTGACTGCCTCGAATGTTTTAAGTAGGATATGAGTGTGTTAAACAAAGTTGCTACCAATTGTTCAAGTTCTTTTTGTCCTCTTTTCTCCAAAAGGTCACAGGAGAAGTTTGTTACAACGGATACAAACTAGAAGAATTTGTACCCCAGAAAACATCTGCATATGTAAGTCAATATGACTTGCACATTCCTGAGATGACTGTGAGGGAGACTCTTAATTTTTCTGCCCGTTGTCAAGGTGTTGGAAGCCGAGCGGGTAAGTGTTTACCTAAAATGCAGATAATTGGATTGTAGATACACTATCAACCTATTGACACTGAAAAAGCATACTTGCTTTTCTTTGAAGATATTATGCTGGAAGTCAGTAGAAGGGAAGAGGAGGCAGGCATTATTCCGGATCCTGACATTGATACTTTTATGAAGGTACTTAAAGCAATCTGTTTGGTGTGCTTTTTTACTTCATGTATTTCACAGATAAAGCATGCTGAACAGCCTGTATCTTAAATCTTGATAACCAATTTGTTTTTCGCAGGCAACTTCTGTCAAAGGGCTAGAAGAGACCCTTCAAACAGACTATATCTTGAAGGTAATTCTTATAAACAGAGCTGAAATCGTTTTTGTTTGTCACATTCATCAAATGTTTTATTAGCTAACGGATCTATTGTTCCCTTTTCCTTCTCAAGATACTTGGACTTGATAATTGCGCTGACACACTGGTTGGAAGTGCCATGATAAGAGGTATTTCTGGAGGTCAGAAGAAAAGAGTGACTACAGGTAATGATCTCAATGATCATTTTAGCAAAAGCAAAATCTCAGCTTCAGCTGGAATTGTAACCAAAACGTTTTACTAAAATTATGCAGGGGAGATGATGATGGGTCCTGTGAAGACTTTTTTTATGGATGAAATCACAAATGGCTTAGACATTTCCACCACATTTCAGATTGTCGCTTGTCTTCAACAACTGGCACACATAACTGATGCTACCATACTAATTTCACTTCTTCAAGCATCACCTGAAACCTTTGATCTCTTCGATGACATTATAATTATGGCAGAGGGGAGGATTGTGTATCATGGTCCTCGAGAAAGTGTTGTACAATTCTTTGAGGGTTGTGGGTTTAGGTGCCCTGAAAGGAAAGCAGTTGCTGACTTCCTCCAAGAGGTACATGCATTGCAGCTTCAACTCAGTTCCTTTGCATACTCGGTTTTTCCCTGTACTTTATCCTCTGTTCCTCACTCTTCTGCAGGTTTTATCTAAAAAGGACCAAGAACAATACTGGTCCCACCCTGAATTCCCCTACAGTTATGTTTCAGTGGATATGTTTTCTAAGAAATTCAAGGAATCTCCTCTTGGTATGAAGCTCTATGATGATCTTTCCGAGCCATATGATAAATCCAAAAGCCACAAGAATGCCCTTTCTTTTAGTATGCATTCTGTTTCAAGTTGGGAACTATTTAAAGCTTGCATGTCAAGGGAACTTCTTCTGATGAAGAGAAATTCTTTCATCTATGTATTCAAATCTAGCCAGGTTATGATCTTCACATCATCATTCTTTACATCTTACTTTCACTGCTAAAATCATTATCCATTCTCCTACTCTTGGCCTGCAGATAGTTATAATCGCAATCATTGCAGCCACGGTATATTTGCGTAATCATACTGATATTGATGTCCATCATGCAAATTACTACTTGGGTGCCTTGTACTATGCATTGTACATACTTCTTGTTGATGGATTTCCAGAGGTGTCCTTGACTGTCGCAAGACTTGCAGTTTTTTATAAACAAAAGGACTTGCATTTGTACCCAGCTTGGGCTTATGCGATTCCTGCAGCAGTCTTAAAGGTTCCTCTTTCGTTTGTGGAATCTTTTATTTGGACATCTGTTACTTATTATCTCATTGGATACAGCCCTGAGTTCTGGAGGTGAGAATCCCATGAATAAGCTTATTTTTATCATTATGTTAGCTAGCTACCTACAGAGAGAACTCATAAGATATTTGATTTCACATTAATTATTTTTCAATGTTATTAGGTTCTTTCGGCAGTTCATTCTGCTCTCTTCACTGCACTTAACATCAATATCCATGTTTCGTTTTGTGGGCTCCTTAGCCCAGACACCAGCTACTGCCTTAGCCGCTGCTTGTACTACATTAGTATTGCTTATGTTATTTAGTGGCGTTCTGATCTCAAGGCGTAAGTTCATTCCTTCCTCTTATTGAGTGTGATTTTAGAACAATTAACTAATAATGTGAACTTATGTTTATTGTTTCAGCATCCATGCCAGCTTGGTTGAAGTGGGGATTTTGGGTTTCCCCTGCGACATATACAGAGATAGGCCTTTCTGTGAACGAGTTTCTTGCTCCGCGATGGCAAAAGGTGAGCTTTCTGATCTGATGCTATCAGTTTACATTGATAAGATTAATAATGTAAACTCCCCCAGCTCTCTTTCTCTGCTCTTGCATAATATTTGCTGTTGTTGTTGTTGTAATCATCTCTTATCATCGCCTCAGCTTCTACTGAATCTTCAAGCATCAAATTTTCATTTTTCAACATGTATTGACTTCTCATCCTATTTGTAGATAATGTTCACAAACACTACATTAGGGAGATTGACATTGGAGAGCCATGGAATAAACTTTGAAGGTTACTTTTTCTGGATTTCACTTGGCGCCTTGATTGGTTTCAGTTTACTTTTCAACATTGGTTTTACCCTGGCCTTAAGTTTCCTGAATCGTAAGTTCATTTCTCTTCTTATAGCAGTTTTCAAGTAACAAACTGGATAGATACTTTCATATTCACCCACTTAATTGCTCATTCAGCTTCCAGGGCCTCCCGTGCTATTATTTCACAAGAAAAGCTTTCGCGGACACCAAATGTGAAAAAAAAGCCCGAAGAAAAGCCCAAGGGTTCTTCCCCAACAGCTGTTAAATCCACCAAAGGTTTATTATTGAGTTTCTACCAATCTTGCCCTTACATTTCAAGATTGTGCATCATTTTTTCTTTTAGCTGTCACCAATGACGTTAAATGGGAGCCTTGTCTCTATCAACAGGCAGGATGGTCTTGCCTTTTGAGCCCTCGATGATTACTTTTCAGGATGTCAAATACTACATCGACACCCCTTTGGTAAAAATCATATAGAGCATTCATTCATAGAACTTCTGAGTCATTGCTAGATAACAAGATCCTTTACATCACATGACATTTTTGGTTTTCTGAAACCATGGTTGCAGGAAATGAAAAAAAATGGATTTGCTGAAAACAAACTGCAACTTCTTTCGGATATTACTGGCGCATTTAGGCCTGGGATTCTCACAGCATTGATGGGTGTTACTGGAGCTGGAAAAACTACTCTTCTTGATGTTCTTGCCGGAAGAAAAACAAATGGCTACATTGAAGGGGAAATAAAAATTAATGGGTTTCCCAAGGTTCAAGAAACGTTTGCTAGGATTTCAGGTTACTGTGAGCAAACCGACATACATTCTCCACAAATCACAGTAGAAGAATCTCTGGTTTTTTCTGCTTGGCTGCGTCTGGCTCCTCAAATTGGCGCAAAAACTAAGACTGTAAGACTATATGCATCGTATCTAGTGTTTGACACTAAATGCATTGCTGAGTAACTTGTATTGAAGCAGCTACTAAACTTATCTCCGCAGGAATTTGTGAATGAAGTCCTTGAAACCATTGAGCTTGATGAAATCAAGGATTCCTTAGTCGGTGTACCAGGTGTTAGTGGTCTATCAATTGAGCAACGCAAGCGGCTAACAATAGCTGTAGAGCTTGTTGCGAATCCCTCGATAATTTTCATGGACGAACCTACAACAGGTCTGGATGCAAGAGCAGCAGCTATTGTCATGCGAGCAGTAAAGAATGTTGCTGATATGGGAAGAACAATCGTTTGCACCATCCACCAGCCAAGCATTGACATTTTTGAATCATTTGATGAGGTAAAACATCAAGATCCCCCCAATTATATTCAATATTGTTAAACTTTTCTTATTACAAAATCTCAACAAGATCCTATCATTCTCATTGCAGCTTATTCTTTTAAAACCTGGTGGGTGCATAATCTACGCTGGACCAGTAGGACACCATTCAAGTCATATTATTGAATATTTTCAGGTTAGTTCATTGTAATGCTTGCAAATGTAAGACCTTCTTCTTCCATCCTCTCATAAATCCACTTTCTTTGTATAAGCAGTATCTGAATCTTGCCAATAATTTTTTACTAGTCTTACTTTTCTGATCGGCAAGCATTAACAGGGTATCCCTGGGGTGCCAAGGATTAGAGATAATTATAATCCGGCAACATGGATGTTAGAGGTTTCTTCTAAATCTGCTGAAGCACAACGTGGTGTAGATTTTGCCCAGATATACAGAGATTCTGCTTTATACAAGTGAGTTCCATCTTCAATACTTCAAACTGGCTAGTAAGCATATCAGAGAGATTGGGATCTAGCAGGAAGAATCACCTCGTATGGAAACTAAGGGCTCAATTTGGGCTATCAATTGTAGTAGAATCTCATTGTGATTGCACAGAGACCAAACTGGTGCAGACAAATGTCATCTATAACATGTACTGTATTAAACCACCCAGTCATACTTCAAACGCTCTCTGTGGCATGCATATTTGACATGTAGTAGAACAATGGTATTTACCTGAAAGTGTTTCTGGTAAAAATTCAACTTTCACTGAATATGTGGAATGGCTTCAATACTATTTTTCCTGAGGAAGATCTTCAACTGAAATTTTTCTTTTACCTCACTTCTAGGAATAACGAAGAGATTGCAAGGACATTGAGTATGTCACCTCCGGGTTCAAATGATCTATATTTTCCAACCCAATTTGCGCAAAATGGTTGGGAACAATTCAAGTCTTGCCTTTGGAAACAGAACTTATCTTATTGGAGAAGTCCCTCGTACAATTTGACGCGTATCATGCAAGCGTTTATATTATCTTTGCTCTTTGCTGTAATCTATTGGAAACAAGGGCAAGAAATGTAAGTACATCTGCAGTTAACTTTAATTTTTCTTTCAACTTAGCTATATGAAATTCAGATTGCATTATATAGGAGAGCACAATTGAGGAAGCCTGAATATTATAATTTACCAAAAGCAGATCAGTTCAACTCGTCTAATGCACTCACTTCATAGCGTTATCGATAATATTATTTTTCATTTTCACATGAGCAAATGCAGAATATAAGCAAAAGTAGTGTGCAGGAAATCATATGAGTAGGAAGGATAGCTTTTACAGTTTCACTAGGCTGAAACGGATGTTCTCCCATGTTAAATCTTCTCAGTTCAGTTTCTGTAGCGTGTATATATTAACCTTTGTGTAAGTAGCAAACCATTAGAGCTTAAATAGTATCTTAGGTCTTTACCCATCATCAAAAACTTTTGAATTCAATGAAATTGTTTCTTTCTTTACCCATCATCAAAAACTTTTGAATTCAATGAAATTGTTTCTTTCTTTCTTCCAATTTCATTTTCTGTTTAGAAATTATGACTAGTGCTTAAGATATTAAGTTTTTCATCAGCGAACATTTTGCAGATATATAACTTAATTTATTTTACATTTGCCAGCGATAACCAGCAGAATTTGTTCAATATACTCGGTTCACTGAGTGCAGCTGTGATCTTCTTTGGCCTAATTAATTGCACATTAGTGTTACCATATGTTGAAACAGAGCGAACTGTCATGTATCGGGAAAGATTTGCAGGAATGTACTCTCCTTTGGCTTATGCACTAGGGCAGGTGAAGTTTCTGGAAATCTTTCAGCTCATTGAATTGAGTATCAAGTCAATACATCATCTCTGTCATGATAATCTTCTTCAAATTATATGTGATTATTCTTAGGTCATAGCCGAGGTTCCTTATATATTCTTCCAGACGGTAATATTCATCATGGTTACGTATCCTATGGTCGGATATTATGGATCAGTGTATAAGATCTTTTGCTACTTCTATATGATGTTCTGCTCACTGCTGTACTATAACTATCTGGGAATGTTACTGATGTCGTTGACACCAAACTACATGGTAGCATCAATTCTATCATCAGCCTCCTACACCATGTTAAATCTTTTCTCGGGGTTCTTCATTCTTGAACCGGTAAAAACTGAATAAACACAACTTAGATTTGTTTTAGGTCCGATTAGTACATTCCTGAGAAAGCTTAACTTGGTTCTGTTGTTCATTTTACAGCAAGTGCCGAAGTGGTGGCAATGGTTCAACTACTTAATGCCTTCATATTGGACAGTAAAAGGTTTGTTAAGTTCCCAATATGGAGATATAGACAAGGAAATTATGGTATCTGGGGAGACCAAAACAGTAGCTGCCTTTTTGAAAGATTACTTTGGTTTTGACCATGATCACTTGGCTATTGCAGCCATCGTTCTTGCCATCTACCCTATAGCTTTTGCTTCTCTGTTTGCTAATTTTATAGGCCGATTGAACTTCCAGCGTAGATGAATAAATCTCCCAGTTGATTACACAATAAACCTTTTATGTTTGTATGGTGTTTTGATCATTGTTCTTACATTATGCATAATGTAAACAGCATATATTGCTTATAGCCATACGTTTTGAAACAGAGGTGCCAAATGAATCAAAGATGGCTCAGTTTCTGTTCAAAATTGCATTATTAGATACAAGAATGCATCACAAAGTGCCCTTGAAGGGAGATCAAAAGGAGCAAAATCCAGATTCCAGATTTGAAAATCTGCATCCTAAGCACCAAGTTCACAACCTCTTTACTGCTGGTTACAGTCTATAAGCAGCAACTGTTGAATATTTTACAAGTCCTCTCATCCAAATTCTCAAATTAAGTAATATTTTTCAAGTTATATGGTACGAAATCTAAATATAACACATACTTTTAGAAAATAATGATATATGACAGGTGATAATGTGTATCCAAAACTTAAGAAATCTAACGGCCGAATTGATCATCCAGGTACACCACAAGACAAGAGATAGAAGTAGATGAATACTCATAATTTGATTATGAAGAGAGAGATGCATTAATATTACATAAATAATGTTGCTCCACAAGTAAGCCCTTCTTCCATCTCTATTTCTCTTCCTAGCAAATCTCATACAGGCAACTTCTCTCTAATTCTTTCATCGACCATGACTCAATTAGACCACATATATCTTTCTATTATGGCAAAGATGATACAAACTTATTTTTAAAAAAATGGAAAAACAAGAGAGAAAAAAGACACAATCTGACAAGCAGACTTAAGAACAAGTAAATTATTGGTAAGTTCAAGCAAAGAATGAAATTGCATACTTAAATTCTACTCTTGGGGTGTCTAGGACTTGAGGGGCTTCACCACCTCCCATGTGAAGTCAGGATCCTCCCTTCCAAAATGCCCATACGCAGCAGTCTTCAAAAACCTGCCATTTCCACCCCTCTTGAGATCCAAGTTAATGGCAATCATTCCAGGTCTGAAATCAAAGTTCTCCTTCACAATCTTAAGGATCTCCTTGTCCGGAATCTTTCCAGTTCCATAACTGTCAACAAACACTGAAAGAGGCTCTGGGACACCAATAGCATACGAAACCTGCACTATGCAGCGGCGAGCAAGGCCACTGGCAACAATGCTCTTTGCCGCCTGCCTCACAATGTAAGCACCACTTCTATCGACCTTGGTTGGATCCTTTCCAGAGAATGCACCACCACCGTGAGCTCCCCAACCGCCATAAGTATCGATAATGATCTTGCGGCCAGTCAAACCAGCATCACCATGAGGCCCACCAATCACAAAACGACCTGATGGGTTAAGATGGAAGATAGTCTTCTCATCAAGGTACTTCTCAGGAATAACAGGCTTGATCACATGCTCTTTCAAATCAGCAGCAATCTCATCATTAGTCACAGTTTCGTCATGCTGAGTAGAGATCAAAACTGTGTGAACTCTCACAGGAACCATAGCACCATTCTCGTTGTAATACTCAACAGTAACTTGTGTCTTGCCATCAGGCCTCAACCAAGGGCAAGTTCCATTCTTTCGAACCTCGGTAAGTTTGGCACCAAGCTTGGTGGCAAGAACATGACTCAGAGGCATAAATTCAGGAGTCTCATCTGTTGCATAACCGAACATATGCCCCTGATCACCAGCACCGATTTCCTCGGGGCGTTTAGACAAATGACCATGAACACCCTGGGCAATATCAGGGCTTTGTTGCTCAATGTAAACCAAAACCTTACAGTTATCAGCATCCAAACCCACATCATCAGAGACAAATCCAATGTTGCGGCAAGTGTCACGGACAATTTTCTCGTAATCAACATTAGCTTTGGTTGTGATCTCTCCGAAAACCATAACCAAGTTAGTCTTGGTACAGGTTTCACAAGCTACCTTGCTATCTGAGTCTTGTTCGAGACAAGCATCGAGAATGGCATCGGAGATCTGATCGCAGAGCTTGTCTGGGTGACCCTCGTTCACAGATTCTGAAGTGTACAAAAAAGTCTCCATTTTTTTCTTCAAAAACTGCAAATTAAAATTCAAAAAAAAAATTCCAATAAATTCACAAGAACTCAATAAACCCACTAACAAACACCATCAGATCTAATGAATTAACACACACAGACACACCAAATGAAAAGTAAATCAATAAAAATTCCCACATCAACCCTATCAACCAAGATCTATATGAACTTGTCCACCATCAATTATTTTCATTACAATTCTCAAAACTCTCTGCTAAGTTTCTCAACTTCCAATTTTTTTTACTTTTTATTTTTTATTTTTTATTTTTTATTTTTATTTTTACAAATTCCTTCAATACAAATATCCAATATCATACAAACTGCAGCAACATGGAACCAGAAGCTCTACCTGCGAACAGGGTTGATCTTGAATTGAGAGAAAGCCGACCAAAGAAGAAGAAAGAGAGAGGGGAAATGGCGACTTTTACAGTTGAGCCTCGGCTGCCTATTTATAGTTCAAAATGGTGGCCTTTTTCAATATTTTATTTTTTAATGTGTTTTTAATGGTAGGATCTTGTAGGTCCGGATTTTAAGGGAATTGTACTGTAGCCGTCGGATGAGTGCAGATGGACGGTCTCGATTCATTGGAGTCGGTGGGGGAAAGCAACAAGGGGGCACCGATTTATTTGGGATTTTTTTATGGAGTAATGACAATAGGGTCCCTAAGGCTTTTAGTTTTCTCCAAATAAGGTTCATTGTCCGTTTGTATCAAATAAGCCCCATGCCTATTAATATGATGGATCGTACAATTAAATATCAAATCTTGAGTAACCCAAAAGAAAAATTAGTTGTTTGATTGTTGATAATGAGTTTGAAAAAATTTTGGGTAATTATTACCATAGTTTGAACAAAAATTTAAAAATACTTTTACCATAGTTTTAAAAAGTATATGTTATATGAATTATTTGAGATTAGGGATTTATGTGATACTAATGATAAACTATGTGCTTATCTGATAAACTACAAAAAGATAGGGACTCAATATTATTACTTTTTTAATGCTTTAATTTTTTTTTTTTTTTGAGAATTTTAATGCTTTATTTATTTCTGCACGCGGTTTGACGGTCTACTTACCTGTTGAATAGATTGAAGGGTCTTCACCAACTCCGGTTTTTTTTAATCTCCTCCCTGACGGTGGAAATATTTAAGTTGGATTTGATGTTTAACGACTGCTTACTAGTTGATTTTTTTTTTTTGGAAGGGAAAATTTTCAAGTTAGATTTGATGTTCAACTACTAGAACTTTTTTTTTTTAACAATAATTGAGTAACTTTACCAAGTAACAGGATCAATTTTTCAAGATGAGCATGTTGAATTGGTAATTAATCTTGTTTAAGGTAGGATATCAAAGACATTAACAAAAATTACAAAGAAAAAGTTGAATAAAATATTTTAGAAAAAATATGGACAATATTTTACTTTACTTATATTTTATTTTATTTTTTGATATAAAAATGATAATTTTTCCACACATTGTATTCTTATATTCAAGAGTATCATCTTCAATTTTAATCATTAATCTCGTGTCTATCATTTAGAGTTGACAATCAGGACGTTCCGATCAGAATTGATCAATACCAATCACTACTAATTATTTTATCTGAATAAAAATTGTACCACATTTTGTACTAATTTTTTAATCGAGACAAAAAAAATACAAAATCCCTAGTAGTCAAAATAATGGTACATCCCAATGTAATATAGTTTTTTTTTTTTTTTTTGGCATTTTAATTAAAAATAAATTAATGATTTAAAGAAATATAAATCATAATTTTGTTATAGGAAAAAACACTAAAAATTTTAAAACAATTCCATACAATTCGGATCCCATCAGGAGTTCCTATCAGTCCTGACTTTTTAATAGAGACAAAATTTAGTTTCGAATTCCTACCGATTATTTTAAATTGATTTTTCAAAATATGTACCAAATTTTGTACCGAATGGTATAGAATTCAGAATTCCGATCGAAATTCAGTTCTTTCTACCAACCTTACTAGTTTCATTATAAGAAGCAAAGCAACTAAGCTTACCTTTTTGGGATCATCAAATATGATCGATCTCCGTTTTGCTATGCTGTAAAGTCTAAGTATAGCAAAAATAATCATCATAATGATAAATACTAGTAATCTCGTCTATTGCGGATTTCGAAAATATTCTATCTTTATCTTAAAAAAATAAAGGTCTTTTAAGTTTATTGCAATCAAATTATTATTATTTTGGCAATTTATTGCTAATATCGAGTAAATAAGTAGGCAATATAATAGAAATATTCAAATTCATAATTTTAAAGTATAAAAAAATTTTGAAAAATGCATAAACTGCACTTTAAGTTTTAAATCTATTAAACTTTATGGTTTAATAATTTTTTAAATTTTTTTAAATTTTAAAATCTCAAATCAGAACGGGACTAGGCAATATAATTAATTTATTGCTAAATAAAAGGCCATTGGTGTATGGCCCTGCCGACAGCCTTAAATTCCAGCCAGCCGGCCAGATATAGCGAAATGTATATATGCGCATGTAATGTAAAGAATAAAGATGGTGATGAGTGAAGCAAACTAGCAAAGAGCTCGCCCATGCATGCAAAGATGCCAGCAATAGCCAATTGCAATCTCAACTATTTATTTTTATGTCTATATTATTATTGATTGACTTGCCTTGATGATTCTTGTTTTTGCCTTCTCTAATTCATTTGATTTGCTGCCTATTTCGGGTAACCACACATAGATAGATACATGTTACTTTCTTTGAAGTTTTTTTTTAGATCTTATTGCATTTGTTTAGATTTGATTAACATGTTTAAATGGGCAAATTGGGCATGACCATGCTACTACATAGCACCCAAATTATTTTCTAATATTACTACCAATTATTTACTAGCTAGTTGAATCCCGAAAAATATAAGTTAAATGGCGTTTTTTCATTCCCCAATGATTACGTAACTTAATAGTTATTTAAAGTAATAAGGTTACTATTATCTAGTCATTTTTATTTTGTTTCCTCAATTTATCCAACGACAACATAATTAGTTACATCATATTACCAAAAACAAAATCATACTAAATTTGCCCCCAAAATTCCAAACAGGCTTGATAAGGGTAATTTTGTCTAAAAATCTATTTTCTAAGCCAGAAAATAAAAGAAATTTGAATGTCGCTATTTTTATAAAAAGTTTTTTTCTTTTTTTGGGGATAATATGGGTTAAAAATTGAGCTATTTTTGGTCAATTGCAATTATCAGGGGGAGTACGCGTAGCACGCTAGTGATACAGAGGATCCACCAAACCCACCCAAAGCTTGAAGTCACGGTGACGCCCGTGCAATGTATTATTGAAATTAAGATTTAATGGACACGTGGCAGACATAAGTAATTGGTAGATGAAAGGATAATTCGACATTAAAATAGAAAAATACCTAATTTTCAATTGCAATTTTTATTCTCCCATAGAATCTAAAAGCTATATGGTTCCCGCAGTTTATTAATATTGTAGCTTTTAAAATAATTACTTTTAGTTATGCAGTAGAAATAATCAGTTGTAAAGAGAATTAATTAAATATTTAGTAAAATTTATTTTTAAAAGTGCTGTGAATTTTAAAAGTAGTCAAGTATGTTTGATAAATCTTATTGTTAAACTGCTATAAGAATAAAAATGACTGAATTAAACAAAATGTTGAATAAATTTATTTGTACTTTTATAAACATGTATATAAAATATTTTTAATTGCGTATATATAATAATTGATGACTAAAATAAATATTTGATATTTTATTAATTTTGGTTTTTTATTCTGTTTTCTCAATATAATTGGTAATAATAATAATTTCTTTAAAGTTAATAATTTTATTTCTTAATTAATAAGGATAATTTTAAATTTTTCAAATATATATGAGGATATATATGAAATTATATTAAGAATATAAGTGATTCTCAAATTTAAATTTTGAAAAGTTACTTCTTTCTTGCTTTTCAAAAACTGCTGTAGAATAGGGTGATTTTGCCAAAAGTAATTTCTAAAAAAGTTTACCAAATACCAAAATTAGCTTTTAGCTTTTCAAAATTACTTTTAAGCCTCCCAAAAGCAATCCTAAACGAACTTTAAATTTTTTAGAATTTTTATATGATATTGTATGGGTTTTTATAGTATTGATATCATAATCATTTTGGACTCTTGGATTTGAATATTTTAATTTTTACCATTAGTTTAATTAAGTGGATAAATAACTATTTAATTAGTAATTAATCTTTGAAATTACGTTGATGAATTCAAATTAAATAGAGTTTGTGATTCATTATAACTATTTTTTTCTTCTTTTAATTTACTTATAATCTTTTTAACTGGTTTGTTAGCTAATACAATATTTCTAATTTATATCTTGTTATTTATACAAATTTTTACATGGTTGATCAAAATCTAAAGTTGTACATATATTACATTATTGATGCTGTAAAAAAAAATAACAGCATCATAAAAAGACCCATTATTTTAATTACTAGTATATCTTATTTGAAGAATAAGTAAAAATTATATGAAGATATATAAATAAACCCGTGGTGGCAATATAATTAACTTATTTAATAGTTAATACTTTTTAAAAAAACGTATAAAGAAAAATGATTATGCATATGAAATATCATAATTAATTACCTTTACCTTGTTGATTTAATCCTAGATGATAGACTATGCTTGTTTAGATTTCAATTACGAACAAGAATTTTGGATAAATTTTATATATCACTAGAGTGGCTTTTAGTATTCTATGACAGTTTTATGATGATTTGACAAATTTTAAAAGAAATTTTAGATGGATCTTGAATCCAAACCAAAGAAATCTAATGATTTAACCAAATCTCATTGAAGGAAATGGATTATCATTAAAGTTAGTTAATATGCGCCAAAATTATTAGTGAAATTGTTGCACAGTACAAAAAATACTATTTCTTTTACACTTTTATTTACTGGTTAAATTGTTAATAAATAATTATTGATTAATTTTTTTAATTTATTTTCTAAAGATAAATTATTTAATGTCAAGAATATTGTTATAAGAGTATTCTTATAAAAGAAAAGAAAAAGTAAGATAATAATGTAACATATTTAATTGTAGTGGAGTTTTGAAATATTTTTTAAAATATATGGATTAAAGGGACTAAACAAGCATTTAACATAATTCTCATCATTAAAGTTAGTTGATATGCACCAAAATTATTAGTAAAATTGTTGCACAGTACAAAAGGTATTAGTTCTTTCGTACTTATATTTATTTATTAATTTGCTAATAAATAATTATTGGTTAATTTTTTAATTCATTTTTTTATAGATTAATTATTTAATGTCAATAATATTGTTGCAATGATATTATTATAAAAGAAAAGAAAAGTAAGATAAAAATGTATCATATTTAACTGCAGTAGAGTTTTGAGGTATTTTTTAAAATATATATACTAAACAGACGTTTAAGTTAAAAATAGGGACTAAACAAATATTTAACTTAATTATTATCTAGTACACTTGTATAGAATGGAGTATTTAAATTTTTTTAAAGATACTTTAGTGTTGTAATTTTTTATATTATCGATGGACAATATTGCATCTAGTTCCTATCTAGTAATTGACTCTTATTATCTAATTGAAAAGAAAGTGTAACCACCTTAAATTTCAATTCATGTTTTGTGGTTGAAAAGTAAAATTGTTAGACAATTCAATTCAATTCAATTCAATTTAAAAGTTTTCAATTTTGATATTTAATTATAACTCGTAATCTTCAATGAAAATGATACTTTGAAAGTCAATCTTGGGGTACTTGGACTTGGACTTCTAATTTTTAACATTTGCAAAACGAGATATATATTATTTCCCTTAAAAGCTAAAAAATTGAAGTCAATCAAGGTGACCCAAATAAGCTTATTGATAGTGAGACATTTGGAATCCACGTTGTTTACACATCACCAAAATGAAAATGGTCCAATTTAGCCCCTTTTGTGAAATCATAAGATCTACTAAATCATTGGAATTAAGTTGATCGTGTGATGATAGAAAATTATTACATTAACATGTGGATTTGTATAAGGGGACTGATCAGTTCAGCAGCCTCTATTAGTCTATCTGTACATTAGTTTAGAGGCGGCTTTAAGCTTTTTAAGTTTGCGATTTGTTGGCAGCACCATATTTTAGAAAAGTCTAATTTTTCAGTATTTTTTTAATAATATTTTAATTAATAAATATTTATTTTACATTACATATTACAAAAAAATTTACTTTAGACATTTCTTTAATTAATAATTATCTTATTATTGTTATATAAAAAATCTATATTTAAGAAAATTAATTTTAAGAAGATATAATAAATAATATTGTCTAATCATCATTAATTCATTCATCATCTCTCTTTCCAAGGAAAAAATAAATAAATTCTTTACATTTTCAGTTTCCTAAATAACTTAATTATTTAATCAAGTATTTGATTTTTAGTATTTATATAATTTTTATTAAAAACCTTTATAATCTCAAAAATCAGTAGATGAAAATTTTTTTTATTTATTTTCTATAAAGAAAATTATTACATTCATTGGCTTGCTTAAAAAGACAAAAAAAATAATTTCTTAAAATAAAAAGTTCTGAACTATCATTTGATCATCAATTCATTTTCTCAGCTTTGTAGGTGCTATAATTCTAAATATTTTACTTGAAATTAGTATTGTTCTTATTTTACTTATTTTTATAAGGCTTCTAATGAAAGTAATAAAATTTCTTCTTGACTTATTACTTTTAGGATTTATTTTTGAAATTTTTTAAGATCTTTTTTATAAGTGTTGAAATTCAAGATATAATTAAAGTTGGAACGAATTTTGAGCTCTTTTATATTTCTTT
Source organism: Clausena lansium (assembly GCA_030449835.1). NCBI lineage: Eukaryota > Viridiplantae > Streptophyta > Magnoliopsida > Sapindales > Rutaceae > Clausena > Clausena lansium. The sequence continues at coordinate 994,999 of JASUUF010000109.1, read as the reverse complement.
TAAGTGTTAAAGTTATTAAATGAAATGAGGTCTCGAAGAAAAATTTGTATGAGGCCACAAATACTCTATAATCGGCCCTACATTGATTATTTTTTACAGTGATTGCAAGTCCTTAGATCATGCATGAATGAATATTTATATTTTGATAGATAGGAGGTTTGTCTAAGTTACACGTGTTGTAGCTCAACTAGGCAAACACAAAGTAAAAATAAGTAACAGAATAGTGGGGCTAGGTGGACCAATAGATGAATTATATGTGGTTGTAAATTATATTAAATGTAATTTAGGGAGACCGATAGATAGATATTAAATGACATATAACATTCTCATATTAATTTCTAAATTTTTTTTTTTCACGTCTTCTCTCTCTTTAATGTGTTTTTTTGCCTATTATTTTTTATCATAAAAGGACAATGACACTCTTGTGGTTTGGCAATATAATCACTGAGACTACATATTATTTTTAGAAATAATCACATTGCCGAGATACAATACAGTTGGATTGCTATAGTCAAAAGACATAAAGGTTCTAGAAAGATTTAGTATGATCATTTTTTAAAATAAGATGATTTTCGTGACTATTTAACCAAACCACCTCCTCTCAAAAAAAAAAATAAAACCAAACTACCGTCTGTTCCTCTCCAAATTTAACATTTCTCTATGAAAAACATGTTTAATTTTCTAATTAAAAAAAGTTTTAGTCGGCAAAAAGGGCCTCATGATTTCTTCAATATCAACCTCTCAAGCCAATAGCCATTTGGGCTTGAAGCCCAACCATACACATGAGTCATGATCTTAGCCCGTCTTAAAAATCCAACTGAGGCCCATATACTGTCCTTGTTTGGGTCATCCAAACAAAAGCCTTAACGGCTGCATCAGAAATGTTCTAAGTTTGGTTTGCAAGGTGTTTGATAAAAGTTCCGAGTGAGCAGAAACAAGCTTTTCGCTTACTAATTTTTATTTTATTTTTTAAATCTAGGACCACGGGCTAGTTTAGTTTTGCTCCATTAGCGTACCCTGTTTCCTTTTGAAGCTTTCTGGGCAGCAGCTTCAAGTGGAATAAATGCAGCTGGGGTTATTCAAGAAGCTTTGTCCAGATTTCATTTGAGGTAATTCTTGCTGATTTGTTTATTCAGTTTCGTTCTGTCTGTAGCTTTTTTTTTTTTAATTGAATTTTGCTGAAATTTTAATGCAGATTTATAAATTTTTCACTAAATGAGGAGATTCTGCACTTATTTATTTGGTAGAAAAACTTCTTGCTATTCAAATGTTAAGAGTACATTGGTTCCTCTCACTGTCACTCTCACTCACTCTTCAACCCATCATCACCAACTACCATCGTCAGTAACAATCCCATCTTTCAGTTTGTCTCCTCGCACTTTTATTGTTTCTTCACAATTGGATTGCAATGTAAGCAGTGGTGTTAGAAACTGGAGTTCGAGTTCTGTGAGTGATGTTGCTAAGTTATACGAAGCTGTTATCGAGAATTCGAATGCATATGATAACATGGAGAAGGCACTGGACAGTCTTGGTGTTCCACTGACTACTGATTCTGTTGTTGGGGTCCTTCAAAGGTTTCAATTTGAGGAGAAAATAGCTTTTAGGTTCTTTATGTGGGCTGGTCATCAGGATAATTATGCCCACGAGCCTCAAGCATATAATCTCATGATTGATATATTGTCTAGTACTAAGTATAAGGCCAAGCAGTTTCGACTAGTTTGTAGTATGCTGGACTACATGAAGAGGAATAACAAGATTGTTGTTCCTGTTGATGTTTTGTTAACGATTTTGAAACAATATACTGAGAAGTACATGACCAGTGTTCAGAAATTTGCTAAGAAGAAGAGGATTAAAGTGAAGACGCAGCCGGAGATCAATGCCCTTAACTTGCTCTTGGATGCTTTATGTAAGTGTGGTTTGGTTGATTATGCCGAGACCATGTGTAAGAGGGTCAACAACAAAGTTAAACCTGATGCTAATACCTATAACATTTTGTTTTTTGGGTGGTGTAGAGTTAGAAATCCAAATAGAGGAATGCAGACACTTGAAGAAATGATCCAAATGGGTCATGCTCCTGATAATTTTACGTATAACACTGCCATTGATACCTTTTGCAAAGCAAGGATGGTGACGGAAGCGGCTGATCTTTTTGAGTTCATGAGAACAAAAGGTTCGACCATCTCTTCGCCAACTGCGAAAACTTATGCAATCATGATTGTGGCCCTTGTACAGAATGATATAATGGAGGAATGCTTTTCACTTTTGGGACATATGATAAACAGCGGTTGCCTTCCTGATGTTTCAACATACAAGGAATTGCTTGAAGGGATGTGTCTGGCTGGAAAGGTTGAGGAAGCGTACAAGTTCTTGGAAGAGATGGGCAATAAAGGTTACCCTCCTGATATAGTTACTTATAACTGTTTTCTTAAGGTCCTATGTGATAACAAAAACGGTGATGAAGCGCTTAGGCTTTATGGAAGAATGATCGAAGTGGGTTGTTTGCCAAGTGTGCAGACTTATAATATGCTGATTTCAATGTTTTTTGAACTGGGTGAACCTGATGGGGCATTTGAGACCTGGCATGAGATGGATAAAAGGGGTTGTGCTCAGGACATTGATACTTACTGCATGATGATTGATGGACTTTTTGATTGCAGTGAAGACGAAGAAGCTTGCTTTCTGTTGGAAGAGGTTGTAAACAAGGGATTGAAATTGCCATATCGGAAGTTTGATTCCTACCTTATGCAGCTTTCTGTGATTGGTGATCTTCGGGCTATCCACAAACTTTCAGAGCATATGAGGAAGTTTTACAATCCTGTAATAGCAAGACGTTTAGCACTGAATCAAAAAAGGTTTAGAATAAGCTTAAGAGAGAAGTAAAAAGACAGAAATTTAGAACGAGGAACATGAATGAATCAACAAGAATATAATGTACACATCCTGATTAACCTCCGTGAATCTTTGATTGATATGTTCTTTTATTCATTTTCAGAGAATGTATAGTCTCAATTAGTTGATGTAAAACCAAAGGGAAAGAGAGAAAAAAAACTAGAATTTTTGTGTAATATAAGTGTTTTTGATCAGTGTGGCTATCTGATGGATTCAGACGGGAAAAAAAAAAAAACAGCTTGATCATTTTACGAATTATTGAATTTGGTAGCTCTAATTGAGATTTCTTGTTCATGGGAAAATGGCTTTATGATTAGCTTGTGTTATTTTTTTCATTAATTTAACTTAATTAGTTGTTGGAGCAGTATTTTTCGTTTGGAAAGAATCTAAATACTGTAGGAGAAAGAAACTTAAGAAAGGATTTTTGCGGTGCGAACCTTCAGGAACATCTTTGTTTCTACAGTTCTGTTTCATATGCATGTATTTTGATTTATATTTCCATGGTCTAAGTTTTGGTTTATCTAATTTTTCATATTGCTGCAAATTTGTCCATGTGGCTGGCTGGGTAGGGTAGGCCCTCCTTTGTAGTGCTGTTGTATTGTCCATATATCTAACATGCAACTTTGCGACCTTGCAGTTATAAATGGAAGATTTATGCAAACCAAGTGATGAACATGGGATCCGTTTGTGGATGTTGGAAGCAGCTGAAAAGGAGCAGAATTTAGCCAAGCAAAGACACAACTAATGTCTTGTAGTCCATGAAATGTTATGCGGTCTCCAGCTTAGGAAATTGGTGAGTCAAAATCTCAGATACCAATATTGCTAATATTAACAATGTTTAGAACATCAAATTCAATCTTTTGTATAAATTTTGTGCACTTATCATTAGTTGTCTTTGTAGTTTTTGTTTCTCTGTGTATGCACTTATTTCCAATCCGTAAAATCTAGATTAGAGTGAGTGGTTTCTTTTTCTTTACGCTAAATTTTGTTTTATAAGTGATAATGGGTCATGTGATATATGGGGGATATATGTTGATGTTGCCGTCGTGGTGGTGGTTCACTGTTTGGACTGTGGGAAAAACTAAAAGGTGGGATCTTTAAGGCAGATAAAAGGGTAAAGGAGGGTATTTGATCTTTGGGTTTTGTTGAGTTAGAAGATGTTTTTTGTAGAAGAAATATGGGTATGTGGTGGTGGTGGTGGTGGTGGTGAAAGACACGTAAGTAAGAAAATTAAAGAAAATGGGGTATAGTAGTCTTAGTTAAATAGCTACTGAGTTGGATAATTAGAATTTTAAATAATCTGATGGAGAGCCTTGATTTATTTATTTGCATAATCTCTGAACATTTAGTACATGTAATTTCGGTTGTTGAAGACTTTTTCATAAACTATTTTGTCAATCGTGATTATTACCATTAATACCTTTCTTGATTATTAGCCCTATAACAATCGATCGTGTGAAGTTCATCTGTATGACTTTAGCTATGATTTATATGCATGTTTTAAAAAAACTAAAAGAGAGGATAAACTAAAAACAGTTGCACGAAGTTGAATCATTGCATTTGGTTCTCATAAGTTTGCTTACTCATCTTGTTCCTCTTAAAGTGATCACGAGAAAATGTATAGTCTCAGATAGTTGATGTAAAAGCAAAGGGAAAGAGAGAGAGGGAGAGAAAGAACAGATTTTTTGTGTAATATGTGTTTAAATTAGTGCGGCTTTCAGGTGGATTCAGAGAAATAAACAGCTCATCCCATCGGTCAAAGACTTGAGAATAATCAGCATGAAAACAGGCACTTTAATGACATTCGAATAGAACGACTTTCCTCTAATAGTCTGGAGATGCCTTGCCTTGTCCGTAACATTATGTCATTATCTATCCCCCACAAGTAAGGCAGTTTCACCTCCACTCAATGTCTCAATAAGCCACTTAGGTTTGGCAAAGTGGATATGAACGTGTTAGTGACGTAGAAAATTAGAATATCCAAGCCGGTAGCCCTTCCTTCCGAGCCAGTCTCCTTTCATCTTCACTGCACTTTTATAGATACATTATAGATTTGAGAATGAAACCCTTTCTTTTGAAACGATATAAAGCCATAGATCCTCCAACGATTCTTGATAGGGCAGAGATGTTCTAAATACAATTGCCAGCAGTTGATTGTTTCCGAATTTTTGAATTTACTAGCTCTAATTGGGGTTATATGTTAATGGGAAAAGGGCCTTATGATTAGTGTGCATAATTTTTTTAATTAATTTAACTTAATTAGCTGTTGAAGCTACCTGTGTTTTCATTTGGAAAGAATCTGAATACTGTGGGGTAAAGTAACTTAAGAAAGGATTTTGCAAGAGCAAGCCCGTGAGAGCTTTTTGGTTTCCATAGTTATGTTTCATATGCATGTACAAATTTCCGCGGTGATCTAAGTTTTGGTTTGTCTAATTATTTATGTTGCAGCAAACTTATGCATGCAACTATGTGGCCTTGCAGCTATACATTGAAGATTTAATCAAATAAAGTGCTGAGCATGGGATCCGATTATGGATTTTGGTGGCAACTGAAAAGGAATAGAATCTATTCAAACAAAGATAATCAAATTTTTGGTGAGTCAGAATCTCAGATAGCCAATATTGCTATTAGTGACAATATTTTTTTACCTCAAATTAGATCTTTTGTACAAGTATTGTACACTTAGTATTAGTTATCTTCCTAGTTGTTGTCTCTGTGTTCCAATTAGTGAAGTCAATATTTTTGTCGAATGAGATTCATTTATCATGAATGAGCTGATAATGATTCCCAGATATGTATAATTGGATTCATACATACTTGGAAGTCAAAAGTTGATGTTTTATTTGGTTTTTATGCTGATGAGCAGGAGGTTTTCTTTTATCTAGGTTGTGTTTCATGCTTAAGTCCTTTGTATACCAGTAAGTAGTTACCCTGGATGTTGCTTTGTTCTATATCTCCATCTTGTGAGTTGTGGCTTTGTTAAAGCATTATAAGAATGGTAGTAACTGTTGGGCACAAAATGGTATTGTTAGGAACTAGCCTTCATAAAAATGCCAACATCAAAACCTCTCAGGTTCATTTGTTTGCATATTTGCTTTAAATCTTATATAAATTAACACAACTCTGTTCTATTATCTTTGTCATACATTCAGGATTGTCGATCGCATCCCATCTCTTGTTGTACTGCTGCAGTTGTCAATGCAAAAGTTCAGAAGTCATTCAGACTTGGACTGTTGCCTTTGAAAGTGATGACGAACAAAAAAAGCGGTGCAATTCTCTTGCTACACGACGCATTCTTTGCAAGGGGAACAGAGTGGTTTCTTAATTACTTTTACACTCACAGAAATCATTGCATAGAGGCATTTTACCTTTTTTTTTGAGCTGAACTAACTTGTATTATAATTGTTGTTATTCTGAAAAAGCTTGAACATTTTGTTGTTTATGGATTCTGTATAGTTCTACATTTAACTGTCCATAGTTTGCTATCCTCTGCTTTCAATTTGAAAAGTTTACATGTCGTGAAATTTTTGCTAACGTTCTTTTATTTATTAGTTTGCCCTTTCTTCGCTGGTTTTGGGCTGTTGCTAGACCTCGCTGTTTTCTGCTTGTTAGAATAATAATTTGTAATCATTTTGCTATTTGAGGTGGTATTTTTTTTTGCTGCTGTTCTCTTGATCCACTAAATCTCAGGGTGCGTTTCGTAAGTTTTTACTATGCTTTTTTCGTTTTATAAAAATGAAAAGCAGGAAAACTTGTTTAGTTAACCTATTTTGAAGAACAAATTTTTTTTGTTATTCAACTTTTGTGAACAAAGTGTTATCTAAGCTTAGAAAACAAAAGAAAAGTTGAAGAGAAAAAGGTGATGTGAAAGAAACCATCTCTTCCTTTCTGGATCAAATGTTTTCATACCACTCCTTCAATTCAATTATGCTTGAAGTAAGGAACAGATGGGGTTTGAGGGGTTAGGATCAGTTCACTCATTCCATGCTGTTTTAGTTAATTCCTTACATTCATCATAGTTATTTCAATATTCCTCAAAATGAAATCTTTGCCGCATTTGCTCTTAACAACAATCTTTATATTTTACCTTGAGAAAAAAACTTAATTAACCGTGAATTATATATTCTTAATAATTTATTAGAAGAAAGTGATTTGTACCTAATTAAGTGTACACATTAGAGACTTTAGCCGCCAAGAAACCACATTTCAATGAGATATATAATTCATAGACTAAACGGGTATTTAACCTAAAATATAAAGATTAAAAACAAACATTTACCCTTTATTTTATAGCAGTTACAAATTAAGAACAGACTTACTACAATAACAGAGCAGTTATAATTTAAGAACTGACTCACTAGAAAAACATAATGAGGGATGAAATCACTTTGTCTTCCTGGAATGTGCACAAAGAAACCAGAGATTCAACTATATATCTTAGGTTTCTTGGGCATTGGTCTAGAGCAAGCATTTTAGGGCTTGTGGAGTGTGACTGATGATGAAAGAGAAGTATCTGGTTAGGTTTTTAGGAAGGCTTAACTAGAAGTCTAGTGGATTCTTAAGAATATCATTGACACAGTAACATATATATTGGAATGAAGGATAAAAATCACATTTTCGAAACTCCAAGAAGGGAAGCTCAACAATTCTAGACAAAGTGAGGACTAAGGGGTTGTTTGTTTTTATGTCTGAAGTCTTAATTTGGCTTAATTTAAGATGTTTTGATATTCTGGTTTGTTTGTTTTTTTATCTGAAGTTTTATTGTAAGATATTTTCATCTTAATGAAAAAACTAAAATTTTCTGACTTTTATTTGAATGATAAAATGTCTGAATGAAAAATTAATTTTTTTTCTCACAAATAACCTCATTATATGTATTTATTTCTTACGTAGTTATTAGTTGTCATATTAGAATTTCCCTTGATCTTAAATTTTATTTGGTATTAAATACTTAACATACATTCAATTTGAATTTTAAACAAATTCTTTTATTATTAGATAACAATTTTTTTATGTATAAATATTATGTTAAATTGTAAAAAAAATAATGTTATCAAAATTATTTTTCATAAATTATATATCAAATGCTTACCTTATAAACATTTATAACTTATAAAAACTATTGTATTAGAAAACATTGTAAATATATACTTATTTAATCTTCAAGTATATATAACACTTTTAAGGTTATAAGTGTAAAAATATTAGAATTAAGATGTTTTGAGCTTATAAAAACAAACAGCTTACCACTTATACTCAGACTTCAAAAAATAAAAAACAAACATATTATTCAGATATATGTATTCAGACCCATTCAGACTTCAGTAACATTCAGACCTATTCAAATTTTAGATAAAAACACAAACACTACCTAATTGACAATCAGACTAGATTACACTCTATGATGATAAATTCTCACTGTTGTGAGCTAGATTTCTTTTTAAAACAATACTCAACTATGTGAAGTTAAAGATGAGACCATTGGCATAACAGAAACGAGGATTTTTATTAATTCAACAACCACTTGAAATAATAAGAAGACCTTCTTATTAATAATAAGATAAACTCATTTCACTAATGTAACTTAATTTTAGAACAAGAATTACATGGATGATGAAAGGGAAACCTTATAAGAGAGAAGAGCTAAAGAATTCATATACAATCAAATAATTTCAGCCATGAGAGTGCAAATCAAGTTATTATTACATTGCTCGAGATGCTTAACTAAATGGTTTTTAAGCTGCTTTCTTTAGCTGACCACCCCTATTCAAATAACTGCACTTAAAAATGTTAAATGCAAAATAATTATACAATAATATCTATAGAAGGAAAACAAGTATTAAAAAAAAACCCACCATAAATTAACAAAAGTCATTCGAATGATCCAAACATTACAGTCATCAAAGAAAGAAAACATAAATAAACTATATCCCAAAGGTCTATTTCATCAGAGATACAAAAGACTAAAATTAAGTAATTATTGAAAACCAACGTCATTAAAAGGAACAATGATGAGAACTAAACTTAATGTTGCTGAATCAAGATGATGAGACGAATTTCCCTAACGTGCATGGCTCAATGCTTCCATCTTCCATGTAGTGAATTTCCAAAACTTTCTCTTCCTCCACATATTGTGCATTTTCCCTATGACGTATCAATAAGATTACAACATCATATTAGTAATTATATAGATGCAATTACACTCAGCACACCTAATGATTATTAAAAATATATTCGTACATAAGAAAATTACAAAAAGAAAACCTCTCACCTGATAAATCTGATCAGTGTTGAAAACTTTGTTCAATCCACATAAGTGGTTCAAAACGATGGCTAGGATTTCCTTGAAACAACGGCTCAATGCTTCCATCTTTCATATTATAAATTCCCATATCTTTACCTCCTCCTTCCATGTACGGCTCAAAGGATGCATCATCATTGTACCAATACTCTTTCACAAAATCGTCAATGAAATATATGCAATTAGGTTTACAGTAAAAATTATTTGACGCGTCAATTGAAAAGGAAGAATTCAATCCTAAAAAGAGTGATCTACTACCTAGACTCTCCATCTTGGTCCATTTATTATTACTTAAATCGACCTCAAAAACATTAAATCCCGAAGTTGTATAGATATAAGGAAAATATGTATCTGGTTTCACCACTTCTTTTCTTGAAACCACTAATAATGCTCCATCTGACTCTACCAAATAATACAAACATTTCACATGATCACTAACTTGAATAAACTCCGTTGGTGACTTAGCAATTTGCACTGGCATATCACCTCTGATGGCAAATATTTGACCTAAATCATTAGTAGCATAAAATTGATCTCTGTAGTAAATAACATCAAAATACTTGCGACCACCTATTTTTCTCCAAACTTTATCACCAGGCCTAGCGTAGGCCAGTTTCCTTTTGCTTCCATGTATAACCATGACTTGGACTTCTTGTGAATGTGAATCTGAATCTGAATCTGGACTGAATGATGGTGATAAAACACATTTGATCATTACAAAAATCCAACGTCACTGTCATGTATATCATTAGTCCAATCATTGTTCGAATTTGGAATGCCATTGATGGATGGCAGTTGAAGTTGACGAAGAGAAAAAGGATGTAAAAGACTGACAGTCAATTCCAGAGATTCAATTTCAATAAGCCAACCCTTTGAAGAGAAATACCTGCTGCACCTATATTTTTTTTGGGTAAATTTACATGGCGACTGAAGCCCTTTGAAATACTGAAGAAAGTAATGGAATCTGTTTTGAGACGGAGCATAAGCCAAGGAATCTTACACATGGAATGAATCTCCAAAACTGCAGCCGATCTCCATGATTTGCAAACCCTAGAAAAAGATTCAAAATCCTCATACAATTTTACCCGCTTTGCAATTTCCACCAAAAGGTCCTCATCAAGTTCTGACCAAAAGATCTCCATGATGCTGCCTTTTTCGCACGGTTATGGGTGCTATATATTTCCAATATTTTAGCTACCAACATGTGGAGAAGGTGGGAGGATTCCTAGGTCATGGTTAGTGATGGACTTATAAAACAAAAATATCGATGTACTACATTAGTTTACGATTTTTTTGAACTAACTTTTTTTTTTTAAAAAAGAAAAAGAAAAGATATCACATGCTTTTCATTTTAAACCTAAAAATGTCACACATATAGGGGAGGAATTTATTTCTGTATACGCTTGATATTTGGTTGGTATGTATAAATGTATGTTTGCAACTGATATGCATGCATCCGGGCCAACTGTTGTCATATAAAACCATCATGATTGTAATTACTGTATCGATTCTGGTATGGTGAAGGCGAAGTTATGGATGGTTTACTTTTTGGATGAAGTATCTCCAAAGAAACTAGAGGTATGTGTTAAGTCCATTATTTATAGAGTTGGCATCTTATGGCAAGTCTAGTTAAATTGGAAATTTATTTATTGCATATTTTGTAATAGGGATTAATTTATTAATTTCCTAATTTAGTGAGATTCCAATTTATTAGGAATATTTTGTTTCCTAATTTAATTAGGTGTCTAATTTAGCAAGTCAATTAATGATGGGATTCTATAATTGACGTGTAGGATTTATTTAGAGCAGAAGTTGGTTCAAACATGAAATTTATAAATGCTCTAAATATTCTGTAATACCCCAATTGTCCTTAGGCATTAGTCATTTCATTAAGGATATTTTAGTCTTTTAAATCCCTTAGTATCTTTGTAACCCTAGTATAAAGGAATAAGATGTATTAGCTTTCCCACTACTACAGAGAGAAGGGAAAAAAAAGATGGAGAGAAAAGAGCGAAAGAAAAGAAAAAGAGCCATGAGCAACACAAGAGATTAAATGGTGTCGTTTGAATTGGATATTATGGTTAAAGAAGATTTGGAGGTAAATTTTAATTCTTGATTCTGATAATTTGTTACGAAGAAGTATGATTAAGTATTTATAGTGGAACTAGAAACTTAAGATTTTGCAGAAAATATGCTGACTGTGAGTTATTTCAAAAATCATAGTAATTTGTACAAATTGTTTTTAATTCTGGATTTTGGATATGTTAAACTGGACATCATCAAGAATGCTTTGAAACTTGTTTCGATGAAATCGGATTTCAACTCAATTTTTTATGAATTTTTCAAACTAACCTGAAAACCTGGAAATTTCCGATTTCAGTGAAAAACATGAACTACGGAATTATTTTACCATGGCTAGACTACTTCAAAAAATATGAAAATTGAACCAGTTATTTATATATATGTCTAGTGTGATTCTGGAAATTTTGATGATTTTATGATAAAACAATAAATTGTTTTGTGTTTTCAAAGCAAGTATGTTCAAAACAGAAAACTGTGTGACAGATTTGATGATGTTTGAAACGTAAATTATTTTCAATAATTTTTGAAGGAAATAAGCTATGTAATTTTTACCAAAGAATTTCTAGTATGTTAGCATATGCTCTGTAAAATTTGAGATTTTTTAAATAAGGTATTGATTTATTAAAAATCAGAGGACGTGCGCTGTTCTGTTTTAGGATCGAATAGTGAGATTGTTGGAGGTTGAGTTTAGGAGATGTTTAAAATGAGAAATTTGTGGACATTGGAATTTATGATTAAGATTTGATTTTATCTTATGATTGATTATATCTTATGAGAGTTTTATTAATGATTTTTAGGCATGATATCAATATACATATGTTGCGTGTGGATGCCAAGAGGTAAGTAAACTAGACTTCTAAAACGAATAACAATAAACAATATTATATGTTGTCATGTTTGAAAAGCCTATTTTGATATGTACAGATATGTTTTATGAAAATTGTTGTTTATGTCATAACGATTATGTGAAAATGGAGTTTATGCTAGAACTGATTTTAAAGATTTTTAAATGAATTTTATATAATGAAAACACTTTTAAATGATTTTTCTTGAGAAATTAGTTTTCTTAAATAATTTTCTAAAAGAATTAAATAATCAAAGAAGGATTCTTAAATGTTTTAAAAGTCTTAAAATGTTATTTATGAAAGTATGTAAGATGGATTCAACAAAATGTTTTGGCTCATTGTCCATAGTAATGTATATGATGCTAATGTTATGATGTTATGGCCAGCTTGCTGGTATTATGATGATGATGATCTTGTGCACAATGATGTTATCAACAAGGCGGGGTATAGTACCTTGAATGATGAATGATGAATGATGATGACGACTACGAGGCATGAGCTATCAATGTTTATGATTTAACGTTTTTACGAATGATTTGATGTTTCTAATGTTTTTACATGAATCCATCCCTTTTTATAAATGAAGGTATGATATTTATGATTTTTTATGAATTTATTTTATGATATTTTGACAAGATTGTGACGCGACATTCATTTGCATTATATAAAAGTATGTATGTATTTTGGTATATGAAAAACTAGTTTGCTTACTGAGTTTGTACTCACTATAGTTTATTGTGATTCAGTTTTCTATAAATCAAGATTGATTCGTGTTTTAAGTGAAGGGAAGAACTTGTGATTGAGGATTGTAGATGATTTTGGCGGAAATTTTGAATTCTTCCACTGCAGTTTAATATTCATATTAAATCTCTAAATGTTTGTAAAGAGATATTTAAGCTTATATGAGTTGTAGTTGGACTCGCCCTTGGGTTTTGGGCCGGGGTCTTACATATTCCTTGGGAGACAAGCAAATAAGAATAACTTCAAACATGAAATTTATTAATGCTCTAAATATTTCTTGGGAGACAAGCAAGGTAAGAATATCAGATTTATTCTTATTCTGGTTCATAGGAATTATAAGAGGAAAGAATTTCTTATTTGGAAAGAGTCCAAGTCTTTTAAGACTTGCTATTTTTGTGAAACCCTAGTACCTATATAAAGAGAGGTGATTCACAATTGAAGAGTTAAGCACAACACAGAGTATAAAGTAGAGAAGCTGGATTTGGCGCATGAGGTTGTGTTGATTTATTTATATTGTCTTCTATATTCAAGTCTTGTAATGAGACTATTTTTGTTCATCTCAACTTGGTGAATTGCTTTTCATCTAGGCGTGGCCTCGTGGATATAGGATTGATTAATCCAAACCACGTAAAAATCTCCGTGTATTTTAATTTCTGCAATTTATTGTTTTTTGAAAAAATTAATATTTTTTATGTGGCTGAACAGTAACCTGTGAATAATGATGCGTGAACAGTACTCGTAAACAGTGATGTATGAACAGTACTCGTAAACAGTATCTATGAACAGTGTTTTCTGAAAATTAATTTAGTTTAATTAATTTTGTGCTTTTAATATAATAAGGATAATTAAAATGAAGATTTTCTTAGGCTTTGCTTTATTAAAGAATTTAATTAATTAAGTCATTAATTAATTAATTTTTAAGAGTTCAATATTACCTATATCTATTTAAAAATATATCTAAATTCCTAACAGTATGGATTTCTCAGGTTTTTTGACCTTTTAGGGTGTGGAGTGCAAGTGATGATGAAAGAGAATCATGTTCGTAAAAGAACTTAGATACTGTTGGGAACGTGATGAATCATGCTCAAAATGTTGTGTTGCGGCCTTATTATGTTTACGCGATACTTCAAAGGTTAGGTAACTTAGGTTCCCAACCCTATGTCCCTTTTTTTTTTTTTGTTGAAAGGAAACCCTAAGTTTTCTTGGAAGATCAATGCTTGCAATTACCAAGAATTGGAAAGATCAATACTTGCACATACCAAGAAAACTAAGCTCTTAACAAGCTGGTAAAGATAGGTCTTAGCATAAAATCTCTATCTTTGTCGTGGTGAATAAATTTAATTAGGGGTTATTTGTTTTTATGTCTGAAGTCTTGATTTGGCTTAATTTAAGATGTTTTGATATTTTGGCTTGTTTGTTTTTTTATTTGAAGTCTTATTGTAAGACATTTTCATCTGAATAGAAAAAGTAAAATTTCCTGACTTTTTTTTGAATGATAAAATATCTGAATGGAAAATTATTATTTTTTCTCACAAATAACCTCATTATATGTGCTTATTTCCTACGTAGATATTAGTTGTCATATTAGAATTTCCCTTGATCTTAAATTTTACTTGGTATTAAATACTTAACATATATTCAATTTGAATTTTAAACAAATTCTTTTATTATTAGATAACAATTTTTTTTATGTATAAATATTATGTTAAATTATAAAAAAAATAATGTTTTCAAAATTATTTTTCATAAATTATATATCAAATGCTTACCTTTTAAACATTAATAACATATAAAAACTATTGTACTAGAAAACATTGTAAATATATACTTATTTAAACTTCAAGTATATATAATACTTTAAAGGTCATAAGTGTAAAAATATTAAAATTACGATGTTTTGAGCTTATAAAAATAAACAAATTACCACTTATATTCAGACTTCAAAAAATAAAAAAACAAACATATTATTCAAATAAATGCATTCAGACCCATTCAGATTTCAGTAACATTCAGACCCATTCAGATTTCAGAAAAAAAAACAAACACTACCTTAGTTACAAAGGGTATCTTAGTTTTTTCCCTAAAAAAGAAGGTTTGTGCCCAATTAGGTGGACTCTAGAGATTTTAGCAGCCAGAAACCATCTTTCAATGAGCTATATAAATATAAGGATTAAACGAGTATTTAAACTATATCCTAAATGAGAATTTATCTTTTATTTTACAACAGAAGTGTCGAACTCTGGAAAGAGAAGCCCAACATTTCTAGACACAGTGACGACTATCTAATATAAGATAACTCTTAACTATTGTGGGATTTTTAAAACAACACTCGGCCACATGAGGATAAAGATAACAATCCATCCGGTTAACACAAAGGGAGGTTTGAGGTTTTCGTAAATTCAACAGCCAGCTAAAATAATAAGACTTCCCTATTTACAGTAAGATAAGCTTACTTCCTTAAGGCAACTAAATTTTAAAATAAGAATTATATAGACGTTGAAACGGAAACTTCAGATGAAGGAAATAAAGAATTCATATGAGATGATAAAATTTCTTTCATAAGAGTGCAAATCAAGTTATTAACTTGCACCAGATACTTAACCGAATGATTTTTAAGCACTTTTCTTTGGTCTACTCGTATTCAAACATTGAGCTAATTATAAAAATCAATTTAACCTTTACCCATAACTTAATTTCAACAAAAGTCAATTACTTATTAAAATGTTGAAAACAAAATAATAATGCAACAATATCTTAGAAAGAAAAGAAGTATTCATCTTAAAACCCACCATAAACTAACAAAAGTCATTCCACTGATCCAAACATTAAAGTCATCAAAGAAAGCAAACATAAAACAAACTATATCCCAAGAGTTATTTCAGATGAAATAGACACAAAAGACTAAATTAGTTAACTAATTATTGAAAACAATAGTTTTATTAAAAGGAACAATGATGGGGACTAAACTTAATGTGTCTCTGAGTTAAGATGATGAAACGAATTTCCTTAATGTGGCTCCATGCTTCCATCTTCCATGTTGAAAATTTCCAAATCTTTTTCTTCCTCCATATAGTGTTCATCAGCCCTATGATGTATCAATAAGATTACGACATCAGATTAGTAATTAAATAGATGCAATTACATTCAACAAGCATAATTATTATCAAAAAAATATTCATACATAAATAAACAAAAAGAAGACCTCTCACCTGATAAATTTGATCAATATTAAGAACTATGTTCAATCCACATAAATAGTACAAAACAATGACCAAGATTTCCTTGATACAATGGATCAATGCGTCCATCTTCCATGTTGTAAATTCCCATATCTTCACCTCCTCCTTCCATCATGAAGGGCTCAATGGGTTCATCAATATTGTACCAATATTCATGTACATAATCGTCAGTAAAATATATACAATTAGGTTTACAGTAAGAATTATTTGATGCATCGATTGACAAGGAAGAATTCAACCCCAAAAAGAAGGATCTACATCCTAAATTCTCGATCTTGGTCCATTTATTTTTATTTAAATCAACCTGAAAAACATTAAATCCCACAGTTATACGGCTGTAAGGAAACTTTCTTTCCGGTTTCAACACTTTTTTTCTTGAGACAACGAATAAAGCTCCATCTGATTCTACCAAATAATACAAACATTCCACATGATCGCCAACTTGAATAAATTCAGTAGGTGGCTTAGCAATTTGCACTGGCATATCACCTATGATGGCAAATATTTGCCCTAAACCATTAATAGCATAAAATTGATCTCGGTAGTAAATGACCTCAAAATACTTGCTGTTACAAACTCTTGTCCAAACTTTATCACCAGGTCTAGCATAGGCCAATTTCCTATTTCTTCCGTAAATAAGCATAGCTTGGACTTGTGAAGAATCTGAATTTGGAGAGAATGATGATGATAAAACATATCTGATTATTATAAAAATACCAACGTCAGTATCATTTATATCATTAGTCCAATCATTGGAAGAATCTGGAAAGCTATTGATGGATGGCAGTTGAAGTTGACGAAGAGAACAAGGATGCAAGAGACTGATAGTCAATTTCACAGATTCAATATCAATAAGCCAACCCTTTGAAGAGAAGTACCTGCTGCTCTTATTTGATGCTTCAGGTAAATTTACATGGCGACTGAAGCCCTTTGAAATACTGAAAGTGATTGAATCTTTTTGGAGACGAAGCATGAGCCAAGGAATCTTACACATGGAATGAATTTCCAAAACTGCAGCCGATCTCCATGATTTGGAAACCCTAGAAAAAGATACAAAATTCTCATACAATTTTACTCGCCTTGCAATTTCCACCAAAAGATCGCCAGCAAGTTCTAACCAATTGGGCATGATTAATTGTACTCCCTCGTAGGATGGCAAAGTCAACAGATCTGGGCGTGCTATTTATATATTTTACCTACCAACATGCGGAGGTTTCATAGTTAATATTGTTGGTGTGGTGAATATATACATGAATTCCAAGATTTTTTTATTTAAAAAAATTAATGTTTTCGTTTTTAATTGTTTTAAAAAAAGAAATTCCCATCTCATGTTTTAAAACCTAAAAAATTAAATTATAAAATTTATTGTATATACACGTGTGAGTGTTTATAAACATAAATATCAAATAATGCAATGTAAAGAGCCTCTTTCTAAATAAAATACATATATTTAATAAAATAAGTCACTAACTTCAATTAATTGTTCATTTAATATTAAATTTTGAAGATCCAAAACTATGAGTAATTTTACTATAAAACAGTATTTAAGTTATTTTAGTTGAAATTGATTTGGGCACACAATTGAGATAAAATTAAAATCTCTATTTTTTGCGTCCCTCTATGATGCTATAATGTTTTTTACAGCATCAATAACATAGGAAAAATGTACCATTGGATCTATTCAATGGTACACACTACTTTTATTAATAAAAAATTTTAATTATTTTTAAAATAATATAGCCAATTAACAAACCGATTAAAATAGTGATTTTAAATTTAAAAAATAGAAATAAAAAGAGAAAGGAGAAAAACACTCACTTGAACTAAAACAAAGATAGGAAATATTGGCTCGAATCAGCAAACTTGAGAAAAAAACTTACCTGAACTAGAAAACTTGAGAAAAATATTTATATTAACCAGAAAGCTTGAGAAAAATACTCACTTGAATCGAAAAACTTGAGAAAAATACTCATTTGGACTAGAAAACTAGGGAAAATTACTTGAACTAGAAAACTTAGAAGAATACTAACTTGAATCGGAAAACATGATAAAGGACCAAAAAAGCTTGAGAAAAATACTTGAACGAGAAAACTTGAGAAGAAATGCTTACTTGAACCAAAAAACTTGAGAGAAATACTGATTTGAACTAGAAAATTACTTGAGAAAAATACTAACTTGAACCAGAAAACTTTAGAAAAATGCTAACGTGAACTGGAAAACTTGAGAAAAATGCTAACTTGATTTGAAAAATTTTAGAAAAATACTTAGGGGCCATTTGTTTTTTTGACTTAATGACTTACTTGGCTTAATTTCAATCAGTTAAGTCATTAAGTCCGTTTCTTTTTTCAACTTAATAAAAAATTTCGGTCATTAAGTCATTGTGTTTGTTTTTTTATCTGAAATCTGAATAGACCTGAATCAGTCTGAATTCTGAATAGAACTGAATGTCTGAATCTGAATGATATATTTATTTTTTTGTCTGAACTGCTGAAAATAAATATTAAGTTGTTTAAAAAATCTAAAAACTAGTATCTTTACATATACACCCTTACAAATTATAAATGTTAAATAAATAATAAACACATCAAAGAACCTAAATAAGATAATATAATATATTCAATTGAATACAACACTTTATATTCTAAATTAGTATATTTTAATCAATTTTATTGTAGTTCATGATGTTTTTATGTGAAAAATATTCATAAAAAATTATGAAGATAAATAATGCTATTTTGAAGAAAATAAAAAATTATAGTCTATCACTATATTATTACAAGTTATAAAGATGGAAATAATGCAATTATTAAATTTTATTTAGGTAATGATGAAAATTAATTAATTATATAGGGATATTTCAGAGAATATCTTTTAATAATATCATTAAGACTTTTTAGATTAAGCAAAAAGCTAAAAAAATTGGCTTAATAACTTAATGACTGAAAATTTTTATGAAGTTAAAAAAACAAACAGACTTAATGACTTAACTGAATGAAATTAAGTCAATTAAGTCATTAAGTCAAAAAAACAAACGGCCCTAAGTCATTAAGTTATTAAACCAATTTTTTTAGCTTTTTGCTTAATATAAAAAGTCTTAATGATATCATTTAAAGTTATTCTCTAAAATATCCCTATCTAATTAATTAATTTACATCCTTACTTAAATAAAATTTAATAATTTCTATTATTACCCATCTTTATAACTTGTGATAATATAGTGGTAGACTATTGTTATTTTTATTTTTTACTCTCTCCAAAATAACATTATTTATCTTCATAAATTTTTATGAATATTTTTCGTATAAAATCATCATGAACTACAATAAAATAGATTAACATATATTAGTTTAGAGTATAAAGTGTTGTATTCAATTGAACATGATTTATGTTATGATACTATATTATCTTTTTTAAATTCTTTGAGATGCTTATCATTTTAACATTTATAATTTATAAGGGTATAAATGTAAAAATATTAGTTTTCAAAATTTTTAAGTTAAAAAAAAAATAACTTAATATTTATTTTCAGCAATTTAGACAAAAAAAAATAAACATATCGTTTAGATTCAGGCAATCAGTTCTATTCAGAATTCAGACTAATTCAGGTCTATTTAGATTTCAGATAAAAAAACAAACGCCATCTTACTTGAACCAAAAACAAAGAAAGAAAAATACTTCTTGAACCAGTAAACAAAGAAAACTTAAAGAAAAACTTTTACTTAAACAAGAAAAAACTTGAAGAAAATACTCATTTGAACAAAAAAAACAAAGAAAACTTGGGACAAATACTTATTTGAACCAAAAAACAAAGAAAACTTGAGAAAATTAATTACTTTAACTAAAACAAAGAAAGGAAAAACTGGCTCGAATCAGCAAACTTGAGAAAAATAGTTATCTGAACTCAAAAACTTGAGAAAAATATTTATCTTAACCAGAAAACTTGAGAAAAATACTCATTCGAGCAAGAAAATTTGAGAACATTACTTGAACTAGAAAACTTAGAAGAATACTAACTTGAATAGGAAAACATGATAAAGGACCAAAAAGGCTTGAGAAAAATACTTGAACTAGAAAACTTGAGAAGAATACTTACTTGAACCAAAAAACTTGAGAAAAATACTAACTTGAATCAGAAAAACATGAGAAAAATCCTAACTTCAACAAGAAAACTTGAGAAACATGCTAACTTGAACTGGAAAATTTAAGAAAAATACTTACTTGAGCCAAAAATAAAGAAAGAAAATAACTTTTTAAACCAATAAAGAAAAAAAACTTAAGAAAAGTTTTTACTTGAACCAGAAAAAACTTAAGGAAAATACTCATTTGAACCAAAAAAACAAAGAGAACTTGGGACAAATACTTATCTGCACAAAAAAAACAACGAAAACTTGAGAAAAACACTTACCTGAACTAAAACAAAGAAAGGAAATACTAGCTCGAATAAGCAAACTTGAGAAAATTACTTATCTGAACTAGAAAACTTAAGAAAAATATTTATCTTAACCAGAAAACTTGAGAAAAATACTCATTTGAATTAGAAAACCTGAGAAAAATACTCATTTGAACTAGAAAACTTGAGAAAAATACTTGAACTAAAAAACTCATAAGTATACTAACTTGAATAAAAAAACATAATACAAATCCAAAAAAGTTTGAGAAAAATACCTAAACCAGAAAACTTGAGAAGAATACTTACATGAACCAAAAAACTTGAGAAAAATACTAATTTGAACTAGAAAACTTTAGAAAAATGCTAACTTGAACAAGAAAACTTGAGAAAATACTAACTTGAACTGGAAAATTTGAGAAAAATGCTAATTTGAACTAAAAAATTTGAGAAAAATACTTACTTGAACCAAAAACAAACAAAGAAAAATATTTCTTGAACCAGTAAACAAAGAAAACTTAAGAAAAACCTCTACTTGAATTAGAAAAACTTGAGGAAAATACTCATTTGAACCAAAAAAAAAAAAACTTGGGACAGATGCTTATTTGAACAAAAAGAAAAAAAAACAAAGAAAACTTGAGAAAAATACTTACTTGAACTAAAACAAAGAAAGGAAATACTGGCTCGAATCAGTAAATTTGAGAAAAAATACTTACCTGAACTAGAAAACTTGTGAAAAATATTTATCTTAACCAGAAAACTTAAGAAAAACATTCACTTGAATCAGAAAAGTTGAGAAAAATACCCATTTGAACTAGAAAAGTTGAGAAAAATACTTGAACTAGAAAACTTAGAAGAATACTAACTTGAACCAAAAAATTTGAGAAAAATATTAACTGGAAAACTTGAGAAAAATATTAACTTGATCAAGAAAACTTGAAAAAAATGCTAACTTGAGAAAAATGCTAACTTGAACTGGAATATTTTAAAAAAATACTTACTTGAACCAAAAACAAAGAAAGAAAAAAAATTCTTGGGCTAGTGATCAAAGAAAACTTAAAAAAAACTTTTACTTGAATAAAAAAATTTTTTTGAGGAAAATACTCATTTGAAAATAAAATAAAATTAAAATTGGGACAAAAGAAGGGAAAAAAGGGGTTTAAGGGAAAAAAAACAAAGGGAATAATAGATCGTGTTATCTTCGGAGCACAAGAGTATCATGTTGGAGTATATTGGGGCTTACGATTGATGTTGGTAAATATTTCTACACTCTGGGCTTCTGCTTTATAAGTTTTACTGATTTTGGTGTTATGGACGGTGGTTGTGTTGATTAAGAATTGATTAAAGGTGATTGAGATTGTAAATTGATGAGTTTTTATGAACAGTACTGAATTTAGATAGAGAATCGCATGCCCCAATAATTTTTATGACCAACTTTTATGTTTATGAATAATAAACATCCCAAGCTTCCTATTGAACCATCAGTGTTTTAAAATTCTAAGTATTGAATATATTATGAAATTTCAAGTTCGGTACACCGCTCCTAGAAAAGTATGCTTTTCTGTTGTAGTTCTAATTTGGATGAATTTTCACACTAGTAAAAAGTTAAAATTTATGAAACTTTTATTCCACATTGATAAACTTGTAATTTATCATACATTTAATTTCGGAATTTATTATGAAGTAGATTAATTATGAAAATTCAGTAAGCAAGGCTATTGCAATTTATGAAATCGATTTCCAGAATTGATGGGTCTAAAATATGCATGTTTTTGTACTCAAAATCAAGTGAAATTCTTATCAAAGATTCCCTTACTTGTCTAGTATGTGCATATTTAATTTTATGATTTTTGGGCTTTTATAATAAATGTTACAAATTTTTAAATCGGCCTTATGCAATCATGAAAACTATTTTCTAAAATTAAAGTATCACATTACGAATCAGCCTTTACTACGTTAGGAATAATAAATGATAATGAAATTTTTATTAGGTGTTATTCTATGCTTCTAATGTTATATAAAGCTTGTTTCACTAATTTTCGGTTTTTATAACTAAAGTTATGAATTTTTGAGTTAGGTGGCCACAAGTCTGAAATTTTTTGGACAGGTTTTTGACCCATGAAATGACAGCAGATTTTAAGTACTTTTCGTTGTGAAATAAATCACATATTTTTATCTGAATTTCTATTATGCTTTCTGTCATAATTTAAAATGCCATGATTTTTAGAGTTATATGTAAACAGTCATGAAATTTCAAAGTGTTGCCCTGCAGTATTAAATACTGAAAAGACAGTTTTGTTCAAGCAATTTTTGAATAAACTTACAACTCTTTCAATTATGATATATTTTCAAATGAAATCCCACATGTTTTAATAGAATCTTTGCAAGGTCTTAGAATTCTTGAAGGGACATTATATTGGCGACTGAGGTCTAAAGCACTTTGGCTTCGTGCCGGGGAATTAATTGCAACCATGCTAGGGCTTCAAGAAGAAGAATTAAGACGCAAGAGTGGTTGTTGACATGAACTCTTTTCTTCAGCAAAATTTCACGCCCGGCCTTGATGATCTTTCAAATAAACACATAATATACATACATTAAAGGAATGTTTGGAACATGGCATTATAAGGAATTAAAATACTGTTCATCTTAATTTAATACCAAAATACTAATACAATAAAATTAATTTAATACTAAATAATGTATTATTAAAAAAAACTATAATGAAATACAACATAATACAATACAGTGTATCAAACGTACCTTAAGTAGATATGGTACCTCTGATTGGGGCCTTTTAATCCCTTTTTACTGTTAATACCAATATATTACATATTATGCGCTTTTAAATAGGGGTGTACGCGGATTGGATTTTACGGATTGGACATCAATCCATATCCGATCTACGATTTTACGTATTATAAATTTTCAATCCAATTCTATTCACGGATTGGTTAAATTCAATCCAAATCCAATCCATAAATCTGCATATCAGATGCGGATTTAACCCAATCCATATCCAATCCATCATTTTGCAAATTAAAAATTTTTAATTCTGTCCAATTCAGGAACTAATGAAATAAAAAAAATCTAATATAAAAATAAGTTTACTACCAATCAAATTCAAAATTGATTAAGATTATTTAAATTAATTATTTAAATAAAGCTATAATAATGCATTCAAAGTTTCAAAATACAATGATGATGCTAAGTGAAATCGTTGAGTCGGAAGGCAATAATTTTGAAGTGTTTCTTCAATAGAACTCGGTGAAGAAGTCACGCGTCAAGGCTTTCGTTAAGTTCGTCAACTGCTAGCAACTGACACCAACACGCTACACTCCCCAAGCCGATTTGAAGGACGTTATGGCAGCCGATTACCGCGAGAGCAAGGACAAGAAGGTGACCGCTTGCAAGGAGAGCAAGAATCACTGGAGGAGAGGTTTAAGACTGGTAAGAATTTTTGGTTTTTTGCCAAGCTAATGGTTCTGTGCATGCGGCGGACATAACCTAGGATTTGTGTTTCCTAATCATTTGTGACTTGGCATTATGTGATAAGTTTAGCTTAGGATTTTTTTATTTTATTTTAGAATTTAACAAGTTATATTTTTATATTTAATTATTTAATATTTTTTATTTTATATTATTATTGGATAATGGATAAGATATATTATGGTCTAAATATAACTATGTAAGTATATAATTATATTTTTTAACTTACTTATTAGTAAGTACTAATCCTTCATATATAATATTTTTTAATTAAATAAATATTTTTTATTTTTTGCGGATTTATGGATTGTTGCGGATTTACAGAAGTTAATCCATATCCAATTCACCGACTGCGGATTTTTAAATTTTCAATCCAATCCACCAATCCACGGATCAAATTTTTACGGATTGAATTTTTGCGAATCAGACGGATTGAGCGGATCGGATTGAATTCTGTACACCCCTACTTTTAAAGTAGATCGTTTAAATGGTGAAGGCTTTTTTACTGCAGACCCAATTTCAAAATTTTATTTTTTATGAGACCCAATTTCAAAATTTAATCAAATTGTAATTCAAAATTTACTTACGAAATTCACCCCTTTTTTTTGTTAACAATAAAAAAAATATAAATAAAAGGAAATCCACAACTTCGACTTGGCCACCTACACCTGCCGCAGTTTTGTAAGGACAATAGTTAAGACTAAAAAGAATAAGGTGTATTCATTACTTTATTTATTTGTTACATTGACTTTAATTTTAGTTGCAACCATTGGCCCCGTAGAGATAGTATTTCCAACCATGAATTTTGTTAACAATCGACTTCAAAATCAGATGGATGATTAAAAGTTGAATGATAATGTAGTTGTTCACATAAAAAAAGATGTATTTGTTGAATTTTAATGGCATGTATGATATGTGTAGTTGAATTTTATATAACCACCAATCACATACTGGTAATTCAAAATAAATGCACCCATTTCATAACATCGTTTGCTTATTATATAGTTGACAAGATACTCAAGGGGTATTCTAAATTTTCTTCAAGGGTATTCTAAATTTTCTCCAGTTATTAATGTATGCTTGCATGTATTAAATGAAGATGCCGATTTATCATTGATTAATGATACATTCACAGCTCTACTTCCAAATCAAAGATTCGAGTTCACGCCAATAAGCTAAAATTAGATGCAGCAAACATCATTGTCGCCTTCATAAAATTAGATGCAGGAAACATGGGAAACAAGTGTTGGCGACTTTTTAAGCTGGATATCATTAGTAAAATAAAGTCTATGATAGAATTGAACGGAGGTTCCTTGAAGGGGTTGTTAACAAAAATGGGGTTCTCTCAAAAATGGAAAAAAAACTCCATCATCGTTCTCTCTGTTGATCAATGGAGCAGTTAGGGTTAAGATTTAAAAAAAATGAAAAAAAAAAAGTTTTTTCTTTAAGGATTTTTGTTATGCTGCTTAGCATTATAAAGATTTTGCTAGACAACTTATCATTAGAATGATCCTAATGCAAAGTGGGTTGCATTTAATAATGAAAGTAATTAATTTCTGTGGACATTACATCTATGATTATATATATGGTCATAATAATAATGGTAAATTAAAAATAAATTTAATGTTAAAACAAACGGAATCTACTGATGCAAAGTGGGGGTTGCATGTCTTTTTTAAAAGATTAAAGGATTTAATGTCTCAGCCTTAATAATCTGAATCAGGTTCGGCATCAGCTTGATGGAAGTGGTAAATCTGATCATAGCCTTTCCTGCAATAAAAATATGAACGCAGAGATCAAGACAACAAATACATTTGCAGAACTAAATATTCCAAACCATACCATAAATTAAACAAAATGCTACTGCCTTACCCATCATATCCACGATAGTGGGGACTGTGATTATAGATGAGCTTATCAAGCACCTGTTGATTAGATGGCCGGTTCGGTGACTTCCTAGCCTCTCTGCATCAAACATATAAACTCCTCAAAATTTTAGTGGCAAATCAAAATATATTAAAGCTCAAAACTTATAATTGGGTTGTAGGCTAACCTGACAATAAAGTTCGCCACGTGCTCACCGATACTAACAGCATCCTCTGAGTGTGGACATACACTCGCTGCCGCCCATTCAAAAGCAGCTTTCTGCGAAAAATAAAAAAATGATCAGCCTTTTCATTTCTAAAACAGAACAACTTGAATTCCAAAAAAAAAAATTAATTAATAACAACCTCTGGATGCCACTGGACGGCAGTCACCGGATAGTCATAAGCCTGCATGGTCGATACATACACCTGAAAATGTTTAATCAAAGAAATCAGAATTATAGAAGGTATACAAATTAATATTAATGTAAAGCATTCATTGCATATTGTACCTTATCATCTCTATCCGAGGTAGTAGTCAAGATCTTGAAGAACAAGGAGAGATCGATGTTCTCTCGCATTCTCTCAGGTGTTAGACAATACTGTTGAACAAGCAATATTTGATCAAATAAATATAGACCAAAGTGTAGAAAGTCAACTCATGATTTAAATAATTACAAGTTAAAATGGCCAGAATTTATTACAATGATCCCAATCAGGGAAGTCGTTTATGATGGGAAAGGGAAAGATTTGTTATTTAGATGGCTCATTGATGGCCCCAGAGAGTTAACAGTCCAGCCCTTAAGGTTTGGGATACTGTGAACTCTATGATCATGTCATGGCTCATTAATTCGATGGAGCCAGACATCGGTCAAAGTTATCTATTTTGGCCAACAGCAAGGGATTTGTTGATAGCAGTCACAGAAACTGATTCTAATCTGGGGAATGCTGCACAGATGTATGATCTGAGATGTCGCATTCATGAGACCAAGCAGGGAAGTAACACAAACACTAGTTACTACAATGTCATCAATAGACTATGGCTAGAACTAGATCTATTTTGATGGTGAATGGAAATGCACTGCCGTTAGTGCTAAATTCAAGCAGATGCAAAGGGGAAGTCAGTGTTTGAATTCTTGGCTGGTTTGCATCCAAAACAAGATGAGGCTTGCAGATGAGTACATAGTTTAGATCCTTTTCCTTCAGTGCAAGAGGCGTATGCTTATGCAAGAAGGGAGAAAAATCAGAGAAGGCTAATGATGGGGGGTTCAAAAACTGAGAATTCAGCTTTAGTTACTACCACATCTGATGCTGCCTTGTTCAGAAAACAATGGAATACCAGCAAAAAAAAAAAGATGAGATGGAAAAATTATGGTGTGAGCACTGCCTCAAATCTCGGCACTATTCGGGAGCTACTGATTTATGACAAGTTTGTTGAATTTATTTTTAACATATATCCCTTTTTCAGGAAAGCAAAATGTAAAAATTGCTGATGGAACACTCACTTCTGTTGCTGGAAAGGGTTCTACTTCTGTTTCTAAAACACTTAACTTTGAATTCAGTGTTACATTTCCCAAATTTGTCACTCAAGCTTTTGTTAATCAGCAAACTGACAAAGATATGAATTTTGTGGCTAAATTTTTCTCTTGTTACAGTGAATTTCAAGACCTTTGTTTCAGGAAAAAGACTGGCAACGCTAAGGAGGTAGATGGAATATATTATGTCGACGAGGAACAAGAGGTCTTCTTCAACTATCTATCTCAGGCAAATCACACTGGCACCAATTTATCATCAGAACTGAAATCAAATAGTGGCACCTAAGATTAGGTCATCCAAGCTTTCAGTATTTAAAAATGTTGCTGAACTTCAGTGTGAATTTTATCAATTGTCCAAACATCACCACACACATTTTCCTACTCAAGTCCTACAAACAATCTAAACCTTTTTCACTCATACATGGTGATATTTGGGGACCTTGACGTGTTACCAACGTGTCAGGGAAAAGTGGTCCATTACCTTCATAGCTGACTATACTCGAGTGCATTGGGTTTCTATATTCAGAGAGAAATCTGAGGCTGCCAAAGTTTTTACAAATTTTCATAACATGGTGCAAAATCAATTTCAGGCCAAATTACAAGTTTTTAGAACTGATAAGGGGAGGGAGTTTTTTTCTTCCATCTTGGGAACCTGCCTAAATGAGAATGGAATTGTCCACCAATTATCTAGTCTAGATACAGTTCAACAAAATGGGTTGGCTTAAAGGAAAAATAGACATCTTCTTGCAGTTGCTAGGGCACTGTTATTTATTATGATTGTACCAGAACATTTATGGGGGAAGCTTTTTTAACAGCATGCTACCTTAAATAGAATGCCAACCAGAATAATGAATTTCAACACCTTTTGAATCAATTCAGCAACTTTTTCCATTATCTAAACTATTTGACCAACCAAATGGGAGTTTACCGTGAAACATAAAGCAAATGGGTCAGTGGAGAGGTATAAGGAAAAGGCTGGTAGCTGAAGGTTTTACTCAGACCTACGGGATAGATTATCAGGAGAAGTTTGCTCCTGTTGCAA
This sequence comes from Clausena lansium, assembly GCA_030449835.1. Lineage (NCBI taxonomy): Eukaryota > Viridiplantae > Streptophyta > Magnoliopsida > Sapindales > Rutaceae > Clausena > Clausena lansium. The sequence continues at coordinate 966,587 of JASUUF010000109.1, read as the reverse complement.
AGATGAACCTAATACGAGTTCTATAGGATTGGTTTCCTTGTTTAGTTTAATTTCAATTATTCTCTCTTGATTTTATATTTCAAATCATTAGCCATAAACTTTCCTTAGCCAGGTAGGTTCTGTGTATATATGTTGTAACCTTAATTCATAATGAGCAAGGTTTTAATTCTTAATTAACTTACAATAAAATAAGAAGGAAAAGAAACATAAGTCTTATGCTCTTACCCTATGGTTCTCCATCACAATGGGATCTGTACCTAACTTTCCAAGCAAATGGTCGGGAAATCTACAAAAATAAATGAATAAAGTTATAAATCACTTAATTGACTTATTAACAGCCAGTTACTAAAAAATCAAAATAAATGTAACAAAGAGTTACTCACTTTTCAAAAACAGTTCCATCAAACTTGGTGTTGGGAGTGAACTGTAGAGTAGATGGGTACTTCTCCGTATTAGATGATTCAAGAATGTCCTTGTCCTGTTAAAAGAATAAAATAAATAAATAAATGAAGACTTAAACTAAAAAATACACAAATTAAAAAGTTATCTGACTCATACAAAATAACTATAAGAGAGTGATTACCTTGCTAATGAACATTGTTAAAAGTTGCAACCCCAAACAGATGGCAAAAAGAGGAAAATAGTCCCCCTGATCATTCTTCTCTAAAACTCTCTACAATAAATCAAAAAGCAGATAAGGAAATAATGGAAAAGAATTTTCAAATGACCTAGTTGGTAAAGAAAACAACAAAATTAACATGAATTATAAGGAAAAGTTGCTTAGTTTTCAGTCAACTTACCTTAAAAATTTTTTCCGCAACATTGTAGTACAATCCTTTTTTTTTTAAACCCACCTGTGAAAAGCACACCGTTCACCAGGTCAAGCTTCTGCAACAAGCAACACACGGCAACAAACTCAGTTAACAATAATTTCAAATTATTTATATAATTATTCATTGAATAAACTCCATCACCTCTAAAAGGCTGTTTTCAGGTTCATTATAAATCAGTGGGATGACTCTAGCACCTCCGGATTGAACAAGCTTTGCATACGAGGCAGCGATATTCGACCACCTAGATCCTTTATGAATTTTCTGGAGAGCGCCATCATACGGATGAGTAAGAATCCCAATCACAGGTCGGGAATCTAATCCTGGTCCAGGGCAACGTAAAATGGATAAAGCTGGGGCTTTAAAAATTGGGGAATAGATGGTCCATTCCTCGGAGTCATGTGGCCTCTCAACATTTTGCAAAATTTGCTTTTCTATGCAGATATCACGTGTCTTTTCCAAGCAGGCTTCCAGCTCCTCCTGAAAGTACACATATATCAGAATTCAGAACTCATAAACTCATCCAATATTCATACAATAGTATTGATAGATATGTTTTTACTTATTACCTTTCGCACATATTTGCAAGTTAAAAGATTCATCTTGTCCGTGGCAATTGATAAATTGTCATCTGACAGAAGCTCGTTGGCAATAAGAACTGCTGATGCAGCAATCACTGAGGCCCTGAATCTTGTAAAACTGATGTCTGTTATGAAAACAGAGAATTAGAGATCAAAAACGAAGTATGGAATAACAGTTACACAATCAACTTCTATTCTGAAAAGCCATCTTACCTCCTAATGCTTGGATGATAATCTCATGGACTCTAAATTGGATCCTTTCTCCCGCTGAGATCTTTCTAAGAAAGTACTTCACAAAGCATATAGGAGTAAGACTCACGTAACGCAACTCAGGCATGAATCCTTTGAGAATCTGCACTTCCATGTGCACTAGGTGTTCTATATATTGTTTACCAAAGTTCCGTTTTTCCTATTAAAGGATTAGCAACTCAAACAAATTAGAAAAAGAACAACAATCTGTTAACAAACTATTAACAAAAAAAAGTACATTGCATATACTAATTTACCACAAACTGTGAAAATGAGAAGGAGAATAAATCTTCCTGTCGCCAAGCTATCACAAGGCAGCAGTTGGCAGCAAGAACTATATCATCCCGCAATTGTCCCAGCACATTCTGATTAAAGAAATTAAGATTAATGAAGAGTCACCTATGAAATCGTAACTGGTATAACTATGAAATTACAAGTTTTGATAAAATAATAGTACCGGGAGTTGATTCCTTGAAAAGAATCGATCAAAAAGGTTCAGGCCAAGACATGGTATCAGTGCATCCAGTTCTTCACATTTGGAGCTCTGCATGAAAGAGTGATACTATCAACTTTTTTTTTTTAATCGATCAAAGATTGCACAACAGAATCATACAAACTTCTTATTTGCTTTTCTCTTGATTTGGAAGCACAAAACTTATTTTCAGAACCAAAAAACAAGAAGACTTTAGAACTTGAACCAGAAAATACTTGAGAAAATGCTCATTTGAAACAGAAAACAAATACTTACTTGAAGGATGACACGCTTTGCTATGTCCCTCAAAATGGACTTTTTGCTCTCAGCATAGCCCTCAGCAGCCATGAAATCAGTTTCTACTTTGAAATAGTTCTTAAACCGTTGTTCTTCATCTAGGCCAAATGCAAATGCCATTTCAACAGAGCAAAAATAGAGAAAAGAGAAAAGATGGCTTTAGAAGAGAAAGGAGAGAAAAAAGTTAGTATTTTTATGCTTGCCTAACTCTCTTATGGTCACTCTCACTAACAAACCTCACTCTACACACACACCCCCACCCTGCAGAGCCTCTGCTCACAGTACAATCAGGTACAATGCTATGTTTTTTGGCATTTTTCTAAAACATTAAATTTAGAGAATGAAATATTTTAAGACTACAAGAGACAGCATACTACACTATACTAAAAATCTCTCTCTCCCTCTCCTTTGTCTGCTTAAATATATGCTCTCTCTTAATTGCCTGTGGCAGACTGGCAGTGAGGGCTGGCAGACTGGCAGTGAGGGCTGAGTGTAAGCTTTTCCTAAATCCATTTTGATTGGATGCAACTTTTTATATTTACCAATTTTATGTAAATCTATTATCATTCTTATTTTACTTTTGTTATAAAATGAGAACAAAAACCCTGTGTGTTTTCCTTGGTTTTGAAATTTATAAAACTATCATCATTGCATGATTAAATTAGTTTTGTTGTTGATTACTTATATCATATAGTAATTAATGAAGCTAATCATGATATTGATGAATAAAACCATTAGCAAATATGAATGTAGTTAAATTCAAACATTTTTTTAAGTACTACATCAATGAAATGAGATCAAATGATTTTGCCAGAAAGGGAAAGCGATGAGAGTATGAGCCTAAAATGGATCTGCAGCTAGTATTGAAAGTTGGAAAGTGATAAATGAAGTAGAAAATGCATAAGAGAGTCCAGGGGGTAGTTTCTTGGAGACCAAGAATAGACATTCCATATGTGTATTCAGAAAATATCCTTTACTCCATAAAATTATTCATCCAATATTAGTGCTTGTGGTGTTGAAGCAGGGGGTTACTTGGATACAATTTACTCATGCACTTTAAAAATGAATAAAGTTTGGATTCATTTCCAGGAAAACAGAGTAACCGACTTTTTTTTATCATTTTTTATTATGAACTAAAAATTTATGCTTGTATTCAAAAATATATTTGCACAAAAAAATAATAACAACTAAATAAATGCAATTTTTAAGAATTCCTTTGTTTTCAATAATAATAAGAATAATACCAAATTGTATATCAGACATGCCGTACATCTATTTACCAATTACTGAACCATCCATTAATGAAAATAGGAATAATACTGATTGGAAGTTCAGAATAGATATGGAAACAAGTTCGAGAAAATCAACAGTTCTACAAGAGTTTGATCCAACAATAAAGTTCATTTACTAGCCTCCTATCTTCAATTTCTTGTAAAACTTCAAAGACAGGTGCACAAAAGTGAAATTCCCTCTCAAGAACAAGAAAAGATAAAAGAACATTTGTTTTATATGAAATCCTCCGAAGCAGGTCACTTCATAATAAAATCCACAAACCCCTCTTTGTTCTTCACTTCTTGCTCCTTAGACATAGATCAAAAAGTGAAAAAAAAAAAAAAAAAAAAGATTGATAAGATATTGTGGATAGAGATAACTGCAGCAAAAAATTACAAACTCAAGAGCAAATGATTACAAAATTAATCTACTATGCAGAAAATAGCCAGACCTAGCAAAATTCTACAGTCCAAATACCAGCAAAGAAAGAGAAAACTAATACATAAAAGAATGTTAGAAATAGTTTCTTCATAGCCTTTTTCCATTCTGATTTGTAAACATTTCAAAATTGCATGCAGAGGACAGCAAAATTTAGAGCATCTTTTTTCTTTATTATAAGAAGCCGTAAATAGTATTAAAGATGAAGAATCGTTACAAGGAGTGGATCAGCTGTCCACTGAGAAAGCAAAATAATGAAAACATTTCTGTACTATACAAAAATATACGAATCAACCCTCTACAAAACTAGACCAGCCTACTTTAGAGCAGTTAAATGGAGAAATATACAGAATACATAAACAGTAATTATAATACAAGTTAGTTAGCTCAAGAAGTAGGGAATAGTTTAGCTCAAGAAGAAGGGAAAGTACTGCTACGAGTCTATGTGGTTATTCTTTAAGAGTAATTGCAAGAAGCTGGACTCCAAAAACTTTGCGATGATTTCTGTGAGAGTTCAACCAATTAAACCACACTGTTCACTTTGTATAGCTGAAGAAGAAGAAATTAGAAGAAGATAACTTATGCTAAGAACCTTAGAAGTATCATAAAGCAAAAGAACAATCCGAGCCCCTTTTTTGTTTCTCACTGTGTTCAAATGCAAGAGTATAAGTCCGCAGGGCATCTGAACCTTAAAATCCACAAACTTCAGCAGTTCAACAAAAGGTGGGATGCCACCTACAATCCTGAATATATGACAAAGATAACTGAAAGAGGATGTATATCAGCTGCTCTCCTAAAAATATCATTGTGTGCCCAGGAGTTGCTACCATCCTTATAATGTTTTAACAAGACCACAAGATGCAATAGAGCCCCAACGTCAACTACAAGATGTTAATGCTCTGGCTACTTAACAGAGCAACATTCAGGATCACTAATTACTGGTATACAAAGGGCTTAAGCATGCAACATCAACCCAGCTACAGCTACAACATAAGAGAAAACAAAATCTATATCACTACATTAAGATGACCTGTGTTTGCACCATAAGTGTTTGGCGCATGTGTTTATACATGGTTAAGAAAACAATTTAAGGAAAAGCATCAAGTTTTGACTTTCACGTAAGTGTGTACTAAATGAAACATATTTGGGAATCTTAAAGCTCTCACACTCTTGCTCTTGCAAAATCCTTTCTTAAGTTTCTTTATCAGTCTGATTCTTTCAAAATGAAAAAAACAGAGCTTCGACGGCTAATTAAGTTAAAATTAATTAGAAAAAAAATATGCTCAGTAATCATAAGGCCCTTTTCCCACAAACATAAACGACTAATTAGAGCTGGCAAATTCAACAATCCGGAAACAATCAAGCTTTTATTTCTCTGAATCTATCCGAAAGCTACACTAATTGGAACACTTATATTACACAGTCGGCTTTTTATTTGACATCAACTAACCGAGACTATACACTACCACATTCTCTCATGATCAATTTAAGAGGAACAAGATTAGTGTTGACACTCAAAATAATAAACAATCTTAAGCGAAGCAAATGCAGTAATTCAACTCAGTGCAACTGTTTTTAGACTGTCCCATCTTTTTGTTTTTCAAACATGCATATAGAATATTAGTTATAGTCATAGAGATGAACTCCACGCAATCAATTGTTATAGAGTTGATAATTAGGGACAGTATTAATGTTAATAACCACATTATCACGATTGACAAAATGGTTTATGAAAGAGTCTTTAATGTCTAAAATTAAATGCATAAATTGTTCAGATATTACGGAAAAAAAAAAAATCAAATGAACCATGGCTCTCCAAGATCAGATTATTTCAAATACTCATTTTCCAACTAAATTGCTAACTATGACTACCATACACCATTGTCTTTCATTTTTCTTATTTTCTCTCATTTTCTTACTTACATGCCTTTACAGCTACAACCACCACATACCAAAATTTATTCTACAAAAACCATCATTTAACTCGCCAAAACCCAAAAATCAAAAACCCTCCTCAAACACCTTTTTAGTTTTTCCCACAAACCAAACAACAAACCACCACCACCACCAAAAATTTGTTGGGGGGGGGGGGGGGGGGGGGAGAAGAGGTTTTCCTTTTTCTGAGAAAAAAAAAATCCCATAATATCATATTCAACAAAAGGAGAAGAAAAACCCGCAATCACACAGGTAGTTTGTTAATCCACAACAGAACGGCTTTGTCAACACATATCCCTACCCTACTTATAAAACAAAGCTTCTTATAAAGCATATATTTGGAGAGAAGAAAAAGAAACCACTCACTCCAATATTGACTTTACAGAATGGAAATAGGTGCATATATATGGAAACAAAAACTACAGAGATAACTAATGATAAGCATACAAAACTTACACAAAAGATCAAAATTAATGTGCAAAACATTGTCAACATTAGTAATATTGAGTAACTTAGATTTTGACTCACCAATTCCCTAAACAGGAGACTACATAACATTTCATGGACTACAGCATTCAGATTCTTTCCAAAACGAAAAACAGTGCTTCAACAACTAATTAAGTTAAATTAATGAAATATAAACACTTACACACACTAATTGTAAGGCCATTTTCCCATTAAACACAAAATCCCAATTAGAACTAGCAAATTCAATAATTTGGAAACAATCAAGCCGTTCATGTCTCTGAATCCATCCAAAAGCGACATTGATAAAAAAAAAAAAGGCTAATAGCACGCAAAAATTCTGTTTTATTCGCTCTCTCCCTTCGGTTTTACATCAACTAACTGAGACTTATTCGTTCTCTCATGATCAATTTAACAGGAACAAAATTATTGTTGATGCTCAAAATAATAAAAATAACGAAAGATAGTCAAATACAACAATCCAACTAATGCAACTATTCATTCTGTCTTTATAGTTTTTTAAACTTGTTATTTTTTTTTTCTTATCATGTATTTTCTCAGGCAACCAAAATAAAACATACATATAATCATAGATTGCTACAGGGTTGATAATCAGGCAAGGAATTTAATGTTAATAATCATGATGAACAAAATGGGTTATGAAATATGCAACAATGATAAAAATTAAATGTACTAAATGATCAGAGATTATGCCAAAAAAAATACAATTCACGTCCACTTAATGAAAGTAACAAGTTATTTTTTTTTCAAAGATCTAATTATTTTAAACACTCATTTTCCAACTCAATAGCTAATTAAGAGTTTAAATCATCAAAACCCAAAAAAAAAAAAAATAAACCCTCCTTTACCCTTCTACCCGACTGAAACTAAAAGACTCAACTTCTTCATTTTTTCCCCCAATCCAAACAGCACCACCACAAAAAAAACAGAAGCTCCCCCTGTCTTTCCCGAGAATTTTTTTTTTAAAATTCCCATAATATCATCATTTAAAAAGAGGAGAAGAACAGGGAAGTTTGTTAACGGCGTCGTCAAGACATATCCCATGTTGCACATTACCCATTTATCACCGATAAAACAAACCTTCTTATAAGCCATATATTTGTAGAAATTGAAAAAAAAAACACTCACTCTAATTCGTCAAATTCTTTCTTCTCTGGTTTCGATATTTTCCATCTCTACGTGAAACTTTTACTCTGGTTTTGATATTTTCCATCTCTACGTGAAACTTTTACTTCTTTTTTTCTTTTTTTCAGCATTTTCTTTCTTCTCCGTTTCTCTCTCCTCAGATCACGAGTTGGACTGTACTGGTGTACTGGAGTCGATAACGAAATTTGTAAACATTTTTTCCCCTTGTAGATTTCCTTTTTCGCCAAGGACACGTGTTGGCTGATAATTAATTTTTTAATTCTGAATGTAAATCGTTAAAAGAAAAAGGAAAATATTTGGGCCTAACCTAAGCCAAGAAATTGGGCCTTCATTTTGTGAGCAGTAAACCCAGTTGCGACCCAATTAGGGGGCAACGCATAGAGTAGGGGCGGTCATATTGTCCGACCCGGCCGATCCGATCCGAAAAATTCGGGTTCGGTTGGATTTTAGCCAATCCGATCGGGGTCGGTCATGTTCGGGTCGGGTCAAACTCGGTCCAGAATTTTTTTAAAATCAAGAACAAATTCCTCCACCCGACTCGATCCTATCCGAATATGTTCGGATCGAATCGGGTCGGATTATATATTCGGGTCAAATTCAGGTTGAATTCCTTCCAACTTGACCCGAACCCAAAATTGCCCACCCCTTGCAGAGAGCAAAACTTAAAGTTTATTTGACCAGCTCAAGGAGCTAAACCAGATCAAAAAACCGAACCAGAGTCAAATGAACCGTCAAGGCCTTTTCAATTGTTTTGTACATATAATGAAAATATCAACAATTTCCTCAGTAGGTTGGCGGCTGAGATCAGAGTGAGGCCTTTAAAAATTGAAAGGCAGTAAAGGATAGTGAAAGAATTTTAGTTGATAAAATAACTAATTAAATGGAGGTGAATTCAAATAAAAAATTTTCCTATTAGCTTTTTACCGTTTAACTTTTCTTTTGTTTTCTGAACTTAAAGAACACTCTGCTTATAAAAATTGAAGAACAAAAAACAATTTGTTCTCCAAAATTTTTGTTACTATTATAAAATAAGTTAAACTAAATATGTTTTTTTAATTTTTTGTTTTTAAAAAACAAAAGGATAGAGTAAAAAATATTACTAAATACACCTTGAAGTTTGCTTGGTTATGATAAAGTAAAAATGATAATAAGAGAGTTTGGATTGGTGAAGTAATAAATAATATAATTAATAAAACACATGCAAGCCCAAACAAAAAATCTTTCACATCACTTTTTCTCTAAATTTAGAGAACACTTTGTTCTCCAAAATTTTTTACTACTATTATAAAATAAGTTAGTCAAACAAGTTTTTTTGTTTTTTAATTTTGGAAAACGGAAAATGCGTAGTAAAAAAAACATTACCAAAAGCACCCTAAGATTTAGTGGATCAAGATAACAGCAGCCAAAAATAATAATAATAATAATAATAGAAGCAAACTCAAATAGCAAAATGATTACAAGATACTCTACCACGCAAGGTCCAGCACAATTCTACGGCCCAAAACCAGCAAAGAAAGGGGAAACTAATAACTAAAAGAATGTTAGAAACAATTTCATGATAGCCATTTCCAATACTGACACGTAAACTTTTCAAATTGAATGCAAACTATGGAGCAATTAAATGTAGAACTATACATTTAATGTAGAACTATACAGAATCCATAAACAAGAAAAGCTTCAAGCTTTTTCAGAATAACAACAATTATAATACAAGTTAGTTTAGCTGAAGAAGAAGGTAAAATGCCTTTATGCGATGATTTCTGCGAGAGTAAAAGTAATTAAGCTGGATTATGATCCTCTCCTAATCTGATCACTTTCAGAATAAATTTTATTAACGTGATTAGTGGTTAATTAATTAAAAAAGAAAAATAGTTAAATTATGATCATACACTAATACTAAAATACAGGTGACACAATATCTGTAAAAAATCAGGAGAACTCAGATCAGGAGAGGATCACTCTGCTCCCCTTACAAGGATTGTGTCGCGTAGTAAGAGAATTGCACCCTTGTTTTTTGTTACTCATCCCTTTCAAAGGCAACAGTCCAATTAATCTACTTCATAATAAATTCTGAAATTAAACATATAATAGATTAGCATGTTTATCAATGTGCCATAAAAGTTTCATAAATAATTTTAAATGATTTTTTTAATTAATAAGAAAAATAATCCAAATTGGAACTGCTGCAGGAAAGTATAATTTTTCAAGAATGGTATACCAATTTCAGAAATTCGTAATAAATTCAACACTTCGAATTTCAAAACATATGATAATTCAATAGAAAGCTTGAGATGTCTATTATTTATAAAATATTATCATAAATGTTATCAAGGGCACACAATTCTCGTCTAAATTCAGTACTATCCATAAAACTCATCAGTTTACACTCAGAGTCGGTGGCGGACCTACACGTGTGGTAAAACATCATTTATATCCCTTACACTTTTATGAATTTTATATAATAATACAGTATCTATTTTTTTATACATGCCCAGAATTCAATTACCTTTATATTTTCATTAATCTTATATTATAATAGAGTTTTTATTTTATTTTCAAATATGTCCTTAATTCAATTATATTTTTTTCTAATTGAAATTAGTGACTTATTTTATAAAATGATTAAATTATATATTTATTGAATAGATTGAAAATATTAGGGGCTAAAATGTTATTATTGCATTAATTTATTTTTAAAATTCTAAATAAAAAAAAGTATGTCAATCTAACACTAAATTGTCACTAGTATTAAAAGTACTTACAAAAACAACATATAATAGCAATTATCAACATTTTTTATGAAATTTTTATGTCAATTTTGAGATTTCATTTATTAATTATATTAACTAAGAGGGCAACTTAGAAAACAAATTTTGAGTATTTTGAGGAGTTTTTTATTAAAGAATCATCAGCATTTGGTTCTTTAAAGAGAGTCAGAGCGCTTAGCAAAGAAACAGCGGCACCCAAATACAATTTTGCTGGGTTGTGTTTAGTTTATTATCAAAACTTTTGAGTAATAATATTTTTATAATTTTAAACGATGAATAAATTTTAATTGTTTAATTTATATAAGACAATAATTAAGTAATTATTTCAAATATTAAAGTATTACTTGTGATTTTTAATTGATTGTAATTACATGTATTGATTTATTTTATCTTAAAATTCTTAATTGATTTATTAATCCTCATATAATTACATGTTATTATAGGTTGCAATGTTAGATTGCATAATTGAAAAATAGTATTTTTTTTTTAACATTTGAATTGCCTTTTGTTTTCATGCTTATTTTAATATATAACTCTTTTTGTTTAGAGTACATATTATAAAAATAAGATTCTTTGTGTCTTTCCTTATTTAATGTATTTATTTCTATTTATGAACTTTTATGCTCATTTTAAAATAAAAAATTTAAGTTTAATCCGGAGTAATATAAATTCCTGGGTCCACCTTTGCTCTCAGTCATCTTTAATCCATTCTTAATCAACAAAACCACCATCCATAAAACTAAAAATCAATGAAACTTGTAAAACATGAGCCAAGAGTGTAAAAATATTTACCCAAAATCAACCTTTTCCTCATGGAATTGTCATGCAATGCCTCCTTTCCATGACAAATACATTTATGTTTTCTTCTCTTCCTTCAATCCTTTTATATATAGCTAATGTGAAGGGGGTCATTGGTCAATAAAGAAGGCAAATTTTGAAATTGGCATATGTTTGACATAAGTTTTAAAATAATAATGATAATAAAAGTATGTAAGCCTTTGTTATCATGCTTGAGGGGTTAACTTTGAAAAATCTTAAAGTTTTGTGACTAACTTCGTAAACTTTCCAGCTGACTGTATAGATAATTTTGCCAGAAAGGAAAGTTCTTGCCTAAAAAGGATCTGTAGCTAATCTTGAATGAGGCCTTTGAAAATTGGAAAGTGGTAAATGATGGTGAAATATTTTTTTCGAATTTGAGTTGTTAAAATAATGAATTAAATGGATGTGAGTTCATATAAAAATCTTTCCCATTATCTTTTTTTTTTCCTTTTTCTTTTGTTCTCTAAAATTAGAGAACACTTTGTTTACAAAAATTGAAGAATAAAAATATTTTTCTCCAAAATTTTTTGTTACTATTATAAAATAGGTTAACCAGACATGTTTTTCTGTTTTTTTTTTCTTATTAGGTAGGCACATATATATGCACACACTTTTTTAGCATGCTCGTTCGGTATTGTTTTCCAATTGCTATTTTCACGTAAATGAGAATGAAAATGTTATTTTCAAATTTTAAAAATGTGTTAGGTACCATTTTTAAAAATAATTTTGAAAACGAAAAAAAGAAAAAAATTCGGTACGAATATTTTAAAGAATTATTAATGGAATAATTTCTATAAACTTAATATTAAACATTTTATAATCATTTTTATTATTTAATTAGTTTGATTATTTTAATTTTAAGAATAAACTAGTTGATCTTGTTAATTTTTTTGTTTAAAGAAAAATGATAAACTCTACGTATTTGATTTAATTAATATATAAAAATATAAAAAATATAAATATTATAGGTCCCTATATGATGCTGTAATTTATTTACGACATCAATAATATTTTAATTGTGTACCATTAGATTTAATCAATGGTACACAATATTTGTATTAAAGAAAAATATAATTTAAAAATAATTGTAACCAGTTTGTTAACTCCCAATTAAGGGGTGGAGAATTTTTGTAAAACAACTGTGACCTCCCTTAAATTTTGAAACAATTTCACTTTAATAGCACATTTTATTTATAAATTACTTTTGAACCCTCCTTTAAATTTGTAATGTGATAATCTTTTTTAAATAAATGTTTCAAAATCTATTACTATTAAGTATAATATATAATTTCTACTAAGTATACAAATCAAATAAATAGGTTGTAATTATAAAATTTATACATGATATAATAATACCAATAAACCACACAACTAAGTACGTATATTTAAGTGAATATCATAATTACATCAATAAGCTCATGGGTGAGAGTTCTTGTAACCTAAAAAATACTTGATCATCCATGTTTTAAAAAAATTTAATATCGCATATTAAAATACTCGTTATTTTATATACTATTAAGGACCATTGTACAATTGATCATGAAGTATATATCAACTTAAAAATACTCGTTATTTTTAACACGAATTTAGTATACCTATTCTATAAATTTATTGTTTATGTTATGATTATTATTCTTACCTGGTAGGAAATTACACAAGCCTTATCAAATTTAAGTTTTACAAGCCTAGATATTTTCATTTTATTTTCGATTATCACTTTGTTAGTTTCATAAAAGTTATATCTAACATATACTCCTAATTAGCTTTTGTTTATGAATCATGAAAGATTATTTTATTGGTATCCTTTGATTTTAATTATAAAACTTTTATTTTACTAAGAGTGATTACTTTCTTATGATAATTAATGGTGAAAATAAATAAAATATTATGTCCAATAATATTTTATGGACAAAATGAGAAAAAAAATCATTTTATGTTTTTATATTTTCATTATATAAAAATGGTTTGGGACATTTTAACCACAAAAAATTTTGGCCATTAATTTCTCACAATCTAATGGTCGATATTGAAAGTTAAAGCAACATTTTATAATGTTATATCCTCCGCCATTGAATTGCATGAAATTAATAGCTTAATTTTGTTTTAAATATTTAAATCAAAATACTTCTGGTTATGTAGTTATATAGACATATATATTTTTCAATAATAATTGTTGAATAAAATATTTCTCATTTGTTATGACTCATAAGTATCGTTAATAAAACATATAAAAAATATTTTATTATAGCGCCTTCTATTATTATTATTGTTTAAGTATTAATGGTTTTGTAATTAAATTCGTACAATACAAATTATTATAAGATCTTATGAAATATAGACCTTATGAAATATCTTTATGTAAAGTACTAGTAAAATAACATGACCGGTTAATTACATTTATTTTAATGCTATTATATACATTTCTAATACCAAATGTAAAAGTAAAAAAAAAAAATGTAAAATTGTAAAGTGATAGATAGTACATAATAATTTTAATTTCAAAATTATTTGTATTTTTTCATTTTTTAGTGACTTAAAAGTACTATCAATTGATTAGATAAAAAATAATTTAAAGTATGAAGAAATATCACAACTTGCTAATTACTTGTTACACAATTACTTATCCATTAAAATTAAATTAAGGGTGAAGATTCTAATATTAAATCCAATGATCCAATTATTGATTGTGGGATTTTTATCCCAACATAATAGAAACTTTCTTTTATCAATTAATTAAAAATTTAAAAAATCTATATTTACTTGCAACCCCAAGGTTACCTACTAATATTTAATTAATTAATTTTTTGTCCATTGTATCAAATGAATGGAAGAGATTAAAACACTAAAATCCAAGAGTCCATAACAATCCCATTATCAATACTGTAAAAACTCAAGAGTATTATTGAGAAATCCAAATATTATAATGTAAATGAAAAGAAAAGATTATTGTGAGGGAAATTGATATTTTGGGTAGAACAACAACAACAACAACAATAATAATAATGTTGATATTATTATTATTTTGAGAGATTATAGAAGAAAATTGTTAATTTTAGAGTTTAATATTGTATTGGAAAATAAGGAAAACAAGAAAAAGTTGTTTTCTTATTTCATTTGTTAAAATTATAGATTGAATTTTACTTGAGCACATATTTGGTGTTTTCTTAATTCAGCCAGATTTGAAGCAATACCAAACATAGGATTCTCTTCAAAACGTGGCGTATCTGCGTCCAATTACAAGAATGGAGAGAAATAGCTTTGCAACCGGAGAAGCAACCGTTTCATTATCATCACATTTGGAAAAATAGATAACGATCATCATGAAATTCAATAAAAGACAAGAAAAAATAAAATAAAGAAGCCAGGCAAAAGAAATAAAGAATACTAAAACCATGGTCAATTTTTTGAATAATTTCCATCAACAGGATGCTGCTTTATTGATTGATGTTTAGTTATTAGTCAACTTGTGAGAATGAATCTAATGTTAGGCAGTGGCCACATGTGATGTGCATTGTTTCGCAACGTTTAACCGCACACTATGAATGTTGATGTTGTCTTAAGTAGAGTTACCTTTAACAACATTTCAAGTATGTGGTTAAAAGACTTTTGCCCTGTTGTTAAAATATGGTTAAAACCTCAGTTTACTTATTATTTTCAACAACGTTCATATGCAAGTTGCGATTTGCGAATAACATTTTGCTTAAAGAAAAAAAATTATATATACATTTCAATTACAAGCTCTGCAAATGTTTTAATATAAAGATTAACAAAAGCAAATAATATATTAATACAAAAGAATCCAGTAACATCTTTATGTATTTGTCAATTAATACTACAAGAATCTAATACTACAAAATAGTAATTCTCATATTATTATCTTCTTTCTCAATGGTAATTTTACATAATATCCCCAAAAACTTAACCAAATTCAATTCCACAATCTCTCCGTAGCAGCCTTAGCGATAAACCTCAAATTATCACAAAGACAACTCCTGCACAAGCAAAGACCAAAATTCATTAAAAAAATAAATAAATAAATAACTTAAAGACAAATAACTAATAGAAATAAAAAATCAGCAAAGGATATTACACAGGTGAATAAGAATCTATAACAACTTACCATATTTCCTTCCTTAAATATTGTCTTTACATATTTGTCATTTCCTTGTTTGTTATTTGATTGTTATGACTCCATCTTTTGTGATTCTACCATATGCATCTTTATTAATCTTGAAAATTTTTCAGTCAACAAAAAAATGATGGCTTGCTATAACCTGCAAATTAATGAATTTGTCTTTTTCTTTTTAAACAACCATTACATGTCAAAGAAATTTTTTTAAGCCTGGAATTGAACTAAAAGAAATTTAATTTGAAAAGTGAGGCAATAATCTGTTCTTATCTGAGAAAATAATCTCACAATCTGGCATCAACATCGTTTACAAAAAAAAAAATGTAATCAAATAAAAATGACATGTCATTCAGCATTACCATCAACTCAATTTATAATAACAAAGAAAGTAAGTGATAGAAACTCACTTCCTGCTACTGCTTTTCATTCCCAGCTTGTGCTTCTACCAGGTGATTGCAATTTGCAACTAGAAAAAAAAAAAATGACAATAACATAAAATCTTGGGATTCTCTCTACCAAAATATTACTTGAAAAGTCAATAAGGGAAAAGGATTTTAATTTTTAAGTCCAGATTCTCCAGTTAAAACATAACACAAAATGAGACCACATAAAAACATATACTAAATAATGAATGTGAAACAATAAAATTAAAAGCCATTAAAGCAAATTTCACAAGACCTGAATCATCTAATTGGAAAACACAATTTCAAAGACTATTCAAGCAACCAAACTCCTATTTCAAAAGCACAAACAGAAAAAATTGGAAACTAAAGCACAAGCAAAATCAACTAGCATAGCAATTATCATGCATTCATTCGGCAGAACTAAAATAAGTACTAGATTTCACAAATCAAATCAAGCAAACGAACAAAATTGATATAAAGAAACAAAACCACGAAGCCTGGAAATAGAGCCAGAACAGAGCAAGTCTAATTAATTTAAATGTACTACATTTCTCAAAATGTTTCAGCAACCTCAAACTATTTTCCTTCAAACAAGCCACTCGGTTTCAAATATACTAATCGCTATATTACAATCAAACAACAAAGAAATTAAGAAGAAATTTAAACAGAATAATGAAAAAATTCATACAAAATGAACATTACATGTGGATCAAGAATCCGTTTTCATTTCTCGACATAGCCATTTGGATCAAGAGATGCAAGGCCTGCTCTTTCCTGCAGTTCATAGATTATCATAGCATGAAAAAAATTAAAATCGATAAATCAAATATGAAATGAATAAAAAAATTGAGACAAAAATAAACCCCTTGTTCTCACTTGAGGTCTTGAGAGGGCTTGACCGAGAGGTCATAGGCTAGGGTCCTGTCAACCCATGAAGCCAAATTGGCTCTGCTTCTTACAACTCCCATCGAATTCCCAACAAATTACCTCACACTGCTATTGTTCTTCTCCAGCTGCTCGCCATTAGATTCAATTTTGTAGCTCTTTATCACCGTCGCTTATAAAATGGGTTAAGGTTCTTTCTTCCTTTTATTCAATAACGAACTAGGGTTTTGTTATTTTGTTACCAAATCCCGATTTGATTCACTTCGCACTTGCCATTCAGATAATGGAAAGAAAGGAACGAACCCAAGTGTAAACCCTAGAATTGCAACAATGAGACCATGATGAATTCGCTTGAAGAAGATGATGAAGGCCATGGTGAAGAAGATGGCTTTTCCAGCTACTAAAACTGAGTTTTATGGCTTTAATTTGCTTCGATTGAAAGAGGGTATTAGGTTTGGGTTTTGTGTTTGATGAATTTACAAGGGAGGGAACAAGTTTGATGATGAAAAAAAATGAGGGAATCATTGAAATTTCGGAAGTATGGGACAGTGGTGTCCAAACGTCATCGTTTAGGGAAAAAAAATAAAATTTAAATTAAAATATTGGCATTTTACCCTAGTATCACTTTATCAGCAATAGTATTATAGTAATGTCATTTTTCTACTGGTAAAATATTAAATCGTACTTTTATTTTATATATATATATATATATTTTTGTTAATTTTACAGTAATAAATTAAAATTTTGATTTATCTTTTTACTAATTTTTTTACACTCAAATAATAAATGGTTAATAACAAAAAAAAGTAAATAGATAATATAAATATATGATCATTCATTCGCTATTATAAATTAATATTTAGATTATTTATTTAAAATTTAATTAAAATTAATTTTTAACTAATTGTGGTACATTCTTATTAACAGGGGTGTTCAAAATTCAATCTAATTTGCTCATCTATCTGATTTGTAAAAATTCGATCTGTGGATTGGTGGATAGGATTGAATTAAAAATTTAAAAATCCGCAGTTGGTGGATTGGTATAGATTTACTTTTGTAAATCCACAAAAATTCGCAAATCTATAGAAAATAAAAAAATATTTGTTTAATTAAAAATAAAACTTGTAAATGTGACATTACTACTTACTAATAAATAAATAAGTTAAAATATAGATACTTAACACAATATTATATCTTATTCGATAATTATATAAAATAAAAATAATTAAGTAATTGAATAATTAAATAATAAATATAGCTTCCAAAACAGTTAATTTTAGTTAATTTTCATGTATTGATCTAAACAAATAATATTTTTTCTTCTCAGTATATTATATTTTGAAACTTTGAATGTATTATTATAACTTTATTTAAACAATTAATTTATTTAAATTCTATGCAATTTGAATTTGATCAATAGTAAATTATTTTTTATATTTAATTAGTTGAGGATTTGATAGAATTAAAAATTTTTAATCCACAAATCAATCCGCGAAATGGTGGATGGGATATGGATTAGGTTAAATCCGTATCCGATCCGCAGACATATGGATTGAATTTAATCAATCCGTGGATTGGATTGTATCGAAAAATTATAATCCGCAAAACCTTGAATTGAATATGGATTGATGTCCAATCCACAAAATTCGATCTGTGAACACTCCTACTTATTAACAACAAGAATGTTGTTGAAGATATTTCGTTTGCACATTGTCATTTGACCTATGAAATTCACTAAGGGTGTACGCAGATAAGATTTTGCGGATTGGACATCAATCCATATCCGATCCACGATTTTATAAATTATAAATTTTCAATTCAATCCACGGATTGGTTAAATTCAATCCAAATCCAATCCATACATCTGCGGATCAAATGCGGATTTAAACCCATTCCATATTCAATCCATCATTTTGCGGATAATTTTTTTTTAATTATGTCCAATTTAGGAACGAATGAAATAAAACAAATCTAATATAAAAATAAATTTACTACTAATCAAATTTAAAATTGATTAAGATTTATATAAATTAATTATTTAAATAAAGTTAGAATAGTGCATTCAAAGTTTCAAAATACAACGATGATGCATTCAAAATACTCATGATCTTAGCCCGTCTTAAAAATCACTGAGGCCCATATACTGTCCTCGTTTGGGTCATCCAAACAAAAGCCGTAACGGCTGCGTCAGAAATGTTCTAAGTTTGGTTTGCAAGGTGTTTGATAAAAGTTCCGAGTGAGCAGAAACAAGCTTTTCGCTTACTATTTTTTTTTTTCAATCTTGGACCACGGGCTAGTTTAGTTTTGCTCCATTAGCGTACCCTGTTTCCTTTTGAAGCTTTCTGGGCAGCAGCTTCAAGTGGAATAAATGCAGCTGGGGTTATTCAAGAAGCTTTGTCCAGATTTCATTTGAGGTAATTCTTGCTGATTTGTTTATTCAGTTTCGTTCTGTCTGTAGCTTTTTTTTTTTAAATTGAATTTTGCTGAAATTTTAATGCAGATTTATAAATTTTTCACCAAATGAGGAGATTCTGCACTTATTTATTTGCTCGAAAAACTTCTTGCTATTCAAATGTTAAGAGTACATTGGTTCCTCTCACTGTCACTCTCACTCACTCTTCAACCCATCATCACCAACTACCATCGTCAGTAACAATCCCATCTTTCAGTTTGTCTCCTCGCACTTTTACTGTTTCTTCACAATTGGATTGCAATGCAAGCAGTGGTGTTAGAAACTGGAGTTCGAGTCCTGTGAGTGATGTTGCTAAGTTATACGAAGCTGTTATCGAGAATTCGAATGCATATGATAACATGGAGAAGGCACTCGACAGTCTTGGTGTTCCACTGACTACTGATTCCGTTGTTGGGGTCCTTCAAAGGTTTCAATTTGAGGAGAAAATAGCTTTTAGGTTCTTTATGTGGGCTGGTCATCAGGATAATTATGCCCACGAGCCTCAAGCATATAATCTCATGATTGATATATTGTCTAGTACTAAGTATAAGGCCAAGCAGTTTCGACTAGTTTGTAGTATGCTGGACTACATGAAGAGGAATAACAAGATTGTTGTTCCTGTTGATGTTTTGTTAACGATTTTGAAACAATATACTGAGAAGTACATGACCAGTGTTCAGAAATTTGCTAAGAAGAAGAGGATTAAAGTGAAGACACAGCCGGAGATCAATGCCCTTAACTTGCTCTTGGGTGCTTTATGTAAGTGTGGTTTGGTTGATTATGGCGAGACCATGTGTAAGAGGGTCAAGAACAAAGTTAAACCTGATGCTAATACCTATAACATTTTGTTTTTTGGGTGGTGTAGAGTTAGAAATCCAAATAGAGGAATGCAGACACTTGAAGAAATGATCCAAATGGGTCATGCTCCTGATAATTTTACGTATAACACTGCCATTGATACCTTTTGCAAAGCAAGGATGGTGACGGAAGCAGCTGATCTTTTTGAGTTCATAAGAACAAAAGGTTCGACCATCTCTTCGCCAACTGCGAAAACTTATGCAATCATGATTGTGGCCCTTGTACAGAATGGTAGAATGGAGGAATGCTTTTCACTTTTGGGACATATGATAAACAGCGGTTGCCTTCCTGATGTTTCAACATACAAGGAATTGCTTGAAGGGATGTGTCTGGCTGGAAAGGTTGAGGAAGCGTACAAGTTCTTGGAAGAGATGGGCAATAAAGGTTACCCTCCTGATATAGTTACTTATAACTGTTTTCTTAAGGTCCTATGTGATAGCAAAAACGGTGATGAAGCGCTTAGGCTTTATGGAAGAATGATCGAAGTGGGTTGTTTGCCAAGTGTGCAGACTTATAATATGCTGATTTCAATGTTTTTTGAACTGGGTGAACCTGATGGGGCATTTGAGACCTGGCATGAGATGGATAAAAGGGGTTGTGCTCAGGACATTGATACTTACTGCATGATGAGTGATGGACTTTTTGATTGCAGTGAAGACGAAGAAGCTTGCTTTCTGTTGGAAGAGGTTGTAAACAAGGGATTGAAATTGCCATATCGGAAGTTTGATTCCTACCTTATGCAGCTTTCTGTGATTGGTGATCTTCGGGCTATCCACAAACTTTCAGAGCATATGAGGAAGTTTTACAATCCTGTAATAGCAAGACGTTTAGCACTGAATCAAAAAAGGTTTAGAATAAGCTTAAGAGAGAAGTAAAAAGACAGAAATTTAGAACGAGGAACATGAATGAATCAACAAGAATATAATGTACACATCCTGATTAACCTCCGTGAATCTTTGATTGATATGTTCTTTTATTCATTTTCAGAGAATGTATAGTCTCAATTAGTTGATGTAAAACCAAAGGGAAAGAGAGAAAAAAAAACCAGAATTTTTGTGTAATATAAGTGTTTTTGATCAGTGTGGCTATCTGATGGATTCAGACGGAAAAAAAAAAAAACAGCTTGATCATTTTACGAATTATTGAATTTGGTAGCTCTAATTGAGATTTCTTGTTCATGGGAAAATGGCTTTATGATTAGCTTGTGTTATTTTTTTCATTAATTTAACTTAATTAGTTGTTGGAGCAGTATTTTTCGTTTGGAAAGAATCTAAATACTGTAGGAGAAAGAAACTTAAGAAAAGATTTTTGCGGTGCGAACCTTCAAGAACATCTTTGTTTCTACAGTTCTGTTTCATATGCATGTATTTTGATTTATATTTCCATGGTCTAAGTTTTGGTTTATCTAATTTTTCATATTGCTGCAAATTTGTCCACGTGGCTGGCTGGGTAGGGTAGGCCCTCCTTTGTAGTGCTGTTGTATTGTCCATATATCTAACATGCAACTTTGCGACCTTGCAGTTATAAATGGAAGATTTATGGAAACCAAGTGATGAACATGGGATCCGTTTGTGGATGTTGGAAGCAGCTGAAAAGGAGCAGAATTTAGCCAAGCAAAGACACAACTAACGTCTTGTAGTCCATGAAATGTTATGCGGTCTCCAGCTTAGGAAATTGGTGAGTCAAAATCTCAGATACCAATATTGCTAATATTAACAATGTTTAGAACATCATATTCAATCTTTTGTATAAATTTTGTGCACTTATCATTAGTTGTCTTTGTAGTTTTTGTTTCTCTGTGTATGCACTTATTTCCAATCCGTAAAATCTAGATTAGAGTGAGTGGTTTCTTTTTCTTTACGCTAAATTTTGTTTTATAAGTGATAATGGGTCATGTGATATATGGGGGATATATGTTGATGTTGCCGTCGTGGTGGTGGTTCACTGTTTGGACCGTGGGAAAAACTAAAAGGTGGGATCTTTAAGGCAGATAAAAGGGTAAAGGAGGGTATTTGATCTTTGGGTTTTGTTGAGTTAGAAGATGTTTTTTGTAGAAGAAATATGGGTATGTGGTGGTGGTGGTGGTGGTGGTGAAAGACACGTAAGTAAGAAAATTAAAGAAAATGGGGTATAGTAGTCTTAGTTAAATAGCTACTGAGTTGGATAATTAGAATTTTAAATAATCTGATGGAGAGCCTTGATTTATTTATTTGCATAATCTCTGAACATTTAGTACATGTAATTTCAGTTGTTGAAGACTTTTTCATAAACTATTTTGTCAATCGTGATTATTACCATTAATACCTTTCTTGATTATTAGCCCTATAACAATCGATCGTGTGAAGTTCATCTGTATGACTTTAGCTATGATTTATATGCATATTTTAAAAAAACTAAAAGAGAGGATAAACTAAAAACAGTTGCACGAAGTTGAATCATTGCATTTGGTTCTCATAAGTTTGCTTACTCATCTTGTTCCTCTTAAAGTGATCACGAGAAAATGTATAGTCTCAGATAGTTGATGTAAAAGCAAAGGGAAAGAGAGAGAGGGAGAGAACGAACAGATCTTTTGTGTAATATGTGTTTAAATTAGTGCGGCTTTCAGATGGATTCAGAGAAATAAACAGCTCATCCCATCGGTCAAAGACTTGAGAATAATCAGCATGAAAACAGGCACTTTAATGACATTCGAATAGAACGACTTTCCTCTAATAGTCTGGAGATGCCTTGCCTTGTCCGTAACATTATGTCATTATCTATCCCCCACAAGTAAGGCAGTTTCACCTCCACTCAATGTCTCAATAAGCCACTTAGGTTTGGCAAAGTGGATATGAACATGTTAGTGACGTAGAAAATTAGAATATCCAAGCCGGTAGCCCTTCCTTCCGAGCCAGTCTCCTTTCATCTTCACTGCACTTTTATAGATACATTATAGATTTGAGAACGAAACCCTTTCTTTTGAAACGATATAAAGCCATAGATCCTCCAACGATTCTTGATAGGGCAGAGATGTTCTAAATACAATTGCCAGCAGTTGATTGTTTCCGAATTTTTGAATTTACTAGCTCTAATTGGGGTTATATGTTAATGGGAAAAGGGCCTTATGATTAGTGTGCATAATTTTTTTAATTAATTTAACTTAATTAGCTGTTGAAGCTACCTGT
Organism: Clausena lansium; assembly: GCA_030449835.1. NCBI lineage: Eukaryota > Viridiplantae > Streptophyta > Magnoliopsida > Sapindales > Rutaceae > Clausena > Clausena lansium. The sequence continues at coordinate 943,402 of JASUUF010000109.1, read as the reverse complement.
GTTTTCGTTTGGAAAGAATCTGAATACTGTGGGGTAAAGTAACTTAAGAAAGGATTTTGCAAGAGCAAGCCTGTGAGAGCTTTTTGGTTTCCATAGTTATGTTTCATATGCATGTACAAATTTTGATTTAAATTTCTGCAGTGATCAAAGTTTTGGTTTATCTAATTATTTATGTTGCTGCAAATTTATGCATGCAACTATGTGGCCTTGCAGCTATACATTGAAGATTTAATCAAATAAAGTGCTGAGCATGGGATCCGTTATGGATTTTGGTGGCAACTGAAAAGGAATAGAATCTATTCAAACAAAGATAATCAAATTTTTGGTGAGTCAGAATCTCAGATAGCCAATATTGCTATTAGTGACAATATTTTTTTACCTCAAATTCGATCTTTTGTACAAGTATTGTACACTTAGTATTAGTTATCTTCCTAGTTGTTGTCTCTGTGTTCCAATTAGTGAAGTCAATATTTTTGTCGAATGAGATTCATTTATCATGAATGAGCTGATAATGATTCCCAAATATGTATAATTGGATTCACACACACTTGGAAGCTGAAAGTTGATGTTTTATTTGGTTTTTATGCTGATGAGCTGGAGGTTTTCTTTTATCTAGGTTGTGTTTCATGCTTAAGTCCTTTGTATACCATTAAGCAGTTACCCTGGATGTTGCTTTGTTCTATATCTCCCTCTTATGAGTTGTGGCTTTGTTAAAGCATTATAAGAATGGTAGTAACTGTTGGGCACAAAATGGTATTGTTAGGAACTACCCTCCATAAAAATGCCAATATCAAAACCTCATATTTGCTTTAAATCTTATATAAATTAATACATCTCTGTTCTATTATCTTTGTCATGCATTCAGGATTGTTGATCGCATCCCATCTCTTGTTGTACTGCTGCAGTTTGTCAATGCAAAGGTTCAGAAGTCATTCAGACTTGGACTGTTGCCTTTGAAAGTGATGACGAACAAAAAAACGGGTGCAATTCTCTTGCTACACGACGCATTCTTTGCAAAGGGAACAGAGTGGTTTCTTAATTACTTTTACTCTCACAGAAATCATCGCATAGAGGCATTTTACCTTCTTCTTCAGCTAAACTAACTTGTATTATAATTGTTGGTATTCTGAAAAAGCTTGAACCTTTTCTTGTTTATGGCTTCTGTATAGTTCTACATTTAACTGCTCCATAGTTTGCTATCCTCTGCATTCAATTTGAAAAGTTTACATGTCATTATTGGAAAAGGCTATCATGAAATTTTTTCCAACATTCTTTTATTTATTAGTTTGCCCTTTCTTTGCTGGTTTTGGGCTGTACAATTTTGCTAGACCTCGCTGTTTTCTGCTTGGTAGAATAATAATTTGTAATCATTTTGCTATTTGAGTTTGTATTTTTTTTTGCTGCTGTTCTCTTGATCCACTAAATCTCAGGGTGCGTTTGGTAAGTTTTTTACTATGCGTTTTTCGTTTTATAAAAATGAAAAGCAGAAAAACTTGTTTAGTTAACCTATTTTGAAGAACAAATTTTTTTTGTTATTCAACTTTTGTGAACAAAGTGTTATCTAAGCTTAGAAAACAAAAGAAAAGTTGAAGAGAAAAAGGTGATGTGAAAGAAACCATCTCTTCCTTTCTGGATCAAATGTTTTCATACCACTCCTTCAATTCAATTATGCTTGAAGTAAGGAACAGATGGGGTTTGAGGGGTTAGGATCAGTTCACTCATTCCATGCTGTTTTAGTTAATTCCTTACATTCATCATAGTTATTTCAATATTCCTCAAAATGAAATCTTTGCCCCATTTGCTCTTAACAACAATCTTTATATTTTACCTTGAGAAAAAAACTTAATTAACCGTGAATTATATATTCTTAATAATTTATTAGAAGAAAGTGATTTGTGCCTAATTAAGTGTACACATGAGAGACTTTAGCTGCCAAGAAACCACCTTTCAATGAGCATAGATTAAACGGGTATTTAACCTAAAATATAGGGATTGTAAACAAGCATTTACCTTTTATTTTATAGCAGTTGCAAATTAAGAACAGGCTTACTACAATAACAGAGCAGTTATAATTTAAGAACCGACTCACTAGGATAACAGAATGAGGGATGAAATCACTTTGTCTTCCAGGAATGTGCCCAAGGAAACTACAGATACGACTATATATCTCAGGTTTCTTGGGGATTGGTCTAGGGCTAGCATTTTAAGGCTTGTAGAGTGTGACTGATGATGAAGGAGAAGTATCTAGTTAGGTTTTTGGGAAGGCTTAACAAGAAGTCTAGTGGATTCTTAAGAATATCATTGACACAGTAACATATTGGAATGATGGATAAAAATCACATTTTCGAAACTCCAAGAAGGGAAGCTCAACAATTCTAGAGATAGTGAGGACTAATTGACACTAAGACTAGATTACACTCTAATATAATAAACTCTTACTGTTGTGAGATTTATTTTTAAAACAATACTCGACTCTGTGAAATTAAAGATGAGACCCATTGGCGTAACAGAAACAAGGATTTTTATTAATTCAACAGCCACCTGAAATAATGAGAAGACCTTTCTATTAATAATAAGATAAACTCATTTCACTAATGTAACTTAATTTTAGAACAAGAATTACATGGATGATGAAAGGGAAACCTTATAAGAGAGAAGAGCTAAAGAATTCATATACAATCAAATAATTTCAGCCATGAGAGTGCAAATCAAGTTATTATTAAATTGCTCGAGATGCTTAACTAAATGGTTTTTAAGCTGCTTTCTTTAGCTGACCACCCCTATTCAAATAACTGCACTTAAAAATGTTAAATGCAAAATAATTATACAATAATATCTATAGAAGGAAAACAAGTATTAAAAAAAAAACCCACCATAAATTAACAAAAGTCATTCGAATGATCCAAACATTACAGTCATCAAAGAAAGAAAACATAAATAAACTATATCCCAAAGGTCTATTTCATCAGAGATACAAAAGACTAAAATTAAGTAATTATTGAAAACCAACGTCATTAAAAGGAACAATGATGAGAACTAAACTTAATGTTGCTGAATCAAGATGATGAGACGAATTTCCCTAACGTGCATGGCTCAATGCTTCCATCTTCAATGTAGTGAATTTCCAAAACTTTCTCTTCCTCCACATATTGTGCATTTTCCCTATGACGTATCAATAAGATTACAACATCATATTAGTAATTAAATAGATGCAATTACACTCAGCACACCTAATGATTATTAAAAATATATTCGTACATAAGAAAATTACAAAAAGAAAACCTCTCACCTGATAAATCTGATCAATGTTGAAAACCTTATTCAATCCACATAAGTGGTTCAAAACGATGGCTGGGATTTCCTTGAAACAACGGCTCAATGCTTCCATCTTTCATATTATAAATACCCATATCTTTACCTCCTCCTTGCATGTACTGCTCAAAGGATGCATCATCGTTGTACCAATACTCTTTCACAAAATCGTCAATGAAATATATGCAATTAGGTTTACAGTAAAAATTATTTGACGAGTCAATTGAAAAGGAAGAATTCAATCCTAAAAAGAGTGATCTACTACCTAGACTCTCCATCTTGGTCCATTTATTATTACTTAAATCGACCTCAAAAACATTAAATCCCGAAGTTGTATAGATATAAGGAAAATATCTATCTGGTTTCACCACTTCTTTTCTTGAAACCACTAATAATGCTCCATCTGACTCTACCAAATAATACAAACATTGCACATGATCACCAACTTGAATAAACTCCGTTGGTGACTTAGCAATTTGCACTGGCATATCACCTCTGATGGCAAATATTTGACCTAAATCATTAATAGCATAAAATTGATCTCTGTAGTAAATAACATCAAAATACTTGCGACCACCCATTTTTCTCCAAACTTTATCACCAGGCCTAGCGTAGGCCAGTTTCCTTTTGCTTCCATGTATAACCATGACTTGGACTTCTTGTGAGTCTGAATCTGAATCTGGACTGAATGATGGTGATAAAACACATTTGATCATTACAAAAATACCAACGTCACTGTCATGTATATTATTAGTCCAATCATTGTTCGAATTTGGAATGCAATTGATGGATGGCAGTTGAAGTTGACGAAGAGAAAAAGGATGAAAAAGACTGACAGTCAATTCCAGAGATTCAATTTCAATAAGCCAACCCTTTGAAGAGAAGTACCTGCTGCACCTATATTTTTTTTTGGGTAAATTTACATGGCGACTGAAGCCCTTTGAAATACTGAAGAAAGTAATGGTATCTGTTTTGAGACGGAGCATAAGCCAAGGAATCTTACACATGGAATGAATCTCCAAAACTGCAGCCGATCTCCATGATTTGCAAACCCTAGAAAAAGATACAAAATCCTCATACAATTTTACCCGCTTTGCAATTTCCACCAAAAGATCCTCATCAAGTTTTGACCAAAAGATCTCCATGATGCTGCCTTTCAATATTTTACCTACCAACATTTGGAGAAGGTGGGAGGATTCCTAGGTCATGGTTAGCGATGGACTTATAAAACAAAAATATCGATGTACTACGTTAGTTTACGATTTTTTATTTTTATTTTTAAACTGAAACTTCTTTTTCTTAAAAAAAAAGAGGCATATCACATGCTTTTCATTTTAAACCTAAAAAATGTCACACACACACACACACACATATACTTGATGTTTGGTTGGTATGTATAGATGTATGTTTGCAACTGATATGCATGCATCCTGGCCAAGTGTTGTCATATAAAACCATCATGATAACCAACAATGTGTTGGCTTCATTGGCAAAGGAGTACCCCTTAAGTGACTAGAGCTGGGTGTTATGGTGAAGGTGAAGTTCTCGATAGTTTACTTTTTAAATGGAGTATGTCCAAAGAAACTTGAGGTATGGATTTCTCAGGTTTTTTTGAGCTTTTACGGTGTGGAGTGCAGATGATGATGAAAGAGAATTATGTTCGTAAAAGCAGGGCCAGCTCTAACCAATTGGGGGCCTTAGACGAAATTTTATTTTAGGCATTCTAACGTTAAAATATCAACTCTCATGGAAACATCAAATAGTTAAAAAAAAAAAAACTCTTATAGAAACATCAAATATCTTAAAATTTACCTATGTTCAATAATATCTTGAATTACAACAATTATCAACAACAACATCAAAAAAAACAAAAGATATCTATTTATTTCTAAGAACATTAATGTTGTTTATTTCATTCACTGTTTCATCATTGTTTAATTCATTTGAAGTTGGTCGTTCAATAACCAATTCTTCACTTAAATCTATATATTTTTTACTAATTGTGCCAAATTTATCAAGAGCTCCTTTTTTAGATTGAACGAGCTTTTTCTATTATCCTTTTTTTTTGTAGTTTTTTTATATCCTAATGCATATTTTCTAGACATGTTTTCTCAAATCTTAAAAAAAAAAACAAATAAACAAAATGCAATTTTTTCTTTCTAGATTATTCACGCCATAAATCAATACAAAAAATTAAAAATAAATTAAATTTAAAAAGGATAAGAAAAATAATAATTAAAAAGAGAAAAAAATAATAGAATGAGAGCACCTGGAATTGACTAGATGAACATGATGATGGCAATGAGTATACGATTTGTAGAGAAAAAGAAGAGAGGAAGAATTTTTTTTTTGCTAATGCAATGTGTATCCGTTTATTGATAACGAGGATTTAAATATATGTTAATGAAATAATAAAAGTTAGCTCCCAAATCAATTGTGAACAATTTTAATAAGAGTTAGTTTTGGAAAGGGAAAGGATTGAATTGTTTTTGAAAATAGTAGAAAAAAATAATGAAGTAAAGCTCCAAATAATTAGAGTGAGGCTATTTGCACTCTAAAAATTACTTTCAACACTCTTATTCTATTAAATTATTTTATTACAAAAATATCTATCATGTAAATTACTAATAAGGACTCTCTAATAAACTAACAGAATATAATTACTATGAACACTCAGTATATAATTCTCTTGCCATAAATCCTAAAAATCTTATTTTCAATCTCTTAAACAATATTTAGTTAAACAAGAAGCAAATCAATACTTTTAATGTATTTTGAATATATTTTTGCTTTTTGATTTAAAAAAAAAAGTTTTTTTTTTGTAATCTTCTCCTTCTTCTTCCTTCTTTTAATCTTCTTCTCTTTCTTCGCCTGCGTCATCTTCTTCTTCAATTTTTTTTTGTGCCAAATGGATTTTTTTTTCAATTGTTAGGTTAAAAAAATTGGGTGTAAAACCAATATTGAACATATTCTTTAATAGACAAAAAATAATAACTAAAACTTATGTTAAAGAATTTGTTTAGAACTTAATTTGATTCTATTATTGTTTATACTAAATTATTATTAATTCATTTTGGATGTGCTAAATAGTTTGATTGGTGTTTTGAGTAAATTAATTTAACTAGTTTAAGTAAGGTCTTTTTTGGTAATTTAAAGAGTGCAGAAAGTAAAACTTAATTTTTTAAATTTAACACATGAGTGTATAGAGTAATAGAGTGTTCAAAATAATTTTTAGAGTGTAAATAGCCCCACCCAAATAATTGTTATAGTTAACAATTATAAGAGTTATTTTTGGAAAGGGAAAGCACTGAATTTTTTTTTTAGAAATAGTAGAAAAAAAATAATGAAGTAACGTTCCGAATAATTATTATACTATTAAAATATATCTTATATTTAAGGTGAAGATTATTATCAAATAAGAGAGACAATTATGAATTAGAGAAATAATATGATAAAGCCTAAAAATTAGGCTTTTCTACAATATATATATATATATAAAACTTTATTTTTAAATATTAAAAAACGATATCTAAAAATTGGGGTCTTCCTAAATATGAGGCCCTAGGCGACTGCCTAGTTCGCCTAGTACTAAAGCCGCCGTTGCCTAAAAGAATATATATATTGTTGGGGATGTGATGATTCATGCTTAAAATGTTGTGTTGCAGCCTTATTATGTTTACGCGGTACTTCAAAGGTTAGGTTACTAATCCTTTTGACTTTTTTTTTTTGTGTTGAAAGGAAACCCTAAGTTTTCTTGGAAGATCAATGCTTGCAATTACCAAGAATTGGAAAGATCAATACTTGCACATACCAAGAAAACTAAGCTCTTAACAAGCTGGCAAAGATAGACCTTAGCACAAAATCTCTATTTTTGTCGTGGCAAAGAAACTTAATTAGCTACAAAGGGTATCTTAGTTTTTTTCCCTAAAAAAGGAGGTTTGTGCCCAATTAGGTGGACTCTTAATGAGCTATATAAATATAAGGATTAAACAAGTTTTTAAACTATATCTTGAATGAGAATTTATCTTTTATTTTACAACAGAAGTGTCGAACTCTGGAAAGAGAAGTCCAATAGTTCTAGACACTGTGAGGACTATCTAATACAAGATAACTCTTAACTGTTGTGGGATTTTTAAAACAACACTCAGGCCACATGAGGTTAAAGATAACAATCCATCCGGTTAACGCAAAGGGAGGTTTGAGGTTTTCGTAAATTCAACAGCTAGCTAAAATAATAAGGCTTCCCTATTTACAGTGAGATAAGCTTACTTCCTTAAGGAAACTAAATTTTAAAAAAAGAATTATATAGATGATGAAACGGAAACTTCAGATGAAGGAAATAAAGAATTCATATGAGATGATAAAATTTTTGCCATAAGAGTGCAAATCAAGTTATTAACTTGCACCAGATACTTAACCGAATGGTTTTTAAGCACTTTTCTTTGGTCTACCCGTATTCAAACCTTGAGCTAATTATAAAAATCAATTTAACCTTTACCCATAACTTAATTTCAACAAAAGTCAATTACTTATTAAAATGTTGAAAACAAAATAATAATGCAACAATTTCTTTGAAAGAAAAGAAGTATTCATCTTAAAACCCACCATAAACTAACAAAAGTCATTCCACTGATCCAAACATTAAAGTCATCAAAGAAAGCAAACATAAAACAAACTATATCCCAAGAGTTATTTCAGATGAAATAGACACAAAAGACTAAATTAGTTAACTAATTATTGAAAACAATAGTTTTATTAAAAGGAACAATGATGGGGACTAAACTTAATGTGTCTCTGAGTTAAGATGATGAAACGAATTTCCTTAATGTGGCTCCATGCTTCCATCTTCCATGTTGAAAATTTCCAAATCTTTTTCTTCCTCCATATAGTGTTCATCAGCCCTATGATGTATCAATAAGATTACGACATCAGATTAGTAATTAAATAGATGCAATTACATTCAACAAGCATAATTATTATCAAAAAAATATTCATACATAAATAAACAAAAAGAAGACCTCTCACCTGATAAATTTGATCAATATTAAGAACTATGTTCAATCCACATAAATAGTACAAAACAATGACCAAGATTTCCTTGATACAATGGATCAATGCGTCCATCTTCCATGTTGTAAATTCCCATATCTTCACCTCCTCCTTCCATCATGAAGGGCTCAATGGGTTCATCAATATTGTACCAATATTCATGTACATAATCGTCAGTAAAATATATACAATTAGGTTTACAGTAAGAATTATTTGATGCATCGATTGACAAGGAAGAATTCAACCCCAAAAAGAAGGATCTACATCCTAAATTCTCGATCTTGGTCCATTTATTTTTATTTAAATCAACCTGAAAAACATTAAATCCCACAGTTATACGGCTGTAAGGAAACTTTCTTTCCGGTTTCAACACTTTTTTTCTTGAGACAACGAATAAAGCTCCATCAGATTCTACCAAATAATACAAACATTCCACATGATCGCCAACTTGAATAAATTCAGTAGGTGGCTTAGCAATTTGCACTGGCATATCACCTATGATGGCAAATATTTGCCCTAAACCATTAATAGCATAAAATTGATAAATGACATCAAAATACTTGCTGTTACAAACTCTTGTCCAAACTTTATCACCAGGTCTAGCATAGGCCAATTTCCTATTTCTTCCGTAGATAAGCATAGCTTGGACTTGTGAAGAATCTGAATTTGGAGAGAATAATAATGATAAAACACATCTGATTATTATAAAAATACCAACGTCAGTATCATTTATATCATTAGTCCAATCATTGGAAGAATCTGGAAAGCTATTGATGGATGGCAGTTGAAGTTGACGAAGAGAACAAGGATGCAAAAGATTGATAGTCAATTTCACAGATTCAATATCAATAAGCCAACCCTTTGAAGAGAAGTACCTGTTGCTCCTATTTGATGCTTCAGGAAAATTTACGTGGCGACTGAAGCCCTTTGAAATACTGAAGAAAGTGATTGAATCTTACACATGGAATGAATTTCCAAAACTGCAGCCGATCTCCATGATTTGCAAACCCTAGAAAAAGATACAAAATCCTCATACAATTTTACTCGCCTTGCAATTTCCACCAAAAGATCTCCCGCAAGTTCTGACCAATTGGGCATGATCTCGTAAGATGGCAAAGTGGACAGATCTGGGCGTGCTATTTATATATTTTACCTACCAACATGCGGAGGTTTCATAGTCAATATTGTTGGTGTGGTGAATATGTACATGAATTCTAAGATTTTTTTTTATTTAAAAAAATTAATGTTTTCGTTTTTAATTTGTTTTAAAAAAAGAAATTCCCCATCTCATGTTTTAAAATCTAAAAAATTAAATTATAAAATTTATTGTATATACACTTGTGAGTGTCTATAAACATAAATATCAAATAAATTGATGTGAAGAACCACTTTCTAAATAAAATACATATGTTAAATAAAATAAGTCACTAACTTCAATTAATTGTTCGTTTAATATTAAATTTTGAAGATCCAAAACTATGAGTAATTTTACTATAAAACAGTATTTAAGTTATTTTAGTTGATATTAATTTGGGGACACACTTGAGATAAAATTAAAATCTCTATTTTTTGCATCCCTCTATGATGCTATAATGTTTTTTACAGTATCAATAACGTAAGAAAAATGTACCATTGAATCTATTCAATGGTACACATTATCTTTATTAATAAAAAATTTTAATTATTTTTAAAATAATATAGCCAATTAATAAAACGATTAAAATAGTGATTTTAAATTTAAAAATAAAAATGAAAATAAAAAGAGATAGGAGAAAATTATCTTTTAATTAATTACTTAACTAATTATTACTATATTAAATTATATTAAGTAAATGAATGAGATTAAAACACTTAAATCTAACAATTCACAACAATCCTACCATCAATACTGTAAAAATAAATACAACATCGTACATAAATCAAGCTATAAATATTTATATTAAAAATATCATTAAAATGTAATGAAGGTACTAAATTTTTTGGTCGCTAGGCGGGCTGCAGCCCGGTTTAGCTACCAGTAAATCCGCCACAGCATAAATAATCAATTTGCATACTTGAAAGTGTCAAATTTATCCACGAGTGATCCAACAAATACGTAGTAGTTGTAACTGATATATTGGGGGTAGAGGATGCACATTCAACCTTTTAACCGTGGTTTGGTCTTCTATAACAATTGGAGAATTGATGCAAATGGATCAAGATTATTTCTTGTCAAATTCAAGCATACATGGAGACAAAGTTAATCAAGAAAGACAACCTGAACACAAGCGCATGGCTTCGGAGGCTTCGCAAATCGCAAGATAATTGGCCAAGCCCTATTCAATTTGAATTAAGGACATCACGTGTGAGATGGATAAATTAGATTATAATTTCAAATTGCATGTTGCTTTATTATTTGATTAAGAATCGGATTCAGATTTGCATGCATCAGAGGCGGTGGATGCATATTATAAATAAAGCCATTAGAGAGTTATTCGAGCATTAGACATTTATTTGTGCGGCTTCGATTTTGTACTTCAGCTTTCCATTTAGGTAGATTCGACTGAGTTGATTCAATCAGTGTTATCTATAAAAATAGATCTAAATTTCCTTACACACATAAATATTCCATATTGTGCTTCTATTCTACGACATATCAAATTTTCTCCAAGAAGCTACTTGTCACGGGATGAGTATTCTTAGGCTTGGAATTTTGGACGGCCCGTTACATATTGCATTCGCTCTTGAACCAGGAATTGTGTCAGCAAACAGACACTTGTTAATTAGACTTTGTTTTGTTATAGAAATATACACTTGTTAATTAGACTTTGTTTTGTAATAGAAATAATGGAAATCTTAAGGAGAAATAAAGAGAGAGATCTTTTGCTTCTTGTGGCTGATTCACTAGATGAAAGCTCGATATTTTGATTTTGGCTGCGGAGAAGTTTTTATCGAAGAAGAGAAATGGCGATGGTGAGCTTTATTGAAGTTTTTATCTGTAGGTTAGAGTGATTGTATCAAAAGTAACTTTTTTAAAAAATTGCTAAAAGTTAAAATGGTCTTCATACCTGCACACATGTCAAGTGCACACCGATCACATGCACGAGCTACCCATCACCTCATATGTTACATGAGTTACCCATCTGCACACATCACATCAACAGCACTCACACAGCTTGAGTGACGGTGGAATCAAGCTATAAATATGGCATTTGTAATGTCAATGTTTTTTGCTCTTTACAGTTTACAGTTCAATAAAATCGCGAGAAAATCACAATTTTCATGGCTTCCTTTCATTTTAGCTAAATTATTCTTTCTTAATTAATCAATATTACCATTGTAAAAAACTAACACAAATGTATGTTAGAAAAATAGCTTATAAATAGCTATTTAAGTAGCATGTATTGAATGGGATCCACTCAGCGAAAGTAAAAGATCTTAAGGGTTTCAGATTCTACATCGCAAATACTTTGAGATGATATATTTACATGTTCAAAATGATGCTTGGGTGAATGAGAAATTGCCTCTCAAAGTGCACCCTTGGAATAAGAAATTTAAAAGGAAACGGAGCTTATCCTACGTGGGGAAAACAAGCTTAGGATTTTGGGTTTATATATGTTTACTCACCCTTACACGAGTAAGAATAATAAGGACAGAGGCTCTCTCTACGTGCGCTTGCGCAGGGGGGGTGCAAATTCCATCCCGATTCGGCATATTTCATCATGTGTGCCTGCACGTCCTGCGTACATGAATATCGGCCCAAAAATCGCTCAAGCCTGTATGGGCTAGTTTTTGATTTCCTTTTAAATTTTTTTAACATATTTAATTAAAAATCTATTTGATTTTCAGAATTAAATCAGGATTTATAGAATTCAATTTTTGAATTTAATTGGTTGTTACAATTGAATTAATTCATAATTCAATATTATTTGAATTAAATCAGCTGGCTGTTACAGGATTAAATTTTGAATTTAATCAGTTGTTAATGGAGCCAATTAAATCAGCAGCTGTTATGAAATCAATATTCAATTTAATCAACAGCAGTTACATCCCTTGCTGATTATAAAAAGGTAGTTCTTCCCTTCTGTTTGGAATATATAGAAAAATCACAGAGCACAACAAATTTCTTCTTCCTCTCGTCGTTCTATTTTGATAAAGCGTTCTGCCACTATTGAAGTTCGTCAAAATTTGCCGTTTGTGCTTAACGGACAAATTCATTCCCGTTGAATCCTGGGAAGCAGAGACCAACGTAACCTGAAGCACTCCAACAGGTGGTCAATCTGTTTTAAGGAAGCTGTCATCGCACAGGCCTTGGGTTTTCTTGTTTCTGTTGCTGCTTTTCTAACGTTCTTCTACAGCTTTATGGTTATATATTCTATTGGTTGCTGATATTTTGTTGTAATTAATGTGCTGTAATTCGTTTATTGTAGTTGATTATTGTATTAAGTTAATTTTACTGTATTGAATTACTTTGTGATACTATTTCAATTGGTGTCTCACTGATTATTTTGCAATAATGTATAGTTGAAAAAATGTCAAATATGTTTTATACATACACTAACTGTCATTTATATTTGAGCTATACCTAATATTTGATGAAGTGATAAATAAATTTGATAATTTATATAAACTATCAACTAATAAATGTCAAATTAATATACTTATTTTTGTTGTAGTGAATGACTTTGATTAATTCATGGTGAGTTTTTAGATGAATACTTGTACATTTTAAATACGTTTTTAACATTTTTTTCTTTTTAAAGCATAGGTGGTGAAATTGATTTTTGATTAACTTGAAGATTTGATCACTCAGTTAAACCTCTTGAGCAAATTAATAAATTGATTTGCACTCTTATACATAATAGAAATTGTTTGATTGCATATGAATTCTTAATTTCCTTTATCTTTTAAGGTTTCCTTTCATCATCTTGTTCTAAAATTGAGTTACGTTGTGGAAGTGGGTTTACTTTATTATGAACAGGGAGGTCTTGTTAGTGTTTCAAGCAGTTACTGAAAATTAAAATCTCCCTATGATGTAGGACGTTATTTTAATTATTTTCGGATTCTAGAATTTTAATTAGAGTCAATTTTCTATTTTAATTAGAGTTAAATAAACAATGTGTTTTAGTCTTTTATTTCTATTATAATTGTGATTTAGCTTTTCTTTTTGAAGTAGGTTTACTCTATTATAAATAGAGAGGTCTTGTTATTATTTTCATAACTTCAATTATTCAATGAAATTTTCCTTTTATAATTTCCTCTGGGATTATCTATTAAAACCTTCCTTGTAGAGTCGTTTGGATTAGAACGTCATCTAATCTCGCTTTATAGCGTTATTAAAAATCTCATTGAGTCGTTTGGATTAGAACGGATCTAATCACGCTTCGATTAGAGCGTAAACTAATCGCGTTGGCTTGGTCCGTACTAGAACGATACCTAATATTTTCTATCCTATCAATTCCACTTCCGCTACGCCATCAATTGGTATCAAAGAAGTTATGCGTCAATTGCACGGCTTTCCTGACTACCCCCGTCCATCTCCACCAATCCCATCATTAAACCAAAAAAAAAAAATATCTCCAAATTAACAAACCCTAGCCGCCGCTACCAATCACGGCCATCATCGCCACCGTTCAAGCCTCCACTGGAATCACCGTCCGACGGCGACCAAAATGCGACCGTTCAAAACCCTCGATCACGGCCTTCAGCCACCGCGAGAACAACCCAAGCCGCGAGCCTCCACCAATAGGCGCCGCGAATTCAACAGCCTTTACCGCCGCCCACCACCACCACACGAATTCCCAGCCATCACCGACCAAGATCCGACCACCCTCGCCACCAAACGCTGACGTAAACCGCCACGAACCATCGCAAGCCGCCGCGACTTCAAGTCGGTTTTCCGTCCAAACCGCCGCGAATCCTGCCAATCTACTGCCTCTATCGTGTTCCTCACCTCCAAATCTTCCAGATCCGACCAACCCCGCACCAAATCACGGTCACCAGCTGCCGGCCATACTAAATCCGAAAGTTCAACCTTATTTACGATTTTGCCATTGTGTGGAAATTTGAGAATAAATGGTAAATTACCATCCTTGCCCTCTTATTTATCATGTACCGGAACTATTTGCATGCACTTAACCAAATAAGTTTCTTGATTGGTTGGACGAGATTGAGCATTGGTTTATATTTTGGCACACTCCTAAAGAAGAGCAAGTATCGTTTGCTGTTAGTAGATTAAGCATAAGTACTTCAGAATGGTGGGAAGAGTTGCAAGATTCTCGACTTCGCCAAGAAAAATTCAAAGTTCGATCATGGAATTGTATGAAGGGCATTTTGCTACCTAAATTTATCCATCTTGATTATTGTTTGGTACATCAAGGTACGAGATATGTTTTTGATTATGCTTATGAGTTTGAACAATTTTATGGATGCAAATATTATTATGAACTTGAAGAGGAAACAGTTACAAGATTTGTGAGGGGACTTAGTTTACAAATTCAACAAAGGATGCCTACCTATACTATCTATACTCTAAAGCATGCAATTCATTTAGCCACACAAATCGATTCGCAAATCAAATCACTACGTCAAATAAACTTTGATGATGTGATTAAAAGACTTGACAAAAGCCTAGATTTAATCAAGGAATGAAGTGTCTCTATGAAAGTCCCTAAAGATGTATCAATGAGTCCACCTATTGTTGAGACAGAAAACTCGCATGAGATGCCAGAAGAAAAGGTATAATTTATTATTGATTTAAAGTTTCAATCTGATAATTTGTGCGAGAATGTGAATGTTGTTTCCTTGGAAGACAAGAGCAAGAATGTGTATGTTGTTTCCTTGGAGGACAAGACAAGTATTGAAGATAGTGAGAAAAATGAAGTTGAAGAAGTTGAAACGATCGAAATGGTTCTACCTATTCATAGTGAAGACAAGAAAATTGTGCTTGAAGAATATTTGATTGAGAAGGTCAAACTTCTTGGAGAGCGCATTGAGCGACAATTAGGAAAAGGCAAGAGTCATTTGATCGTTATTCGTTTTTGGAAGTCATCATCGCCTCGAAGAATGTACAAGCGAAGGAAGTTGATGAAGTATCAATACTTCAAAGTTTCGAGAATGATTGATGAGATAGACAACAAGTTCATGTTACAAGATGATTTGCTCTTATACTATAAGTTTCATCCTCCAGACTCTATTCAAACTCGAGGACGAGTTTCTTTTAAGAGGGGAAGTATAATGTAGGACGTTATTTTAGTTATTTTAGGATTCTAGAATTTTAATTAGAGTCAATTTTCTATTTTAATTAGAGTCAAATAAGAAATGTGTTTTAGTCTTTTATTTCTATTATAATTGTGATTTAGTTTTCCTTTTTTAAGTAGGTTTACTCTATTATAAATAGAGAGGTCTTGTTATTATTTTCATAACTTCAATTATTCAATAAAATTCCCCTTTTATAATACGCTTTGGGATTATCTATTAAAACCTCCCTTGTAGAGTCATTTAGATTAGAGCGTCATCTAATCTCGCTTTATAGCGTTATTAAAAATTTCATTAAGTCGTTTGGATTAGAACAGATCTAATCACGCTTCGATTAGAGCGTAAGCTAATCGCATTGGCTTGGTCCGTACTAGAACGATATCAATTGCTTTCTATCCTATTAATTCCGCTTCCGCTACGCCGTTCCATCACCCTTTGTATTACCCGAATAGATTATTATTTTTAATCTCATTGTGCCGATTACTATTTTAAAACTCTCACAACAGTGAGAGTTATTTTAAAATACTAGAGCATAACTTATTTAAAATACTAGAGCATAACTACTTTTTATTTTGAACTAGAGTACCAACTGGTCCTGACTATGTCTAGAACTATTGGGCTCTTCTTCCCAAAGTTCGACAAAGTGATTTTATCCTTTATTCATTATGTTATCCTATTATATCATTTCTTAATTTGCAATTGCTACAAAATAAAAGTAATACTCGTTTAGTCCTTATAATTTAGGTTAAATACCCATTCAATCCATGTATTATAACTCTTTAAAAGGTGGTTACTTGGCGACTAAGTCTCCAATTAGTAACTCATACACTTAATTGAGCACAAACCTCTTTCTCCGGGGAAATTACTAAAGTTAACATTCACAATTAATTAAGGTTCTTTCTCATGATAATAATGGAGATTGTTGTGGTAAGACGTATCTTTACCTTGTTAATCAGAGCTAAGCTTTCTTGTTAGTTGCACGTATAGATCTTCCAAAAAGGCTTAGGGTTGGGAAATGGGAACCTAACCTCAACACACCATTTTAAGCATGATTCATCACTGTTCCAACAATATAAAAAGTTCTTTTATGAATCATATAATTCTCTTTCATCATCCGCTGCACCCCACACCATCAAACGCCCTGGACCAATACCTTAATGCCCAAAAAAACCTGAGAAATCCATATATCTAGTTGATTTGGACATACTCCATCCATTCCATCGCCTTCACCATATAAGAATTACACTTTTGGAATCCCAAAGCACCTGGCCACTGAATATTAAGATTACTATGGTTATTAAAAAAAAAAAAAAATGGCTCTGTCAAGCAATTAAGTGTTTTCTTTTTGAAGAAACTAATTTTATTTTTCACTTAAAACCCGGGCTCCGAGTTGGGCATGGGCTTTTTGCTTAGAACCCACGCCAGCCCTCCTACATGTCGAGTCTACAACAAAAGGATTGTATTATCACAGAGTTTATCAATTCTCATTCAATAAAAACATCTGCTTTATATTTTCACCTATGGGGATATTTATCAGTCAAGTTGTTTTGGACTTGGTGAGACCAAGGCCTAGCGCTCCATTGCTTTTGGATTTAAGTCTCATGTCATCTAGTATGTGTATAATTAATAAAATTTAAAAAATAAAGTTGTAATAAAATTGTTTTCTAACCTTAAAAATAATTTATTTATTTTAAAAAATAAAGTTATAATAAATAAAGTTGAAATACTCAATTATTTTATAATAAATAAAATTGAAATACTCAATTATTTTTCAAAGTCACTTAGAAAACAATTTTGAAAAAGTGCAATTGTAAGGAGAAGTTCATTTAAGTAAAATATACTTTAACTGATATATATGCAATTTCACAAAATATACCATAGTAATAACCATAAAATGCCAATTCATAATATAAACAATATTTTTTTTCATATCTATATATTAGAGTTTATCCATGAGTTCACTTACCTCGATTAGTAACAAGCACTCAATACCTCAGTCGTAGCATGAGCTTGCCCACACCCTAAATTCATCAGAATACAATTCATATCAGTATTATCATTAATTCCTAACTTAACAGTGTTCCTCAATATCTTAACCATCTCAAATCCAACACATCGAACTGAACAAGAGATTAAAATTACGATCAACCTATACATTTTGAAATTCATCCAATAATCTATTACTCCACAAATACTAAAACTTTACAAACATTCTGTTAAGACATGTGGGATTTCATATAAAAATACCTCAAAATTTAAAGAGTCATAAATTTATTCAAAAATCACTTTATTTCAAGATGAATAAAACTGCCTTTTTTGTATGCAACATTTTTAAATTTCATAACTATTTACATATAACTCTAAAAATCATGTCATTTAAATTATGACTAAAAGCATAATAGACATCTAGAGGTAAAAACGTGGGATTTATTTCTCAACAAAAACTACTTAAAACAAATTTCAGACTTGCGGTCGCTTGGCTAAAAAAATCACAACTTTAGTTTTAAAAAAAATAGTGAAACAAAATTTATATAACATTAGAGACATAGAATAATACCTAATGAAAATTTCATGACCATTCATTGTTCCAAACATAATAAAGACTGATTCGTTATGTGATACTTCTATTCTAGAAAACAGTTTTCAAGATTGCATAAGGCCAATTTCAAAATTTATAACATTTATTATACAAGCCCAAAAATCATAAAATTAAATATCACATATTAGACATATAATAGAATCTCAGATAACATTTTTACTTGATTTTAGTATAAAAACATACTATAAACATGTCATATTTTTGACCTAATGATGTGGAAACATAAAGATTGATAAAAGATGGAGAAACAAAGTTTCTAAATAATTGCAATATTATTAAATAAAGTCTAAATAACAAAACTAGATTTTTGGACACTCTTTTATACTAATAATAAATATCGTGAATTTACCAAAATAGGTAAATAAAAAATATTATTAAATAATAAAACTCTCTTTTACTCGAACTAAAACAAATGAAAGAAATACAGGCTCGAATAAGCAAACTTGAGAAGAATACTTACCTAAATTAGAAGACATGAGAAAAATATTTATTTTAACCAGAAAACTTGAGAAAAATACTAACTTGAATTGGAAAACTTTATAAAGATATTCATTTGAACTAGAAAACTTGAGAAAATTACTTGATATTGAAAACTTAGAAGAATACTAACTTGATTAGAAAAACATGATAAAAAATCAAAAAAGCTTGAGAATAATACTTGAACTAGAAAACATGTGAAGAATACTAAGTTGAACCAAAAATACTAATTTGAATTAGAAAACTTGAGAAAAATACTAACTTGAACCAAATAACTTGACAAAAATGCTAACTTGAATAAGAAAACTGAACTGAAAAATTTCATAAAAACACTTACTTGAACCAAAACAAAGAAAGAAAAATACTTCTTGAACTAGTTAACAAAGAAAACTTAAGAAAAACTTTTACTTGAACCAGAAAAAACTTGAGGAAAATACTTATTTGAACAAAAAAAAAACAAAGAAAACTTGGGACAAATATTTAATTGCACCAAAAAACAAAGAAAACTTTGAGAAAAATACTTGAACTAAAACAAAGAAAGGAAATACCAGCTCAAATCAGCAAACTTGAGAAAAATTCTTACTTGAACTAGACAATTTGAGAAAAATATTTATATATTAACATAAAAACTTGAGAAAAATACTCACTTGAATAAAAAAACTTAAGAAGAATACTCATTCGAACTAGAAAACTTGATAAAAATACTTGAACTAGAAAACTTAGAGAATAGTAACTTGGATCGAAAAACATGACAAAAAACCAAAAAAGCTTGAGAAAAATACATGAACCAAAAAACTTGAGAAGAATACATACTTGAACCAAAAAACTTAATAAAAATACTATTTTGAACAAGAAAACTTGAGAAAAATGCTAACTTGAACTGCAAAATTTGAGAAAAATACTTACTTGAGCCAAAACAAAGAAAGTAAAATACGTCTAGAACCAGTAAACAAAGAAAACGTAAGAAAAACTTTTATTTGAACTAGAAAAAACATGAAGAAAATACTCATTTGAGCCAAAAAAAAAATAAAGAAAACTTACGACAAAACCTTATTTGAACGAAAAAAACAAAGAAAACTTGAGATGAATACTTACTTGAACTAAAACAAAGAAAGGAAATACCGGCTCGAATCAGCAAACTTGAGAAGAATACTTACCTGAATTAGAAAACTTAAGAAAAATATTTATCTTAACTAGAAAACTTGAGAAAGATACTCATTTGAACTAGAAAACTTGAGAAAATTACTTGAACTTGAAAACTTACAAGAATACTAACTTGAATCGGAAAACATGATAAAAAAACCAAAAAAGCTTGAGAAAAATACTTGAACTAGAAAATTTGGGAATAATACTTACTTGAGCCAAAAAAAACTTGAGAAAAATACTAACTTTAACCAGATAACTTGACAAAAATGCTAACTTGAATAAGAAAATTGAACTGAAAAATTTCATAAAAATACTTTCTAGACCAAAAATAAAGAAAGAAAAATACTTCTTGAACCAGTTAACAAAGCAAACTTAAGAAAAACTTTTTCTTTTGAACCAGAAAAAAACTTGAGGAAAATACTTATTTGAACAAAAAATACTCACTTGAATCAAAAAACTTGAGAAAAATACTCATTTGAAACTAGAAAACTTGATCAAAATACTTGAACTAGAAAACTTAGAAGAATACTAACTTGAATCGGAAAAAATGATAAAAAACCAAAAAAGCTTGAGAAAAATACCGGAACCAAAAAACTTGAGAAAAATAATAATTTGAACTAAAAAAGCTTAAGAAAAATGCCAACTTGAACAAGAAACTTGACAAAAATGCAAAATTGAATTGGAAAATTTGAGAAAAATACTTACTTGAACCAAAAACAAAGAAAGAAAAATACTTATTGGATCAGTAAATAAAGAAAACTTAAGAAAAACTTTTACTTGAACTAGAAAAAACTTGAGGAAACTACTAATTTGAACAAAAAAAAAAGAAAAGAAAACTTGGGATAAATACTTATTTGAATTGAAAAAAAAACTTGAGAAAAATACTTACTTGAAATAAAACAAAGAAAAGAATTACTGGCTCAAATCAGCAAACTTGAGAAAAATACTTATCTGAACTAGAAAACATGAGAAAAACATTTATCTTAACCTAAAAACTTGAGAAGAAAACTCAATTGAATCGAAAAACATGAGAAAAATACTCATTTAAACTAGAAAACTTGAGAAAATTACTTGAACTAGAAAACTTAGAAGAATACTAACTTAAATTGTAAAACACAATAA
Organism: Clausena lansium; assembly: GCA_030449835.1. Lineage (NCBI taxonomy): Eukaryota > Viridiplantae > Streptophyta > Magnoliopsida > Sapindales > Rutaceae > Clausena > Clausena lansium. The sequence continues at coordinate 922,461 of JASUUF010000109.1, read as the reverse complement.
AAGACCAAAAAAGCTTGAGAAAAATACTAGAACCAGAAAATTTGAGAAGAATACTTACTGAACCAAAAAAACTTGAGAAAAATACTAACTCGAACTAGGAAACTTGAGAAAAATGTCAACTTGAAGAAGAACACTTGAGAATACTTGCTTGAGCCAAAAACAAAAAAAAGATAAATACTTGTTGAACCAGTAAACAAAGAAAACGTGAGAAAAATTTTATTTAAACTAGAAAAAACCTAAGGAAAATACTCATTTGAACCAAAAAAACAAAGAAAACTTGGGACAAATGCTTAATTGTACCAAAAAACTAAGAGAACTTGAGAAAAATACTTACTTGAACTAAAACAAAGATAGGAAATACTGGCTCGAATCAGCAAACTTGAGAAAAAAACTTACCTGAACTAAAAAACTTGAGAAAAATATTTATATTAACTAGAAAGCTTGAGAAAAATACTCACTTGAATATAAAAACTTGAGAAAAATACTCATTTGAACTAGAAAACTAGGGAAAATTACTTGAACTATAAAACTTAGAAGAATATTAACTTGAATCGGAAAACATGATAAAGGACCAAAAAAGCTTGAGAAAAATACTTGAACGAGAAAACTTGAGAAGAAATACTTACTTGAACCAAAAAACTTGAGAGAAACACTGATTTGAACTAGAAAATTATTTGAGAAAAATACTAACTTGTACCAGAAAACTTGAGAAAAATGCTAACGTGACCAGGAAAACCTGAGAAAAATGCTAACTTGATCTGAAAAATTTTAGAAAAATACTTAGGGGCCATTTATTTTTTTAACTTAATGACTTAATTGACTTAATTTCAATCAGTTAAGTCATTAAGTCCATTTGTTTTTTTAACCTAATGAAAAATTCCAGTCATTAAGCCAAATTTTTTAACTTTTTGCTTAATATAAAAAGTCTTAATGATATCATTAAAAGATATTTTCTAAAATATCCATATCTAATTAATTAATTTACATTCTTACTTAAATAAAATTTAATAATTTATATTATTAACATCTTTATAACTTGTGATAATATAGTGGTAGACTATTATTGTTTTTATTTTTTACTCTCTCCAAAATAACATTATTTGTCTTCATAAATTTTAATGAATATTTTTCATATAAAATCATCATGAACTGCAATAAAATTGATTAACATATATTAGTTTTGAGTATAAAGTGTTGTATTCAATTGAACATAATTTATGTTATGGTACTACATTATCTTTTTTAAATTCTTTGAGGTACTTATTATTTATTTAACATTTATAATTTATAAGGGTATAAATGTAAAAATATTAGTTTCAAATTTTTTAAGTTAAAAATACAAACAACTTAATATTTATTTTCAGCAATTCAGACAAAAAAAAAACATATCGTTCAGATTTAGACATTCAGTTCTATTCAGAATTTAGACTAATTCAGGTCTATTCAGATTTCAGATAAAAAAATAAACACCACCTTTCTTGAACCAAAAACAAAGAAAGAAAAATACTTTTTGAACCAGTAAACAAAGAAAACTTAAAGAAAATCTTTTACTTAAACAAGAAAAAACTTGAAGAAAATACTCATTTGAACTAAGAAAACAAAGAAAACTTGGGACAAATACTTATTTGAACCAAAAAACAAAGAAAACTTGAGAACATTAATTACTTTAACTAAAACAAAGAAAGGAAATACTGGCTCAAATCAGCGAACTTGAGAAAAACAGTTATCTGAACTCAAAAATTTGAGAAAAATATTTGTCTTAATTAGAAAACTTGAGAAAAATACTCTCTTGAACCAGAAAACTTGAGAAAAATACTCATTTGAGCAAGAAAACTTGAGAACATTACTTGAACTAGAAAACTTAAAAGAATACTAACTTGAATGGGAAAACATGATAAAAGACCGATAAAGCTTGAGAAAAATACTTGAACTAGAAAACTTAAGAAGAATACTTACTTGAACCAAAAAACTTGAGAAAAATAATAACTTTAATTAGAAAAACATGAGAAAAATTTTAACTTCAACATGAAAACTTGAGAAACATGCTAACTTGAATTGGAAAATTTGAGAAAAATACTTTCTTGAGCCAAAAACAAAGAAAGAAAAATACTTTTTGAACTAGTAATGAAAGAAAACTTAAGAAAAGTTTTTACTTGAATGAAAAAAAACTTGAGGAAAATACTCATTTGAACCAAAAAAACAAAGAGAACTTGGGACAAATACTTATTTGCACAAAAAAAAAAAAACAACGAAAACTTAAGAAAACTACTTACGTGAACTAAAACAAGGAAAGGAAATACTAGCTCGAATAGGCAAACTTGAGAAAATTACTTATCTGAACTAGAAAACTTGAGAAAAATACTTGAACTAGAAAACTCATAAGTGTACTAACTTGAATAAAAAAACATAAAAAATATCCAAAAAAGTTTGAGAAAAATACCTAAACTAGAAAACTTGAGAAGAATACTTACATGAACAAAAAAACTTGAGAAAAATACTAATTTGTACTAGAAAACTTTAGAAAAATACTAACTTGAACCGGAAAACTTGAGAAAAATGCTAACTTGAACAAGAAAACTTGAGAAAAATGTTAACTTGAACTGGAAAATTGGAGAAAAATACTTACTTGAACAAAAAACAAAGAAAGAAAAATATTTCTTGAACCAGTAAACAAAGAAAACTTAAGAAAAAATTCTACTTGAATTAGAAAAACTTGAGGAAAATACTCATTTGAACAAAAAAAACTTGGGACAGATGCTTATTTGAACAAAAAGAAACAAAAACAAAGAAAATTTGAAAAAAAAATACTTACTTGGACTAAAACAAAGAAAGGAAATACTGGCTCGAATCAGTAAATTTGAAAAAAAATACTTACCTGAACTAGAAAACTTGAGAAAAATATTTATCTTAACTAGAAAACTTGAGAAAAATATTTATCTTAACTAGAAAACTTAAGAAAAACATTCACTTGAATAAGAAAACTTGAGAAAAGTTCTCATTTGAACTAGAAAAGTTAAGAAAAATACTTGAACTAGAAAACTTAGAAGAATACTAACTTGAACAAAAAAACTTGAGAAAAATATTAACTTGAAAACTTGAGAAAAATATTAACTTGAACCAGAAAACTTGAAAAAAAATGCTAACTTAAGAAAGAAAACTTGAGAAACATGCTAACTTGAACTGGAATATTTTAGAAAAATACTTGAACAAAAAACAAAGAAAGAAAAAAACTTCTTAAACCAGTGAACAAAGAAAACTTAAGAAAAATTTTTACTTGAATCAGAAAAAAACTTGAGGAAAATACTCATTTGGAAAAAAATAAAATTAAACTTGGGACAAAAGAAGGGAAAAAAGGGGTTTAAGGGAAAAAAAACAAAGGGAATTTATATTTATCTAGTGATTAAATGGTATTTTGTGCTTATGTTATAATTTATATTTATAATTATGTAATATGTTATGAATTTCTAGTTAAGATTTTAAATATTTGATATTATGTATTTTTGTGTGTTTATTAGGTAAAATAATACTTTGACGCAATTCGAGGCTCCAAACAAGATAAACGGATGTCAAATTTGGATTCTGGAAGTCCGAAAACCTTAGGAGAGACATAAAGGGTAATATGTACTGTTCATGTATACGGCACTATTCACGTATACAGTACTGTTCACGTATACGACACCGTTCACACATACCGTATGCTGACGTGGCATTGACTGATGATGTGGCAGCATACTATTGGATAAAAAAGAATGAGCTTACGATGATATGAGTGCACTGGATAGTTGTCAACTTTGATCGAATCTCAACCGTTCATAATTCAATGGCTACGATCATGCCACGTGGCTATGGTTGGTGAGTTGGGTTTGAGGATCTGAACCTTTGTATTTGGGTTGACCCGATCGGCCCATTAACCCGCCAAATCTCAACCGTTCTTTGACCAAAACGGACGCTTCAAATGATGCCACGTGTCATGTTGACTTGTGAAGTTTGACCAGCCTTCTGATCTTGATCTAGTGGTTGTGTGGAGTGCATACATAAAGCTTATAATGGACCGCAAAGCACTGGATTATGAACGAATTTTCCTATAAATATAGCCTCATTTTCATGTATTAGGGAGATTCCTTTTTCTTCAATTTTCTCCTAAATTCTTTATAATTTATATTTATAAAATTTTAGTTGTGTTTTTAATATTTTTCGTAATTATTTTCATATATAATTTTAGTTTTATTTCCAATTTTAGTTGCTTTTATTTCTTTTAATTATGTATAATTTAGTTTAATACTTATTTTTATTTCAATTATGTATAGCTAAATAATTATAGTTAGGGTAAGGTGAAACTCTTAGAAAATAAATATGATTTAATCAAATTCTATTTTTAATTATATTAATTAAATTATTTTCTATTTAATTCTACCCATATTTTATATTTTGGAATTTTGATTTATTGTAGACAAACAATGGAGTTTGGCACAATAAATTGGAAAATAATGATAATTTATATAATTAATCCTTTGAGCAAATAAAAATATGATAAAAAATTTGTTAAATTGTATTTACTATTAAGAGTGGATCCATAGCCCTAACTAATTTAATTCCATATTTTCAATTAAAATTAATTTACATATATTTTAATTTTATTTTATTTTCTTTTCGTGAAAAAATTAAAATAAATAAATTTAAATCCTTTCCCTGTAGTTCGACCCCGGACTCATCGAGTTATATTATAACAAGACACTCTTATACTTGGGAGTAATACACTTTTGAGTCGTGTCAATAGCCATATCTAGAAAAATCGTCTATGAACATCATAAAATATTGTTGGCCATTCCAAGAAGCAGTAGAGAATGACCCACAAATATTTGTATGTATGAGTTCTAAAACATCCAAAGTCCTGTTGGCTTCAAATCTCCTTTTATTGGTTTGTTTCCCCTTAATACAATTGAAACAAATATCTCTATTCTCCGTCTGGAGATATGACCCAATCTCTTATGCCATAACGCAGTCGAATTCTCATTAGTCAATTTTCTCTTGACACCTCGTGTACATAATTGCAGGGATTCTCCAAATGAAGCAATTGTATCCAGCAAATAAAGATTATCATAATCTGACAAAAAATCGGAACCAACCAATTTTGAATCATGAAACAAACTGAATTTTCTATCCCCAAATGAACAAGAAAAACCAGATTTGTCCAAAGCGGGAATAGAAATCAAGTTCCGTCTAAAAGACGGTACTATAAATGTTTCATCGAGATCCAAATAAAATCCAATCTTTAATAATAATCTGAATTTTTCAATTGCTTCAACTTCAACTGTTTTGCCATCGCCCACATAGATGTATCTTTCACCATCATTGAGGTTTCGACAATCTATACAACCCTACATAGACACACTGATGTGAGTTATTGCACCAGAATCTATCCACCACGTGTGTCTAGGCACCGAAGTTAAATTAACCTCAGAACAAACCAAACCATACCCTTCAACTCTACAAAAGAAACAACTAGTGCTTTCTGGATCACTCGGTTTCTTTTGTTGTTTCCTTTGAGGTGCTGTATCTGCAGCTTTCTTATCCTTCAAATAAAGGTAAACCACATCTCAAGATACCGGGCACTCCATTAATATTTCATCTTTGGACAAAATATTAAATTGTAAGTGATACCTTGGTGTAGTAATCAAACATTGATAATAAAAAACATATCAATCAATAAATTTTCCTTTGGGCCGATTTATTGTTCACATGTAAAACCGAATAATCATCACGTGTTTATTACAATAAGTGCACATGCAACTCTGTCAAATATGGACCTTCTTTTGGGCCGATCGATATTTACAGAAATTACATATGCACAAAATCATTTATATTCCAAAATAAATTAATTTCTACAATAGAGGTCACTTTGGCGACATGTTGCTTCAATTAATTTATCTCAAAATACATATAACAAAACACCAATATTTAAATTTAAAATTATACAAAAAATTAATCCTTAAAATTTTTTTTGGTCAAAGTCAATAGTCAACGACTGATTATTGATCGGTCAACCGTTGACCGAGTCGTTACTGTTCCGGTCAGGTCAAACCGACCCGTATAAAAAAACCAAATAAAAAAATCTTTAAACCTTAAAAAATGGTTTGGGTTGGACCGGGTCAAACCGACCCGGATTCCTAAACCAACCCATCTCCTCATTTGGGTAAGGGATTGGACCGGGTTCGGGTCAATTCGACCCGGATCCTACACCAACCCAAATCCTAATTTCCCTTTTTTTTTTTAATTTTATTTTAATCTTCTTAGCCGCCGCTCAAAGAAGATTAAATGCCGTGGCTTGGAGGCCACGATTTGCTTGCTGTCTTCGCGGCCAAACGGCCGCTGCTTTCCTTCTGCCCTTAGGACCTGTAGTTGCGCGCCTGTAGTGCAGATTGCGCGAGCCAACAGTGTGAAATCACACAGCGACAGCAGAGCTATCGCTTCTCAGCAGCGCGGTTCGCGTGCCAGCAGCGTGAATCATGCGAGCCAGTAGCGTAAATCGTGCCCTAGTAGTCGCGATGGTGCCTTGTTTTGCTGCTGCACTTCTCATCATCCGCACGATGGCCATGAAAGTTCAAGATCTGGTTTTGCTTAAATTCTTTTCATGTACGCACATGTATATAATCTAGCCACAAGAAAACCGAATACCAGATCTTGAAAAGAAAACCGAAAGCCATGTTTTCAAGTATCATGAACTTGAGATCTGAATTCATGACCATAAAATCAAGAAGCCGAATGCCAAACAAAATGATCTTTTTTAATAAACCGAATATATATTCCTTAAACTTTAAATTCGAAATTTTTTTAAAACAATAAAAAAAACCACAGACTTGTTCTCAAACTCAATAATACCAGAATTATTAAATTTAAGAACATGGATTCTTAATAATTCAACATGAAGAGGCTCTGATACAACTTGTAAGAACTAAAACCTTTTGTGAAAACCATCACATATAAACCCAGGAACATTCATGTTAAATCAACAAGAATCAATAACAGAACATGCGGAAGCGTACCTGATTCCATAACGCTGAATATCCTCTAGATCTGTGTGGTTGACCATCCAGATTAGCACGTATATCCTAAAGAATCCTTTAAACTTTCTCTGTGCACTCTCTTTGATAATGAGATGTCAGAAAGAATAGAACGATACGTGTAACCTGGGGACCACAACCACTTATATAGACAACTTATCCTGTTGTCACTAGGTATTCCTAATTCTGCCCATCATAGAATTAGAATATCATTAGGTCTCTATACATTAAAGGCCTACACCCTATTAGATACATTAAAGCCCATATTACTGAAAATTTTATTAGATCACTTTTAATTGGGCTTAACCTTATATAACAGTCCACAACACACAATTATTCACATATAAACCTAACGTTAGATTAAATATCCAGCATTATTAGATTAAATAATCCAACAGTTTGAGTATATTGGGGCTTACGATTGATGTTGGTAAATATTTCTACACTCTGGGCTTCTGCTTTATAAGTTTTACTGATTTTGGTGTTATGGACGGTGGTTGTGTTGATTAAGAATTGATTAAAGGTGATTGAGATTGTAAATTGATGAGTTTTTATGAACAGTACTGAATTTAGATAGAGAATCGCATGCCCCAATAATTTTTATGACCAACTTTTATGTTTATGAATAATAAACATCCCAAGCTTCCTATTGAACCATCAGTGTTTTAAAATTCTAAGTATTGAATATATTATGAAATTTCAAGTTCGGTACACCGCTCCTAGAAAAGTATGCTTTTCTGTTGTAGTTCTAATTTGGATGAATTTTCACACTAGTAAAAAGTTAAAATTTATGAAACTTTTATTCCACATTGATAAACTTGTAATTTATCATACATTTAATTTCGGAATTTATTATGAAGTAGATTAATTATGAAAATTCAGTAAGCAAGGCTATTGCAATTTATGAAATCGATTTCCAGAATTGATGGGTCTAAAATATGCATGTTTTTGTACTCAAAATCAAGTGAAATTCTTATCAAAGATTCCCTTACTTGTCTAGTATGTGCATATTTAATTTTATGATTTTTGGGCTTTTATAATAAATGTTACAAATTTTTAAATCGGCCTTATGCAATCATGAAAACTATTTTCTAAAATTAAAGTATCACATTACGAATCAGCCTTTACTACGTTAGGAATAATAAATGATAATGAAATTTTTATTAGGTGTTATTCTATGCTTCTAATGTTATATAAAGCTTGTTTCACTAATTTTCGGTTTTTATAACTAAAGTTATGAATTTTTGAGTTAGGTGGCCACAAGTCTGAAATTTTTTGGACAGGTTTTTGACCCATGAAATGACAGCAGATTTTAAGTACTTTTCGTTGTGAAATAAATCACATATTTTTATCTGAATTTCTATTATGCTTTCTGTCATAATTTAAAATGCCATGATTTTTAGAGTTATATGTAAACAGTCATGAAATTTCAAAGTGTTGCCCTGCAGTATTAAATACTGAAAAGACAGTTTTGTTCAAGCAATTTTTGAATAAACTTACAACTCTTTCAATTATGATATATTTTCAAATGAAATCCCACATGTTTTAATAGAATCTTTGCAAGGTCTTAGAATTCTTGAAGGGACATTATATTGGCGACTGAGGTCTAAAGCACTTTGGCTTCGTGCCGGGGAATTAATTGCAACGATGCTAGGGCTTCAAGAAGAAGAATTAAGACGCAAGAGTGGTTGTTGACATGAACTCTTTTCTTCAGCAAAATTTCACGCCCGGCCTTGATGATCTTTCAAATAAACACATAATATACATACATTAAAGGAATGTTTGGAACATGGCATTATAAGGAATTAAAATACTGTTCATCTTAATTTAATACCAAAATACTAATACAATAAAATTAATTTAATACTAAATAATGTATTATTAAAAAAAACTATAATGAAATACAACATAATACAATACAGTGTATCAAACGTACCTTAAGTAGATATGGTACCTCTGATTGGGGCCTTTTAATCCCTTTTTACTGTTAATACCAATATATTACATATTATGCGCTTTTAAATAGGGGTGTACGCGGATTGGATTTTGCGGATTGGACATCAATCCATATCCGATCTACGATTTTACGTATTATAAATTTTCAATCCAATTCTATTCACGGATTGGTTAAATTCAATCCAAATCCAATCCATAAATCTGCATATCAGATGCGGATTTAACCCAATCCATATCCAATCCATCATTTTGCAAATTAAAAATTTTTAATTCTCATTCAATTCAGGAACTAATGAAATAAAAAAAATCTAATATAAAAATAAGTTTACTACCAATCAAATTCAAAATTGATTAAGATTATTTAAATTAATTATTTAAATAAAGCTATAATAATGCATTCAAAGTTTCAAAATACAATGATGATGCTAAGTGAAATCGTTGAGTCGGAAGGCAATAATTTTGAAGTGTTTCTTCAATAGAACTCGGTGAAGAAGTCACGCGTCAAGGCTTTCGTTAAGTTCGTCAACTGCTAGCAACTGACACCAACACGCTACACTCCCCAAGCCGATTTGAAGGACGTTATGGCAGCCGATTACCGCGAGAGCAAGGACAAGAAGGTGACCGCTTGCAAGGAGAGCAAGAATCACTGGAGGAGAGGTTTAAGACTGGTAAGAATTTTTGGTTCTTTGCCAAGCTAATGGTTCTGTGCATGCGGCGGACATAACCTAGGATTTGTGTTTCCTAATCATTTGTGACTTGGCATTATGTGATAAGTTTAGCTTAGGATTTTTTTATTTTATTTTAGAATTTAACAAGTTATATTTTTATATTTAATTATTTAATATTTTTTATTTTATATTATTATTGGATAATGGATAAGATATATTAAGGTCTAAATATAACTATGTAAGTATATAATTATATTTTTTAACTTACTTATTAGTAAGTACTAATCCTTCATATATAATATTTTTTAATTAAATAAATATTTTTTATTTTTTGCGGATTTATGGATTGTTGCGGATTTACAGAAGTTAATCCATATCCAATTCACCGACTGCGGATTTTTAAATTTTCAATCCAATCCACCAATCCACGGATCAAATTTTTACGGGTTGAATTTTTGCGAATCAGACGGATTGAGCGGATCGGATTGAATTCTGTACACCCCTACTTTTAAAGTAGATCGTTTAAATGGTGAAGGCTTTTTTACTGCAGACCCAATTTCAAAATTTTATTTTTTATGAGACCCAATTTCAAAATTTAATCAAATTGTAATTCAAAATTTACTTACGAAATTCACCCCTTTTTTTTTGTTAACAATAAAAAAAATATAAATAAAAGGAAATCCACAACTTCGACTTGGCCACCTACACCTGCCGCAGTTTTGTAAGGACAATAGTTAAGACTAAAAAGAATAAGGTGTATTCATTACTTTATTTATTTGTTACATTGACTTTAATTTTAGTTGCAACCATTGGCCTCGTAGAGATAGTATTTCCAACCATGAATTTTGTTAACAATCGACTTCAAAATCAGATGGATGATTAAAAGTTGAATGATAATGTAGTTGTTCACATAAAAAAAGATGTATTTGTTGAATTTTAATGGCATGTATGATATGTGTAGTTGAATTTTATATAACCACCAATCACATACTGGTAATTCAAAATAAATGCACCCATTTCATAACATCGTTTGCTTATTATATAGTTGACAAGATACTTAAGGGGTATTCTAAATTTTCTTCAAGGGTATTCTAAATTTTCTCCAGTTATTAATGTATGCTTGCATGTATTAAATGAAGATGCCGATTTATCATTGATTAATGATACATTCACAGCTCTACTTCCAAATCAAAGATTCGAGTTCACGCCAATAAGCTAAAATTAGATGCAGCAAACATCATTGTCGCCTTCATAAAATTAGATGCAGGAAACATGGGAAACAAGTGTTGGCGACTTTTTAAGCTGGATATCATTAGTAAAATAAAGTCTATGATAGAATTGAACGGAGGTTCCTTGAAGGGGTTGTTAACAAAAATGGGGTTCTCTCAAAAATGGAAAAAAAACTCCATCATCGTTCTCTCTGTTGATCAATGGAGCAGTTAGGGTTAAGATTTAAAAAAAATGAAAAAAAAAAAGTTTTTTCTTTAAGGATTTTTGTTATGCTGCTTAGCATTATAAAGATTTTGCTAGACAACTTATCATTAGAATGATCCTAATGCAAAGTGGGTTGCATTTAATAATGAAAGTAATTAATTTCTGTGGACATTACATCTATGATTATATATATGGTCATAATAATAATGGTAAATTAAAAATAAATTTAATGTTAAAACAAACGGAATCTACTGATGCAAAGTGGGGGTTGCATGTCTTTTTTAAAAGATTAAAGGATTTAATGTCTCAGCCTTAATAATCTGAATCAGGTTCGGCATCAGCTTGATGGAAGTGGTAAATCTGATCATAGCCTTTCCTGCAATAAAAATATGAACGCAGAGATCAAGACAACAAATACATTTGCAGAACTAAATATTCCAAACCATACCATAAATTAAACAAAATGCTACTGCCTTACCCATCATATCCACGATAGTGGGGACTGTGATTATAGATGAGCTTATCAAGCACCTGTTGATTAGATGGCCGGTTCGGTGACTTCCTAGCCTCTCTGCATCAAACATATAAACTCCTCAAAATTTTAGTGGCAAATCAAAATATATTAAAGCTCAAAACTTATAATTGGGTTGTAGGCTAACCTGACAATAAAGTTCGCCACGTGCTCACCGATACTAACAGCATCCTCTGAGTGTGGACATACACTCGCTGCCGCCCATTCAAAAGCAGCTTTCTGCGAAAAATAAAAAAATGATCAGCCTTTTCATTTCTAAAACAGAACAACTTGAATTCCAAAAAAAAAATTAATTAATAACAACCTCTGGATGCCACTGGACGGCAGTCACCGGATAGTCATAAGCCTGCATGGTCGATACATACACCTGAAAATGTTTAATCAAAGAAATCAGAATTATAGAAGGTATACAAATTAATATTAATGTAAAGCATTCATTGCATATTGTACCTTATCATCTCTATCCGAGGTAGTAGTCAAGATCTTGAAGAACAAGGAGAGATCGATGTTCTCTCGCATTCTCTCAGGTGTTAGACAATACTGTTGAACAAGCAGTATTTGATCAAATAAATATAGACCAAAGTGTAGAAAGTCAACTCATGATTTAAATAATTACAAGTTAAAATGGCCAGAATTTATTACAATGATCCCAATCAGGGAAGTCGTTTATGATGGGAAAGGGAAAGATTTGTTATTTAGATGGCTCATTGATGGCCCCAGAGAGTTAACAGTCCAGCCCTTAAGGTTTGGGATACTGTGAACTCTATGATCATGTCATGGCTCATTAATTCGATGGAGCCAGACATCGGTCAAAGTTATCTATTTTGGCCAACAGCAAGGGATTTGTTGATAGCAGTCACAGAAACTGATTCTAATCTGGGGAATGCTGCACAGATGTATGATCTGAGATGTCGCATTCATGAGACCAAGCAGGGAAGTAACACAAACACTAGTTACTACAATGTCATCAATAGACTATGGCTAGAACTAGATCTATTTTGATGGTGAATGGAAATGCACTGCCGTTAGTGCTAAATTCAAGCAGATGCAAAGGGGAAGTCAGTGTTTGAATTCTTGGCTGGTTTGCATCCAAAACAAGATGAGGCTTGCAGATGAGTACATAGTTTAGATCCTTTTCCTTCAGTGCAAGAGGCGTATGCTTATGCAAGAAGGGAGAAAAATCAGAGAAGGCTAATGATGGGGGGTTCAAAAACTGAGAATTCAGCTTTAGTTACTACCACATCTGATGCTGCCTTGTTCAGAAAACAATGGAATACCAGCAAAAAAAAAAGATGAGATGGAAAAATTATGGTGTGAGCACTGCCTCAAATCTCGGCACTATTCGGGAGCTACTGATTTATGACAAGTTTGTTGAATTTATTTTTAACATATATCCCTTTTTCAGGAAAGCAAAATGTAAAAATTGCTGATGGAACACTCACTTCTGTTGCTGGAAAGGGTTCTACTTCTGTTTCTAAAACACTTAACTTTGAATTCAGTGTTACATTTCCCAAATTTGTCACTCAAGCTTTTGTTAATCAGCAAACTGACAAAGATATGAATTTTGTGGCTAAATTTTTCTCTTGTTACAGTGAATTTCAAGACCTTTGTTTCAGGAAAAAGACTGGCAACGCTAAGGAGGTAGATGGAATATATTATGTCGACGAGGAACAAGAGGTCTTCTTCAACTATCTATCTCAGGCAAATCACACTGGCACCAATTTATCATCAGAACTGAAATCAAATAGTGGCACCTAAGATTAGGTCATCCAAGCTTTCAGTATTTAAAAATGTTGCTGAACTTCAGTGTGAATTTTATCAATTGTCCAAACATCACCACACACATTTTCCTACTCAAGTCCTACAAACAATCTAAACCTTTTTCACTCATACATGGTGATATTTGGGGACCTTGACGTGTTACCAACGTGTCAGGGAAAAGTGGTCCATTACCTTCATAGCTGACTATACTCGAGTGCATTGGGTTTCTATATTCAGAGAGAAATCTGAGGCTGCCAAAGTTTTTACAAATTTTCATAACATGGTGCAAAATCAATTTCAGGCCAAATTACAAGTTTTTAGAACTGATAAGGGGAGGGAGTTTTTTTCTTCCATCTTGGGAACCTGCCTAAATGAGAATGGAATTGTCCACCAATTATCTAGTCTAGATACAGTTCAACAAAATGGGTTGGCTTAAAGGAAAAATAGACATCTTCTTGCAGTTGCTAGGGCACTGTTATTTATTATGATTGTACCAGAACATTTATGGGGGAAGCTTTTTTAACAGCATGCTACCTTAAATAGAATGCCAACCAGAATAATGAATTTCAACACCTTTTGAATCAATTCAGCAACTTTTTCCATTATCTAAACTATTTGACCAACCAAATGGGAGTTTACCGTGAAACATAAAGCAAATGGGTCAGTGGAGAGGTATAAGGAAAAGGCTGGTAGCTGAAGGTTTTACTCAGACCTACGGGATAGATTATCAGGAGAAGTTTGCTCCTGTTGCAAAGATGAACCTAATACGAGTTCTATAGGATTGGTTTCCTTGTTTAGTTTAATTTCAATTATTCTCTCTTGATTTTATATTTCAAATCATTAGCCATAAACTTTCCTTAGCCAGGTAGGTTCTGTGTATATATGTTGTAACCTTAATTCATAATGAGCAAGGTTTTAATTCTTAATTAACTTACAATAAAATAAGAAGGAAAAGAAACATAAGTCTTATGCTCTTACCCTATGGTTCTCCATCACAATGGGATCTGTACCTAACTTTCCAAGCAAATGGTCGGGAAATCTACAAAAATAAATGAATAAAGTTATAAATCACTTAATTGACTTATTAACAGCCAGTTACTAAAAAATCAAAATAAATGTAACAAAGAGTTACTCACTTTTCAAAAACAGTTCCATCAAACTTGGTGTTGGGAGTGAACTGTAGAGTAGATGGGTACTTCTCCGTATTAGATGATTCAAGAATGTCCTTGTCCTGTTAAAAGAATAAAATAAATAAATAAATGAAGACTTAAACTAAAAAATACACAAATTAAAAAGTTATCTGACTCATACAAAATAACTATAAGAGAGTGATTACCTTGCTAATGAACATTGTTAAAAGTTGCAACCCCAAACAGATGGCAAAAAGAGGAAAATAGTCCCCCTGATCATTCTTCTCTAAAACTCTCTACAATAAATCAAAAAGCAGATAAGGAAATAATGGAAAAGAATTTTCAAATGACCTAGTTGGTAAAGAAAACAACAAAATTAACATGAATTATAAGGAAAAGTTGCTTAGTTTTCAGTCAACTTACCTTAAAAATTTTTTCCGCAACATTGTAGTACAATCCTTTTTTTTTAAACCCACCTGTGAAAAGCACACCGTTCACCAGGTCAAGCTTCTGCAACAAGCAACACACGGCAACAAACTCAGTTAACAATAATTTCAAATTATTTATATAATTATTCATTGAATAAACTCCATCACCTCTAAAAGGCTGTTTTCAGGTTCATTATAAATCAGTGGGATGACTCTAGCACCTCCGGATTGAACAAGCTTTGCATACGAGGCAGCGATATTCGACCACCTAGATCCTTTATGAATTTTCTGGAGAGCGCCATCATACGGATGAGTAAGAATCCCAATCACAGGTCGGGAATCTGATCCTGGTCCAGGGCAACGTAAAATGGATAAAGCTGGGGCTTTAAAAATTGGGGAATAGATGGTCCATTCCTCGGAGTCATGTGGCCTCTCAACATTTTGCAAAATTTGCTTTTCTATGCAGATATCACGTGTCTTTTCCAAGCAGGCTTCCAGCTCCTCCTGAAAGTACACATATATCAGAATTCAGAACTCATAAACTCATCCAATATTCATACAATAGTATTGATAGATATGTTTTTACTTATTACCTTTCGCACATATTTGCAAGTTAAAAGATTCATCTTGTCCGTGGCAATTGATAAATTGTCATCTGACAGAAGCTCGTTGGCAATAAGAACTGCTGATGCAGCAATCACTGAGGCCCTGAATCTTGTAAAACTGATGTCTGTTATGAAAACAGAGAATTAGAGATCAAAAACGAAGTATGGAATAACAGTTACACAATCAACTTCTATTCTGAAAAGCCATCTTACCTCCTAATGCTTGGATGATAATCTCATGGACTCTAAATTGGATCCTTTCTCCCGCTGAGATCTTTCTAAGAAAGTACTTCACAAAGCATATAGGAGTAAGACTCACGTAACGCAACTCAGGCATGAATCCTTTGAGAATCTGCACTTCCATGTGCACTAGGTGTTCTATATATTGTTTACCAAAGTTCCGTTTTTCCTATTAAAGGATTAGCAACTCAAACAAATTAGAAAAAGAACAACAATCTGTTAACAAACTATTAACAAAAAAAAGTACATTGCATATACTAATTTACCACAAACTGTGAAAATGAGAAGGAGAATAAATCTTCCTGTCGCCAAGCTATCACAAGGCAGCAGTTGGCAGCAAGAACTATATCATCCCGCAATTGTCCCAGCACATTCTGATTAAAGAAATTAAGATTAATGAAGAGTCACCTATGAAATCGTAACTGGTATAACTATGAAATTACAAGTTTTGATAAAATAATAGTACCGGGAGTTGATTCCTTGAAAAGAATCGATCAAAAAGGTTCAGGCCAAGACATGGTATCAGTGCATCCAGTTCTTCACATTTGGAGCTCTGCATGAAAGAGTGATACTATCAACTTTTTTTTTTTTAATCGATCAAAGATTGCACAACAGAATCATACAAACTTCTTATTTGCTTTTCTCTTGATTTGGAAGCACAAAACTTATTTTCAGAACCAAAAAACAAGAAGACTTTAGAACTTGAACCAGAAAATACTTGAGAAAATGCTCATTTGAAACAGAAAACAAATACTTACTTGAAGGATGACACGCTTTGCTATGTCCCTCAAAATGGACTTTTTGCTCTCGGCATAGCCCTCAGCAGCCATGAAATCAGTTTCTACTTTGAAATAGTTCTTAAACCGTTGTTCTTCATCTAGGCCAAATGCAAATGCCATTTCAACAGAGCAAAAATAGAGAAAAGAGAAAAGATGGCTTTAGAAGAGAAAGGAGAGAAAAAAGTTAGTATTTTTATGCTTGCCTAACTCTCTTATGGTCACTCTCACTAACAAACCTCACTCTACACACACACCCCCACCCTGCAGAGCCTCTGCTCACAGTACAATCAGGTACAATGCTATGTTTTTTGGCATTTTTCTAAAACATTAAATTTAGAGAATGAAATATTTTAAGACTACAAGAGACAGCATACTACACTATACTAAAAATCTCTCTCTCCCTCTCCTTTGTCTGCTTAAATATATGCTCTCTCTTAATTGCCTGTGGCAGACTGGCATTGAGGGCTGGCAGACTGGCAGTGAGGGCTGAGTGTAAGCTTTTCCTAAATCCATTTTGATTGGATGCAACTTTTTATATTTACCAATTTTATGTAAATCTATTATCATTCTTATTTTACTTTTGTTATAAAATGAGAACAAAAACCCTGTGTGTTTTCCTTGGTTTTGAAATTTATAAAACTATCATCATTGCATGATTAAATTAGTTTTGTTGTTGATTACTTATATCATATAGTAATTAATGAAGCTAATCATGATATTGATGAATAAAACCATTAGCAAATATGAATGTAGTTAAATTCAAACATTTTTTTAAGTACTACATCAATGAAATGAGATCAAATGATTTTGCCAGAAAGGGAAAGCGATGAGAGTATGAGCCTAAAATGGATCTGCAGCTAGTTTTGAAAGTTGGAAAGTGATAAATGAAGTAGAAAATGCATAAGAGAGTCCAGGGGGTAGTTTCTTGGAGACCAAGAATAGACATTCCATATGTGTATTCAGACAATATCCTTTACTCCATAAAATTATTCATCCAATATTAGTGCTTGTGGTGTTGAAGCAGGGGGTTACTTGGATACAATTTACTCATGCACTTTAAAAATGAATAAAGTTTGGATTCATTTCCAGGAAAACAGAGTAACCGACTTTTTTTTATCATTTTTTATTATGAACTAAAAATTTATGCTTGTATTCAAAAATATATTTGCACAAAAAAATAATAACAACTAAATAAATGCAATTTTTAAGAATTCCTTTGTTTTCAATAATAATAAGAATAATACCAAATTGTATATCAGACATGCCGTACATCTATTTACCAATTACTGAACCATCCATTAATGAAAATAGGAATAATACTGATTGGAAGTTCAGAATAGATATGGAAACAAGTTCAAGAAAATCAACAGTTCTACAAGAGTTTGATCCAACAATAAAGTTCATTTACTAGCCTCCTATCTTCAATTTCTTGTAAAACTTCAAAGACAGGTGCACAAAAGTGAAATTCCCTCTCAAGAACAAGAAAAGATAAAAGAACATTTGTTTTATATGAAATCCTCCGAAGCAGGTCACTTCATAATAAAATCCACAAACCCCTCTTTGTTCTTCACTTCTTGCTCCTTAGACATAGATCAAAAAGTGAAAAAAAAAAAAAAAAAAAAAAAAAAAAAAAAAAAAGATTGATAAGATATTGTGGATAGAGATAACTGCAGCAAAAAATTACAAACTCAAGAGCAAATGATTACAAAATTAATCTACTATGCAGAAAATAGCCAGACCTAGCAAAATTCTACAGTCCAAATACCAGCAAAGAAAGAGAAAACTAATACATAAAAGAATGTTAGAAATAGTTTCTTCATAGCCTTTTTCCATTCTGATTTGTAAACATTTCAAAATTGCATGCAGAGGACAGCAAAATTTAGAGCATCTTTTTTCTTTATTATAAGAAGCCGTAAATAGTATTAAAGATGAAGAATCGTTACAAGGAGTGGATCAGCTGTCCACTGAGAAAGCAAAATAATGAAAACATTTCTGTACTATACAAAAATATACGAATCAACCCTCTACAAAACTAGACCAGCCTACTTTAGAGCAGTTAAATGGAGAAATATACAGAATACATAAACAGTAATTATAATACAAGTTAGTTAGCTCAAGAAGTAGGGAATAGTTTAGCTCAAGAAGAAGGGAAAGTACTGCTACGAGTCTATGTGGTTATTCTTTAAGAGTAATTGCAAGAAGCTGGACTCCAAAAACTTTGCGATGATTTCTGTGAGAGTTCAAGCAATTAAACCACACTGTTCACTTTGTATAGCTGAAGAAGAAGAAATTAGAAGAAGATAACTTATGCTAAGAACCTTAGAAGTATCATAAAGCAAAAGAACAATCCGAGCCCCTTTTTTGTTTCTCACTGTGTTCAAATGCAAGAGTATAAGTCCGCAGGGCATCTGAACCTTAAAATCCACAAACTTCAGCAGTTCAACAAAAGGTGGGATGCCACCTACAATCCTGAATATATGACAAAGATAACTGAAAGAGGATGTATATCAGCTGCTCTCCTAAAAATATCATTGTGTGCCCAGGAGTTGCTACCATCCTTATAATGTTTTAACAAGACCACAAGATGCAATAGAGCCCCAACGTCAACTACAAGATGTTAATGCTCTGGCTACTTAACAGAGCAACATTCAGGATCACTAATTACTGGTATACAAAGGGCTTAAGCATGCAACATCAACCCAGCTACAGCTACAACATAAGAGAAAACAAAATCTATATCACTACATTAAGATGACCTGTGTTTGCACCATAAGTGTTTGGCGCATGTGTTTATACATGGTTAAGAAAACAATTTAAGGAAAAGCATCAAGTTTTGACTTTCACGTAAGTGTGTACTAAATGAAACATATTTGGGAATCTTAAAGCTCTCACACTCTTGCTCTTGCAAAATCCTTTCTTAAGTTTCTTTATCAGTCTGATTCTTTCAAAATGAAAAAAACAGAGCTTCGACGGCTAATTAAGTTAAAATTAATTAGAAAAAAAAATATGCTCAGTAATCATAAGGCCCTTTTCCCACAAACATAAACGACTAATTAGAGCTGGCAAATTCAACAATCCGGAAACAATCAAGCTTTTATTTCTCTGAATCTATCCGAAAGCTACACTAATTGGAACACTTATATTACACAGTCGGCTTTTTATTTGACATCAACTAACTGAGACTATACACTACCACATTCTCTCATGATCAATTTAAGAGGAACAAGATTAGTGTTGACACTCAAAATAATAAACAATCTTAAGCGAAGCAAATGCAGTAATTCAACTCAGTGCACCTGTTTTTAGACTGTCCCATCTTTTTGTTTTTCAAACATGCATATAGAATATTAGTTATAGTCATAGAGATGAACTCCACGCAATCAATTGTTATAGAGTTGATAATTAGGGACAGTATTAATGTTAATAACCACATTATCACGATTGACAAAATGGTTTATGAAAGAGTCTTTAATGTCTAAAATTAAATGCATAAATTGTTCAGATATTACGGAAAAAAAAAAAAATCAAATGAACCATGGCTCTCCAAGATCAGATTATTTCAAATACTCATTTTCCAACTAAATTGCTAACTATGACTACCATACACCATTGTCTTTCATTTTTCTTATTTTCTCTCATTTTCTTACTTACATGCCTTTACAGCTACAACCACCACATACCAAAATTTATTCTACAAAAACCATCATTTAACTCGCCAAAACCCAAAAATCAAAAACCCTCCTCAAACACCTTTTTAGTTTTTCCCACAAACCAAACAACAAACCACCACCACCCCCAAAATTTTTTTTTGGGGGGGGGGGGGGGGAAGAGGTTTTCCTTTTTCTGAGAAAAAAAACTTCCCATAATATCATATTCAACAAAAGGAGAAGAAAAACCCGCAATCACACAGGTAGTTTGTTAATCCACAACAGAACGGCTTTGTCAACACATATCCCTACCCTACTTATAAAACAAAGCTTCTTATAAAGCATATATTTGGAGAGAAGAAAAAGAAACCACTCACTCCAATATTGACTTTACAGAATGGAAATAGGTGCATATATATGGAAACAAAAACTACAGAGATAACTAATGATAAGCATACAAAACTTACACAAAAGATCAAAATTAATGTGCAAAACATTGTCAATATTAGTAATATTGAGTAACTTAGATTTTGACTCACCAATTCCCTAAACAGGAGACTACATAACATTTCATGGACTACAGCATTCAGATTCTTTCCAAAACGAAAAACAGTGCTTCAACAACTAATTAAGTTAAATTAATGAAATATAAACACTTACACACACTAATTGTAAGGCCATTTTCCCATTAAACACAAAATCCCAATTAGAACTAGCAAATTCAATAATTTGGAAACAATCAAGCCGTTCATGTCTCTGAATCCATCCAAAAGCCACATTGATAAAAAAAAAAAAGGCTAATAGCACGCAAAAATTCTGTTTTATTCGCTCTCTCCCTTCGGTTTTACATCAACTAACTGAGACTTATTCGTTCTCTCATGATCAATTTAACAGGAACAAAATTATTGTTGATGCTCAAAATAATAAAAATAACGAAAGATAGTCAAATACAACAATCCAACTAATGCAACTATTCATTCTGTCTTTATAGTTTTTTAAACTTGTTATTTTTTTTTTCTTATCATGTATTTTCTCAGGCAACCAAAATAAAACATACATATAATCATAGATTGCTACAGGGTTGATAATCAGGCAAGGAATTTAATGTTAATAATCATGATGAACAAAATGGGTTATGAAATATGCAACAATGATAAAAATTAAATGTACTAAATGATCAGAGATTATGCCAAAAAAAATACAATTCACGTCCACTTAATGAAAGTAACAAGTTATTTTTTTTTCAAAGATCTAATTATTTTAAACACTCATTTTCCAACTCAATAGCTAATTAAGAGTTTAAATCATCAAAACCCAAAAAAAAAAAAAATAAACCCTCCTTTACCCTTCTACCCGACTGAAACTAAAAGACTCAACTTCTTCATTTTTTCCCCCAATCCAAACAGCACCACCACAAAAAAAACAGAAGCTCCCCCTGTCTTTCCCGAGAATTTTTTTTTTAAAATTCCCATAATATCATCATTTAAAAAGAGGAGAAGAACAGGGAAGTTTGTTAACGGCGTCGTCAAGACATATCCCATGTTGCACATTACCCATTTATCACCGATAAAACAAACCTTCTTATAAGCCATATATTTGTAGAAATTGAAAAAAAAAACACTCACTCTAATTCGTCAAATTCTTTCTTCTCTGGTTTCGATATTTTCCATCTCTACGTGAAACTTTTACTCTGGTTTTGATATTTTCCATCTCTACGTGAAACTTTTACTTCTTTTTTTCTTTTTTTCAGCATTTTCTTTCTTCTCCGTTTCTCTCTCCTCAGATCACGAGTTGGACTGTACTGGTGTACTGGAGTCGATAACGAAATTTGTAAACATTTTTTCCCCTATTAGATTTCCTTTTTCGCCAAGGACACGTGTTGGCTGATAATTAATTTTTTAATTCTGAATGTAAATCGTTAAAAGAAAAAGGAAAATATTTGGGCCTAACCTAAGCCAAGAAATTGGGCCTTCATTTTGTGAGCAGTAAACCCAGTTGCGACCCAATTAGGGGGCAACGCATAGAGTAGGGGCGGTCATATTGTCCGACCCGGCCGATCCGATCCGAAAAATTCGGGTTCGGTTGGATTTTAGCCAATCCGATCGGGGTCGGTCATGTTCGGGTCGGGTCAAACCCGGTCCAAAATTTTTTTAAAATCAAGAACAAATTCCTCCACCCGACTCGATCCTATCCGAATATGTTCGGATCGAATCGGGTCGGATTATATATTCGGGTCAAATTCAGGTTGAATTCCTTCTCACCTGACCCGAACCCGAAATTGCCCACCCCTAGCAGAGAGCAAAACTTAAAGTTTATTTGACTAGCTCAAGGAGCTAAACCAGATCAAAAAACCGAACCGGAGTCAAATGAACCGTCAAGGCCTTTTCAATTGTTTTGTACATATAATGAAAATATCAACAATTTCCTCAGTAGGCTGGCGGCTGAGATCAAATTATTTTGCCAAAACAAAAGTTTTTGCCTAGAAAGGATCTGTGCCTAGTCTAGTGAGGCCTTTGAAAATTGGAAAGCGGTAAAGGATAGTGAAAGAATTTGCGTTGATAAAATAACTAATTAAATGGATGTGAATTCAGATAAAACTCTTTGCCATTATCTTTTTTTCCATTAACTTTTATTTGGTTTTCTGAATTTAGAGAACACTCTGTTTCTAAAAATTGAAGAACAAAAAACAATTTATTCTCCAAAATTTTTTGTTACTATTATTAAATAAGTTAAACTAAATATGTTTTTCTATTTTTCGTTTTTAAAAAACAGAAAACACAGAGTAAAAAATATTACCAAATACACTTTGAAGTTTGCTTGGTTATTGATAAAGTGGAAATGATAATAAGAGAGTTTGGATTGGAAAAGTAATAAATATTAAATAATATAATTAATAAAGCACATGCAAGCCCAAACAAAAAATCTTTCACATCACTTTTTTCCTTCGACTTTTCTTTTGTTCTCCAAAATTTTTTACTACTATTATAATAAAATAGGTTAGTCAAACAAGTTTTTTTGTTTTTCATTTTTAGAAAACAAAAAATGCCTAGTAAAAAAACATTACCAAAAGCACCCTAAGATTTAGTGGATCAAGATAACAGCAACAAAAAAAAAAAATAATGTTGGTGGTAAAATATAGACCAAGGGTATTAAGGGCATGACACATAGGGAACGTGCCTCTGAACTATGATAAAGAGTGAAGGGGAAGCTAAGGAGGGGAGGATGGCCATGATAAGGAGACAAGGGGAAAATGTCCACGGGAAGATAGAATAAAAAGATCTCGGAGGGTCGACGACAAGTGACGAAGACTAACCCCAAAACCGTACCTGCAGCGCCAGAGATGATGATGCGAGACCACGAAGCCCTGACAATCACGTGAACACCACCAAGCCATACAGCTACCGTACGGTCCCCACCTGAGCTGCCTTTGAAACATCTCCTTATAAGCCACCAAAGTCAGGCTAAAAGAGGGGGACCATGGACAAGCCGCCTGCACCATCCCAGAAAGCTCAGATGCTCCCTAACTCAATCGGTCCATTCAAAATGAACTAATTGAACTTGGACACACACTGTCACCACAGACTGTCCCCAAGAGGACAGATGTCACCTCAAGAAAAAGCTCAAGCATCCAATAAAAGGAGGCAAATTACACTTAAAGCCCTACCTGAGGAGGGATATCTCCAATTATGGCTTGCCATCCCAAATAGGCACAAAGACGTCCTCAGGAGCACTCCACTATAAAAGATCAGGTTGATTAAACAAGGGGGAAGCTGACTTTCTCACCGAAAAGGGCTCACAAAAAACCTAAGGGAGCTCACTCAATTTTCTCTGAATTTTCTTGTTTTGTGGGTTTCCTCTGAAGCCCAGCTCCTTCTTCAACCTCCCACTGACTTGACCGTCGGAGTGCCGGCCAGCGGCCATTCTTTGTGATTTTAGGTTCTTCCCCGTCGCTGCCTCAACATCCCCAGTGAGCTACCTCTGAACATCTTCACCTCCTCCATCTCCACCATAAAATCAACCCTTATAAGAGAAGCTCTCATAATGTTTTGGGCTGAACCAGATTTTGGCCAAAACAAATAATAATAATAATAATAGAAGCAAACTCAAATAGAAAAATGATTACAAGTTACTCTACCACACAAGGTCTAGCACAATTCTACAGCCCAAAACCAGCAAACAAAGGGGAAACTAATAAATAAAAGAATGTTAGAAACAATTTCATGATAGCCGTTTCCAATACTGACACGTAAACTGAATGCAAACTATGGAGCAATTAAATGTAGAACTATACAGAATCCATAAACAAGAAAGAGAAATATCTCAGAGACCCTTTGATAAAACAACAATTTAGAATAAAATTAAAGTTTTAAAAAATTTTATTAAAAATTCTTAGTTTGTTACGGATTTTATGGATTTTGGGTTCCGCAAAACTGGTATCAGAGCCAAGTATTTGGTTTAAATAATTTCAAAATGGATGATTAAATAATTATTTATTCGATTAATCCCAATGGATATAATTTACTAGTAGATAGTAGAGCAATAAAATACAATATTAGTAAACATATTCCCTATTATTCACATAAAAGACGAGATTTAGATATTAAATAATTAATGCAATTATATTTATCAAAAGCTCAAGAATTTAGAATTGAAGAATTAATAATAATAAATAGAAGAAGTTTAAATATAGATCTTCTCTTGTTAGATAGGATAAAAATAGAAGTTTCCATAAATAATTTTTCTTGAAAACAATGGAATATTAATTCTGTTGAAGATTACCAAGATGATTTTATAATAGATTATAATAGACTTTTGCCTATTAAACAAAGAGAATAATATAATTGGAATAATAAAAGAATTAGAAGTAAATATTATCCTTTTAATAATATGCTTTTAGGATATAAAAATTTATTTATGAATAACCTCTGCCTTATAAATAAAGGATTAGAGAAAAATTACATTCCTAAAGAGATAAAAGACATTATATGTTACAAATATTTAATAGAAAGTAATGAAATATTATGTAGATAGTATAATGAATTACCTGACCCATTAATAATTTCACAAAATATAGAGACTAGTAGGTTTCCACCTTCTAGTTATATACAAAGAGGATATACATATAGGAGATTTCAACCTTCTGAGTTAGTAAATGATTCAATATATGAGGAAATAATCAGTTAAATTGGATTTCTCTATATTTATTAAATAAATTAGGAAACCCTAATTTAACTATAAACGATATAGAAAGTGTAAATAAAATATTAGAAATAAAAAATTTTAATGATGAAAATATAAATCAAATCAAAAGATTAGGCAATCAAATGAGTCAAGAATTTGAAAACATTAAACAAATAATAAATAAATTCAAAATTGAAGATCAAGATATATTAAAACAAAAAATTATAAATACAATAAATAAGAATTTAATATATACAAGATTAAAAAAGATTGAAATTCAAATATATAAAATTAAAAGCATTGTTGAATAACTTGATAATAAATTTTTCATAAACATACATGGAAAATTTCAAGAAAATTGAAGTACAAAGAATTGATAATAATATGGAAGAATTACTCATGATAATTCAAGAACAGAATAAAATTTTACAAGATATAATAATTTATTTTAATGAAAAGAAAAGTAATGAAATTCATCAGCCTATGGTAAAAACCAATATTTAACAAAATAAAAGGAAATGAAAAATTGATAAGTTTGAGAATGCTAAGCAAAAATGCTAATAATGGGTTAAAAGAATTATCTTATAATAATGAAGAATTTGAAACTGATGAAGAAGATAAAAATGTCTTCATAAATTTAGAAGATATTGAAAAAAGAATAGAACATCTAAAAATGAATGAATCAAATCCAAGAGTCTTTGAACTAGGTGAATCTAGTAATAAAGCTTCCTATATATGCTAGAGAAGAAATACTAATATACGAAAATGAAAGATCACAAAGTCAATATTTTAGGCCAAGCAAAAGACCTAAGAAAGAATATAAAATACCAGGAGAATATAAAGAAAGACCCATTAGCCATGAGGGTATCTGGTTAGATTTAGATTGTGTTAAAGATAGAAATAAAATGATAATTGCTTGGGTAAAATCTATGAAAATTGCTTTAGCATTTTATAATCTAAATAGACATAACAGCATTGAATTTCTTAAAACTTCTTTTACAAGAATAGCTACACAATGGTTTATGGGATTAAGTAAAGCTAATAATCTGTCATGCACTCATTTTTATGATGATTATTCCCTGTCATTTATTGCTTGTTTTCTTATAGTGATATGGTAATTGGCAGCGTCATTCCACAGTTGTAGCCAGAAATTTTATCCAATTAAGCACATTCAACAACATTTAATACAATTTAGAAAATTTTAAATAATAATATAAAACATCACTACTATTTCGTTTGATAAATATTTTTACTATGATAAATACTTTTACTATGACAATTGTGGTCAACTGGGTTTTTATGTTTTCAAAATGATACATTGTAGATAAGATAGTTTCCTTGTCAATATAAACAAATACATTTTTTCAATTTATAATGTAAAAGAAACTTGGGGTATTTTCATTTAAGATTTTTTTTTCGAGTTATTTTATCTTTATTGGGTCGAGTTCTCTCCACTTAAACAAAACTAGTCTTCAAAGAAAACAGGATCCTTTAGCAATGCGGCTACATGATCTTTCATCAAATGAGGATTCGTATAGGAATCATTAGTTTTGTACAGAACATGCATTAAACGAGCATGATTGAGAAGCCGTTCGAGCAAAGGCATAGGAACAAACAGTTGGTCGAATGAGATCCTTGTTTATGTCTTTCCATGCAATCCCAAATTTCTCCTGAAACACTTTAATTAACTTCTCCTTCCTCGGAAACAGCAAGCTGCTTCATGTAGCATTCAATGGCTGGGGCAACATGTCCTCTCTGTTGCTCAAACTACAGAACATTCACATATATATTGGTCATTTAAAAATAGAATAATAATAAAGAGCATTAAATGATAAATTATTTAGCTATACCTTATGAGAGACTATGCCATCCATGAGTCTGCAAATTATTGAGGAAGCCTGAGCCATTTTAGGGTTTACAGATACCCATTCAAAGGCCTCTTTTGTAACAATGTCTTCTTTTCCCAGAAAATGAAGATGTTGATAACAGTAAGTAGCCACATGAAAGTAGTGGAATGCACATGTATTCCTCCATTGTCGGTACATGTTGTTGGTCTCACCATCTAGCTTCGATGATGTAACTTCTCACCAAAGTCTTCATCAAAGAAATTATTAAAAAATAAAAAAGGGATAAAGTGGGAAAGATTTATTTTACGCAACACTTACTAAAGTGAAGGAGGAAAATTATATTTGCTACAGAGCTTTTACAATAATTGAAATCAACTGACCGATTCTTTAGCAAAAGGTAGGCCGTACAACATTCCTTTGTTGGCCAAGTCTTTCTCATATTCACTTAAAGCATCCAGGAGAGCCATGTGGCACAATTTCGTGTACTCGGAAGCAGATCTATGGCACTGATATCCCACCTGGAAAACAAAACTATAAACCATAGCATTTCATATCAGATATTAGTCAATGATTATCACAAGGTTAAAAAAGTTTAATTTTGTTAAGAAATATTCAAATGTGAAAATAAGCATATCAGACCTCTCAATTGCTGTCGTAAAAAGCTCAAGTTCTTTTATTGTACCATAAGCATCATAAATGTCATCCATAATTGAAGACATTGATATGATTGTGGTTAGAATTTTTTTATTAGATATATAGTCATGAGATGACAGTTATTGATGAAAATAATATCAATACAGTAAACATAATACTGTTAATCAAAATTAATTAAAGAATCTAAACAAACCAGAAACAGAAATTAATATTGATCTCTTTATGATAGCAGTAAATAGCAGTCATGATTTCGCAGAGATAATCCCAATAATTTAACGCATATAAATAAATAATAAACGGAAAAGTAAGCATTAAAATTGGAATTAAAGTTAAACTGTAAAACAGCCAACGAAATCAGTAAGAACGATCAGCAGACAGACACACAGAAACATGCGTACATAAGCAACAATAATCTTGGAAATGGAATCTCGAACTGCAAACAACGAACAGCAACCGCAGTGAACAACGACAGCAAAACAGACAAAGATAAACCCGAGGCCTGCGACTGCAGAGTCCTTAAAATAGATTGACCGCCTACTCGGTGCTTTAGGATGAACCGGTCTCTGTTTCCCAGGATACAACGGGAACGATACTGGTCGTCAGCACGAACGCGAATATCCGGTGAACTACAACAATATCTGAACCCTCTCAAATCAAACGACAAGACCAGAGGAGAAAAAGACGTGAGCGTGCGTCTGTGTGTATTTTCTGTGTTTTAAACAAATAGAAAGCTGCCCTTTATATATTGAAGGATTCGTAACCCTAGCTTGCAAAAATAAATTTTGCAATTAAAATTAAAAAGAGTAAAAATCGGGCCCACGCGAGCCTGGGTGATTTGGGCCGACAATCGTGTATGCAGGACATGGGGACGCACACGAGTTTAGCCAAATCGGGCCAATTTTAGATCCATGATTTGCACTCCTCTGCACATGCGTGCGTGGAGAGAGCCTTTATCCTTGGTTTTTTTGAATACCCATATATATGTAAACATATATAAACCCAAATCCAAAGATTTATTTTTTCCATATAGGATAAGTCCATTTCCTTTTAATTTTCCAACATCAAGGGTGCATATTTGTGAGACAATTTCTCATTCATATAACCATCATTTTGAGCATCTGTTATACCAAATCGAAGTGTTCACGGAGTACTTTCCACAACCTTTCACTTACGCTAAGTGGATCCCACTCAAAATGTGGCCCAAATATAACTTACTAAAAGCTATATTTTCCAACAATCCTCCCCATGAATGAAATTGGCAACAAAAACAGAAAATCGCTAAGTTTTGACATCAAAACCATTTTTTACCTTATTTGAGTTCATCGGATTGAAATCTGCATAGGATAGGTAGGTGTCACCCTTTGAACCTTCCCTTGTGAAAATATATTTACCTTACTGGCTGATCAGTAGACGCGATGTCTTTGAACTGTTCTGCCATTGGTGTAAGAGATGATATATTACACACAGAAATCTTTCCTAACACTGCTTAGTTCTGATTTGTATGTTCATTTCGGCCTTGAACATCTGCCTGGTTCTGCGAGAGTTTCTAAGAATTGTGCCCTCAACAATTCCCTTTGAAGTGACCCTTTCTCTCTCACATAGGTGATTTCTTAATTTAGAGTAAACCACATTACTCCGCTCGAATTTCCGACGCATAAGAATCATTAAGAGCGTAGTTCAACCTTACCTTTTATAATATCACTGTTTTATTATATGAATGGACTTGATGGTAAACCCCCACAGTGATCCAAACTAGGTATTATACAGTTAGGTTGTCCTTTTGAACCTAGATCTTGG
The DNA here is from genome assembly GCA_030449835.1 of Clausena lansium. Classification (NCBI taxonomy): domain Eukaryota; kingdom Viridiplantae; phylum Streptophyta; class Magnoliopsida; order Sapindales; family Rutaceae; genus Clausena; species Clausena lansium. The sequence goes on along the minus strand of JASUUF010000109.1, from coordinate 892,741 downwards.
GATTTCCATTCAACTAGGTTGGGTTTTCCTTTGTAATAACCTTTAATTTATGGGCATTAGTCCCACTCCCTTCGATGACTTTTCAATTAATTCTCGATTTAACCCTTTGGTTAGTGGATCTGCAATGTTATCTTTTCGTCTTATATAGTTAATAGATATAACTCTAGTAGAGATTAGTTGTCTAATGGTATTGTGTCTACGACGAATGTGTCTAGACTTACTATTGTACATATTGCTCTGTGCTCTTCTAATAACATATTGACTATCGCAATGTATGTATATTGTAGGCATTGGCCTTGGCCACTTTGGAATACCCTCCAAGAAATTCTGAAGTCATTCTGCTTCTTCACCGCATTTATCTAAAGCAATGAATTCAGATTCCATTATAGATCTAGCGATTACTGCTTGTTTAGAGGATTTCCATGACACTGCTGCACCTGCTAGTGAAAACACATAGCCACTCGTAGATTTAGAATCTTTCATGTCTGATATCTAGTTGGTATTAGTGTATCCTTCTAACACTGTTGGATATCTTGTATAATGCAGTCTGTAATTACGAGTGTATCAAAGATATCTAAGTACTCTTATGATAGCTTTCCAGTGATCAAATCCCAGATTACTCATATATCTGTTGAGTTTACTAACTGTATAGGATAAGTCTGGTCTTGTATAACTCATTAAGTATATCAGACTACTAATAATTCTAGCATATTCTACTTGAGAAATGCCATTTCCTTTAATTTTCGACGGATGTAAATTCATATCGAAAGGAGTCTTTGACTCAGCAGTATCTTCTTTATTAAATTTCCCAAGAATTTTATCTGTGGAATGAGCTTGACTTAAAATAAGTCCTTTTGAAGTCTTTGAAATTTTAATTCCCAAAATGACATCAGCATGACCCATCTTTTTCATGTCAAATTTAGATTTAAATAAATTCTAGGTAGATTTAATCATGTTATCGTTGCTTCCAATAATAAGCATGTCATCCACATATAGACACAAAATGACATAGCCATTTTCTGTCTCTTTAACATAAACACATTTGTCACACTCGTTGATCTTAAAACCACATGAGATCATTGTGTGATCAAATTTTTCATGCCATTGCTTTGGTGCTTGTTTCAAGCCATATAATGACTTCACCAACTTACATACTTTCTTTTCTTGTCCTGGCATTATAAAGCTCTCTGGCTGCTCCATGTAGATTTCTTCATTTAAATCTCCATTAAGAAAGACTGTTTTTACATCCATTTGATGTATCTCAATATTGCGCAAAGCTGCAATTGCTATTATCATGTGAATGGAATTTATTCTCGTGACGGGAGAATAAGTATCCAAGTAATCAAGGCCTTCTCATTGTCTGTAACCTTTAATTATAAGTCTAGCCTTGTACTTATCAATTGTACCATCCGTTTTCATTTTCCTTCTGAAAATCCATTTATACCCTAAAGGTTTACTTCTTGAAAGAAGGTTTACTAACTCCCAGGTATGATTTTGCAAAATGGATTCAACTTCACTGTTAATGGCTTCTTTACATAAAGCTCCTTCTAGTGAAGTTATTGCTTCCTTGAAGCTTTGAGGTTTACTTTCTAGTAAATAAGTCATAAAATCTGTACCAAAAGATTTTTCGACTCTTGTTCTTTTACTTCGTCTGACCTCAACATCTTGTTCTTCTTCTTGCGCTTTTTCTTCTTGCGCATCTATTTCTTTTTCTTATACGTTTTCTTGTTCTTCATCTAGACTATCATCATTGATAGCCTCATGAGATCGTTTCAACGTACTTGAATTAGAATTGCATGGAAACACTTTCTCAAAGAATGAAGCATTCCTTGGTTCTATTACCATATTCTTATGAATGTCTGGTATTTTTGACTCATGCACAAGAAATCAATAGGCACTACTGTTATCTGCATATCCAAAGAAAATGCAATCTACAGTTTTAGGTCCTACTTTCACCTTCTTAGGTGGAGGAATCAGAACTTTTGCAAGACACCCCCATACTCGTAAGTATTTATAAGAAGGTACTCTTCTTTTCCACAATTCGTAAGGGGTTTTGCCTTCTTTCTTTCAGGGTATCTTATTTAAAAGATAATTGGCTGACAATACAGCCTCTCCCCATATGTTCTGAGGTAACCAAAAACTTATTAGCATTATATTCATCATTTCTTTTAAGGTACGATTCTTTCTCTCTGCAATCCCATTGAATTGAGGAGAATAAGAAGCCGTTATTTGATGAATGATTCCATTTTATTCACATAGTGCTTCAAATGGAACAATATACTCACCACTACTGTCACTCCTTAGTTCTTTGATCTTTCTATTGAGTTGATTCTTTACTTCATTTTTATAAAGAAAAAACTTCTCTATAGCTTTGTCCTTACTTTTCAATAAATACACATAACAATATTTTGTGCAATCAATGATAAAGGTAATAAAATATTTATTACCACTTCTTGTTTGAATGGATTTAAAATCACATATATCTGTATGGATTAAATCAAGTGGTTTAATGACTCTTTCAATAGACTGAAATGATGTCCTTGTTAATTTTGCCTCAACACAAGTTTCACACTTATGTTTGAATCAATTTGGAATTTAGGGATATACTTCATGTTAATTAATTTACGCAGAAAATTATAATTAACATATCCTAATCTACCATGTCATAGATTAGGAGACTCAAGCAAATAAGCAGAAGAAGAACTAGCTTTATTAATCCTTAGTTTCATAGTCATTACATTAAGCTTAAAAAGCCCATCACTGACATAACCCTTTCCCACATACATTCCATTCTTAGACAAAACTACCCTGTCTGACTCAAACACCATCTTGAAGCCATGCTTGTTCAAGAGTGATCCAGATACCAGGTTCTTCCGAATCTCAATACGTACAGCACATTGTTCAGAGTCAGCTCCTTGCCAAAAGTCATCTTCAGAATCACCTCCCCTTGACCCTTAATCTCAGACGTTGCTGAATTCTCCATAAATAGTTTCTCTCCATTACTAACAGCTTCAAATGAAGAGAACATCTCTCTATCTGAGCACACATGTCTGGTAGCTCCTGTGTCAATCCACCATCCCTCGGATTTGAGCCCACCAGATTCACCTCCAATACCATAACTGAGAGGTTCATATCAGAAACATCTTGAGTGATGTTTTCCACTACATTAGCCTCTCTTTTCTTCTTTGGCAATCTACAGTCTGAAGCTTTGTGGCCTGATTTGCCACAGTTGTAGCACTTCCCTTGGAACTTAGTTTGCTTCTAGGAGACTCCTCCTTTAGGACCTAGATTGGAACCTTTGTTCTTTTTATTTTTATTGCTCTGGCCGTGCTCTACAACATGTGCTTTGGCCTCAGTAACTAAACCCTTTTTCTCTGCTATTTTGTTACCTTCCATGTTCATTTCCTTGCGCTTATGCTTTAGATAACTCTTGAAATCTTTCCAACTAGGAGGCAGTTTTTCAATAATAGCAGCCACTTGGAAAGTTTCAGGAAGTAGCATTCCTTCATTATGGAGTTCAGACAATATGAGTTGAAACTCTTAAACTTGGCTCATGACAGTCTTGGAGTCCACCGTTTTGTAGTCTAGGAAGCGGCCAACAATGAATTTCTTTGTGCCAGCATCCTCAGTTTTATATTTATGCTCTAAAGACTCCCACAGCTCCTTGGCTGTTTTCTTCTCTTGGTATACACTATAAAGTGTATCATTTAACCCATTCAACACATAATTTCTACACAAGAAATCTGAATGGTTCCATGCATCAATTGCACTAGTTATCTGAAAATTAGCCTCACCCTCTTTGGGTTGTCGAGCGTACTCTTTTAAGAACCTCGCAATGTTAAGCGTAGTGAGGTAGAAGAACATCTTCTGCTGCCAGCGCTTAAAATTCTGCCCATTGAATTTCTCTGGCCTTATCGCATGACTTAAAGAAATTGGTCCACTCACCACAGAGGTGACAGCAATAAGGGTCATTGTTGCCCCATTTACCACAGAGGTGACAGCAGCAGAAGTCGGAGCCACCACAGAGGTGCCAACGACTGTGCTAGGTACAGTTGGAGGTCCATCAGATGCTATCTCAACAATTAATCAATCTATTTTAAGAATGTTATTAGATATATAGTCGTGAGATGACAATTATTGATGACAATAATATCAATACAGTAACACAATACTGTTAATCAATATGTAATTAAAGAATCTAAACAAATCAGAAACTGAAATTACTATTGATCTCTTTATGATAGCAGTAAATAACAGACATGATTTCGCAGAGACAATTCCAATAATTTAACGCATATAAATAAATAATAAATAGAAAAGTAAGCATTAAAATTGGAATTAAAGTTAAACCGTAAAACAGTCAACAAAATCAGCAAGAACGATCAGCAGACAGACGCACAGAAATAGGCATACAATAGTAACAACGATCTTGGAACTGGAATCTCGAACTACAAACAACGAACAACAACCGTGGCGAACAGCGAATAGCGAATAGCAACTGCGATGAATAGCGAATAGCAAAACAGACAAAGATAAACCCGAGGCCTGCGACTACAGTGTCCTTAAAACAGATTGATCGCCTACTCGGTGCTTTAGGATGAATCAATCTCTGTTTCCCAGGATACAACGAGAACGATACTGGTCGTCAGCACAAACGCGAATATCCGGCGAACTACAACAATATCTAAACCCTCTCAAATTGGACGACAAGACCAAAGGAGAAAAAGACGTGAGCGTGTAGCTGTGTGTATTTTATGTGTTTTAAACGAATGGAAAGCTGTCCTTTATATAGTGAAGGATTCGTAACCCTGGCTTGAAAAAATAAATTTTGCAATTAAAATTAAAAGGAGTAAAAACCGAGCCTGGGTGATTTGAGCAGACATTCGTGTACGCAGGACGTGCGGGCGCACACGAGTTCAGCCAAATCGGGTCGATTTTGGGTCCATGATTTGCACCCCCCTGCGCAGGCGTGCGTGGAGAGAGTCTTTATCCTTGGTATTGTTGAATACCCATATATGTGTAAACATATATAAACCTAAATCCAAAGTCTTATTTTTCCCATGTGGGATAAGTCCATTTTCTTTTAATTTTCCAACATCAAGGATGCATATTTGTGAGACAATTTCTCCTTCACATGACCATCATTTTGAGCATATGATCTACCAAATCTAAGTGTTCACGGAGTACTTTTCAAAACCTCCACAACCTTTCACTTATGCTAAGTGGGCCTCACTCAAAATGTGGACCAAATATAGCTTACGAAAAGCTATATTTTCCAACAAATTTTTCTAGCCAATAAAAAACTTTTGCTCAAAATACACTCCTAAAATCCAAAAATAACACTCCATCACTCTGCCCCTTTAAAAGTAGCTTATTGGGAACAGCAAAGCTTTTTCACCACCTAATTATTTAGAGAAATTAGGCCGAAAATATTAACATATGAGCCTTAAAATGGTTCAAACCTTATGATATCTCTGAGTTCTTCTTGGCGTTGTTTCTGAAGTATGTTGAAATCTAAAGTAGTAAAGGTTAATAGAGCTTTGTTGTGTGAAGGGACTTGCTGATAGATTGGCATGTAGTGTTTTGCTTCTAGCATTGGTAAGCTTTTGCGAGTAGGTCGATTGAGGGCACGATTGACTTGAGCTTCTAGTTGAGTGTTGGATTGGCTTGTAAATGACTCAAGGTGAGTGATAGTGAAAGCAAGTGCTTCGTTGAGTATATTTTCTCCATGCACCCTGAGATGTGCCGCTTAATACAAGCTTAACATTCCTCGAATATCTCTTTTAAAGAAATACGTGAAGTTCCCATTGCTGTCCTTGAATTTGTTAAAGACATCTGCTTCACCACCCATTAACAAATTTCATGTAATTGTTCTTTTTGTCGCAATAACTAATGATATATAAATGAGAATTTTGAATTGCTTTTCCATGTCTTTCTTCTTATGTTCAAATGAAGATAAGCAAATGCTCGATTTTAAGTGGATAGACAAAAATTGCATGTATCGATAAATTATATCTATATATATATTATTAGGCCTTGGAGCCATTTTTTAGAAATAATAAAAAAACCTTTGGTGAAAACCATCACCTAAAACCGAAGAATATTTATGTTGTATCATCAAGAATCAATAATTGAATATGCGGAAGTGTACTTAAATTCATAATGTTGAATCACTCTCTTGAGCCTTATAATTTGTCTTCCAAGTCAACACGTTATCCTCGAGAATCCTTTAACTTTCTCTTTATATTCTCTTTGATGATGGGATGTTAGAAGAGAATAGAATGTTACATGTGATTTAGGACCATAACCACTTATATAGATAATTTTCCTGTTATCATTAGATATTCCTATTTGAATCCATCATAAAAATACAAATTATCCTTAAGTCTCTACACATTAAATGCCCACACTTTATCAGATACATTAAAGCCCAAATTACCAAAAATCTTAACAATATGCAACACATAGTTATTCACATATAAGCTTAACATTAGATTAAGAATCCAACACCATTCTTTTACAGTGTTCTTTATTTCAGTTTCTAAACTTAATTTCCATTACTTCACAAAATATCTATAAAGGCAAGTGAAATTAAGTGACATAACACCTATGTACAAGAGCTGCCACTTCAGTTCCCAATAATTATTGGATAAAGGATTAAGATGAAAAGATTTTGCAAATTTTTTTTGAGACATACAAGATATTGAACAAGAGTAATCAGTGAGAAAACAATGCATACCAGAGGAAATTTTGTAGCCATTTCTCTAAGTAATCTAAACTGAAGAGAGATATATAACAGAGCTCATGATTATTTTCATCATCCCCATGATCACAGTCTTGGTAAGCCTTATGTAATTTTCCCAAGATTTCATCAATCTCGCTTTCAAAATGATAAAACACTCCTAAAAGCTGAATTACATCAATCAAATCCAATTTATTCCATGAAGGCTCATTGATATCAGCTTTTAGCATCATTCTAATTTCTTCCTTCAGCTCTTGATGCTTTACAATGTCATCATGAGTTTCCTGAGGAAGAAATTAAATTTAGAAATGAGACTATCTATAAGGGAAGTAAACTATATATATTAATTTGGCTACATCTCGGCACACAAATTAACGTACCTGTGCAATACTAGTATTAAGTTGCTTTAGAGTAGAGTACTACAAAAGAGTCATTTTACCATTGAAGTCACTAGTATATGAAAGGAAATAATCCCCCCAAATGGTAGGATGATGAAAATTTGCCGAGCGACGAGTGGATTCTTTCTCGGTATTTATTTGGTAACTTTATTAGGAGAGGCCGAAACTTGAAACGACATGTATTTAATTTAGTATTTCTTTCTGAAGGCTTTTTAGTTTTCGATTAAAAACAAAAAAAATGGAAGAAGTTGCTACAAATGGAGTTATTGTTTCTTTGGTGTAATGTCTTTCGCTTCAATAACCAGATGGTGTGAGACTTTGGTGCCTTCATGCTTGTGCATTTTATAGACTTATTTTTTTAAAAGGGATTAGCCATGGATAAATGTTTGTATAGTCTCTATATTTAGAGTTAAGTGTTCGTTTAATCCCTATATTTAAAAAAAAACCTCAAGACACCCCTGTTATTAAATATATTACACTCATACTTTTTCTTTTCTTTTATAATAATACCCTTATAGTAATATTCTTAAAGATATTAATAAAAATAAAAAATAATAATTTATCATATTAGCTTTAAAATTAACATAATAATTTACACAAACTTTTATATTATTATTTTACTTTTAAGATTAATTTGGTAAATTAATTTTTTTATAAAATAATTATTAATAAGATTGTTGCAAGGATATTAAACATTGTTTCAAGTTGAAAGAATTAGTAGTGACAATGTCATTGAAGCGTGCTAAGACCATTATCTTAAAGATCAATTTCCTTATACTAGTACAAGAATGACAATGAACAAAGTAGATTGTCCTCTAGGATATAACAACATTGTTGTGAGAATGTACTTTAAGCAAAATGGTTTAGAATATTAAAAAAAAAAAGAAAAATTGAATAGTGAGATATGCGAGTGAGATATTTTTATCTCCTTTGATAGTTAAGTCAGACTCTTTGCGTGTTAGTTAGTTCTAAGTTTTTTGGATTATTGTTGAGATTCAACAACTGAGGCAACATGTCCTCCCTTCTGCTCAAACTGTATCATGGATTCAAATTGCTTACACAATAAAATTATTCATACTAATTCTTAAATGAATTTTTAGCCCTTCTCGATCTAAATTCTCCCCATTTTTTAAAAAATTTAATAGCACATGTTATGTACCTTTAATGTAAATATTATAGGTATTAGATTTTTTTACCTTAAAAAATACTAAGTTAGCATTCAGAAAATTAACATGATGGATATATATAATAAATTATTTTTTTATAAAATAATAATATTTAGAATAACTTGTAGAGTACAAAAAGCACCATCTATAGATAAATGGAAATATTGAATCATATATGCTAGATTGCTAGTAATGAAATGTACTGAAAAATGGTAGAATAGGGGTTTAGCATATTGTATAATCGTGGATTTAGTGAAGATCTGACAATTTTTTAAAATTCTTTTATGCTTGGCATGAATGATGTTTACCATAATTATATTCAACATTTTTCTTCTTAATTTGTTTTTCCAATTGCTCAGGCATATGGTTAAACTACATATGATGCATTATATTGGACGCTAACCTGGAACGAGATGTTTTTGGATGTTTAAGATGATAATTATTTTTTTTGTTTGAAATCTGAATAGATTTGAATTAATCTAAATTCAGAGTAGAAATAAATATCTGAATATGAATGACATGTTTATTTTTAATTGAATCGTTGAAAAAAAGTATTAAGTTATTATTTTTAACTTGAAAATTATAAAAATTAGTATTTTTACTTTTTGTGTCCTTACAAATTATAAATATTAAACAAATAATAAACATTTCAAAGAATAAAAATAAGATATTATATTATCATAACATAAATCATGTTAAATTGAATGCAACCCTTTAATATTCTAAATTAGTATATGTTAATCAATTTTGTTGCAGTTTATGATGTTTTTGTACAAACAATATTAATAAAAATTAAAAAGATAAATAATACTAATTTGAAGAAAATAAGTAGATAAAAATAATAATATTCTACCACTATATTATCACAAGTTATAGAAAAGAGTAATAATAACGCTAATTAGTGAGTTTTATTTAATTAAGGATGAAAATTAATTAATTAGATAGAGATATTTTTTAATTGTTGTAATATGATCTCAAATCTAGAATCTGGACTGGTGTATGTCATGTCAGTTTCTGAATCCAGGATGCAACGACAAGTCAGACGAGATACATATTAGGCTGTATGACACAGATTTGGTGTCGGTTAAAGGTTTAAGTAATACACGTGACTTAGCACGCGTATTACTTATTCAAAACGACAAATTTTATAGTCGTTTCAATCAATATTATAGACACCCATTATACACGTGTCATCATCCTATTCATAAGGTTGTTAGAAACCATTATTCAAGAGGGAAAAATCTGGGTTTTTCAAGTGACTCTTAGCTGGCTTGCAGGGGATCTTTCAAGGATGAGAATTCACTATAAAATGAGCTATTTGAGCTGTTGTAAAAGGATTCTGATTGAGTTACACATCCTTCATGTACTTGTATCGAAAAAACCTCATTAATGGAAAAAGCTTGCCTCTCTTTTCACAGTGGATGTAGGCTTAACTAAGCCGAACCACTTAAGCTTCTACGTGTGATCTTTTATATTTCATTCTCTGTTTCTATTTTGATCGAATAGGGTTACTGTTGCTTGATTATTTGAGAAACACTTTGATTACAGTTAGGTTAATAGCTCTTGGGATCATTGGTTACAAGATTGGGTCTTGAGGTTGACAAGATCAGTAGTTTTCTGGTCTTTGTTTTAACAAACTGGTATCAGAGCTCCTTTCTTGAGCTTTTGATCTTCAAAGATGTCAGTACCAAAACTGGAAGTGGATAAGTTCACAGGGGAGAATGATTTTCATCTATGGAGACTTAAGATGAGGGCACTTTTGGTGCATTAAAGTTTGGAAGAGGCACTTGGAGAGCCTTCTTCATCCAAGAAACCAAAAAAGGTCTCAGATGATGATCTTCCTGATGTGCTAAACAGGGCACATATTGCTATTATCTTAAGCCTTGGTGATGGAGTTCTGAGAAAGGTTGGTGGGAAAATGACAGCAGTTAGGTTATGGAAGAAACTTGAAGATATCTACACCAAGAAATCTTTGACAAAAAGGCTTGCAACCAAGAAAAAGCTTTATACTCTTCAGATGGAAGAGGGCTCATCAATCTCAGATCACATTGATGCCTTCAATAAGATTATTTTGGATCTTGAAGACATCAATGTGAAAATTGATGATGATGATAAAGCTATGATACTGCTGTGTTCTCTACCAAGTTCTTATGAACATCTGGTGGATACTTTATTATATGAAAGACAGTCACTTACCTTATCAGATGTCAAAGAAACCTTGAATTCTAAACAAGCATCAAAGAAAGACTTGAAAGAAGCAGAAGGTCTAGTTATCAGAGGGAGATCAGAAAAGAAAGATGGTGCTAAGGGCAAAGAAGAGGTCCAAATAAAGACCAAAGAATATGAAATGCTTCAATTGTCACAAAGAGGGGCATTTAAAAAGGGACTGCCCAGAAAAGAGATACAAGAACAAGGAAGGGAAGGATAGAAATGCAGATGCTGCTGTTGCATCAGAAGCACAAGATTATGATGGCTATGACTCCTCAGGTGTTCTGATAGCCTCAAATGAAAAATCTGAAGGTAGTTGCTCATTTCACATGTGCCTTGATAAATCTCTGTTTTCAAACTATCAAACATATGATGGTGGGATTGTTATGATGGGAAATAATGCTTGTTGTAGAGTTGTTGGTAGAGGCTTAATAAGGCTTAAGATGTCAGATGGCATAATAAGAGAATTAGAGGATGTTAAACATGTACTCGATCTTAAGAGAAATCTAATCTCTCTTGGGATGCTAGACAAATTAAGCTGTTCTGTTAAGCTTGAATCAGGGACTTTGAAAGTATTGAAAGGGTCAATGGTGATTATGAGAGGAATGATGAGTAATGGATTGTATGTCCTTAAGGGAACTGCTATTACTGGGGTTGCTGGTGCAATAAATCAGAGGCTGGACAAAACAATGTTATGGCATCTCAGATTAGGCCATATGAGTGAGAGAGGCTTAAGGGAACTTTGCAATCAAGGAGTTTTAGGTGTGCATAAGATAGATATACTGAGATTCTGTGAAGAGTGTGTCCTAGGCAAATCTTCAAGAGTCAAGTTTAGCACTGCAGTGCACAAAAGTAGAGGAATTCTAGAATATATCCATTCACATCTGTGGGGGCTTATACAGACTGTATTTTTAGGTGGAGCTAGGTACTTTATGTCTCTTATTGATGATTTCTCTATGATGGTGTGGGCATATGTGATAAAGAGTAAAGATGAGGCTTTTGAGAAGTTCAAAATCTGGAAAACTCTGATAGAAACACAAACTGAAAAGAAAATAAAGAGGCTGAGAACTGACAATGGTTTGAAATATTGTAATAAGAAGTTTAATGATTGTTGTGCTGAGAATGGTATTGCTAGACACAAGACTGTGAGAAATACACCACAACAGAATGGGCTTGCAGAGAGGATGAATAGAACCTTGATTGACAAAGTCAAATGCATGTTAATCCATTCTAAACTGCCAATGACTCTCTGGGCAGAAGCACTGTCAACTGCATGTTATATTGTCAATAGGAGTCCTTTTTCTGGAATCAACTTCAAGACACTTAAGGAGCTATGGTCAGGGAAACCAGCAGACAATTCACACATGAAAATCATTGGCTATCCTGCCGATGCTCACATTAAGCAAGGTAAATTAGAGCCAAGGGCTCTAAAATGTGTTTTCTTAGGATACCCTGAAGGTGTTAAGGGATATAAGTTGTGGTGTACTGATTTGCAGCCACCAAGAGCAATCATCAGCAGGGATGTTGCATTCAATGAATCAGAGATGTTTCAAAAGCAACAGGCATTTCATGATAAAACTAAGAAACAGCTGAATGAACCTAAAAATTTTTAGTTTGAGGTGGAATTATCTGATGAAGGAGCAAGAAAGTCTTTATTTACAGAATCAGATAGTAATTCAGGTTCTGATATGAAAATTTCAGAACCAGAAAGTAGGTCAGCTGAAGAAAACACATTGTCAAATAGGCATGCATATGCAGATTTAATAGCATATGCCTTAACTGCAGCACAACAATTGTCAAATGAAGAACCCAAGAGTCAAATGAAGAACCCAAGACATATAGAGAAGCTGTAGAAAGCATTGATTCAAAAAAATGGAAGGCAATAATGGATGAGGAGATAAATTCCTTGAAGAAAAATCAAATATGGGAATTAATCCAGAAACCACCGAATAAGAAGGTTGTGGGGTGCAAATGGATATATAAGGTCAAGGAGGGGATTCCTGGTGTTGAACCACAAAGGTACAAAGCCAGGCTACCAGCCAAAGGCTTTACACAGAAGAAGGGAATAGGTTTGACTGAAGTATTCTCACCAGTGGTGAGACACTCCTCTTTAAGAATTTTTCTGACTTACACCTAGAGCAAATGGATGTAAAGACAGCATTCCTACATGGTGAGTTGGATGAAATGATTGTGATGACACAACCAGAGGGTTATATTGATCCAGCCAAGTCTGATTAGGTTTATCACCTCAAGAAGTCTTTATATGGGTTAAAACAGTCCCCAAGGCAATGGTATTTAAGGTTTGACACCTTTATGACATAACATAGCTTTCAAAGAAGTGATTATGATTGCTGTGTGTATTTCAAGACATTGAAAGATGGGGAGAAAATTTATCTGTTATTATATGTTGATGACATGCTGATAGCATGTAAATACATGAAACATATAGACTTATTAAAGCAACAATTGAGAACTGATTTTGAAATGAAGGAATTGGGAGCAGCTAAGAAGATTTTGGGTGTAGAGCTCATTAGAAATAGAAAGGGAGGCACTCTCTTTCTTTCACAGCAAAAATATATTCATAAGGTACTTGAGAAGTTTGGAATGACTAAGGCAAAGCATGTTCAAACATCTTTAGCAGACCATTTCAAATTATCCTGTCAATAGTGTCCAAGAACTGCAGAAGAAGAATCTGAAATGGACTCAATACCTTACTCAAGTGCTGTGGGTTGTTTAATGTATGCCATGGTGCTAACCAGGCCTGATATCTCCTATGCAGTAAGTGTAGTGAGTAGATTCATGGCTAAACCTGGCAAAGAGCATTGGAGAGCTGTGGGTTGGATTTTGAGGTATCTAGCAGGCACTGCTGACTATGGCTTGCTGTATGGTAATACAGATAAGGAATAAATAAAGGTCACAGGATATGTAGACTTTAATTTTGTAGGAGATCTAGACAAGAGAAGGTCACTCACTGGTTATCTGTTTATAATCAATGGTTGTACAATCAACTGGAAAGCTACATTACAGAATGTTGTGGCTTTGTCAACTACTGAAGCAGAATATACTGCAGCAGATGAGGCTACAAAAGAAGCAATGTGGCTTAAAGGGATGATGGCAGAATTGGGACATGAACAGAAGCAAGTGACTGTTTTCTGTGACTGTCAAAGTGCAATCTGCCTAAGCAAGAATCAGGTCCACCATAGCGGGTCCTTTCCATATAAATAACCCTCTTTCGCTTGACCAGTTAAAGCTCATTCAATACGCATTTGAGAGACAATGTAATGGAAGGTATTTTTTGTCATTGTGGATTTGTAATTTTTATTCCCCTGTACATATGTATTGATTACCTAACACTTTATTACTTGTTATTATTTTCAGTGAAGTCATTATCTCTACTGATGATCAGTATATCTCTAGGCATAATTTCATGACCCTTTTGCCTAACACAGCTCTAAACGGAGAGGCATGTGGTGCTTTGCCATTGAGTTAACATACTACAAATTTTTTGATGTCATATTGTTGCTTAATATTAAATTCAATTTTATGGACCGCTATTTTAGATTCTCACCATGATAGCATATCACCTAACTCTCTGTGAACGGGCTAAACCTGAGGATGAACCAATAGATTGGTTTTAACTGACGCTATATGCAGTAAGTATCTAGTACTATTGTAGTAATGCTTGTTGAAGTCATAGTTTACAAATAGTAATTTTCCATACATTGCTACCTGCAACTAGGAGTTTTCAATGAGGTATTCACTGACATCTCACTTGTTTACTTATTGTTGTTTCGTAGTAATCAGTACTTACTGTTGCAGCTGATATGGATGGTTTTGTGAAAGCAACTAGTGTTGGAAAATCTTTTATGACAGACTTCAGAAGGTGCCGAAAGGTTACTTTTTAAACACTTAACTAATTGAATTTGTACTTACTGTAAAACATATGCTATAAGTATGCTGCTGCATTGTTTATTTTCATATTTATGTCTCAATTAATGATGGTGACTTTCATTGGTTCTTGTCCATCGTAAATGTGAAAGAAGGATATGGTGAGCTTTGGGATCCTCTCCCTGATGGTTGAAGTAATCGAAAACGCGAGCAACAATGTGAATGCATAGTATGTGATGCGTGTATATGTTATCATGCAACAATTTCTTATGTGTGTGTGTGTGTGTGTGTGTGGTTATTAATCAAATTTTCCATTTTTTTTCAACTTGGTAGTTGCATTCACTGGATTCCATATTTCATTCAAAGTTGCCTCGCGATACGAAGCCATCAACAACCTTCATTTCGTTCCCTATCTAATCTAGTCAAGGGGTTCCGAAACAAGCAAATGGGTTCGATTGTGAAATCTATGTCATCAAGGTCATAGAGACTCCTGGGCTCATTCCCAACAAGTCATATATGGTAAACATTAAAATTTATAAATTTGACATGAAACTCATTGTCAACTCATCGTTTCGTTCGAGCAATAAAACTTATTATGGTTTACATTTTTTTTTCTAGCATGATTCTCAAGATGTTCGTAGTAGACTGGCTGTTCAACTTATAGACTCTCCTTTCAATGAAGCATGAGGCCGATTGCTCGCTCAAGCAAATATAGATTTGAGGAACATGCTGCCCAGACAATGGCTATAGCCCCTAAGCAGAAGGTGAACATGTATAAACCAAGCACAAAAGGTCAGGGGAGAAGGCGGAAAAATAATCCAAAAAAAATACGGGCATAAATGTTTGTCTTATTGATGGGATTTGTGGAAACTTCCACATTATTGATATATATAACCTGTTTTGGTATATATATATTTTATGGTTGAATGTTGGTTTAAATGGTGTTGTTTTGATGATGTTGGTAAATTTGATGATGTTAAGCTATTTTAGTGGTTGTTAAGTAATAGTGTGCTATTTTAGAAGTGTTATTTTTCCTCTTGTATTTGAGAATGTGGTTGTTGTTAAGGAGAGGGTATGACGAAATTTTTTATCCAAGACATTATGTGTAATTCGTTGGTGAATGGAAAATAATTTATAAGGCTAAAAATGGCACAAAATGGTGCGAAACTGCAAGTTTTGTTAGACAGAATTTGTGTGATTGATAGTTTAAAGCAAGAGCAAGATTTTTGGGGATATTGGAACGTGAACACTGTTAACATATTTATTTTCATGATAACAAATATGTTTTGAAATTGATAACAAGTTTTAAAAATTGGAAAAAAACTCTCAAAGCTGAAATAATTATGTACTTCATCACAGAGACATAACGGCTAGCCGCTTGGACACAGGCAGCTAGCCGCCATCTATCTGTAACAAGGTTCAAAATTATGTACTTCATCACAGAGATTTAGCATCTAGCCGCTTAAACGCAGGCGGCTAGCCGCTATCTAGCCGTGATGAAGTACAATTCTGCAACAATTTACAGAGTGATAGCGGCTAGCCGCTATGTCTCTGTAAATTGATGCAGACTTTGATTGCCCATCCGGCTAGCCGCTAACTGTCTGATAAAAAAATTACAATTCTACATCAAATTATAGAGTGATAGCGGCTAGCTGGGGAAAACCAAGCAGCTAGCCGCTATGTCTCTGTTTTTTAATGCAGATTTTGAGCGCCCATGCGGCTAGCCGCTAACTGTCTAATAAAATAATTACAATTGGTTATAACATAATGACATACGAACTGCGCAACCCAAGAGGGGGTGAATTGGGATTATAAAAATTTAATGACAATTTGTTATCATCAAATCAATTTAGCACCATAATATAATTTAAGGCATGGGGCATAAATGTTTTCCACAAATTAAGGCGAATAGCAATTTCAAAATTCAATACAATTAGGGGTCGAAATTCTTCCAATCAATCCAATGTAATGTCAGGAGTCCAGCAATTCAAGTGCTCATTCTTGAGATATGGAAGAAATGCAAAGGCAATCCCTCCTTGAGATGATGGCTTTGATGAATTATTGCTGAAATAAGCATTGAAATCTGAGATCAGTTGAGAACTACTCGGACATTTAATCTGGGTTTCTAGGTCATATACGGCTTCACTATTATTGAATGAAAATTGGTCACTTGAGCTTGCTAACTTATAACTGCCACGACCATCGTTGTTACTGACATTGGCTTCACTACTCCTGGAAGTAAGCATTCATCAATCAAACTAAAGTTGGGTGGTATAACATATGAAAATAAAAATAAAAATAAGAACTTACCTGTTGCCATTAATGCTATGAGGACAACTTCTTACGGTATGACAAGGCTCCCTACATACTCCACACTTCCTGTAGTTTGTAGATGCCTTTTTAATTCTTATTGCAGAACCTTTTGTCCTCGCTACATTTGGATTGAGTACCATTGAAGATCGTTGTGGAACATGAGCAGGAATTCGTTTGCCAATTCTTTCTCCTCGAATGAGTTGTTGAAATTTTGATGTCAATTGATTGATCTCAGCCAAAGCCTCCTTATACGAGTGCTCATTCTTTGCCGCATAGAAGCACAATTTATTACTAGCGGCTAATAAAGCACTAAATCTGGCAACATCAGATACCTCACTATCAACTTCTGGTTGTGCTAAGTGGCACGAGCTGTAATCCTTAGCCTTTTTTGTCCATCGATGAAGAACCATATTATTAGGGATTTTTACAAATTGTTCCATTTTCATGACATGAAACACGTGTCGACATGGGATACCAGTAGAATCCATCATTTGACAAGAGCAATTTATTTTATTTTGTGGTTTATTGTAAACAACTTTCCATTTCAACTTTACATTCCCAAATTGTGTGAGTGTGTAGTGGTGAATATCAATGCACTTCAAGCATTCCAACTGCGCAAGTGTGGCTTCTTGGCGAATTTCTTCCCTAATACAATGGAATACCCTAATTGGGAAAACATCTATAGCATGCTTCTCTAGGCTGCGTAAGTGTGTGCTCACCACAGGAGTACTATATTTAGTTTTGAACTCATCCTCTGTTTCCGTCACACGAATGCTACGGAGTGCACGATCAATTTGTAGAACAAATTCATATAATTTCAATTTGTATTGGAGAAAATGATTGAGATAAGAATTCATACTCTCACATCATTGAGTGCTTCGCATGCCAGCAAAAAAAGTTCCTTTAAGGTAAGGTTCAGCCCATTTGTGTCGCTTTACATACATTTTTTTTACCCAAGCGTTATCATGCAGCTTAAACTCATCAAGTAAAGCAACCCACTGTTGGTCAAATTCATCTGTACTCATGCTTGTCAACATAACATCATGAAATTTACGAGTGAAGTCTTCATTTTTAATATTTGCTTGTGCATTCCTCTCTAAATGCCAACAACAAAGACAGTGAGTAGAGCCAACAAAAATTGTTTTAATTGACTTTGACATTGCCTTGTCGCCATCAATAATTACGAACTTTGGCTTCTGGTTACCCATGGCAGATAAAAAATTTTGGAGTAGCCATGTGTATGATTCAACTGTCTCATCTGCGAGTAGGGAAAAACCAAACATTGTCGTCCGACGATGATGGTTGGTCTCAACAAAGGTTACAAGTGACTTTTGATATGCGTTAGTCTTGTATGTCGCATCAAATGCCAAGACATCCTCGAAGCATTCATAGTCATAGCGTGCTATGTAGTCAGTCCAAAATAAATTCCTCAGCCCATTCTCATTGTCTAATGTATACTCATGATATAGCCCAAGATCACTGTCAGATTTTGCTATTAAATATGCAATAGTTGTTGCGAAATCAGTGTCACCAAATTTGACACATCTATCTGCATCCAGTTTATTCTATAAATCCTTCCGTTTGAACATGAGATTTTGTAAAACCCCCAACTTGATCACCCATGTAATCCACAACTTGACAAGTCTTCATGCCAACATGCCTTAATGCCTTAGCTTGACCAACATCTCCTTCACTAACATGGTGATATGAACAAAGGAGATGTACTTCGTTTAGAGAAGTCAATGGATGATTATGCTCAGCTCTAAATTCTGTCACAACATACTTGCCAATGGAACTGTCATAATTAACTCGGAATGATGCTTTACAACCCGTACGCATTATTGGTCGTGGTTCTCGTACTCTATTATCATTTGCCAAATATTTCTCAGTCCTATATCCTTCTAGATGACAAACCCATCGGCGGATTGTAGTTCGTCCGGACTTCGCATGATGAAGCTCATCTTTTCTAACACTAAAACCATTGAATAATTCATGTACCATGCATCTGCATCCTCTACTGAATGAAACTTCGCTCCAAGTACATTTGATGGATGTAACTCGACGGAATCGGATGGAATACTCATATGTAAATCCTATGAAAAAGTAATAGCATAAAATATGGGTATACAAATCAAATATAATGACAATGGATGTATTAATAGAGAATCATGTAACAACACATATCTTTCATCTTTATAACAAAAAAAAAAAATCCAATGCCTCATTATAAAAAAAAATTAATCCAATGCCTAATTTAAAGTGAACTAAATCCAAATAATAAATTATCATCATTCCAAAAGCCTGTGAAAATCTATTTTACATTACCAATAAAAATAAAACAATCAATTAACTTTTACACACTCAGGTGTAAAGGAAAAAACCAAGTGAACAAATTAAAACACATACCTGAGGAGCAACACCCCAAGCTTTCATCAACCCTCAGCTTCAAACGGCAGTAGCAATGTTGAGTAACCAAAATTGAAAAAAGAGTAAGTTATGGTAGGAAGATGGCATTTATTGATGTTGTTTTTTTAATTACATAATAAAATTAAAAATGAGTGAAATTTAATTGCTTAATCTATGCAGGGACAATGCCATTAATTGAAAAAGAGTGAGCTAGTTAGTGATAGTTATAAAAGCCAGCCATAATAAATGTATTGTTAGAGTAGGTGAAAACTGCTGGGGGGTTTGGATAATTAGTACATGAAACAGATAACACAAAACATTAAACAAGTTACATATGCTATGCAACACCTAACATAAACCATGAGACCAACTATAACTTCAAACACCTAACATTAAATATGAAACTCTTTACATATAACATGAAATTTGAACTTAAACATGAAACAGGGGATAAAAAGAAAAATTTAGGGGTATTTGAAAAATAATCACGAAAAACAAGGAACACAGAACATGAAACATGTTACATATATCATGAAACAATGCACATAAAATATAAGACCACATGTTTAAGTTAACATAAAATATTAAACTTGAAACTCTTAACATATAACATGAAATTTGAACTTAAACATAAAATGTGGGATAAAAAAAATTTGGGGGTATTTGGAAAATAATCATGTGAAACAAGGAACACAGAACATGAAACATGTTACATATATCATGAAACAATGCACATGAAATATGAGACCATATGTTTAAGTTAACATAAAACATTAAACATGAAACTCTTAGCATATAACATGAAATTTGAACTTAAACATGAAATGGGGGATGAAAAGAAAAATTTGAGGGCATTTGGAAAATAATCACATTAAACACAGAACTAAAGACATGAAACATGTTACATATATCATGAAACAATGCACATAAAATATGAGACCACATGTTTAAGTTAACATAAAACATTAAACATGAAACTCTTAACATATAACATGAAATTTGAACTTAAACATGAAAAGGGGGATAAAAAGAAAAATTTGAGGGTATTTGAAAAATAATCACAAGAAACACAGAACTAATGACATGCAACATATTACATATATTATGAAGCAATATACATAAAATATAAGACTACGTGTTTAAGTAAACATAAAACATTAAACATGAAACTCTTAACATATAACATGAAATTTGAATTTAAACATGAAACGGGTGATAAAAAGAAAAATGTTGGAGTGATTTCGATGATAAGTACATGGAACGTAAAACACAAAATATGAAACATGTTACATATATCATACCATAATGAACATAAAACATGAATTAAGATCTTCTCTTTTTTATAATACTCCTTTTATTTTATTTTTCATAATATTTTTAATAAAAATTTTATTTTTCCATTTTTATTTTAATTAAATTTTTTCTTATTATTATTACTATTTTTCACTAATTTTTTGCCTTATTAAATTTTTTTAAAATTTATTTCCAAAAAAAACAAATTAATGGCAGCAACCGGCCGGTCAAAAAGGTTGTTTGGCTGCCATACAGACAACGAGGGCCTCAATAAATGATACAGGGACTTTGAGTCCCCGTATCATAGCCGGGCCCATATTTTCATTGATCTATTCGGTGATATACTAATAAATAAAAGCAATAAATTAAAAAGTATTCTGTTTGGTATTGAGGTGCTGTAGTTTTTAAGCAACAGTTACTGTAAAGGGAAAAAATGCTAGAACTGTGAAATAAAAGTTAATCGTATATAGTAAATATAATTTTTAAATAATAATTTTGACAAAATTAGTAAAGATATAATATATTTTTCATCATACAAGTGTAAAATCAAATTAACTTAGTTTCCAAGCTACATAAGCTAGTGTTTACCAAACACTTTAAGCTATAGCTATCCAACCTTAATCCCAAACGAGTCTTAGAAAATAAGACTAACTGAATTTTTATAAATACTCTTATTTCATGTATATTAAATTTTAAGTTTTCAATAAATAATGTAAATATTTGTGTAATAAGATATATCTATTGAATATGAAACAACATCTAACACTTTTTAGTAAAAATGTGTGCTATAAAAAATTATCCATTATATCCCAACTTGTACTTATTCAATATTATATACAATAGAATTAAAGCTCAATATAGAACTAAATACCACTAAAGTCTAGGATAAGAAATAAATAAATAAATAATAATGATAATCCCACAACTAATAGGGTGACTCCACACCCCCCCCTCCCCAGCTCAGATAGTTAAAAAGAGAAGGTGCCGATATATTCTAAATTTTCAAACCAAAATATGATACTTCAATTAAAAATAAACTTTGGCAAGAGAAGACTACCCAAATTTAAAAATAGAAATCAACATTTTTTTTTTCACTTCACAATCCCTCTTCTCCATATTTTTTCTACATCTCTCATAAACAATAAAAAAGAAAAGAAAAAAAAACTCTGATGGCTAGATTAAAATTTATCTATTTTATAAATTCAATTATAATTACGCTAATGCTGATTGTCAAACCAAAAATACAAGTGAATAGTATTTTTTAAAGGGAAAAAAAAAGTTAATTAAAACATTCATTATTTTAGTACTGACTGTTGAACAAATGTCTGGAAATTAAGGGTCCAGCTATGTTACTACTATAAATGTAATATCTGTTTTTCTATATGTTGCTAGCATTGCTATTATAGGGATTAATAATTTTCAACGGCGATTAATTTGGTACGGATCGATCGATAGCAATAATTTATTGATGATTCTTTTTGACAGAATTTATTAATCATTTGAAACTTGGTTACTTGCCACTGTTTAAATTTTTTTAAGCATCAAACCGGTGAAAATTTTGATTGCGTCCTTGGAGCTCGTGGCAGATTGCCAGCCTTGAATTTGAGCTAACCCAAATTGCCACTCTAATGTCAAAATTTGTACTCAATTAATGATGTGTCAACAAGAATATTAAAAGTTAAGCAATAATTGACTTTTTATAGTATGATTAGTGAAATAATTTTACAATATATCGGTAATATAAATTATGTTATAATTAACGTGTCATTCTAGGAATCACGCCTGAAATTTCATTCAGTTGTAACACGTTACCAGTTCTATGGAGATCAAATCACCCCCTTTTTATGCGCCCCTTGATTTTGCAATCAGCCAGCAACATTAAATTTCAGCTAACCCAAATTGCCAATGTAATGTCAAAATTTGAGTTTCAAGTAATCTTCATCAATCAATCAATATTAACTATTAAGTAATAGTGATTTTTAAATTGCTATTAGAGCATCATCAAAAGATTCATTAAATGATATTTTATTTATTATTTGAAGGGTCATATAAGTAAAAAGTATTTTAAAAAACTCTTCAAATGAGATTCTTCAATATTAAAAAGAGAAAAAGATAATTTTATTTGAAAAGTTTTTTACAGCTTTCAATTTAGTATTATATTATTTTTTATCTTATCATTCTTGAAGGGAGAAATATATTAAAATTGTTATTATTTTGAAGGAGGAAAAAATTTGATTAAATAATTAAACTTATTTTTATTTAAAAGAGTTTTTTGAGTGGAAATTTATTTTTTTACACTTCTATTTGTTTTATAAATAAACTAATAAGTATTTAAAAAAAAAAAAATAGAATAGTCTTTAGTTGATGTTCTTAGGCAAGTAATTTTACAACAACTGTGTTATTATGCTGCAATGCTGCAATTAAGATATCCAACAGCCCATAAAATGATAAGGTAACCACTAATACATTGCCACGTGTAAGTGACAATAAGTTTTTTTTTTTTTTTTTTGCCGGAAGAAATTGACAATTAGTTAATATTACTCAATTGATCGGGAACATTGGGTAACGATTGCCACAAGTTAAATAAATGAAGCCCCTCTCTCGACCTACTCTTCCATAACATTCTATTAATTACACGTGGATAATTTACCCAAATGGCATAATCAATTTTAAGTTATAAATAAAATGTCAATTAAAATTGAATACTTAATTAAAATTAACCAATACTTAAAAATTGATCTAATTGACGTAATACTGCTACAGTCCTACACTATCTTTACCCAAATAGAAAAATCAATACTTAAAATTTGAAGCCATTATCTAATGAATATAAGTATTTATTTAATTTCATTAGTTCTTTCCAATTTTTTTTTTTTTGTTGTTTGTTTGTTTTTTTTAAGTAGAGTTTTTTAAGATTAAATAAATTATTTTGCCTCCACTAACAGAAGTTCAAATTTTAGATTTTTGAAGGTAGAGATTAGAAAGCTTTTTTAAAATATTAAAATGTCTAATTTATTCTTTACTTATTTGACAATCTTATTTCATTATTTTCATAACATAACTTTAAAAAACTCGCTTATTAAAGTAATTTTACAATTTTTAATAAAACTCTTATTGACAACTAAACAACTAAATTTTTTTTTAGTAAAAACACTACTTGTAAAATATATACTAATAAAAACTCTACTTAAATGAGTTCTATTTGAAAAGTTATACCAAACATAGCCTTAGTTATAAATGAATTTTCACTCACTGACTCATCAATATCATTGCAAGATTAAAAATCCAATTTTAGGCCGTTTGTGATTGCATGAATTTGTTTGAATTGTTGTTTGCGATTTCTTTGAAATAGAACATTATCGATCGAATGAAGTAATATTGATTAGAATTCTAGATGTCATTTAGATAATAAAAAAAATGAATAAGTTATTGATATTGTTTGACTTTAAGAATTAAGGCTACATTTGGAAAGTTGGATTGGACTAGATTTAGGATTAGCTTATATTGGAGTATATTAGATTATATCTATTTTATATTTGGTATAATGTCAAATAGGAATATGTTTAATTTGATTTAATGAGCTAAAATAACCATTTAAATAGTATATTATTTTTTAAATTATATTGCTAATTATTGAATTTAATATTAATATTCAATACTAGTATTGTAAATAATATTACATAGTAGTTAAAATATATTATTGAATTAAAATTTTGGTATTTAATCTTAAATTAAATACAATTTAAAAATAGTTTATTGAATAAAATTTTGATATTAGTAGCAAATTGTAATCATAATAAGATGTTTAATCCTACCTAAACCCATTCAAAATTGAGAACTATGGTGCGTTTACTTTTCGGGTTGGTAAATTGAAATGATTGATTGTGATTACTTGCTAAAATCATTAAGGAATAGGAATGAATTTTGGGTGGGTTGCACAAATTTGGGAATGAGAAATGAGAATCTCATTCTCGTCACTTTTACCCTTAAGGACAATTAAATATTCCTTATTTATTTAAATATTAAATTATTATTATTATTGTTTGAGGAAGAAATTGAAATCCATTAAAAACAATTATTATTACCATTACTATTATTTTTATATTATAATAATTATAATAATAATGGTAATAGTAATAGTAGTAGTAGTAATAGTAGTAGTAGTAATCATAATATCATCATCATCATCATCATAAAGAATAATTAATAATAGCAATTATTACTATTTATCATAAAGAATAATAATATTAGAGTCATAATAATTAATAATAATAATAACAACAACAACAACTACTACTTTACTCTGAAAATTATAGTATTGCGCTCAATATAATAATAAACATGCATATATTTCCCTTAAAAATGTTTATTTGTTTGTTTGTTTGTTTGTGAAAAATATATAATTTTAACTAGGGACATTTCGGTAACTTATAACAATTAATTCCGATTACAAGACAAATAAACACATTTCCGATTACAAGAGAAATAAACACATCCATTGGAATACAACTTATTCTGATTCTGATTTCTACAGTTTAAGTAAACAACTTATTCTGATTTCATTCCCCATTCCAATTTCAGCAAATTCGGATTCCAACTTATTTCAATCTTATCCATTCTTATTCATGGAAAGAAAATGCACCATTAATTCCATGAATTTTGGACTAAATTTGGACTAATTTATTAGTCCAAACAACTAATCATGACTTTAGATTGAAATAATATTTTTATTCTTCAAATTAATTTAATTACAACTTTTATCTAACATGCAAACATAGCCTCAGATTATAATTATAATTAAAAGAAAAATACAGGTTTATTATTTTAATTGAAATTTTTTTACGTATATTTAGTCTGATACGGTACTTCATCAAACATAAGAAAATATTACATATATAATAGTCCAATTGAGTAATATATTATAGTCCAATTGAGTAATATCCTAAATATTTTTACAATCTAGTGTAGTTAGAAATTATAGATGTAAACTAATTATTTTCTATATAGTAAAGTAATTACGTGGTTATGAATCAACAATATTGAAGCCAATTAGTGGCCACCCAACTAAATGTGAATGGGAGATAATGACGCATGGACGTTATTAATTTCCAACTGATTATTATAATAATTTTAAGAAATCATAATTCTTTAATGCTAATTAATAAAAGAAAAATAAATGAATAATTAAAAATTTAACAGCCCATGGAACCCCTTTGCTTTCGCCGCTGATGACCAAGAGACACTAAAGAATGATGATAAGTCTTGTACCAAAGCACTCAAATATTTTCAATCTATGCAAAAGAACTATGTTAATTGGCATTTGATGGTGGGTATCAGGTATATTAAGAAATTGCGTATCATGAGGAATTTTATAGATTCAAATAACCTTACCTTTAAATTTTAAAAGCTATTCAAATTTGTTTTTAAAATTCAATTCAAAATGATAATTTGAAAATCAAATTATTTGATAATCACTTTATGAGCTTACCAAGCATATTTTAAGTTGTTTGTCAAATTAGTGATTACTTAATTAGTAATCTAATACAATCCTAATCTTTTCAAAATTAAAAAAAAATGAAAGAATCGATTGTGTATTGTAAATTTGTAATGCATTGAAAAAAGATGAAGGAATCAATTGCATATTGTAAATTTGTAATGCATTAAGAAATTTCTTTTCTAAAATTTAAATGATTTTATCTTCTATTTTTAATATTAGCATTTATAGAAATAAATGATTTTCTAAAATTCTTTATTTATTCTTCCCTCCTACAAGGTTTCCCTTTTATCATCTAATGTAATTCTTGTTCTAAAATTGAGTTGTTTGTTTCATCAATTTTTATCAGCTATGACAGTTGAAGTTATCAACTTATCATTGGTTGCCTTAGGTGTAGTGTAGCTAACCATTTATCGACTTTACACGTGCCGCCACTTGAGTTCAAATAAGAATACCATCCAAAAACTTTAAAAAAAAATTATGGTTTGTCAATTTTAATCTTTACGTATTTCTTTTGAAATAACTTTTGGAATATTATTTTTGTTTATTCATGTTTGGTTGTTTGATGATGATTTTATTGTTTAGGTTCTTGGAATAACTTTTGTTTATGGTTATTTTAGACTAATTTAATATTTTGTTTGCTTTCTTAAAAAATAATTGCATTGTTATTCTGTTTTTAACATCTTTAAGTTAATAATTTGATTTGATTTGCACTCTCCGGGCAAAGATTATTTGATTGCAATTCCTATTCTAAAATGAGCTTGTGTTTAGTCCTTTAAAACTATACCGTTCTCGAATAAGATTTTTCTCGATTTTATTGGAGTCAAGAATTTGAAATTCTCTGCTCAAAATAGAGCGGTGATTAAACACGTGCCTTTCGGGAAAAGAGCGGTGATTAAAGACTCCTTATTTTAAAAAATAGCTAAATAAACTCCTTTGTTTACGACAATTATGTCCTTCAACTATAATGATCCAACCATATTTTATTTGAGTAAAATTATCCAAAAAGACTCTATGAGACTATTTATGTAAACACAAGGATCTTGATGGCCATTTTACCAAACCATATGAACGTGTCACTATCCTTGTCGCACCACAAAATTCATTGTTACTTTGTTTTGTCTTGATTTGGTTCGCCACAAAATTAAAAAAAAAAAAGTTTACTTAAAAACTCTGCTGACGTTAATTTTGATTCAAAGGAAAACAGGCGTAGAGCAAAAATAATTCGCTCATAACACTTTTTAAGGATTACGTGGTACGATTGAATCGAATAAGCCCTTATCGAATTTTTTATTCCCAAATAACAAGGGGCAAGAGAATTAATTAAAAAAGATTTCTTGTTCTTATTATAAAATAGTGTGATTGGAACCATTCTCCCTCTCTCTCTTTTAAGTTTTCATTTGAAAATATTTTATTTTAAAAATATAATTAAGTATACGTTATCAAAATTTATTTGAGCACAACAACAAAAAAATAAATTAAATGACCCCTGTATTTGAGATTGAAGCGTTTTGCCTTTTAATTTACATTTGTTGTAGAATGAAACATTAAGCCATCAATAATAAATCGAAACAAATATATATTGAATCACAAGGTAATATATCATATAACTTTAGTAATTTAAGCATATATTTATTATTATATATATGCTAATAATAAGCTAGCTTAAAATTGCTTTATTTTTAACAAGATAATCAACTCAGAAACCCTAGCTAGAACGTACTTGATCAACATATGTATAGGACTAATTAATTAAGGATTATCAGGTTCAGATTCAGATTCTGATTCGGAGTCAGGATCCGGTTCAGACTCAGATTCAGATTCAGGAGTGCTGGTGCAGTTATTGTACAGCTTACAAGTTGCATAGTTGACTGTTGCATTAACTAGAGGAGCAGCGTGAGGACTCACCAAAGTGTTACCGATCAAGCCAAGTCCTGCAGCAACAACCTTGCTTACGCCGCGTTCCCCGTGGTCGTGCACACGGGGTTGCTGGAATATGTCTTCATCATTGCTGTTGTGTTCTTGAGCATTCGTTGCAAGAACCAAGAGAAAGAGATTCATGAGAATGTTGAACATTTTTGTAACCCTTACCATTTTAATTTGGTACAAGACTCTCTAAACTCTCAAGTGTTTGATATTTTTCAATGAGAGACTCTTCACTTTTATTGCAATCTTATATAGTATCAGATTTTCTTGTTTAAGATTGTCCTAATAGATTTTTTGTTAAAATGGGACAAGTATTTGACGAGGCAAATTAGGTTATTGGTGACCAAAATATTGATACAAGAACCAAATTTTCTGTTACATTACAAAACATTATCATTCAACTTCTCATGTTTTGTTTTGGATTCTCATGCTTTATATATGTTCATGTTCTATTTCAATTTCTTAAATAATTTGAAAGCTGTAATCTGTAATTGAGAAAGTTTAGCTAACATAACCTTTAGAAGTGTAGTTAAAATTTAATCTGTAATTGAGAAAGTTTAGCTAACATAACCTTTAGAAGTGTAGTTAAAATTTAAATCGTTATATCCTTATATTGTAGCTGTTCTCAACACGATGAATCAGGAGTCGTGCTTACAACAAGGCTTGGAGGGGCCCTGGTCCCCGGGACTACAAATAGTACACACAAGTTGAATTAAGCAGATCAGGACGATGGGTATCATGGGAAGCAGATCAATAAAAATGTTGTGTCGTCATTGTGTTCTTGAGCATTAGATCAATAAAAATTGCTGGGTTAAAGGAGTAAATAAAGACACAAAAGTTGAAAGCCAAAATAATTCCTTTTTAACAGCAGAGAGGTTTTGAAGAGTTTTGAAACATGAGGGAGAAATAATTAAAACTAATTCTGCTTAATTAGAATTAATAAAAACGATTTACTTTCTTCTACTCCCTTCCATTACTCTCTACCAGCCATATATTTCCACAAAAGAATTTGAATGGATGATCCAAGGCTGCTATGAGGAATGATTCAAACTTCTCACTTTGATCTAATACAGGAAATTTTAAAGATAAACGCATTACTGAATTGCCAAGTACATTAAATTTAATGTTAGGCTCACCATATTTATCTGTTGGTCGGCATTATAGCAATTAAAATAGTTGACAATTGAAATTGTATTTTCTTAAAATCTACGGAAAATAATCAAACCCTCCTAATATTTGTCATAATTAATTATCTATTACCACCCTGTCTTCTATTCATAAAACCCATCTTTTTAGTACTCTTATATCTTCAACTCTTGTATATATCAAAATTAAGTTTTCAGCACCAATTTTATTGTTTGCTGTATATGTTTTCATTGGCATTCACCGTCTTTTTTTTTTCTGATTTTGTACCATGGTGCTTTTAAGAGAAAAGATTCATTATATCCCTCGATTATGTGTCTCTTTCTTATTAGTTAATAAAAATTCCCTCACACCAACGAGGTTCCCTTAAAAAATAAAAAGGAATTTAAGTGATGCTTTGTACGAAGTCTCCTTTTTAATTCATTTTCTGTAAACAACATGTTGGATTATTTAATCCAATAATGTTGGATCCTTAATCCAACGTTGAGCTTATATGTGAATAATTATGTGTTGTGGACTGTCATATAAGGTTAAGCCCAATTAAAAATGATCCATAAGGTTTTCGGTAATATGGGCTTTAATGTATCTAATAGGGTGTGGGCCTTTACTGTGTAGAGACCCAATGAAATTCTAATTCTATGATGGGCAGAATTAGGAATACCTAGTGACAACAGGATAAGTTGTCTATATAAATAGTTATGGTCCCCAGGTCACACGTATCGTTCTATTCTTTCTGACATCTCATTATCATATAGAATGCACAGAGAGATTTAAAGGACGCTCTAGGATATACGTGCTGATCTGGAAGGCCAACCACACAGATCCAGAGGGGATTCAGTGTTATGGATTCAGATACGCTTCCGCATATTCTGTTATTGATTCTTGGTGATTTGACATGAATGTTCCTTGATTTATATGTGATGATTTTCACATAAGGATTTATTATAACAAGTGGTATCAGAGCCTCTTCATGTTGAATTATTGAGAATCAAATTTATTTTGATCAATACTGAAATCTATGGTGTTCTTGAATTTGATAATTATGGTATTGTTGAGTTTAAGAACAAATTTATGGTTATTTCTACAATTCAGAAATTCGGTTTATTTATTAAGGAAAATTCAGTTTCATAAAAAATCGATTCTTTCATTAAATCTGCAAATTTGGAATTTTAGAAAATCTTGCTCTTCGAAATTGGTATTCGGCTGTTAGGCATGCACGGCAGCAAAACTCGCGTGATACGCGCTGCTGGCGCGCGATTTGAGTTGCTGGCTCGTGTGAAGGCTATCGGCACTACTGCTGCTGGTGCGCGAGATGTGGTTCGCGAGCTGCAGGCGGGCGATCTGCGGCTTCTGGGGCGCGATCTGCGGCTGCTGGCTCGCGATCCGTGATGGTGCCGTGCGCTGGCCACGCGATATGAGCTGCAACGGTGCGCTGGCTCGCGCGATCGCTGATGCTGCTGCTGCTGCGCGAATCATCTCCAGGCCGCGCGCTGGCCGCGCTGAGCATTAAGAGCTGCGGCTTTCAGCCACGGCAGTCGAAGAAGAAAAAGAAGAAGCAGCGGCCATGGCCACTGCTCGAAGAAGGAAAAAAAAAAAAAAAAGGAATTTCGGGTAGGGTTTTGCTTGGATCCGGTTCGGTTCAACCCGAACCGATCCAAGCCAACTCGTTTTAGAAATTTGGATTCTGGGTTTGGATTTTGGATACGGGTCGGTTTGACCGACCCGAACAGTAACGACCCGGTCAACGCTTGACAGCTCAAAAGTCAGTCGTTGACCGTTGACTTTTGACCCCAAAAAATAATTTTTTTTTAATTTTTTTTAAGGATAATTTTTGGTACAATTTTAAATTCAAATATTGGTATGGTTTTATATGTACATATTTTGAGATAAATTAATTGAAGCAATATGTCGCCAAAGTGACCTCTCTTGTGGAAATTAATTTATTTTGAAATATAAACGATTTTGTACATGTAATTTCTGTAAATATCGATCGGCCCAAAGGAAGGTCCATATTTAACAAAGTTGCATGTGCACTTGTGGTAATAAACACGTGATGATTATTCGGTTTTATGTGTGAATAATAAATCGGCCCAAAGGAAGGTTTATTGTTTGATATGTCTTATTATCAGTGTTTGATTGCTACACCTTAATATCACTTACAAGTTAATATTTTGTCCAAAGATGAAATATTAATGGAGTGCCCGGTATCTTTAGATGGGGTTTATCTTTATTTGAATTTATTATTGTTATTTTGAGACTTATAGGAGCATGTTTTAATTGTTAATTATTCTCTGTTCAGATATGTCTGCTGCTAATATTACTGCCAACATTAATTCAATTCCTATGCTAAATGGCTCCAACTTCAAGTCATGGCAAGAGAACCTCTTAATAGTTCTCGCAGTCATGGATCTTGACCTTGCGTTAAGGGTTGATTATCCCCCCGCCTCTTACGGATGAGAGTACTTCTGATGACAAGAAGGCTTTGGAAAGGTGGGAGAGATCAAATCGCATGTGTATAATGATCATGAAGAAATCCATTCCGGAAGCATTCAGAGGCTCAATGTCTGAAAAGACAACTACAGCTAAGGAGTTCCTGGAAGAAATTGAACAAAGGTTTGTCAAGAACGAAAAGGCTGAAATTGGTACGCTCTTGACAAACTTAATTTCAATGAGGTATACGAGTAAAGGCAATATCAGAGAGTACATTATGGAGATGTCTCATCTTGCTTCTTAGCTAAAAGCACTTAAGCTTGAACTCTCTCAGGACTTGCTAGTGCATCTGGTTCTAATATCCTTACCAACGCAGTTTAACCAGTTTAAGGTGAGCTATAACTATCAAAAAGAGACTTGGTCTTTGAATGAGCTCATATCACACTGTGTTCAGGAAGAGGATAGGCTGAAGAAAGATAAGACAGAAAGTGCTCACCTAGCCTCTACCTCTAAAGGCAAGGACAAGGGCAAGAAAAGGTACAAGGATAAGGAAGCTGCAGTTACAGCACCTCAAAAGAAACAACAAAAGAAATCAGGTGTTTCAGAAGGTACTGGTTGTTTCTTTTGTGGAGCTGAAGGACATAAGAAGAAGCATTGCAACAAATATTACGCATGGCTTGCTAAGAAAGGTATGCTTCTTAATTTGGTTTGTTTTGAGGTTAATTTAACTTTGGTACCTAGACACACATGGTGGATAGATTCTGGTGCAACCACTCACATCAGTGTGTCTATGCAGGGTTGCCTAAATTGCCGAAAACCAAGTGATGGTGAAAGATACATTTATGTGGGTGATGGCAAGACAGTTGAAGTTGACGCAATAGGCAAATTTAGATTATTATTAAGAACTGGATTTTATTTGGATCTTGATGAAGTATTTGTTGTTCCATCTTTTAGACGGAATTTGATTTCTATTTCTGTTTTGGACAAATCTGGTTTCTCTTGTTCATTTGGGAATAGAAAATTTAGTTTGTTTCATGATTCAAAATTGGTTGGTTTTGGTTCTTTGTCAGATTATGATAATCTTTATTTACTCGATACAATTGCTTCATTTGGAGAATCCCTGCAATTATGTACACGAAGTGTTAAGAGAAAATTAACCAATGAGAATTCAGCTGCGTTATGGCATAAGAGATTGGGTCATATCTCCAGACGGAGAATAGAGAGACTTGTGTCAGACGAAATTCTCGACCCCTTAGATTTTACAGATTTTGATATTTGTGTCAATTGTATTAAGGGGAAACAAACCAATAAAAGGAGATTTGAAGCCAACAGGACTTTGGACGTCTTAGAACTCATACATACGGATATTTGTGGGCCATTCCCTACGGCTTCTTGGAATAGTCAACAATATTTTATGACGTTCATAGACGATTTTTCTAGATATGGCTACATATATCTCCTTCATAAAAAGTCACAGTCCTTGGATATGTTCAAAAATTTTAAGGCTGAAGTTGAGAATCAACTCAGCAAAAGAATCAAAAGCGTCAGATCTGACCGTGGTGGTGAGTACTATGGTAGATATGATGGTTCAGGTGAACAACGTCCAGGACCATTTGCTAAGTTCCTAGAGGAATACGATATCGTCCCACAGTACACTTTGCCGGGTTCGCCTACTATGAATGGTGTTGCTGAAAGACGAAATAGAACGCTTAAAGACATGGTAAGGAGTATGATTTGTCATTCTACTTTACCAGAATCACTCTAGGGCGAAGCGCTTAAGACTGCAGCATACATCCTTAACAGGATTCCAACTAAAGCGACTGCCAAAACCCCTTAAGAACTTTGGACGGGCAAGAAGCCGAGTCTAAAACACTTACATGATTGGGAATGTCCAGCTAAGGCAAGGCCTTATAGGCCTAATGAAAAGAAACTGGACTCAAGGACGGTGAGTTGTTACTTCATTGGATACTCTGAAAGATCAAGGGGGTACAAGTTTTATGATCCCACGACTAAGTCTATTTTCGAGTCGGGAAATGCGCGGTTCTTTGAGGATGTCGAGTTTGCGGGGGGAGATACAGTTAGAGACATTGTCTTTAAAGAGGAATGTGTTAATATTCCCACAGGTGTTATTGGCATTGATCAGGGTCTCATTCCTGGCTTTGTTCAAGACACAACAGATCAAGACAATGATGAAGAACCCCCAATACCAGAAATTATTCCAGAAGAACAAACTCTTCCACCCCAAGAACCTATGCCATTAAGGAGATCCACTAGAGAAAGAAGAAGTGCAGTGCCAGACGACTACATTGTATTTCTCCAAGAACATGAGTTTGACATTGGAGTGATGGAAGATGATCCAATCAATTTCCGTCAAGCCATGGAAAGTTCTAACTCTCAGAAGTGGATTGATGCCATGAATGAGGAGATAAAGTCAATGAAGGACAATGACGTATGGGAACTTGTCCTATTGCCAAAAGGTGCGAAACCCATTGGTTGCAAATGGATATTTAAGACCAAGAGGGATTCGAAAGGCGATGTGGAGAGGTACAAGGCACGTCTTGTCGCAAAGGGCTTTACACAGAAAGAAGGCATTGATTATAAAGAGACTTTCTCTCCGGTTTCTTCAAAAGACTCTTTCAGGATTATAATGGCATTAGTGGCGCATTTCAATCTTGAGTTACACCAGATAGACGTGAAGACAACGTTTCTCAATGGTAACATTGATGAGACGATCTCTA
This sequence comes from Clausena lansium, assembly GCA_030449835.1. NCBI lineage: Eukaryota > Viridiplantae > Streptophyta > Magnoliopsida > Sapindales > Rutaceae > Clausena > Clausena lansium. Next base: position 858,596 of record JASUUF010000109.1, on the reverse strand, counting down.
TGGTGTAGCCAGAAAATTTTGTGTCCGGAGACCCAAAAAATATGGTTTGCAAACTTAAGAAATCCATCTATGGGCTCAAGCAAGCATCTCGACAATGGTATTTCAAGTTTCATCAAGTAATCATCTCGTTTGGTTTTGAAATGAATTTGGTTGATGATTGCATATACCATAAATTCTGTGGGAGCAGGTACATTTTTCTGATTTTATATGTTGACGACATTTTGCTTGCCAGCAACGATATAGGCTTATTGCACGAAACCAAGAAATTTCTAGCTAAGAATTTTGAGATGAAAGATCTTGGTGACGCCTCTTTTATATTAGGCATACAGATACATCGGGATCGCTCCTGAGGTATTCTTGGATTATCATAAAAGAGCTATATTGAAAAAGTTCTCAAAAGATATGGCATGCAAGATTGTAAACCATGTGATACCCCAGTTGCTAAGGGAGACAAGTTTAGTCTCGATCAGTGCCCTAAGAATGATTTTGAGGAAAAAGAAATGCAGAAGATTCCTTATTCCCTAATGTATGCTCGTGTTTGTACGCGATCGGATATTACGAAGCCTAATGTATGCTAGACCATTGGAGTTTTATGGTATTTACTGAGAACAAAAGACTACATGCTCATATTAGGTCGGATCGGTTTGAGATCGTTGGGTATACGACTCGATTTTGGGGATGTTGATAGTATATATCTATCTAGTAATCTAGGAGTAGACCATTGGACGATGGCGAAAGCGAGTTTATAGCATGTTATGAGGCATCCAATCATGGAACAAAAGAGTCTTATGGTATTTACAGAGAACAAAAGACTACATGTAATATAGACATTTATCGGTTATTTCGGTTTATGGTTATTTAAGGTTATTTTCTACAGAAAGGATATTCAGCTTTTTAGGTTTTGCTCTTGTAGTTTATCGTTATTTCATTTAAGGTTATTTTGGTAAAGTTTGATCTCATTTTGGTAAAGTTTGATCTCACTAAGGTTTAATGTGGATCAATTGGAAATAGGCATGTTAAAATCACATTACATGAAATTTCCATGCTACACATCCACATCATGATCCATGTCATTCAATTGCATTGGCATTGTGACCATTGATGGGTCAAGTTACGACAATTGTAACGAAGGCCGCTTTGATCCGATGTTGGTATGATTGATGGACGGGATTGGTTATAGATACATTTCGGTGATGACAGTAAGGTTGAACTCATACGGTTATTTTTACAAAGCATAATTATAAGGTTACACATATAGCCCAAGTGGGAGATTGTTGGATTATTTAATCCAATAATGTTGGATCCTTAATCCAACGTTGGGCTTATATGTGAATAATTATGTATTGTGAACTGTCATATAAGGTTAAGCCCAATTAAAAGTGATCCATAAGGGTTTCGGTAATATAGGCTTTAATGTATCTAATAGGGTGTGGGCCTTTAATGTGTAGAGACCCAATGATATTCTAATTCTATGATGGGCAGAATTAGGAATACCTAGTGATAACAGGATAAGTTGTCTATATAAATGGTTATGGTCCCCAGGTCACACGTATCGTTCTATTCTTTCTGACATCCCATTATCAGATAGAGTGCACGGAGAGAATTAAAGGGCTCTCTAGGATATACGTGCTGATCTGGAAGGCCAAACACACAGATCCAGAGGGGATTCAGCGTTATGAATTCAGGTACGCTTCCGCATATTCTGTTATTGATTCTTGGTGATTTGACATGAATGTTCCTGGATTTATATGTGATGGTTTTCACATAAGGATTTATTATAACACAACAGACTTAGGATCAAAAACCATAAATTATAATAGTGCATTTGGTAATGTTTTCGATCTCTGTTTTCTGTTTTTGAAAACTCATGTTTATGTACTCACGTCATCACTAAATTTTGAATGATAACACAACCACAAGTACTTGTACAAATATTCTTCTGTAAACTGAGTTGGCAATGAATATGGCATAAAGAGATTGATTTAAATTTTTACAGCTATATCACTATAAGAAAAAGGGTCATTTACACAAAAACCCTCAGAAAACTCATTTCCGAGTGTGCCATGCCGTCGACCGTCGTCGTATTAAGTCTTATCGAAAAAGCAGATTTTCCAATGAGCCATGGGGGGGGGGGGGGGGGGGAATTATTTGCAAGGGCAGTGCCGTCGAAAATAGAATTATATGCCCTCGGAAATAAGATAGGATCAGCCTAATTATTTTTATTTTCAACTGTAACTTGCCCTCGGAAATAAAAGTACACCGTCGGAAATATGTTTCTCTTTTTGTTCAGTGACCCCCTGTATTTTATTTATTAATATTTTTTATTTTTGTTTTTGAAATGTATATATATTATGAAAGTAACGAAGGAAACATAATAATAATACACAAAGTATACTAAATGTAACTTCATTAATTTCAAAAAGTCATAAAATCACATCCATCGTAAAAAAATACAACAAAATATCAAATTTGTAGCATCTTTTACATTAAAAGTATCCCAAATGTATATAAAAATGATAAGAGTTCATACTACTAAAGAAAGTATAATAAAAAAAATTCTATATATATGAATAAAATCTCCATTTCAGAAAATCCAACAATCATTCCCCCAACCTCCTATAGTACAAACTAGTCCATAATCACTTGAGATCATTTCCTCACCCATAATCCATCAACTAACCAACAGAGCAATGACAAATCACCAATTAGTTTTTCATGAGAACTCAGAACACAGCACAAACCCATTCACATAATAAAAGTATTGGCATTAATGAGGAACTTAATCAAATAATAATCCATTAATAAAATGAAAATTAACAACTTATACCTTCTGAAATGATTCTTGTGCACTTGACTTTCCAAGCATGAGCTTCACTATTCTTTTCAATTTCTTTAATTCCTTCTCCAAATCTTTTACTTTTACTTCCAAATCAACACACTGATGCTTGTTACACTTAACTAGTCTCTCCACCTCATCCCAAACTAGTCTATATCTGTTGCTACACTTAACACACGGACATAAGATTTTTTTATCCTCATATTTAATGTGGCTAAAAGCATAATCAAGAAAAATTTTCACCCCACTAACATATCCACTTGTTGATCTTTCTAATTGCATCCATGATTTATCAACCGGCATCGTATCTTAATCAAAAAATATATATGAAAAGCATAATCATTATCCAAGCAGCAGCAACAGTAGCACTCAAGAGATATACAACATCATTTAAAGGTATGGAAGCCTCTACAGATTCTAGAGAATCAGATTCTAACCTGCAGAATATAATCAAGAAACTAGCCACCACAAAGCATAAAAGCTTCTTCGTATAGTAGTACAGCAATCAAAACCTGAAACATGAGCATTAGTATTAATTTATTATAATTTATCTGCAGTAAATATAAGAATAAAAAAGAATAAAATTGATGGCCAATAACAGAGAACATAAACTCTACAACTTGCTTGAACTACTTTCAACATAATACCACATACAAAAATGACTAGAAAAAATATAGATTAATTAACTTATATGTAGAATAAATTATTATAGCCCTCTAACGTAAAAATATTGTAATAAAAACAATTCATAAAATTGTTTAGAGATCACAATGCATTCTGGAAATGCCAGCTTAAGGCTACTATCAGCAGACTCCCTATGCTTCTGGATTTATCTTTTAACTCTAAGAACTAGCTATCACTTTAGATATTTAAACATACTTTGCATTCTATAGCATTACAATAGATTTTTCTTCATGTAACTGGTATGACTTTAGCTAGCTATCACTTTAGATTTTGCAAAAAAACAAAATTAGAAGCAGCAAAACCAGATAAAAAAACAAAATCAGAAGCAGAACGTGAGCGATTAAGCAATAGATAGTAACAATTACAAACTCATGGGAAATAATTAACCCTAAAACTCATCAATGAAATAATCAACCTAAACCGTAAGTTAATTTGAAGAAAAAAAAAATGAAGTCTGCTGCAAATAGAGAGAGTAACAGTGAGATAATTACCTTTGCGCGATCGAGAAGTGAGAGGTGAGAGCGAAGCCCCTGCACGATTGAGAAGTGAGAGATGAGAGTGACGATGACGCAGGTGATTCGAGCAATTTTTCCACTGAAGCCCACCCGTGAAAAGCAAGGTGTTTTGAAAAATAACTTTTGTATTTGCTTTATTTAATTTTTTTAAATATGTTTATTTACAATTATCTCTAAAAAGAAAAGTATAGCTCACCCATGATTACGTTTATTTAATTTTTATTAATATGTTTATTGAAAATGTCAAGCAATTTTTTGAGTGTGCCGGGATTTAGTGTTTTAATTTATGTTATACAATTATCTTCTCATTTATGTTTGTATGTATTATCTAAAATATATTTTTGACTTGTATTTTAAACTTAATAAAAATAATTCCACCTTTTGTTATTGCTTTATTTAATTTTTTTAAATATGTTTATTTGCAATTATTTCTAAAACGTAAAGTAAAGTCAACCCGTAATTATTAATAGATTAACATTAATTAAAACTTGTGCTATATTTTCGACCGCTATATTCTTCATCACCGAGAGAAAACTGTCCTTGAAAAAGTTAATAATATTTTTCATTCTTATCCGACGGTTGTTTTTTACTTTTGGAAAAAGTGTTTATCTCCGAGGATAAACAAGGCTCTCGAAAATATCTCGTCGGTAAAACTACCTTTTGTTGTAGTGATATATCATAATTGTCAAGGTTTTTCTTATAATGGATTATTTCAGAAGAGCAATTACCAACAATAAACACAAATTGATCACAGTAAGCTCACACAGTAGGCGATCTTATTTATCCTATAATTAACAAGCTTGGAAATTTTTTATTTTGAACCAGATAAAAAAGAAACGACATATATAGGATTTCCATGCAAGAATGTTTAGTCATGGAAGATAGCATAACCAACATTCCGGCACCAGTCACAGTGGTGGGAGCAAGTCCGCCGGCAACAACTGCAACCGGCAGAAACTAGCTGACACCCCGCATGCTCTTGCTCTCCATGGGTGTCATCTCCGTCTCTTTGTCATTCATTATCTGCTGTTCTTGGCCATTTGATGTAAGAATCAAGAGAATAAGAAGAGTCATGAGAACCATATGAACTTTTTTAATTTTCTCCATTTTGTGGAACTAATTTACTACTCAACTCTCTCAACTGTTTGATATTTTTCTCCTCTTAATTTCTCTTTGTTGCAATATTAAGAGGTTGGAGATTGAGGGTAAGCATCCATATCCCCATCATTCTTATAGTGTCAAGTTTTCTTGTTTGAGAAAGTTTATGTAGAGTTATACGTACCACTGGACAAGTCATTTTTAATGAAAGTTAGGTACCATACTTTAAAAGTTAAAGGATATAGAGTATATGGATTATATGCTTATTTCTTAGGAAACTAATCGAGTAAGGTTCACTTGTAGTAAAGATTTTAGATTAGGATGAGATAAACGTGCATAGGTGTGTAAAGGAAATAAAAATACTTAATGAATTGGATTGATTAAAGATTATTTTGATATGAAATTAAAACGACGTCATTTTATTTTTTCTGTCTGAACACATTTTACGATCATTATGGGCTTATAGCAGTGCTCTTTTGGTATTAACTAGTTTGTCTGTAGAGAAAAAGTTAATTTTAAAATTTATTAAGTATGCATATCGCAAAAAAATGTTTAGAGAATATTTTACGATGCAAAACAACTAAGAGAAAGAATCATGAAAATTAGAAACACTTTTGTAACACTCTCCATTTTCATACCAAACTCCCACGTACTGTTTGATTTTTTTTTTTTCTGACAATTCAATGTTACTGCAGAGTTTAGATTTTTGAGGATTTGACGGCACCCCACTATTTTTTTTTTTTTTTTTTTTAAAAACAAACCTTGATGAAGGGAGGAAGATTTTATTAATTAAATTTTAAAAACTAAAAGAAAAATGACAATTATTCAAGGGGGCGAAGAGCCTTGACCCTAAAAAATCTATCAATAAAGAAATACAAGTTACAATTAACACAACTAAAAGCATGGAAACCAACAATTGCAAAATAAACACATAGTGATCATCGTAAAAGCTCACAATTCAATTAAGAATAGATGATCTAATTATTTATTCTATGATTTATAGCAAGCTTGCAAATCCTTTATCTTTAACCAGATAATAATAAAGATAGGAACCTTGTAGTATGTATACATACTTTAAACAACATATATGTATATATAATTTCCCAATAGTACATATTACTATTAGATATAATCAAGGGCAACATCTTATTTCTCTATTTTCTTGTATTCAAACTTTGCATGAGTCATTAATCTATATTATATTGACTTAATGCATAAACTGCTTCTTGCTCCCACCCCACATGCTCTTGCTCTTCATGGGTGTCATCTCGATGTCTCCGCCATTCATTACCTGTTCTTGGCCATTTGATGCGATAATCAAGAGAAAGTTTGTGTAGAGTTATATACTGACCCTTTATTGGACGAGTCATTTTTAATGAAAATTAGGTATACTACTTTAAAATTTAAAGCATATGGGTTATTTTTATTTTTTCTTCATATGCCTTTAGTAATTAATTTCAACTAAAATTATTAAAAAAAAAATAGCAACTCTAACTAAGCATTCTTTCAGAAGTTTGTTAGTTAATTAACAACCAATAACAGAACTAGGATTTTAGTTAAACAGAACCATAATGTATAGTAGAAGGATTTTTTTGTGGCTAGTCTCATCTAGCTAATTTGGACTTTCTCAATTTGTGATATTTCTGCCTAATTATAGAAGTAATAAACATCATTTATTTTCTTCTACTCCCCTCCATTGCTATCTGCGCCAGCAATATATTTCTACAAAAGAATTTGAATGGATGATTCGAAGCTGCCATGAGGAATGTTTCAAACTAACCACTTTGATCTGATACAAGAAATTTTAAAGATAAATCCATCTACGATGACCTTGCCAAGTACATTAAATTTAATTTAGCTCACCATTTTCATCTGTTGGCTGACATTTAATTTAGCTCACCATTTTCATCTGTTGGCTGACATTATATTGTTTCAGAAAACAAATTGTGCAATTTAAACTATTTTACAATTAATTGAAATTGTATTTTCTTAAACACTAAAATGCATTGAAAATTTGAAATACAATTTTTTGGTTTAAATGATGGCAACATATTTTCTCTCCAATAATATAAGTTGTGTTCGAACCCGTACTTTTTGTATCACCTCAAGAGATTTTATTGTTAATGCCAACTAGAACCCACAATTGAAATAGTACGTATCTCGGTTAGAAGTGCATCGTTGGTTAGTATTAGTAATTTATCTTCAAATTTTCCTGAATGAGTTAAATAATTCTATTTATTTTTTATTTAATAAGTTTAATTAGATATTATTTATTCAATTATGGGTTGATTTCTATCCGAATATCGGTGAGAATATTTTTGAACTAATGCTAGCAGACTTCTAGTTGCATACTGCAACTAGATTTCAGATTGTATAAAATTAACTTTCAAGAAAATTCTATAATGCCGTAATAGATGTGGACCATTAGATTTGAATAAAAGATTTCCACCATTAATTATAAATAAGTAACCAGTTACTTAAGTAACAGGTAATTTACTAGTCCTATATGTGGTTTACAAAATTTTTGTTTTATTTCACAGCTTATGTCAATTTATAAGTTTTATGTTATTTTTTCAAGTGTTTGATTTTTTTACAATTCAGAAGACCAATTTATGACTCCAACGTTAATTTATCCATTTTTTCTTCAATTAACTAGTCCTATATGTAATTAACAAAGTTTTTGTTTCATTTCAGAATTAATATCAAATAAGTTTTTTTTACAATTTTAAAGATCAATTTATCACTCCAAAATTAATCTACCCATGTTTTCTTCAATTTACTAGTCCTATGCGTAGTTTACAAAATTTTTGTTTTGTTTCACAGTTAATGTAAATTTACAAATTTTGTGTTATTTTTCTAAATTTTTTATTTTTTTACAATTCTGAACACTAATTTTCTACTCTAACATTAATTTACCATTTTTTACTTCAATTTACTAGTCGTACGTGTAGTTTTCAAAATTTTTGTATCATTTTCCACTTAATATCAATTTACAAGTTTTTTTGTTAATTTCCTAAGTTTTGGATTTTTTTTACAATTTTGAAGATTAATTTACCACTCCAAGATTAATTAAAATATTTTTAAAAATTTACTAGTCTTATATGTTGTTGACAAAATTTCACAGTTAATGCCAATTTATAAGTTTTGTGTTATTTTTCTAAGTTTTTTATTTTTTTACAATTCTGAAGAATAATTTAACACTCTAACATTAATTTACCCTTTGGTTCAAGCGGCTAGCTGGGTCACTTCAGGCGGGTAACCGCTATGTCTCTGATTCTGTTTTCTTAAAAATCAGAAAGGAAGTGGCTAACCGCTAGTTTCCAGTGGCTAACCGCTAGTTTCCAGCGGCCAACCGGCTTCGCGATTTTTAAAACTATTCATTTCTTTCTCCAGTTCATTTCACGCGGTCAACCTACTCTCTCTCTAAAAACTTCTCACTCTCTCTCTAAAATATGAGATTGTTAGCCATTTTTCACACAAATCACACTGATTAAATCATTTTCTATCATCTCCTATACACAAAACCACTTTCAAAACTCGTTTTCACTATCCAAATCGAAAAATCCCAAATCTTAAACCTAGGGTTTCCTCCATTTTTAATCTCTAATTGACCGCTTTACCTTATGCCCTTCTCTTTGCCGTTCTCTTTTGCAATAGGTTTTTCTTTTCTTTTTTTTGGATGAGCTCTTTAGCGATAGGTTAATTAGGTATAAAAGGCAATTCCCTTTCTTTTAAACCGGTTAACTTTTATTTCTAAAAAAAATATTTAACCGACTTGTAACCGGTAAAATATAAACTAATTAAATATTTTAAAAATATTATAATTATTAAGTACCGTTGATATAATCTAACGGTTACGTTTGTTATGGCATCACGGCATTATAGAATAACCCTTGGTGAACTAGTAATATTTTCAATACAACTTCAAATTTTAACAACTCCAATATGCAACAATTGAGAATATAGCATAATGAAGTAGATTTAATTAGTACGAAGAATAACTAAGCTACTAGATGAAACTATAATGATTAAAAGAGCGTTTAAAAACGATAGTAAAGGCACTCCCAATATACTCTAGTCCCCGGTATTATTTTCAAACTCAAGTCATCATATTTTCTTATCATGAATTGTTTCAAAAAATGCAAACCAACAATAGCATAATAAACAATGATCTTATTTGTCCCTTAGGTCTCCAATATTTCTAAATTTTTAGCACTTAGTTTCTTTTTTTTTTCCCTAATATTTGGTTGGGGATAAAAAAACTTCACCCTCTAAACACTCATTGTCACTATTGTTATTTGAACTCAAGTGACTGCGCACATAGATAATTTCCTAATTTATTTTCTAATTATCCTTTGCATCACATGCATTGACATTATAATTTTACTGTTTGAAATTTTTAAACATACAAAACTCTTTCTACCTTTTAACAAATACATTTTAGAGTGATAGTGATGTTGTTTCTTTTTTTTGATAGGATAGTGATGTTGTAAGTAGTAAAAAAAAACCTAGAGATTATATTATTTATGTCACAATTTCAGGTCTTATTTGGTATTATGGTTGAACAACTATATATATCTTTTAAGCTAAAGCACTAGAATATTTGGTAACATTTACTACTGTAGTTTAGACTTTAAACTACGAAGTTTAATGTATAGGTTTTATTTGTGTTTCATTTTTAGTTTGTTTCAATTAGTTAGTTCATTTTTTAATTCTTTTAATTTTGGAACAATATTTTTTAAAAAAAACTCAAAATGAATCTTTACTCTTTAGGAATTAGGATAAACACAAACCACACAATTAAGGTTGGGCTGGGATTTATAATGGGTTAAGTTAGGTTGAATTTATTTCAACTCACAATACCGATTGGGTGGGATGAGTGCCAATCTGCCTTGTGTCCACCCCCAATTCAAAGTATGCACTGATCTCCAATTTACTTGTCTATTAAGCATGTTTATGATAGATTTGTGCATCAACTAGCCGATTAATCATGATTGTTCATCAAATTTTTACCACGACAATTAATTTAATACAATCCGACAACATTTCATCTCACAACATTAATATTTTTTTTTTCAACTTGATCCACCAATTTATTTTTTTAAAAATAATACTAAACCCATTTCCATTTTTAAAAAATATTATTTTACAAAAACATCATTTTTATTCTCAATTGTTATTTTCCAAAACGTACACCATTTTAAAAATGAACCAAATTAGGGACCCCAATATACTTCACAATACTCTTAGGTGATCGATTTAACACATGAATAAATCATATAATTAAGCAGAGTTTGAACACCGAAACTCTAGTAACACCCTAAAAACTCTAGTAGTTGAATCAATTAACACACACAATTTAATAATTTGCGGAAAATTATAAGCCAATATAATATTCATAGATGGTATTCACATCATCGCCGTATGTTAATAATTTCGCATTATGAATTGTTACAGTTTCAGAACAACATAACACAAAAGCAGATGATCTTATTTATTCTGAATTAACAATAAGCTTACACACACACACATATATATATATGTATGTATGTATATAGAGTCCTTCTTAGATGCATGCGAGCGCCTTTACATTTTTTTTTCTTTTTCGTGTAGCCATATAGTTTAATAAAGTTGGTGCAAACACACTACTGAGTCATATGACTTTATAATAAATTGAACAACTAACTCCATTAAATTATATGGTTTGATAGCGTGTTCGCATAAAAAAATAAAAAGGACAGGCGTACTTCAAAATTTAGAGAGAGAACGTGTGTGCGTGAGCTTCTAATTAGAGATACACGATTATATTAAAGTTGTGAATAAGCTAATAGATAAAAGAACACATATTTCAAAATATATATTATAGGATAAAATACACTGAAATGAAGTCATATATTTTTTTGTTTTTTAGCCCATCCCTGACATTAATATGGCCAGACATCTCTAATAAAAAAATTATTGCATGTGAGTACATATATATCTATAGGATTTGCATGAAGAAATGAAGATTGTATTGTTAATTTTATTGTTGATTATCCTCCTCCTCCTCCGTAGGAGTACTTTGATCATCGGCATCCTCCTCATGTGTAGTAGTAGTATTACAGTTATTGGAGATCCAACAAGATGTAGAATTGATTGCTGAGTGAACGGCAGGGCTTTTGATGGCATAATCAGCCACTATTCCCCCAACAAGCACGGGCAGAAGCTTGCTCACACCCTGCATGCTCTTGCTCTTCATGGGTGTCATCTCAATCTCTTTTTCATTCATTTCCTGTTCTTGCCCATTTGAATTTGATGTTGATGCAATAAGAATTGAAAGAAACAGAGTTATAATGAGAATCAAAAAATTAACTTTGACAAGTACTCTCTCCATTTTGGCACCAAACTCACAACTTTAATTTGATATATTCTCTCTATTTTCAAATCTCTTATATAGCCATGAATTTTCTGATTTGAGAAAGTTTGTTTAGAGTTATACTTGTCCTTGGACAAGTCATTTATAGTGGAAATTAGGTATTTACTACAAAAATTTAAGCATATATATATGGAATATATTTATTATGTTTTTCCGAACCAAAAAAACAACTAAAATAATGAAATGATGGGAAAATGAATATAAATCCCTTGTTGTTTATCGTAATGAATCATTTTCTCTTTCATGTTTTAAAACTCATTAATCACCCTTCGTTGTTTGTAATTATTTTAAAATAATAATTATGATTAATTTACCCAAAATTATACTATACATAAAATTTGAAGGATAAAATTGTCTTTGTGTTACTCTTATCTAACTAACAAGAGTAATGATAGAATACCAAATTATATCTTAAAATTTCATCTTAAATAATGTAGCGTGCCAATTCGAAATTTAGTTTAGTATTTGGTTGGGGGATAATATTTAGGGATCTCCATAACCATAAGGTTTGATGTACATGTATTGATGAATTTTGTCCACGTTCTTACATACCTCCACTGCTGGTAGTTTAAAAAAATACGTAAAACGTCAGTATTGGAGGGTAAACTCGTAAAAGCATATTTGAAATTAAAAAAATAAATAAAAAATTAAACACAAATTGCATAGATGGCTCCACACCTTTCCGCCAGCCTCGTGTAATAATAGCTTAATCTCTTTCATCAAACCAAGCCTGAGCATTTTATTTTCACTTTTATCAACTAAACACAACAGCCATTTGCAAACGCTTGAAGTTCTGAAGAAGAAGCTACTGTAGCATAACAAATCATCACCATTTTCAATTGAGAAAAGCTTCGGTAGTGGCAGAAGGGTGCCGTCGAGCGAGTATCACCGGCAGCCGGCGTCAGAGGCGGCTGGCATTGACACGAGGAGACGGTTAGTCTTCGAAAAAAGAAGAATCCTTGCATTTTAGAATCTGTGACTTTTATTGTTTAGATTTTTAAGAATGAAAAATCTGATCTTGATGTGTTGAAGAATCTGTTGGTATTATTATTATATTTTATGAAAATGTAGATGGGTTTGTTGATGATATGTTAAAGAATCTTTTCCATGTTAAATTAAGTGTTTTTTGGTTGATTTTTATGTGAAAAATAAAATGGGTTTAATAATTTTGCGTGAACAAGCCATTTTTATTAAAATGGGTTTAATAAAATGGGTTTCATAAAATGGCTTACTTAAAAGTTATTTTGATTACTTGTGCTCTTATGCTATGTGAACAAGCTGCTGTGTTACCACTGCAAGTAATAAGAAAATGCTGGTTTAGGCTAAATTTTGGGACTTTATCACTGTCGAAGCGTGCCAATATTGATCTATGTTGTTTGTTTAGATCTAATTTCCATGTGATTGAGCTTAAGAAACAATTGCATGTTAAAACTTAGTGGTTTATATGTGATTTTAATGTTTAAAAAACATGCTTTTAGGTTTTTTCCACTGTTCTTGAAACTGCGTGCAGTCCATTTTGATGTGGAAAACAATGTTTAGGTCATATTGATGTTAAAAAAAAAATTAGATCTTATTAAATCAACTTTTGATTTGCAGAACCTCGTTCATTGAACTTTTATATGCATCAAATGATCAGGAAGTGCAACTGATGTGAAAAAAACAGGGCTTGGTAATTAGCATGTCCTTTGTACTGATGTTATTCAGTATTAAAAATACTTATCAGAATCATCCCCTGGAAAAACCTCTAATGGCAATGAAATTGTTTGCAGTATGCCATCTGAACAACTGCAGTTTGGTTCCAGTAGAAATTGCAGTTGCAGAAAAAGTACCAGGATAGCCTCATTTTGTTGGCAACAAAAGTAAACCAACTGCTGTTTACAGAGTCTAAAAATTGACAACCTGAAGAGCCGCACATTACTTGTAATTCAAGATCAAAAAAGCAGAGATTTCAGGAAAGCTTGGATACTTCAATTTGTAACTTCCGCCATAAATTGTTGTCCATCTCCTTTGCATTTTTGCCAAGATCGCAAACTTTTGAAAGTATTGTACAGGGTCCTCCTCGAGTGCTTTTTATGACACCGTGAGACTCGTGGCTTCTTCCACTAGATCAGCTTTTGATTTCTCATTTCCACACAGCTCCTTTCTTTGGTCTTGTAACTTATACTCGACAACCTTGATTTTTCCTGTAATCTTGAGGAAGAGCTTATGTTTGTCTGCCAAACCTTCCCTCAAGGACTGAGCACGCTCTCTTTCTTCATCTGCCTCCTGACACGATCCTGGCATGTATTTTTCAGAAAGTTCGATTGTAAATTACTTAACATGTCAAGCATGTTCTGAGGGAAGTGTCCATGTTTCAGCAGCAAGTTCAAGGAGGAAAAAGAATGATCCCTCTGATCATGTAAAAGGAGCTGTTCAAAAGTCATGGAACAGCAATGATTGAAGCAATTCTTTGCCACATTAATTTGTTTTGGAGTGACCGACAATTGTTGTGTAGGTTGGCAAATAATACTTGTTCTTCACCCAAGAGGTTGATGTCTGCTCTCTCATCCTTCACTTTAATTAGATCAGCAATTATTGTCTTCCTCTCAGGCTTTGAGACAAAAGTTACAGCTTGTGATGGTGGTGCTGATGCTTTAGGGACCTCGGGCCGATAGTGGTTGAGAGTTGTAACAGGGAAGCTGCTGTTAAAGTAAACAAGTTAAGGCATTCAAGCATGTATACTACTCGTACTCAGTTATGTAATCATAAATGACCAGAGAAGTTTAAAAGCAAAAGCAATTCAAAGAAACTATTATGCAAATTGATAAACATATCACGACCCTGGTTAAGGTTGGGGGAATTTCAGATGAGACGTGTTAAGGAAATTAGAGAGATGGTAGAAGCAAGCTTGTCGATTAATAAAGCGAGTCGCAGAGTTGACGATCAGAGCTTTATTTGAAATGAAAATTGCCATGTAAGAATGAATCTATTATTCTTAATTTTGTTCCCCTTAATTGTTCAAGTGCTTAATTGTGATTTGGGACTTTTTGTGCAGATGGAGGTTTTGAGAAGCAAAATGGAAGGACTGTCAAATGGGATGTCATTAGAGAGAATTAATGAGGAACATGGATCAATGTTACTCTCTACAGCTAACAGTTCTGCCGCGAGCTCTGTCCCTACTTCCAAGTTCCAAGAGAACTGAAGTTCCTGATGTATCTTCATCACCAAAACGACACCCTTGTAAGGTAAAAGTCCTCAGTTGTTTCTTTTGATTTTGTCTATGCATCATTAATTGAATGTAGTAACTGCTGACACTTGGAATTAGCACAGTTTAATAAGTTGAATCAAGGTCCAAGTGTTAAATACATTGTCTATTAGTTCTTCAGTAGCACTGCTGCTCCAAATTTTCAAAAGATAAAAGTGTGATATGTTTATCAATTTGCAAGGTAGTTTTTTTGAATTGCTTTGTCTTTGGAAACTTCTCTGGTCATTTATGATTACAGAACTGAATATGAGTAATATACACACTTGAATGCTTTAACTTGTTTACCTTGACAGCAGCTTTCCTATCAAAACCCTCAACCGCTATCAGCCCAAGGTCACTGAAGCATCAGCTCTGTCATCACAAGCTGCAACTAATGGTCTCCAACTACTGCTTGACAAGTTAAGGAATTTACAATTGAACTTTCTGAACAATACATGTCAGGTGCGTGTCAGGAGGCGGATGAAGAAAGAGAGTGTGCTCAGTCCTTGGGGGAAGGTCTGGCAGACAAACATAATTTCTTCCTCAAGATTACAGCAAAAATCAAGGTTGTCGAGGATAGGTCACAAGACCTAAGAAATGACTTGTATGAAAATAAGAAATCAAAAGTTGATTCAGTTGAAGAAGCCACGAGTCTTATGGCGTCATCAAAAACACTCGAGGAGGACTACAATATTTCAAAAGTTTCAGATAAATGCAACAAATTATGGAAGAAATTGATACCTCCTGGAAGAAGCTACGAAATTGAAGTATCCAAGTTTTCATGAAATCTCTGCTTAATGTTTTGATCTTGAATTACAAGTAATATGTGGCTCTTGGTTTGCTCACTTTTAGTCTAGTGAACAGTAGTTTTACTTTTATTGTCAAGAAAATGAGACCATCATCCTATTACTTATTTCTTGTTATGGCCATGTAAAATTTATTTCTCTATTTGCTTTGATAGAACCTTGTCATTTCACATGGATTATCAATTTCAACTGATGGCACAGTCCGCCCACTGGATCAGCTCCCTGTGAATGCAACACCTTCTTTCACAGTCATTTCAGCTATGTGAAGGTCGTTTTGGCTTTATATAAGCTGAAGTTTTCTGGGGAACAAACTCTTCCAGCTTGTATCCATTATAGGGAGCTTCCCCAGTGACCTTTTGAAGAAAAAAGAAAAGATATTTACCAGAATAATTGGGACATACAATTCAATATAGCACTTCTAAGCCACACATAAGACAGTGCCATTGAACTTCCTAAATCCTAATAATAAAAATCTGCTCTACTGTTGTCTTGAGCTTTTTTTTTTATATATCATAGTTTTCAGGAGATCCGAATTTTGAAATATAAATTCAAGCTGGTTTATTGAATAAGATCATAGGTAAGAAAGATTGAAACCTTGTGAGATGGATCGAGATTTCCTGAGAGAGCCTTTAGAAGGGAGCTATTCCCGCATCCTGGGTGGCCAACAGACTATCTCATCAGTTCCAATTTTCTGAGCCATGTTTACAGCTTCGGCAGCTTCGAACATTCAAAACTAAAAGGCTTGTAATTTTTTAATTAAAGTATGGGATTCCTTAAAAAATTTGAAAATACGCATTTTAATACAGCATATTAAAATTTATGTTCTTTTTTATCTTTAGCTTATCAATATTATTAGATAGTAACTATATATATATATATATATATAAAATATGCAAGCTTATGCTTAAAATAAATTATGAGATGAAGTTAAGGCAAAGAATTATGGCTCCAGGAGTAAGTAAGAGAATCTAGAGATGTGAATAAAATATGACCAGCTTAAATCGAGGTCATTATTTGTAATTTTAAACATATAATATATACTTTTTGGAGATAAGATAAATGATGTAGGAGGCTAAATTTTTTTGAGGACTGGTGTAGCTTAACAAAGTATTGATACCTGTAAAAGATAAACTCAAAATTATCTATAAAAGGGCGAGGTTATGACAGAAACAGGGGGACAAGACAGAGAAGGACAGAGCAAAAAGAAAAGTAAATGAAAACAAGTGCCAGCAAAGGGAACAGAACAAGAAAGTAAAGGAACCAAGCAAGAAAAAAGTAAAGCAAAGCATAGAAGCTAAAGAAGCCAAGGTAAGCCAAGGCAGCAAACAACTCGAACAAGCCAACAAGTCTTTAAAGCAAGAACGAAACCTAAAAACAAAAAAGAAGCCAAAAGAGAAGCCGAAGAAGACAAGGGGAGAAACGAATCCAGCGAGCTCAATTCAGTATAACAAACTTCATCAATAACACGTTCTTTCACAAACTTAATCAAGCAGCATAGTTTTATGTCGTAACAAGGGACACATACAAATTAGAACATATTAAGTGAGAGTTATGTGTAACAAAGAAAGAGAGATGTTAAGGTTGATCAATCTCAATCCAATGATTAAAACAAAAATTCTACAGCTATAATTTCAAGTTACAGTGGAGGTTGTGACTTTATTATTCATTCAATACTTACCTCCAATAAAATAAACTAAGGTCAGTATTCCTTATTAAACATATGTCACTCGATTAAGCCCTTGGTTAATTTATTCTAGCATTGTTTCATTTGACACAATGATTCATGCTTTTTATAGCTATTACATCTCCATTCCCAGGTCAAACATGCAACTTTCTACATTCCTGCAAGGCAACATATACAGCTGCAGAATCTCTAACTTGTTGAAATGTATCAAGATATCAAAAATATATGGGCACAAATTTTCAGGGACAATCTACATGTTCAAGGGAAGAGGTTAATGGTAAAGAAATAATCAGATATGATTCATATGGACACAACCCAGAAGCATGAGTAAGTTTAATACATATCAATCTGCACTATGCTTCAAACAATGTATTAAAAACATTGACCATTTGTATGACTACAGTTCAGCAATTTAGATCCAGTGGATTTAAACTTACCTATGCTCAACTCTTCATAATCTTCCACCACATGTGTATGTATAGCGATATACGATTAAGGTTTAATTTAGTTTTATATTTTTATCCAATAACTACCAACTGTATATTTCTAAAAGTCAGCTCAATACTGAATCTAAATTCATAAACTAGAGCAGTTGTAGTCACTGCTGACTATATAATTATGAATCTTTGAAAAGACTCCTGTGTACATGCAACAATTAAGAAATATAGTAGTATTGTTTCCATAACAAATTAAATAACAGGCTAAAGCAAGGCATGATCAGGCTATTCTTGCACGCCCACATCATAACAAGATACATACAAGTAATTTAATCAAGCATGATTAATGCCTTGACATCCAAGAAATCTACCAAAGAATTTAATAGTGTTGTGCCTTATTCATTAAGATGGAATTCACATAAGCTTCTGTAGAAAATGACGGTAAAATTTTTAACAAGTGCATGAAATGCAATCAAGATGACAATAACAACATTAACTGCCAACATCATTTGTCAATGACAGTGAAATCGTATCCATGAACCCAAATGGCAAACATGACGAAATTATACGTTACACGCAGGTCCTTGTTGTCAAGGACGGAGCCAGAAATTTAGTTCATAGGAGGTAACTTAAAAATGGATTCAATATAAGTAATCACAATTTCAACTCATATGGCATTACAATTAAGTAAAACCTTCAATAAAATGGCATCTGCCAATCACAACTAACAAAACATAAGGTAATTGCTTCATAGCACTATGCTTCCTTCTAAGTTCTCAGCAGCTTTTTCTTTTTTTTTTATTTTTCATCATGTGAATACTTAGTGATTCAATCATCCGAGCACTTGGCTTAAGCCATGATCATAGACTCATTGTTTGCTTTACACAATGTTATTTGATATAGAGAAGAATTATTTTTTTCTCATTGAAATACTGAATTGAAATACTGATATATATATATACAATACTAAGAAACTATCTTAGGAAACTATAGAAACTATCTTAGGAAACTATACAAATTAGAATCCCTATAATTAAGCTCATAAGACAGCTATATACAACTAAATATATTCTGTAACACTCCCCCTCAAGCTGGAGCATAGATGTTAATCATGCCCAACTTGTTACAAAGATAATCAACCCGAACCCCATTTAGAGCTTTCGTGAAGATATCCCCTAATTGATCTCCAGTCTTCACATACCCTGTAGAAATTAAATCTTGCTGTATTTTCTCACGAATAAAATGACAATCAATTTCAATGTGCTTAGTTCGCTCATGAAATACAGGATTAGAAGCAATATGAAGGGCAGCTTGGTTATCACACCACAATTTTGCCGGTACTGAAGCTTTAAGACCTATTTCAGTCAAGAGCTGATATATCCACATTATCTCACACACAGACTGTGCCATAGCCCTATATTCTGACTCTGCACTTGATCTTGACACAACGTTCTGCTTCTTACTCTTCCATGAGACCAAATTTCCTCCAACGAAAACACATAACCTGATATGGATCTTCTATCCACTTTTGAACCTGCCCAATCCGCATCTGAAAAACATTCAATACGAGTGTGCCCATGATTTGCATATAAGATACCACGTCCGGGTGCTCCTTTCAAGTAACACAAAATCTGTTCCAACGCGGCCCAATGATGAACTGTTGGGGATGACATAAACTGACTAACCACACTGACAGGATATGCAATATCTGGACGAGTCACTGTAAGATAATTCAGCTTTCCAACCAACCTTCTATATTTCTCAGGATCTTCCATTAGTTCTCCATCTCCTGTAAGATGCATGTTCGGAGTCATTAGAGCACTACAAGGCTTTGATCCCAATTTTCCTGTCTCAGTTAATAAGTCAAGGACATACTTTCTCTGAGATAAAAAAATACCAGTTTTACTCCTTGTGACTTCAACACCCAAGAAATACTTTAGCATCCCTAAGTCCTTCGTGTGAAACTGAGTATGAAGGAAAGACTTAAGAGATGAGATTCCTGTAGTATCACTTCCAGTAATGACAATGTCATCCACGTATACAACTAAAAGAATGATACCAGCTTCCGAGTGTTTGTAGAATGGTCAGACTTGCTTTTCATCATACCAAATTTTTCAACAGCCTGACTAAATTTCCGAACCAAGCACGAGGACTCTGTTTCAAACCATACAGAGATTTTTGAAGATGACAAACTCGCCCAGACTCCCCCTGAGCAACAAAACCAGGAGGTTGCTCCATATACACCTCTTCCTGAAGATCACCATGAAGAAAAACATTCTTGATATCTAGTTGATGCAAAGGCCAATGATGAGTAGCTGCCATAGAAATAAACAATCGAACAGATGTCAATTTAGCAACAGGAGAAAAAGTGTCAGAATAGTCCACTCCATAGGTTTGAGCATAGCCCTTTGTGACAAGACGAGCCTTCAATCGAGCAACGGACCCATCCGGATTTACCTTAACTGTGAACACCCATTTGCATCCTATAGCCCGTTTCCCTGAAGGTAAATCGACCAAGTTCCAAGTACCATTGTCATCTAAAGCATTCATTTCCTCTATCATTGCACGATGCCAACCAAGATGAGATATGGCTTCATGAACCGTTTTAGGAATAGAGATAGAATCAAGGGATGCAATAAAAGAACGAGAGGAAGACGACAAGCAATTATAAGAAACAAAAGATGACATAGGATAAGTACATTGGCGTTTACCTTTGCGTAATGCAATAGGAAGATCATCGCTCGGAACTAGATCTGATGACGAAGGAGCAGGTGCAGGACATGAATCTGGAGTTTTACGCCTGGAGTATACTTGAACAATCGGAGGCTTGACAGGAGCTGGTGCCAAGACAAGTTCAGAGGATGTGACAGAATAGACTAACAAATCATCATCCTCCCCCTGATATGTGTGAGTATGAGAAGACAGAAAATAGGGTGTGTTTTCCATGAAGGTAACATCAATTGAGACAAGATATTTGTTAAGACTAGGACAATAGCATCTATAACCTTTCTGAAGACGAGAATAACCAAGGAAGATACACTTCAAAGACTTGGGATCTAATTTAGTGACATGAGGACGAACATCCCGAACAAAACAAGTACTACCAAATATCCTAGGGTCAACAGGAAACAATGACTTGTTGGGAAAAAGGATTTTGTAAGGGATCTCACCATGAAGAACATATGATGGCATGCGATTAATTAGAAAACATGCTGTAGAAACTGCATCGCCCCAAAAAGGTTTAGGAACATTCATTTGAAATAATAGGGCTCGTGCCGTTTCAAGAAGATGTCTGTTCTTACGTTCTGCCACTCCATTTTAAGATGGATTATCAACACAAGATGTTTCGTGAAGCATGCCGTTCTTAACCATATAAGATTGAAATAAAGCGGATGTATATTCTTTGGCATTATCGCTTCGCAAAGTACGGATCGAATCATTCAATTGAGTTTTAATCTCAGCACAAAATGCACAAAAAAGAGAAAACAACTCAGAACGACTCTTCATTAAATATAACCAAGTTACACGAGAATAATCATCTACAAAAGTAACAAAATACTTAAATCCAGGTTTAGACAAAATAGGACAAGGACCCCAAACATCAGAATGAACTAATTCGAAAGGAACACTAGCACGCTTATTGACTCTTGGACTCGAACTAAGACGATGGTGTTTTGCAAACTGGCACGACTCACAATCTAAAGAAGACACCTTACTAAACTGTGGACAAAGCTTCTTGAATAAAGGAAGAGATGGATGACCCAACCTACAATGTGCCTCAAAGGGTGATGTTACACCAGGGCAAGCAACAGATTTAGGTATTGATGTGTCAAGAATGTAGAGGCCTCCCGACTCATGTCCTTTACCAATAATCTTCTTCGTCATAAGATCCTAAAATAGCAATGATCAGGAAAAAATGAGATGCAACAGTTAAGATTACGAGTAAGCTGGCTTATAGAGATTAAATTAAATGATAAATTAGGTAAATGTAAGACAGACGACAGGGTAAGCAAAGGGGTAGAAGTAATTGTGCCAGACCCACGAACACAAGATGGTGATCCATCGGCTAAAGTAACGGTCGAAGTGGAAGTGTGTGATTGAAAAGTAGAGAAAAGACCAGAATTACCTGTCATATGATCTGTGGCACCGTAATCAATGACCCATTTGGAAGATGAGGAAAGAAGGCACGCATTTGGTTTACCTGAATCAGCAATAGCAGTGACAGAAGGAGACTTTATGATTCTTGATACTGTGAGAACTGGGCAAATTCATCTTTAGAGATAAGAATTGATTTTTCAGAATTATCACTAGTGGATGCAACATGGGCCGAGTGAGCTTTCTGATTCTTGTACTGAAGCTTTCGACAATCACGCTTCGTATGTCCTGGTTTGTGACAGTAATAGCACACAATTCCTCCAGAATCCTGTGGCCGAGCTTCAAACCCTTGGGAGCCTCCTCCTTTGTTTCCACTTTGATTGGTTGATTTTCCAGGCTCATAATTATTATTTTGACTTACCAAAGCACCACTGAGTTGAACAGACAGAGTACCTTCTATGCGGAGTACTCGACTAAATACTTCATGTAAAGAGGAGATCTCAGAATCAGAAAGAACTTGTGACTTAGCAGTCTCAAAGTCAAGGGAAAGGCCAGCAAAGAAACTCATGATAGCCATTTGCTCTCGTTGGCGTTGTTGAATTTTCACATCATGGCTAAAAGGCAATAACATATTAAGCTCCTCATAAGTCTTCTTAAATGCCATAAAATAATTCGTAAGAGATTGATCTTGTTTTTCTGCACGATAAAATGCTTTACATACCTCAAACATGCGAGAAAGGTTCCCTTTACCAGAATACAAAAAATCCAAATAATCCATCAACTCTTTAACAAATTTACAGTGATTAATCAAGCCAATTACCTCACTATCAATAGAATTCCGAATCTGTAGGAATAAGCGAGCATCCTCTCTAAGCCACTTCTTCCTTGAATCATCTTTAGGAGGATTGTCAGTCAAATGAGTATCTTTGTCAATACTCCGGAGATAAAGTCTAACAGTCTTGCTCCAATCCAAATAATTCAAGCCATTTAACTTATGGTCCGTGATTTTAGACATCACAGGCACCATATCCGACACAACAACAGAGTTCTTCTCAGCCATAACTCCTAAGCAGAGACACAAGGCAGCAAACACAAGGGCAAAACCAAGAACCTCAACAAGGCAACAAGCACAAACCTTGACGAACACAAATCAGCGAAGCACAGAAGCCGTACTGACACAAACGAAACACAGAACCTCCAGAAAAGCAGAAGGGAACAACCGAAGAAGGACGCCAGAAAAAAAAGTGGTGGCGCGTGAGGCTCACGCGCAGGTTTCTGGACACCAGACTCTGGGGAAATGCCGGCCGGCAACTGGGCTTACTTTCTGGGCAGGTGGTGAGAACAAAAGGCCACTCCAAATAGGGTTACCAAAATAGAACCCTAAAAGACAATAAACCCTAATTTTGCAACCCTAAATCTCTGATACCATGTTATTTGATATAGAGAAGAATTATTTTTTTCTCATTGAAATACTGATATATATATATACAATACTAAGAAACTATCTTAGGAAACTATACAAAGTAGAATCCCTATAATTAAGCTCATAAGACAGCTATATACAACTAAATATATTCTGTAACACACAATAAGAGAGTTAAAAATACAAAAATAAATAGACAAAAAGAAATTAAAGTAATAATAAGAGGAAGAAGAACTTGTTTAAGAGGGTGTCCGTTCCTCCCCACTACTGCTTACGTCTAACACTATACTGCTGCAATTAATTACTTCTTCATGGCATCTAAAATGAGTGTCGCCTGCTCATGGTTCAACTCATTTCTCCGGATATACAACTCCAATTCATTAGTTTAATTTAGTCCCCGTTTGGGATTGATATTAAAATTCTATGAGTTGCTTATTTCATAACCATGAACAATTTCTCCACTATGAGCTGCTTAGTTTTAACTATGAACAATTTGACATAAAAGTTAACAATGACTTTTAAAATTAATTTCATGACCATGACTTTTAACGTTCAATCTATTTATATTTTTCTTTAACCTAATGTTTATAACAACAAGTTTTAATGTAAATGTAATGCGTATTACTTTTTTATTTTATTTGGATTATGTATTAATATGAATTTTAATCATATTTTATATAGCAGATTATGAAGTTCGTTGAATTTTATTTAAATGGATTTTTTTTTTCACTTTATGTATTTTAAAAAGAAAAATGCATATCTAAACATTAGTATACATACTCTAAAAAAAAAGATAATTTAAAGTTATATCTATTTTAGTCATTATATAATAAAACAACACTTTCGTAATAAAATTTACCACAGCAACCGCAACAATATAGTTTACCAAACACCAAGCTGCTTTTTTAATCAACAGCTTATTTTATCCGCACAGCAGAAGCATCTTATTTAATCAACCACAATCCTAAACTAACCCTTAATAATATAATATGCATAAAATAATTTTAAACAACCAAAAAATTATTTTGGAATGTTTTAAACTTAATATAGGCCGGGTGAGAGACACTTGCACCTAAAATATACTCTCGACTCTCAGTCACTCACATGTTAATACAAAGTTTTATTACAAAAATACTCATAATTTAAATTACTAGCATAGACAATTTAATAGAAGTAAATAGATGCATAAAATTCCTTGCCAAGTGATAAATTAATATATTTTAGCAAACATGTGAATACTTTTAACTACTTAAATCGACTTATGCTGTTATACCCCTTTTTTTATTATAGAGACTTATGCCCTTTTGATAATAACAAAAAAATTAAAAAATAAAATGGATACATAGGAGTAGAATTTCTACCACAATAAAAAAACAGATTTTCAAATAAATGGGATAAAAAGTTCACAAATATGATGTACAAAAGTTACAGAGTTCAAGCCTTATTGAAAAGCATTGTCTCAAAATCGAGCAAAAAAAAAAATGTTCAAAGTTTATGACAACGATAGCAATCATCTGCCTCCAATGAATCCATAAATGCCAAATTATTTTCTCCACTAGCATGACACGAAACTTACTTTCTCGCGATTCCTTATCGATGGAGAAAATGGAATTGTTGAATCTATGATGCCGACATGATGCAGTCAATTGCCTGCTTGCATATGCCTGTCATTGTGGCCTCGGGGCCATAAACCTGCAAATCAGTTAAAAGTTTCACAGAATTTAGTAACACTTTCAGTTTTATAGCATAGTTTACAAAAATATATTGATCTCATACCTCAAGTGGTACTCCCAGTTCCTCTCCCAGAGCACGCATCTTTGCAAGACCAGTCTGATAGTTCGGACCTCCTCTTCGAACAAATATGTGCATTCTTGCTGCTTTTAGTTTGGATTCCTACAAGAAGAGGGAAATCAGAATAATACAAGAACAAAGAGTTAGCCAAAAGAATGAGAAACTACAAATGAAGTTGATTTAATTCAAAAAAGAATATTTACATACCTTCTCCCTCAAAGCTCGAATAATCCCATTGAATGTTGTAGCAACATCAGTAAAATTTGCAATACCCCCTCCAATGAGAAGGGCTCTCTTACAACCATCAGGATCTGCAGTGGCACACTACAATACCGAAGGTTACATTGTTCCTCAACAGAAATGTTAAAATTGCCTAGAAACATATAGTGAACTTGAGATCCAAAAAACAGACCGAAGTTATTAAAATCTCTTACATCAATAACAACTCTTGCATACTGCAACACCTCCTCCTCGTTTGGAGCTCCACTGTACTCTGCATAGTTACCAAGCTCCGATGCATAACCCAAGTCTCCAACCTTAAGAAATTCAAACAGAATTAAGTTCTCGTAGACAACAGTTGCAACAAGCTGTTTCTAAAAAGCATCGTAATGTACATAGTTCAACAAACATGCCAATTGTAAAGTGAAGAGAATGACATGCTGGCACACTTACAGTATCAGCATATATAACACTAGCACCACCCCCAGCTACCATTGTCCATATACGCCCTTTGGGGTTCAATACAGTGAATTTCAAAGATGCACTTGTCTGCAATGTAAAAGCAAGAACATGATAAAGACAATTTCTTCTGCTGTCCAGAGTAAATTTCCTGATGAACAGAAGCTAGAACAAGGGTAAGTATACCTTTTCATCCAATGAGTGAATGAAGCTTTCGGTAGAGCTCAAGACTCTTCCAAAAGGCAGAGGAAACTCGATGTTAGCCCACCTGATTGTACAAATGTATTTGGTTAATACAAGATACCCAATTGAATATCTTCAGATTACATTACACAGCCATATACGTCAAGCATATACACATACTTCTTAAAGTTCTTAAAGGCAGCAGTGTCATCCAGCTCTCCCCTCATATCCAGCGGGTATGGCTCCCCATTAACCAGTGTAAAGGGATTCATCTCTATGAAACTGAAGTCGAGATCTATGAAAAATAGATGAAGTTAAAAGTTGACGTTGTTACCATTAAGAACATTATCTAACAATCAAGTATAAAAATGAATTTTAAAAACTTAAATAAAAATAAGAACCCCTTTCCCCACCCCCTCGTCTCTTTCTCCTTCAGTAAATAACAAATATTACATTAACTTTTTACCCGTTAAGGATCCTATAGATGATTAAAATAGTTTTTGCATATTTATGATCCCCAAAATAATTTGGCATATCCATTCATCTTCCAGCAACTTTGAAACCTAGTTCTTGATGGTACCTAACCATCAGAACAATGAAGGTTCAAATAATCTGCATACAAAAACAACTAGCTGAAATTTCAATACGAGGCTTCTAAATATTTTCTATACTTGTGATGATGTGTGTTCCAAAAGCAGGGGTAGAAAATTTTAAAACTTAAAGATTGCGTACCTTGAAATACAGCAAAGACACCCATGATGAAGTTGCCAATTTTTCTTCGAACCTAAAATAATACAAAAGTCAAATTAGCACATGCTAGGAGCAAAGAAATCTATACGACAAAAAAGAGAATGAAATCAGTAATAGATACAGGATCCTGAACGTCCTCAACCATGAGGAATCTGAAAGAAGGAGAGTAGCATCATCTAAGGTGAACATGTGAACAGAATTTGTTGGACCAAATCTTATCAAATAATGTTACATCCATCGAGGACAAAGATTTTCCTAGTATTCAAACAAACTTAAAATAAAATCTATAAATAACTGAGCAAGCATAGATGAACTAACCTCCAAAGGAAGTGTGGCTATCAAAGGAGCACACGCCTCCTGCGTCATAGGTTTCTCTGTAGGAAGGAATATTTTTTTCACCTGTAAAATTTAAAAAAAAAAAAAAAAGAGTTTAAATTCATATAGTCCTCATATGCTATAGACCCCATCAATTCTAAACAAAATTGTAATCGAACCGAAAACTTGATTCCAAAATAAATAAGAATTGGAAGAATTGTACTATATGGCTATACCTTGTCCCAGTTCTCTTCAATTTCAATACCCCCACACTCTGAGAAGCTAATGGTGCATCCAAGCCTATCAGAGACTATTGAAAGATAGTACTCTTGGTCGTGAGGGACAAATGGTTCAACAATAAAAGTAGTTATTGGTCCCTTGCAACCGCCCATCTCAACCTAATAAAGATCCAATCCATGCATCAGTATAACGAAATCAAAATTAACAAAGTGTGAAGTCTCTGTTTTATTTGATTAATTCATCACCTCTGTACCAAGGCGTCCTTTCACAAATTCAGCCACTTGAGCTAGATCTAAATTCAATGCTACCAAACCACTCTTCCCACGTTTCCCAAACAACATATCAGGTTTCACAACCAATCTTGATGATGAAAGCCATGGTTCTTTGTTTGTCAACTCAGTGAAGTCCGTAGATTCTGTCACCTAAACAAAAGAACTAAAATAATTGTTTCTCTAAATTTGCTAAAAGGTTACAAGTATTTTTCTTCCTTTTATCTTCTCTTTAAAAAAAAATAAAAACTGTTATGGCAGAGTAAAGTTAGATAACAATCTCAGTTATCAATTTACAGAAAAAGATACCATAACTTTGATCAATGATCATATACATAAAATATATGCAGCACAAAACCAAAAAGGCAGAATTCAAAAGTTAAAACACAAATCTAAGGTCACATCGCAACTCAATTTTGTTGATGGATCTAAACCTAAATTCTTAGTTCTTACAGTACAGAGCAAGAACAAAAATATTTACTATCTGGTCCATTACCCATTGAATAAGTTTTTCCCAATGCTTCCGTTTATGTAAGAAAAACATGATGAGTATCCCACCAAAAAAGGAAAAAGGAATAAATCAAAGCCCTTAGCAGCCTATGACTTCCCTAATTGAAGTTAACCTTATAATAATCTAACTGAATTTCACCAAACTTCAACTAAATACTCAAATCATATAGCAAAAATTTACATCCAAAACATGTGAAGTGCATCAAAGAATATGGAAATCTTTTGGATTTATGAAACAGAATTGCCAAATGTTAGATATTCTAATGATAAGAAACCATTATGCTGCTCAAATATCAACTAAATTCAGTCACAAGCTCTGGTTTCAATCCCAGTTCAGCCGACTATACAAAAAGCCTAGAACTTGGCAGAAAGACATACTGATCTCATCTCATCATTTTATTTAAGCACAAGGACCAGCACTACGTACTCATACAAATAAAAATTCAAACTTTACCACTTTCAAAGCAATTCAAAAATAAAATCACGATCAAATTAACAATCTTCCCCCATCAATTTTGAACCCCATCAAGTGATTATCAAAATCAAGAATACCCCACCAAACCTAGATGAAGTCTTGGCCTTTCCCACAGGATACTCATGCTAGCACAATCAAATAAAAAATAAACACAGCCACAGATGAACAGTCACCCTTACATAAACAGATGGATATATTGTGATACTCAAATATCAACCGAATCAAGTTCCAAGTGCTGGATCCAATCCCAATTCAGCCAAGTTCAAATATTTCATTCAATCCTGTTATACAAGTACAAAGCCACAGTAATCTCAACTCATTGTCACTAGTAAGCTCAAAATCCAGTCCCCTACACATCCATACAAATAAAACGGACTTTACAATCTTCAGAGCAATACAACGCTAAACCAATGATAATTCTAACCAAATGATCAAAATAAAAAACTTTACACAAACCGCAGATGAAGTTATGCCATTTACCACAAGATACACGCACTTGCACGCAAAAACATAAACATAGTCTGACAATCAAAAAATTTATCTTTTTAGGATAATTAAACAAAAAAGTGTCCAAATTGTAGCTATCCTAATGATCGGAAACCATTATGCTAGACAAATATCAACCAAATTCAATTCCAAACCCCAGATCCAATCCCAATTCAGTTAACTTGTCGAAAGCTTAAATTTTTCATTCAAGTCGAGTAACACAACCAAAAATATACGGTGATCTCAATTCATTATCACTACTTAGCTCAATAAACTGTCCCCTACACATCCATATTACAAACTTCAGACCAACTCAATACCAAAATCATGATCAAATTCTAACCCAACCAAGTGATCATCAAAATCAATAATTCCCCGGCAAACCCAGATGAGATTTTGACATACCCAGCAACATAAACACACTGAAACAATCAAATAAATGATCACCTGAGCAGAGCAGATCTGAAGGTCGAGGCCAGCAAGACGCTTCAAGTGCTCTTTCAAAAGTCTCTTAGAATCATACTCTCTGATCTTCTTCCTAGCCATTTCGAATATAAGTCAATATCTGTGCAACAACAACAAGGGATTTTCAGATCAATATATCAAACTAATGTTGTATGATACAGTCTCTTGATTGAATTATATATATATAGAGAGAGAGAGAGAGAGGAATCAAGAAGTGGGTTTATTGCTTGAAAGATAAGACAAGATAAAGGATTGATTGTTATTTTTTCAATTATTAATATTATAATAAAAAAAAATTAAAGCTTACGATTCAGACAGACCAACAAACAAGAAGTGAAGATGAGAGTAGTTTTGAGGAGTTGACCTTGCTTTTGGTAAGTGGCGGTTGGTTGGTGGGCGAATTCTGCAAGAGACGTTAAGAAATAAGAATTAAGAATTTTAGGTGCCAAACTGTATTCGAAAAAACAAAAACATTTAGGTGCCAAACCAAACTCTCCTCTTCCCCCTCTCCTCTTCTTCTACTTCATTTTTTCCCCCTCTTTTTTCCACATTTGCCCCTACTAATCTAATCTTTTTCCCTTAATTTTCAGTTTTTTAATTTATTTTCTCCATTTTCATCATCTGCACCATTCTAACCCAAAGGTGTTCTTGGTCAAATTATACTGACTCATCATAAATAGTTCAAGGGTTAATTGATTGGGAAAAAAAAAAAAAGTAATTCTAACCCAGTTAGAATTTGTAATTCAATCCAATCCGAATGTAGTTTGAATCAGATCAAAAATTTGTGTCATAAATGGTTTGTGTGTGCTTTGATCTCTTCGGATCTTCATAATAGTTCGAGTTTGACCCAATCCAATCACGATCCAATCCGATCAATTGACCAAAATCTAACCCAATCAAGTTGGAGTCTTCTTCATCCGCAACCGATCCGAACTCAAATTTTTTGATTGGATAGGGTCGGGTTATTTGCCTACCCCTATAGATGATGATGGTTCATCAATAACAAACCATAGAGGAAGAATTCTTGTTCAAACTATGATAACTCATTAGAAATTTCTTGATTATTCTTTAATGATCAACTCAGCACTTTCAGTCATAAAATAAGTAAATAATTTTATGACATGTGTGTATTTACTTTAAAGAACTAGCATGTAATTGTGGTTATATAAAAGTTAATTACATATATCATACATATATTAATTGATTGTATTACATCGGTAGAATTTTTTTTTTTAGATTATGATGCTCGACTAGGGGAAACAGAAGAGGATATCTTTGTACAAATCGTAATGACTAACCAAAAGCCATAAAAGATGAATTCCTTATTAGAACATGGTGACTGACTAGACTATTCACTAGAAGAAAGAAATAAAGGTTTCATGGTCAAACCTTAAATAATGTAGTGTAACCATGAATAGTATGGGTTTTTGTTATGATCATAAAAAAAATATAAAGCAAAAGAAAATGTGTAATTTTTAGTGGCTTATTTTTATTTTATAAAAAAAAAAAGCTGTTAATGAATAAATAAATTAAATCACAGAAATGAAAAGATACTAATGGATAAAAGATAATTACCAAAGTGGAGATTTTTGAGACCATAAAGAAATGGATATTTTTTACATTTATGTGAAAGATTAGGGGTATTATTGGTATTAAGAGTTAGGTGTATGAGAAAATCCGTTGAACACGTGCGTGGAGTGATGTAACGGAAATTAAACACGTGACAGTTGGCAGTCATCAATTGAATGAAACTGTTAAAATGACCCAAAAAATCTCCTGAAGAAGAACGTATGGACCGGTCATGGCACTGTATTGATTGTAAAAGAGCTTTGCATTCCAGGTGAGGTCAAAGTACCCCTGAATTCAGGTCCTCTGACTTTTGGATTGGATTCGGAATTAGAATGGGCTCTGCATCATCTGAAGCCCAAGTTCACAGTCTTTTTTTTTTTTTGATTTATTGTTATTTACAATTGAGAATACACTGATATTATAATCAGAGGTCTACTGATATTTACAATAAGAGATTTACTGATATTTCAATTAGAATTCACATATATAATTAGATTAGGCTTGGCAATGAATTGGGTTGGGCTTTAAACTAAGGGTTGGGTCCGGCCCTTATCGAATCAAGGTCAGGTTCAAGCTTTATCTGAGCCCGTCATAATTTGTTTTCGCTTTTTTTTTTTTTAGATACCTTTTTTTATAATAGGATTTCAATTATTCATTCTTTATTAACAATATTATATTATTATTGTTCCATTTTTATGTTGAATTTGGTTGTAAGGAATTTAATAAATTATTTTTTATTTAGTTTTAACAACAATACGACATATAGCAATGTAACCAAATTAACAAGTAAATAAATCAAATACAAAATACCAAGTTAATACAAAATAGAGACAAATGTTAGTGGAGTGAGTTGTAACCATGTACCTAGTGTGCGTGTGTTTTAACTTTTAAGTGTTATATTTTTTCAATTTTAGAAATTAATTTAAGGGTAAATGACCGAGTCAGGACTTTTTTGTAAGGCCTTGACCCTAATCCGAATGTTTTTGAGCTTGATTTCTTAAGCCTTAGCCCGACCCTCAATCCTTTAAATTTGAGACAAAACCCTAAAAATTAGGGTGGGGTCAATCGTGCCAAGGGTCAGGTCGGACTTTTTTTACCATTCCTACTAAAAAATAATATATTTAAGGGTGAATTTCAAAATTACACCAGAATTTATTGACAATCATCAATAGGAATCCATTTTAAATGACAATTGGCAAATTAAACTCATTTAGTTACATTTTTCAGTTAAGTCCAGTGATTTATGATTCGAAGTTTATCTTTCTTTTATTTCATAGCTAATATACTAAATAATTCATTATTTCAATAATGGCTGTTGAAATTAACTTAACAAATAGTGGAACCCACACCTTAAAATATACCTCAAATTAAGTTATGCCATTATCAAGTTAGTTGCCTTCTCGACGTAGCTCGATTATATGTGCATGACTGCATGCTTTGTGCGCCCACAATCACCTCAACTCAAAGTCTTTTTTCAGAGTATGTTGGCTCAAAAGGCAAAGATGATTGCTTATATTTATTTGAATTTTTAGCAAGTTGTTTGTTGAGGTCACCAATTGATCGTCTAAAGTCAAGAAGAGAGAAATTTTAGAGGAAAAATAAGTATAGAGAATGTTATAATATTAGATAATGTTTAGTGAGTGAAAAGGTCTATCTTATCCAAAAATCTTTTTAAAAAGACGAGATTACCAATTTTTTAAAATGAAATCAATATATACTACTTACCTCTATTATTTTCATAATATTTAATAATTCTCTTGGCAAAAAAAAAAGAGGGTAAATGATTTATTTGGTTAATATTTTGATATTGAGAACATAAAATATATAATTAAAATGCCAAGAGGATTATTGAATATTATGAAAATAGTGGAAGGATAAATGATATATATTGATTTTAGTAAGGGAGAAACTGATGGTCTTCCTTTTTAAAAAATGCTAAGCCGACCTACACTTGAATGTTGATGATAAATTTTGGAGTAGAGTTTTCTACAACCCTCAAAATTCCTCATAAATTCCCTTTCTTATTGAAATTACATAAATAAACAAAGACAAATTAATTCATTTTTTGTTTTTGAATGATAATTCCATTAACCACTTAAATAAAATTTTCTTTTAACAAAATTATAAACCCACCCCATTTCATAATTTAAATTTATATATTAATTTTTAATTAAAAATATTCATTTAAAGAAAATTATAAGAGTTTTCAGTTATGAAGATATAAATATTATAACAAGAAAAAAATAATTAAAGATTTTAGGATTTGTACGTGTTTTATAATAAAAACTTAAAAGTACTTCTTTTATGTTGAAATTTTATGAGAAGATGAATTAATTTAATAAATGGGTTTGAGTCTTAATTAAAACACCTCCTTAACTCTTATTCTTAAGGTTAAGTGTTTGAGTCTCCCCGTGTATATGTGTGGCTAAACTTCAACTTTAATACATCGAGGCAAGTCCAACATGTATTAGGCTGAACTTCAATCTTGATAGGACTTTTAGTGATTTTATTTGAAGTTACACTTGGAAGTAAGAAAAATATATAAGTAAGCTAATCTATTTTAAAAAAAAGAAAAGAAAAAACATTGTCAATTTATGAAGATGTTCTTTACTTTTCCAAATTATCACGTTGACAACAACCAAGCAAATCAACTTTAAAGCTATA
Organism: Clausena lansium; assembly: GCA_030449835.1. Lineage (NCBI taxonomy): Eukaryota > Viridiplantae > Streptophyta > Magnoliopsida > Sapindales > Rutaceae > Clausena > Clausena lansium. The sequence goes on along the minus strand of JASUUF010000109.1, from coordinate 824,985 downwards.
ACGAAAGTATTCGGCCGCCCTTAAAAGATAATCAATAGTGGTCTTTATAATATTGGCATGTTAAATTGTTAATATTTTTAGGGTGTTTGTATTAAATATATTTTAATGTTTATTATAATAAATACAATATATAAATATATTATATTGTAACATCATTTTATTTAATAATAATATATTATGTTATATTATTATTTCATGTAACTTAAATACAAACAATCTCTTACTTTTATTAAAATTATTTGGAATTCAATTTTATAGACAACACGTCGTTTTCCAAGAGATAAGAGAGAAGTCATGGCGTCCTTACGGTAGTAAACCTAGTGACATGTCATTTGTCATGAAAACATAAACTAAAAGTCATCTTGAGTATGCGCTGGTGCATACTATTTACTCATGTTGGTTGTGTGAATGAAAAGGACGACATGTCGCCATCATATTTATCATATGAATGGTATGTCGTTTGTTAACAAAATTAATAAACGACAATGTCATCCAGTACCTGTGCGCCGATTAAAATTTTTAAAAATATTTATTATTATTAATATTATTATCATCATCATCATCATCATTATAATGATCATTATTATTGTTACTATTATAATAGATATTAATAGTACTAAGAACAATAATAAGCTAAGGTTGTGTTTAAAACATAGTATTACACTGTATTATATTAATGTTCACATCAATTTATCAATTACTAATGTTTGGAAGTTTTTGAAGCCGGAATATGGTGCATAATTATTTTTATAATTACTATTGTTACTATTATAATGCACCACAATGCGCTAAAAAGCTGCATTACACAAACCTGAGTTCAATTAAGGTGTATTAAATGTATTTTAATATTTATTATAATAAATTGAATATGAAAATAAATTGTTTTATAATATTATTTTATTTAATGATACTATATTATATTATATTATTATTCCAGGCAACTGTTAAAAACAAAAATCTCTTACTTTTAGTAAAATCATTTGGAATTCAACTTGGCAGATAACGCGTCATTTTCCAAGAAACAAGGGAGACGTCTTGGCTTCCGTGCGACGGTAAGACTAGTGGCAGCTTCCGTGAGTGGCATGTCATTTTTCATGAAAATATAAACAACGAGTCCTCTAATATGCGTCGGCGCATACCATTTAGGCATTTTGGTTGTGTGAATAAAAAGAACGACATGTCGTATTTTTATTTTTCCTCTGGATGTCATACCGTTTGGTAAGAAACAATAAACGACAATGTCATCTAGTACCTATGTGCCGATTAAAATATTACAAATATTTTATTATTATTATTATTGTTATTGTCATTATTATTATTAGTATTTTTAATTACTATCATCATCATCATTATTATTACTATTATAATATATAATAATAATACTAAGGATAATAATTAATTAAGGGTGTGTTTGGTGTTAGAACAAGAAAATTTTGGTAAAAACTATCACTTATAATCAAAGAACATTCATATTGTATCAACAAGAATCATAACAAAATATGCGAAAGCATACTTGAATTCATAATGCTGAATTACTCTCTAATGTCGTGCGGTTAGCCTTTTAGATCAACATGTTATCCTAGAGAATCCTTTAAGTTTCTTACTGTATTCTCTCTGATAATGGGATGTTACAAGAGAGTATAATGATACGTGTGATCTATAGCCTATATGGCTATAAAATATATTGATTTTGATGATAACAAACCACATGTTTTGTATAAACAAAGATTTGCCTTTAAGGTTTTATAAAACAAGAAAATAAGTGTGTTTTGAAACAAAAATGACATTCTGGAAACAAACCGGATAACTAGATTCAAAAGCGACATCCCGAAAATTACAGAGATGCATTCTGGAAACAAACTAGATAATCGGATTTCAAAAGCGGCAGACTGGAAATGACAAAGATGCATTCTAGAACTAAACCGGATAACCGAATTTCAAAGCGGCAAACCGAAAGTCACATAGTTGCAATCTAGAACCAAACCGGATAACCGAATTTTAAAGCGGCAAACCGAAATTCACAAAGTTGCAATCTGGAAACAAACTGGCCATACGGATTTCAACAAGCGGCAATCCAGATTTTCAAATATTCAAATTTTTGGCTCTAACGGTAACTTCAAATGGCATACCGTATAGCACAAAACGGAAAGCCGGTTATCTCTAGAAAGTCAATAACAGCTAGTTTTCAGTTCCATCTATAAAAAGGCTCAATCATATTCAAACATATATTGAACCCCACTATTGTTATTGAGCTAGCTAAGTATACAATCTTCCATTAAGCTTCAAACTTGTTATTAATTAGTTGAATCACACTTTGGGCATTCATTTGTAATCAAACACATTGTGTGAAAGAAAATCATTTATAATCCTTTTTGTAAAATCAAGTAGAGTGATTGTAAGTGTTGGGATAACTTGGGTTAAGAGATTGTGGGATAATTTATTGTTGTAAAGGTCTATTGACACTTCGGAAGTCAAGTGTAAGCGTTGTTGAGCCTTAGAGGCGAGCTTAGTGTGGACGTAGGCAGGGTTAGCTGAACCACGTAAAAATCTTGTGTTCGCATTTCTCTATCCCTTACTCTTTTACTTTACTGCACTTTAATTTAGTATTTCGAATTTGGTTGCATTAATTGAATTATATTAAGTTTTAAATTGCTAATTTTTTTAAAATTCAAATTCACCCCCCTCTTGGGTTGCTTAGTTAGTATTTCATGATCTGGGAATCATAACCACTTATATAGATAACTTTTCCTATTATCATTATGTTTTCGTATTTCAACCAATTATAGAAATAGTAATTACCATTTTAGCCACTACACATTAAAGGCCCACACCCTATTAGATACATTAAAGTCCATATTACTAAAAACCTTAATAGATCACTTTTAATTGGGCTTAATCTTATATGACAATTCACAATATAAAATTATTCACATATAAGCCCAAAGTTGGATTAAGGATGCAACAATCTCCCACTTTGGCTATATGTGTAATCTTATAATTATGCTTTACAAAAATAACTGTATGAGCTCAACCTTACTATCATTACCAAAATGTATCTATAACTAATCCGACCCATCAATCATGTTAACATAAGATCAAAGCGGCCTTCATTACAATTGTAGTTACTCGACCAATCAATTATCACTATACCAATACAACTGAATGATATGGATCATGATGTGAATGTGTAGAATGAAAATTTCATGCATTATGATCTTAACATGCTTATTTTCAACATGTCTACCTTAAACCTTAATAAGATCAAACCATAACAAAATCAAAATGTAAATAAATCAAAACTTTATTTTTATAGAAAATAACCTTAAATGTCCATAAATTGAAATAACTAAAAAAATTCTATTTCATAAAAGGATCTAAAATCACAAACTCCCACTAAAACTGAATATCCTTTAATGACATGATACCCATACGATCAGTGTACTCATGAAACAATTTGGGTGGCAATCTCTTAGTAAGCGGAACCGCAATCATAGAGTTTGTACCAACGTGCTCTATAGACAACTGTCCACTCTGAACTCTTGCTTTAACATCTAGGAACTTGATGTCAATATGCTTCGACTTCGTCGAGCTCCTGTTGTTATTGGAATATAGCATTGCTGATTTATTGTCACAAAATAACTTGAGTGGTTTATCAATGCCATTTACTATGCACAAATTTCATGACAAAATTTCATAGCTATATTTCGTGATTGGATGCCTCATAACATGCTATGAACTCTGATGCCATCGTAGAAAAGGCTATAAGAGACTATTTAACACTCTTTTAGGAGACAGGACCAGTTAGCAGATAGATGTAGCTCGTCATGCACTTCATACTATCTTGACATCTAGAAAAATTGGAGTCAGTATACCCAATGATCTCAAGCTGATTCAACCTCCGATATGTGAGCATGTAATCTTTTGTTCTCTGTAAGTACCACAAGACCCGTTTGGCTGCTTTCCAATGGTCTACTCCTTGATTACTTAAATATCTGCCTAATATCCCAGTAACGTATGCAATATCTGATCGCGTACAAACATGAGCATACATCAGACTTGTTAATGCTGACGAATAAGGAATCTTCTGCACTTTTTTTCCTCAAAATCATTTTTAGGGCATTGATTGAGACTAAACTTATCTCCTTTAGCCACAGGGGTATCACCTGATTTGCAATTTTGCATGCCATATCTCTTGAAAACCTTTTTGATATAACTCTTTCCTAATAATCCAAGAATACGTCGAGAGCGATCCCGGTGTATTTGTATGCCTAATACAAAAGAGGCGTCACCAAGATCTTTCATCTCAAAATTTTTAGCTAGAAATCTCTTGGTTTCGTGCAATAAGCATATATTATTGCTGACACGCAAAATGTCATCGACATATAAAACTAGAAAAATATACTTATTCCCACAGAACTTATGGAATATTCAATCATCAACCAAATTTATCTCAAAACCAAATGAGATGATCACTTAATGAAACTTGAAATACCATTGTCGATATGCTTACTCGAGCCCATAGATGGATTTCTTAAGTTTGCAAACCATATTCTTTGAGTCTCTTGACACAAAATTTTCTGGCTACACTATATAGATTGTTTCATCAATGTTACCATTGAGAAACGTTGTCTTCATATCCATCTGACGTAACTCAAGGTTGAAATGAGCCACCAATGCCATTACAATCTTGAAAGAGTCTTTCAAAGAAACTAAAGAGAAAGTCTTTTTATAGTTGATGCCTTCTTTCTTTGTAAAACCCTTTGCAACAAAACAAACTTTGTCCCTCTCCATATTGCCTTTTGAATCCCTTTTCGTTTAAAATATCCATTTGCAACCAATAGGTTCCGTACCTTTTGGCAATGGGACAAGATCCCATATGTCATTGTCCTTCAGGGACTTTATTCCTTCATTCATGGTATCAATCATAACTTTCCATAGCTCGACGGAAATTAAATGGATCATCTTCCATTACTTCAATGTCTACCTTATGTTTTTTGAGAAATACAATGTAATTATCTGGCACTGCACTTGTCCTTTCTCTAGTGGATCTCCTTAACGGCATAGGTTATCGAGGTGGCAGAGTTTGTTCTTCTATAACAATTTCTTGTATAGAGGGTTTAAGTTAATTTTTTAGTCAAGAAATACGCGGTTCTTTGAAGATGTCGAGTTTACCGGAGGAGATCCAGCTAGGGACTTTATATTTGAAGAGGAATATGTTCATATTCCCACATGTGTTATTTTTTTTTTATTTAATGACTTAATTCAATCAGTGACTCATTAATTCTGTTTGTTTTTTTCAATTTAATGAAAATTTTCAGTCACTGAGTTATTAAGTCAATGTTTTTTAGCTTTTTACTCAATCTAAAAAGTCTGAATGATATCATTAAAAAATATTCTCCAAAATATCCCTATCTAATTAATTAATTTTCATCCTTACCTAAATAATTTAATAGTTAGCATTATTAAACATCTATATAACTTGTGATAATATAGTACTAGACTATTATTATTTTTATCTTTTTATTTTCTTCAAATTAGTATTATTTATCTTCATAATTTTTATGAATATTTTTCATATAAAAACATCATAAACTATAATAAAATTTATTAACATATACTAACTTAGAATATTAAATGATTGTATTCAATTGAACATGATTTATGTTATAATAATATATTATCGTTTTTATGTTATATATAAAAATACTAGTTTTCGAATTTTTTAAGTTAAAAAAGCAACTTAATATTTATTTTCAGCAATTCAGACAAAAAAACAAACAGACCATTTAGATTCAGACATTCAGTTCTATTTAGAATTCAGACTAATTCAGGTCTATTCAGATTTCAGACAAAAAACAAACGCCACTTTAGTCGTGGGATCATAAAACTTATACCCCTTGAATCTTTCAAAGTATCTAATAAAACAGCAACTCACTATCCTTGAGTCTAGTTTCTTTTCATTAGGCCTATAAGGCCTTGCCTCAGCTGAACACCCCCAAACATGCAAGTACTTTAGACTAGGCTTTTTGCCCATCCAAAATTTGTAAGGGTTCTGACAGTCATTTAGTTGGAACCTTGTTAAAGATATATGCTGTAGTATTAAGTGCTATTCCCTAGAGTAATTCTGATAAAGTAGAACGACAAATCATACTCTTTACCATGTTCTTAAGCGTCTTGTTTCGTCTTTCAGCAACACATTTATAATGGGTGAACCCAGCATAGTGTAATGTGGGATAATACCGCATTCCTCTGGGAATTTAGCAAACGGTCTTGGACGTTGTTCACTTGAACTATCATATTTGTCATAGTACTCACCACCACGATCAGATCTGATGATTTTGCTGAATTGATTCTCAACTTCATCCCTAAAAATTTTGAACATATCCAAGCATTGTGACTTTTTATGGAAAAGATATATGTAGCCATATTTTAAAAAATTGTCTATGAACATCATAAAATATTGTTGATCGTTTCAAGCATCTATAAGAAATGGCCCACAAATATCCGCACGTATGAGTTCTAAGATGTCCAAAATCCTATTGACTTCAAATCTTCTTTTATTGGTTTGTTTCCAGTGATACAGTTAACACCAATATCAAAATCTGAAAAATCTAAGGGACCAAGAATTTCGTCTATCATAAGTCTCTCTAATCTTCGTCTAGAGATATGACTTAATCTCTTGTGCCATAAAGAGGCCGAATTCTCATTGGTTAATTTTCTCTTCATACCTTGTGTACTTAATTGCAGGTATTCATTAAATGAAGTAATTATATCAATCAAATAAAGATTATCATGATCTAACAAGGAACCAGAACCAACTAATTTTGAATCATAAAACAAACTAAATTTTCTATTCCCAAATGAACAAGAAAAATTAGATTTGTCCAAAACAGAAATAGAATCAAGTTCCATCTAAAAGATGGAACAATAAATATTTCATTAAGATCCAAATGAAATCTAGTCCTTAATAATAATAATCTAAAATTGCATATTGCTTCAACCTCAACCATCTTGCCATCACCCACAAAGATGTATCTTTCACCATCACTTGGTTATCAGTAATTCAAGCAACCCTGCATAGACATACTAATGTGAGTAGTTGCACCAGAATCTATCTATCATGTGTGATAATTGGCACAATGCTTCTTCTTATGCCCTTCAGCTCCATAGAAGAAACAACCAGTACTATCAGGATTATCCAGTTTCTTTCATTGTTTCTTTTAAGGTGTTGTATCTGCAGCCTCCTTATCCTTCTTTCTATTATATCCCATGCCCTTATCCTTAGAGGTTGAGGCCAGATGAGCACTTTCTGCCTTATCTTTCTTAACCTTTTCTCTTCTTGAACACAGTGTAATATGAGCTCATTTAGAGACCAAGTCTCTTTCTGATAGTTATCGCTCACCTTAAACTGGTTAAATTGTGTTGGTAAGGATATCAAAACTAAATGTACAGCTTAAATGCTCTTAACTAGAAGCAAGATGAGACATCTCCATGATGTACTCCCTAATATTGCCTTTGCCCGTATACCTCGTTGAAATTAGACTTGTCAAAAGCTTACCTATTTCAGTCTTTTCGTTTTTGACAAACCTCTTTTTAATATCCGCAAAGAACTCCTTAGCCGTAGTTATCTATTAAGATATTGAGCTCCTAAATGCTTCCGGAATGGCCTTTTTCATGATTATCATACACATGCGATTTGATTTCTCCCACCTTTCTAAATCCTTATTGTACTCTCATCCGTAAGAGGTGGGGGAAAATCAACCCTTAACGCAAGGTCGAGATCCATAACTACGAGAACTATTAAGATGTTTTCTTGCCATGACTTGAAATTAGAGCCATTTAGCATAGGAATAGAATTGATGTTGGTAGTAATATTAGCAAGAGTCATAACTTATAAGAGAATAACAAACAAACAAAACAAGCTTATATAAGTCTCATAACAAAAATAAATTCAAATAAAGGTAAACCCCATCTCAAGATACCGGACACTCCATAAATATTTCATCTTTGGATAAAATATTAACTTGTAAGTGATATCTTGGTGTATTAATCAAACACTGATAATAAGAACATGTCAAACAACAAATCTTCCTTTGGGCCGATGTATTGTTCACAAGTAAAACCGAATAATTATCACGTATTTATTACTACAGGTGCACATGCAAATTTGTCAAATATGGAGCTTCCTTTGGGCCGATCGATATTCACATAAATTACATACACATAACCGTTTATATTCCAAAATAAATTAATTTCCACAAGAGATGTCATTTTGGCGATATAATGCTTCAATTAATTCATCTCAAAATATAAATAATCATACCAATATTTAAATTAAAAATGTGCCAAAATTGCCTTAAAAAATTTTGGGTCAAAGTCAATGGTCAACTGTTGATTGGGTCAATGCTAAACTGGGTCAGTTTAACCTAACTCGGATCCTAAACCAGCACCATTTAATCAATCTGGTCAAGGTTGGACTGGTTCGGGTCAACCCAAACCGGATCTTAAACCAACCCTAACCTTAACCCTAATTTTTTTTAATCTTCCTTCCCTTGATGGCAGCCACTTTTGCTGTATGTCGCAGCTTTTCCTTCCCATCACAGCCTAGAAAACCCAAGCCGGCAATGGTGTTGCCGATGGTGGCAGTGACTGCCGGCGACCTTAGTCTCAAATATTCTAATATAGAATTTCAAAGGTTAAAAAAACAATTTCTAAAATTCTAAATTTTCTTATATTTAATTCTAGAAGACAACCACAAATTGTTCTCAAACTCAATTATATCGGAATTATTAAATTCGAGAACACAAAAAATTTAATCATTAGTTAAAAATAAATTCGATTCTTAATGATGCAACATGCAGAGGCTTTGATACCACTTGTTAGAACAAGAAACCATCACCTATAATATAAGAACATTCATGTTATATCATTAAAAATCAATGACATAATATGCGGAAGCGTACCTGAATCCAAAATGCTGAATTACTATCTAGAGTCGTGCAGTTAGCCTTCCAGATTAGCACATTATCCAAGAAAATCCATTTAAGTTTCTTACTGCACTCTCTATGATGATGAAATGTCAGAAGAGAATAGAATGATACGTGTGATCTGGGGATCATAACCACTTATATAGATAACTTTTCCTATTATTATTAGGTATTCATATTTCAACCCATCATAGAAATAATAAGTATCCGTTTAGTCTCTACACATTAAAAGTCCACTCTCTATCAAATACATTAAAACTCATATTACTGAAAACCTTCAATAGATCCAACATTGGGCTTAACCTTATATAATAGTTCGTAATACATAATTATTCACATATAAGCCTAACGTTGGATTAAAGATCCAACATTTGGAACATAGTATTACATTGTATTATGAAATTATTTTATTTAATAATTAATTTAATATTAATACATAAAATTCTAGGATGCAACCCAAGAGGGGGGTGAATTGAGTATTAAAAAAATTATGCAATTATTGACACAAATCAAATTGAACTAATTATATAAAATAATTTAATAAATGCAAATTCAATCAAGAAATAAATAAAAGGATAGGGAAAAGAGAAAGCAAACTTGAGAGCTTTTACATGGTTCGGCAAACCTCGCCCACGTCTATGCCTCCAAGCTAACCACGCTTGAAGATTTCACTATCAAGCCTTCCAAGGTTTCAACTTCTTACAATTAACTTTTAATGTATCAATCAACCTTTACAACAAGAGATCTTACCCAATCTCTTAACCCCAAGTGTTTCTCACACTTATACTTTTACAAATTTGATAAGGAATTTGAGGTTTACATCAAAAACTCTCTTCTAGAGTTGATATACAAATTATAGCACAAGATGTTTTGATTTTTCGAAATTAAAGCTTTGAATGAATAGTATGAACTTGCTTGAGTTTAATAGAGATTCAAAATATTGTTAAAAGCGAGCTTGACTTGAGTTTATATAGTGCATTCTTCAAAATTAGCTATTGGAGACATTTCTCGAAAAGTGTCGGTTAGCCGCTTGAGTTACTGTTACCCAGAATTTTAAATTTTAAACGCAGTCGGTTAGCCGTTTGAAGTTTGCCGGCTAGCCGCTATCTTTCTGGAATGTGTTTTCAGAAATTTAGAACACCTGGCTGACCGCATGATTTACCCGGTTGGCCGCTATGTCTCTATTTTTGTTTTTCAACTTCAAGCAATAGGTGGTTAGCCGCTGGATGTGAGGCGGTTAGCCGCTATCTTTCTATTTTGTGTATACTCAATTTCTTGAAATTGAAAAACTGCCCCAAAATACTTTCTAAAATTTTGTTAAGGCCCAATTTATTTAAAAACTTTTCAAATATCCAGAATTTTAAAATTATACTTATGGATTTCAAAACTCAATTCTTTTTAATGTGATCCATAAGACATAAAAACATCCATTTTGAATAAATTCATTTGCTTTATATAATCAAAACCTTAGTTTATAAAAATTATTGAATTATTTAGAAATTATCTTGAACTTTTAAGAGCTAAGTCATTTATCTTGATTTCTCTTTGAATAAAATTTGCCATTTAAAAACTTGTGAAATAAAATAATATAGATTGACTATATTGCCCTTATTACATGTAGTTTGTTATCATCAAAATCAAAGATCATATAACCTTTTAGGCTAACAATACAAAATTAATACAGTACAGTGTTATACCAAATGCTATACAACATTATTACAATAAAATGCTAATGAAATCCAATATAATACAATACACATGTATTGAATAATAAAATAAAACATGTCAAATGCATCCTTAGTGCATAACTCAAGATTTTTTAGGCTAGAGACAATTGTATACGTAGACATTATCCCATAACACAAGAAAACGAATGTCAATATGCAATAATAGAGAAATCTTTTTTGGACCTCGAGTAATTATTATCAAAATTTCATCCTAAATGATATGGCACCTAATGTTTTATTCATTAAATAGTTGATGATTTTTTATAAATTTTAAGTTAATTAATTTCATTATCTCACCAACCAGTGAATGAATATCACATATTTTAAAATAAAATTTTAAAATGTGTAGCACTACTCGTCTATTTATGGTCACACTCACACACTCTACGATTATTTCATTATCTCTTAATACTAGTTGAATGCAAAGAAGAATGCAGCTACTCTACTTAGGGATGGCAATTCTCGCCCGCAACCCGCATGAAATAGAGTTTTGTAATATTCATCCCTAAGTAGAGAGGCAAAGCTGCCTCCTCCGTTGCTTATTGTAAGTTGATTCCTAGCTCCATCCTTGGTTGTTCTTGAAAAGGAAAAAATTATTATTTTTCTATCATTTTTTTAGAATTAGTATGCAGTGCCTTTCAAAAAAAAAAAGGATTAGTACGTAAAAAAAAATGATTAGAGAAAATTAAATTTCAAATTAACTTGAAATTTAAATAGTGAATGGAAAAAGAGAAGAAAAATAAGACAAGAATGAAACAAGAAAAGTGACTTCCCGCCTCGTTTTGGGCTCTAAATCCATCTCCCGCCAATTCTTAGTGATCATATTTGGTTAATGTAAACAGACGGACCTAACCAAAACGACGCCGTTGCACGAAATACAGTACCACTTGTACGGCGCCGTTTCTGGTCCCACTGCCTTGTACAAATGAGGCCCTAAAACAAAACGCCTACTGCGTCTGCAGGCGCTAGAAAATTTGATATTACTAAAAAACCCCTACAAACATCGCTTAATTATACCTTTCTCCAGCTTGATCGCTCCCAAACCTCTCTCTCAACTTCGGTACTTTATCGTCCAAAAAAGAACATTTCAAAATCAAAGAGCCAAGTGTCGGTGGCATTTACCGTAAATAATATCAAAACCAAGCCCCAATTTTCGATCCCTAAACATATATAAACAGATCTCTGTAGTAGTCGAAATCAAAAATCTATTTTTCGCTCTCTCGCTCACTCTCTCATTTTTCTCTCCTTGATTTCTCTTCTTTCGTTTAATTTTTTTAATTTTAATTTTATTTTGTTTAATTTTCAGTTTTGATATCGAGCATCTAGAAGATTCAATCTCTGTAAGTGCTTAGTTTGTTTTTTAATTTTTTTTTTTTGCTCTTCAATTCGTTCATAAATTTTGTTTTCCTTTTAACAAACCCTAACCCTAGCGTTCGTTTGAGAACAGCGTCGATAAGCGAGAAAGAAGACTAATTAGCTGTCAAAATTCCACGTTTTGGAACGGAAGCATCGCGTCGAAGATCAAGTAACTTGAGTTTTATCATTTTTAAGCTTTCAATTTCGTTGATTTAGCTGTGTATTTGAAGTGGTTGAAACCCTAATTTTACGATTTTTTGGGGATTTTGGGGTTTAGTTAAGTAAGAATCTAAAGTGTTGAAAGTTATTGAGATGTTTTTGTGTAGTAGTGGTTTTATGTTAAATTAGAAACCCTAACCCTAGTTTTTCTACAGCTGGTGCTTTAAATGGCTGATAATCGAAATGGGAATGCCCAAATGGCGAATGGAGCTGGAGGGGCAAATGCTTATTCGATTAATTTGGAGAATTTTAGTACACGATTGAAGGCACTTTATTCTCACTGGAATGAACATAAATCTGATTACTGGGGTTCTGCTGATGTACTTGCAATAGCAACGCCTCCAGCTTCGGAGGATTTGCGGTACTTGAAATCGTCAGCCTTGAATATTTGGTTGCTGGGTTATGAGTTTCCGGAGACTGTAATGGTTTTCATGAAGAAGCAGATCCATTTCTTGTGTAGTCAGAAGAAGGCGTCTTTGCTTGGGGTGGTTAAGAGGTCTGCAAAGGATGCTGTGGGTGTTGATGTTGTGATTCATGTTAAGGCAAAGACTGACGATGGTGTTGAACTGATGGATGCAATATTCAATGCTGTTCGTTCACAGTCAAATGTGGATGGTAGTAATGGCCCCATTGTTGGGAACATAGCAAGAGAGACTCCTGAAGGGAAGCTTTTGGAGACATGGGCTGATAGGTTGCAGAATAGTGGTTTTCAGCTCTGTGATGTGACGAATGGTTTGTCTGAACTGTTTGCTGTTAAGGATCAAGAGGAGATTATGAATGTGAAAAAAGCTGGTTACTTGACGTATAATGTGATGAATAAAATTGTGGTTCCAAAGCTTGAGAATGTTATTGATGAGGAAAAGAAAGTCACTCATTCGTTGCTGATGGATGAGGCCGAGAAAGCAATATTGGAACCTACTAAAGCTGGAGTGAAGCTGAGGGCGGAGAATGTCGACATCTGTTACCCTCCTATATTTCAGAGTGGGGGGGCGTTTGATCTTAGACCTAGTGCTGCCAGCAATGATGAGTTACTGTATTATGATTCTGGAAGTGTAATTATCTGTGCAGTTGGGTCACGGTATAACAGTTACTGCTCGAACATTGCCAGATCGTTCTTGATTGATGCCACTCCCTCGCAGAGCAAGGCGTACGAGGTTCTTCTGAAAGCTCATGAAGCAGCTATTGGTGCTTTGAAGCCTGGGAACAAGGTTAGTGCTGCTTACCAGGCTGCCCTTTCAGTGGTTGAGAAGGAGGCACCTGAGTTGGTTCCAAATTTAACAAAATCTGCCGGTACAGGTATCGGCCTTGAGTTTCGTGAGTCTGGTCTAAATCTGAATGCCAAGAATGATCGTGTGGTGAAAGCAAAAATGATTTTTAATGTGACAATTGGTTTCCAGAACTTGCAGAACCAGACGAAAGCAAAAATGAATTTTAATTTGTCAAATTGTTTCCAGTCCAGTAATCCAAAGAATCAGATGTTTTCTCTGTTACTTGCTGACACAGTTATTGTTGGTGAAAATAATCCAGAGGTGGTAACTTCTAAGTGCTCGAAAGCTGTTAAGGATGTAGCTTACTCATTTAATGAGGATGAGGAAGAAGAAGAAAGGCCTAAAGTGAAAGCTGAGGCTAATGGCACAGAAGCCTTGCCATCTAAGACAACACTCAGATCTGATAATCAGGAGATTTCGAAAGAGGAGCTTCGGAGGCAGCATCAGGCAGAACTAGCTCGTCAGAAGAATGAAGAAACTGCTAGGAGACTTGCTGGAGCAGGAAGTGGGACTGGAGATAATCGCTCTTCTGCTAAAACGACGACTGATTTGATTGCCTATAAGAATGTTAATGATCTTCCTCCTCCAAGAGATTTGATGATTCAGATTGACCAGAAGAATGAGGCAGTGCTCTTTCCTATTTATGGAAGTATGGTCCCTTTCCATGTAGCTACTATAAGGACAGTTTCCAGCCAGCAAGACACAAATCGGAATTGCTATATTCGCATTATTTTTAATGTCCCTGGGACACCTTTCAATCCGCATGACACAAACTCATTGAAACACCAAGGGGCAATATATCTGAAGGAGGTATCTTTTCGATCTAAGGATCCAAGGCACATAGGTGAAGTGGTAGGCGCGATTAAAACACTTCGTCGTCAAGTTATGGCGAGGGAATCTGAGAGAGCTGAGAGAGCAACTTTGGTTACACAGGAGAAACTCCAACTTGCTGGCAACAGATTTAAGCCAATAAAGTTGCATGACCTTTGGATTCGACCTGTTTTTGGAGGCCGTGGAAGAAAGATTCCTGGTACTCTTGAAGCTCATTTGAATGGATTCCGATATGCCACTTCTAGACCTGAGGAGCGGGTGGACATAATGTTTGGCAATATAAAGCATGCTTTTTTCCAGCCTGCAGAAAAGGAGATGATCACTCTCGTCCACTTTCATCTGCACAATCACATTATGGTGGGGAACAAGAAAACTAAGGATGTGCAATTTTATGTTGAGGTGATGGATGTGGTCCAAACATTGGGAGGTGGAAAGAGGTCTGCTTACGATCCAGATGAGATCGAAGAAGAACAACGGGAGAGGGCCAGGAAGAACAAGATCAATATGGATTTTCAAAGCTTTGTGAATCGGGTGAATGATCTCTGGGGGCAACCTCAATTCAATGGGCTTGACCTTGAATTTGATCAACCTTTGAGAGATCTTGGCTTCCTTGGAGTGCCGCACAAAGCCTCTGCTTTCATTGTCCCAACTTCAAGTTGCTTGGTTGAGCTGGTAGAGACTCCTTTCCTTGTTGTCACCCTTAGTGAGATTGAGATTGTGAACCTAGAGAGAGTTGGACTTGGGCAGAAAAATTTTGACATGACCATTGTCTTTAAGGACTTCAAGAAGGATGTTCTGAGGATTGATTCCATCCCTTCATCATCTCTCGATAGCATCAAGGAATGGCTTGACACAACTGACATAAAGTATTATGAGAGTAGATTGAATCTTAACTGGAGGCAGATATTGAAGACAATCACTGATGACCCACAGAGCTTTATAGATGATGGTGGTTGGGAATTCTTAAATCTGGAAGCTAGTGATTCTGAATCTGATAACTCGGAAGAATCAGATCAGGGTTATGAACCGTCAGATATGGAGGTGGAATCCGTTTCAGAAGATGAAGACTCTGACAGTGAGTCGCTGGTTGAGTCTGAGGATGAAGAAGAAGAGGTTTCAGAGGAGGACTCTGAGGAAGAGAAAGGGAAGACATGGGAAGAGTTGGAGAGGGAAGCCAGCAATGCTGACAGGGAAAAAGGGGATGATTCAGACAGCGAGGAGGATCGAAAGAGAAGGAAGGCAAAGACTTTCGGGAAGTCACGTGGGCCGCCTAGTGGTGCTTTCCCAAAACGGACCAAGTTAAGATAGATCTGAAGAACTATGGGTTTCTGTGTTCTTATGATTTGTGGTTGAACAAGATTTACCTGTAGCAGCAGCTTTAGAAATTAGAATGCAGTGTTCTAACTTAGCTTTGGAATTTGATTTCTTTTCTAGTTTTCGTATCCTGTGTTTTGGGCATACATTTTGTGTATAGTCTGGAAGACAAGATTTTTTTGCTTGTACATTGCCAGGATTAGTTTTAGTTTTATGAAAGCAAGGTTCTCTTGTTATCGGTTCCTATCAAATATTTTGCCTCATTTTGTTATCTTTGGTGCTTGTATTGAGAGCCTACAATTGCAGCTGTTGTGGAATGGAACCACTTTCTAATTACGAAAATAGCCATTATCAAAATGTTATTTGATCTCTTATCTTCTATTCTTTATTTTATTTTATTTTCTTTTTTTAGTGGCATGATAAACAGTAAAAGGTATATTTTAACTTGTTCTAAACGAAAAATATGCTTTAATTACCTTGAAACTATATTATATGTTCAAATGAGGCTGATTTAAATGATTGTGCTCACTACGATAAGTGTAATTAACACTAGTCTCTTGATTGGTAGAAGATTATTGATCAGCCGAATCAGCTATCCCGATTCTTGAATATGCTGCTATATTCCATACTTAACATGATTTGGTTTAACTTTTGATTAAATGCATGTAATGAAAGCAATCTTTCTCACTTCTCAGTATCTCTGATACATGCAAGAGCTGTTGTGCTTCTTGGCAATTCAGACTTGACCTGCTACACTTTGCATGAGTTTATGGATTTTATATTACGAATGGTATGGGACTGCAGGCAGGCACCTCATCTGGACCCTTATACGAAAACACTTTCAGTGGGGCAAGGCCTGTTTAGACCATTACAGCCTCACTGACACAACAGTTTCTGCAATTCATCTAATATTACACCTTGAAAGTTGAAACAAAGTAGGTAGCTATCACCTCTCAGGCATAAAAATGCCCGTTACTGCATGATAGATGGAGCAGTCCAAGCATATCAAACTACAGAAATATCATCTCAATTTCTTGATATAGCCACAAATAATTCAGTGGCACAAGAAAGCAATGATAAATCGGTGTCAGGAGATTTCAGAAGAAATTGAAGACAGAATGAAGATGAAAATAATCACAAACATAGAGATGTACAAAGCAAAATCCCCTCAAAACTTTTCATTCTAGCTACCTCAAGATAAGCATTTAAACTTAAAATGTTTGTTCAGCACACAGAAAAGATAGTACAACCATAACCTTTCAAAACATAGCTCCCATAATAGTGGTATTTTACAGGCTAACTATGTTATAACATCAACAGCTATTGCTGATAAAACTGCATAATTTACACATTAGACCAAAAAAGCCAAAAACCTGTTACCTTAATTTGGCCCTCTTGGGAAGACTGCCACCAGGATTTCTCTTCTCAGGTGCTCGAGCTTTTCCAAAAGCCTTCATCTTCCTTCTCTTTCTCTCATCTTCACTGTCTGAGTCGGCCCCTTTTTCCCTGTCTGCATAGCTTGCTTCCCTCTCCAACTCTTCCCACGTCTTTCCTTTATCCTCTTCTGAGTCTTCCTCAGAATCCTCTTCCTCATCATCCTCTGACTCCACTAGTGACTCACTGTCGTCATCCTCCTCATCAGATACCGAGTCAGACTGCACATCTGAAGGCTCATATCCTTGATCCGAATCTTGTGAATTCTCAGAATCTGAGTCACTGGCTTCCATGTTTAGAAATTCCCACCCACCATCCTCTATGAATTTTTCTGGATCATCGGTTATGGTTTTCAATATAGGCCGCCAGTTCAAATTTAATCTGCTCTCATAGTACTTGAGGTCTGTAGTGTCAAGCCACTCCTTGATGCCATCTAGTGATGAAGACGGAATAGAATCAATTCGAAGGACATCACGCTTGAAGTCCTTGAATACTATGGTCATATCAAAATTCTTCTGCCCGAGACCAACTCTCTCCAGGTTCACTATCTCAATCTCACTTAGAGTGATTACCACAAAAGGTGTCTCTATCAGCTCCACCAGGCAGCTTGATGTTGGGACAATGAAAGCTGATGCTTTGTGGGGAACACCATGGAAACCAAGCTCTCTCAGAGGCTGGTCAAACTCAAGGTCAAATGCTTTAAATTGAGGCTGACCCCATAGATCATTTACCCGGTTAACGAAGTTCTGGAAGTCCATGTTGATTTTATTCTTTCGGGCCCTCTCACGTTGTTCTTCCTCTACCTCATCCGGGTCATAGGCAGATCTCTTTCCACCCCCTAGTGTCTGCACCACGTCCATTACTTCAATATAAAACTGGACATCTTTGGTTTTTTTGTTTCCCACCATTATGTGATTGTGCAAATGAAAGTGTAGTAGAGTGATCATTTCCCTTTCTGCTGGCTGGAAGAATGCATGCTTAATATTACCATACATTACATCAACACGTTCATCAGGCCTTGAGGTAGAATATCGAAACCCATTTGTGTGTGCTTCTAGGGAACCGGTCAGTTTTCTTCCACGACCACCAAAAGGCGGACGAATCCATAGATCAAACAATTTTAGTGGCTTAAATTTGGCCGATGCAAGTTGAAGCTTTTCCTGAGTAACTAAAGTTGCCCTCTCAGCTCTTTCAGACTCCCTGGAAGTGACTTGCCGACGGAGTGTTTTGATCTGCTGAACCACCTCACTTATATGCCTTGAGTCCTTGGAACGTAGTGAAACCTCTTTCAAATAAATTGATCCTTGGAACTTTAGAGAGTTCGAGTCGTGAGGCGTGAAAGAGGTTCCTGGTACATTGAATATTATTCGGATATAGCAAGATCTGTTAGTGTCCTGTTGGCTTGAGACACTCTTCACAGTTGCAACATGGAAAGGAACCATGCTTCCATAAATTGGCAAGAGGATTGCCTCATTCTTCTGGTCAACCCGAATCATCAAGTCTCTTGGAGGGGGCAGATCATTTACATTCTTATATGCAACCAAATCACCAATTGTTTTTACAGAACCACGGTTATCTGCTGCTGATGAACCCCCGCCGGCAAGCCTTCTAGCCGTTTCTTCATTCTTCTGACGGGCAAGTTCCGCCTGGTGCTGCCTCCGGAGCTCCTCCTTTGACATTTCCTGATGGTCTGACCTCAATGTTGCCTTAGACAAGGTCGGTTCACCACCTTTAACCTCAGCTTTGACTTTTGGCTTTTCTTCTTCTTCATCATCCTCGTTGAATGAGTATGCCACATCCTTTACTGCTTTAGAACTTTTAGACGTCACAATATCAGGTACTTTTTCACCAACAATAACAGTATCAGCAAGTAACACTGAAAATTTCTGGGTCTTTGGTTTCTTGGTCTCTGTCTGCAAGTTCTGAAAACCAAGTGAAACATTGAAAACCATGCCCGCTTTCAATATACGATCATTCTTGGCATTAAGACTAAGCCCTGACTCGCGAAACTCAAGGCCAATTCCTGTTCCGGCATTTCTGGTCAAGTTCGCAGCTAATTCAGGAGCATCCTTCTTCACAACAGTGACTGCTGCTTCATAAACAGCACTCACCTTGTTCCCAGATTTCAAAGCACTGATTGCCGCTTCATGTGCCTTAAGAAGGACCTCATAAGCCTTGCTCTGCACTGTATTGGCATCGATTAGAAACGTCCGAGCAACATTAGAGCAGTAACTGTTGTATCGGGATCCAATTGCACATATGATCACACTAGTAGAGTCATAATACAGGCAATTATCATTGCTCGACGCACTTGGTTTAAGATCAAACTCTCCTCCACTCTGAAAAATCGGAGGGTAGCAAATATCAACATTCTCTGCCTTCAATTTGACCTTAATTCTTGCAGGTTCTAAAATAGCCTTCTCTGTCTCATCCATTAACGAGGAATGGGATACCTTCTTCTCCTCATCAATTACCTTTTCAAGCTTAGGAACCACAAATTGTTTCATCACCGACGAACTCAAGAATGCAGCTTTCTTGATATTTGTAAGCTCAGTATCATCTTTGATGGCAAACAGGTCTGAGAACCCACTCGATACATCATTTAGCACAAAATTTGCTTTCTTTAATTTCTCATCCCAGGTCTCCAAAAGCTTCCCTTCAGGAGCCTCTCTTGAAATGTGTCCAACAACAGGAGAATTATGACCACCAGATTTCGACTGATCATTAACAGCACCAAAAATTTTGTCCATCAAACCAGTGCCATTATCCGTTTTTCCCTTCACATGTATCACAACTTCAATACCCACAGCCTCTTTGGCGGACTTTTTAACAACTTCAAGCAAAGATGCCTTCTTCTGGCTGCACAAGAAATGAATCTGCTTCTTCAAGAAAACCATAATGGTCTCTGGGAACTCATAACCAACCAACCAGATGTTCAATGCCGAGGATTTTAAATATCTCAAATCTTCTGAAACCGGAGGAGTTGCTACAGCAAGAGCGCTAGAATCACCCCACAGATCACTGTTGTGTTCAGTCCAATGAGAATATAACATTTTCAGCCGCTTACTGAAGTTATCCAGATTGATGGCATATGTATTGGCAGCAGCATTCCCAGAGGGCTTGCCAGCTGCAGGTTTGACAGTACTGTTCCGATGTTCGCCCATTGGAAATGATTCAAGATCGCAACTTTTATCCTTGGCAACTCAGCATAAACTATGAGAAATAACAAACAATAACTATCAGTTTGCCTCCCTCTATCCATTTATGAAAATTTCTATAATTAGCATTGACATTACTCAGCACAACAAAAAAGCTAAACAGTCAATCGATACACAAACATTACCAGAAAAAGCAAACATGACGAGAGTCACAATTTCTGAAAAATCAAGCTCAGCTAGTAATATTAAAACTAGCAAACGATTTGACTGCAGTACAATTACAGATCATATCATAATTTTGCATCGTGTATTTAAATGTACTAAGATTTGCAGGTTATCGACATTAAATTCATTGCAATAACACAATATTGATGCAATGCTCTGCATTTAGAGCGACTTTTTTTTTCCATTTATATTATAATTCATCAAGTCAACAAAGTTAAGGAGTTGTATTAGCACAAATTGACTAAAATACTCTCTTTTTCCAGAATTTCGATAAAACATAACTATTTAACAACAATAATACAGTTTCTTTTTCAACTTTCCCACAGTTTCTCAGCAACCAAACAAAGCAATAGATGATACTAAGTATAGCACATGCATTCAACCCCACAAAGTAAATTCCATTAATTAAAAAAAAACTAAAATCCAAATTCAATTCAAAATCAATGAAAAGAAGATCACCTCGGCGTCCCCTAATGAAAGCTCTGAACTTTGATCCTTATATCCCAAAATGAAGTCAAATTTTTGTCCTTTTGGGTTAAAAATTTGATTTTGATTGCAGCATCATCTGAATTTGAGAAAATGAAAACAACCCAGATGAAGAAAGCATCCAGATTCAAATACGATCATAGAATTATGCACGATCAGGCAATTTTACAAGCAAAAAAAGTTGATGTGAGTCAAAAAACTATTAAACATAAAAATAAAAAAAAACAAATGCGGGAGCTTTAAAGGGTATAATTTGGATCAAGAGGATTTGAGGAAATTGGCGAAGATTTGATTGAGAAGACAATTGAAGAAATGAAGTTGCAGAGATGACGAAAGGTTGAAGAAGATGGAGCTATTGGATTGGAAAATAAGTTTAAATACGCGTTCTCACTTCTGTCTGTGGGTAACTTTTTCATGATATTAATAATATAATTTTTGGAAAATTATGTTGATGATTGGATTTTTTTTGTTTTTTTCATGTAATTTAGATACATGAAATCTATAATAGGCATATTCCATTCAAAATCTTAAATTTATTTGAAACAATATCCAAAAAAACAATTTCTTCTAGAAAATTTAAAAATTCAAATTTTTTGATAAACTTTTTATTTTCTTTAATTTAGGTTTAATTCATTGGGTTTGAATATTCTGACCTTAAAATAATTACATTAATTATGGTAAGAATATAAATTATTGAATGAACGAATAAAATTTAATTAAAATAAAAATATAAATTACTATAATATTAATTAAAATTTATTTACACGTACACAAGTATATTATATAATAATATAAATTATTTAATTAGTAAAAAGCATTGAACTTACATTAATTTTATTTCTTTTTATTTTGTTTTATAAAAAAAATTATACTACAATTTTCGTAACAGAAATATTGGATAATCAAAAATATCACCCCCTCAAATTACCTTATAAAACTTTCCTCGCTCAAATGCAGCTCGGAATATTGGATTTCTAGAGAAGGCCCATCCATTTACTTTGAGAACCGATACGTACTTGCTCTAGGCCCAAACCCACTTTCGAACGCAATAGGGAATTAATATAGGCTTTATGGGAATTAATAGGGAATTACTGGTTACAATTGGTGGTTTGAGTAGGATAATAATATAAGAAATATGTATGTAAGATCTAATTAATGGTACATATTATCTATTTAATATAATTTTTAATTATTTTTAAAATAATATGGTCAATTAACAAACTGATTAAAAGGGTAATTTTAAATTTAAAATATAAATAAAAAGAGAGACGATAAAATACAATATCTCAAGTTTTTTTTATTTAATTAATTAATTATCACTTTATTTTATTATTTAAATAAATAGCTGAGATTAAAACACTTAAATCTAAAGGTTCACAACAATCTCACTATCAATACTATAAAAATACATACAACATAATAGAGAAATCCTTATATTAATCCTCTTGATTATTACTTTATTAGTCGAGAAGGAATTTTAGGCCGTGCCACAATAGAATTGATCTTTGTTGGAATTCTAGGCCGTGCCACAATAGAATTGATCTTTGTTGGTTTCAAGTATATATTTTATTATAATATTAACAAATTTCTAATTATAAAATATCAGTGTATTCAATAAAAAAGTAGTACTATATCTTTGCACAAAAGTTTTGAATTACTTAATCGTTTTTTTTAAAGATATTAGTATACATGTTTCAAAGTACATTTATAAGTTTAAAAGCACTTGGTGTCACCATGTAATGGGATTGAAAATTTGGTATTCTGCCTGAAGTAAAGCAGCAAATCTTGTTGTAGATTGTTCCATAATCTTTAATTGTTGATAGAAAATATTGTTCCATAATCTTTAATTGTTGATCTTGTCAATATAGGACATTTCATTCTGAATTCAATTTGGTTCCTGCTCAAAAAAAAAAAAATGTTTACATTAAAATGAGAAAGATGGAAGTTGTTGACTTGACTTAGTTTATAACCTGTGGAATTTTTTTATTATCAAACCCCAAATGAGTGATAATTAGAAATTTAGTCAGACTAGGTAAATCAATATTATTATGACACAGTTTATAAATTTATATTCTTATATTAAGATATATTCTAATATTAAGATATATTAAGTGTTGTTGTTCGATTAATTCACAACTTTAATACTATTTCTCAAGAGTTATAGAATTCTACCAAGTGCAGCCACGTGCTCACGCATCATACAATGGGTATCAATTGTGCTAACTAACCCCAAAATTTATATTAAAAAAATTAATGAAAAAAAAAATCTTATGCAAAAGCACAAGTTTTTTTTTTCTTGATACTTTAAAAAAAAAAAAGCACAAGTTTGTAAATCCATCCTAAGTTTATCCCGTTATAAAAAAATACTATAATTTTGAGTTTGTTTGATAAATACGAAATTTTGATAGGTTAACAAAACTAACAGGATAATTTTTGAATACCTCTCTTGATATTTGTCTTTGATACACTTAAAAAGAAATTATGCATATATTAACACATAGCATCCCGACGTATATCGAGAGCTGTTTAGTAATTAAGGGCAGTAACGTAATTACAAAAATTTGAAAATTTTAAATCGGTGACATCATTGGCGATTCGATTTCCCGATTTTTCTGTCCTTGCATGTAATATTTCCTTGATATTGACATGGCGTTTTGCACATGTAGGCTGAGTCACTTCCTATGTACACAATATAGCTATAGGGTTAGGAAGTGTAGATATTTGACAATAATTAATTTCGTGAAATTCTTGAGACTTTGAGTGGCATTTAGATTCTTGAGTTTTTATTTTTTAAATTAATATTTTTCATCATTTTGAAATTATGTTGAATAATTTCAAAATGATGAAAAATATTAAATAATTTGTGAACTTGAATTTTATGAAGTATATTCTTGTAGAATTCTTCTTTAGCGAAGATATTTTCATTTTATTAAAGTGAAGATGTCACTAAAATATAAAAAAATACAGATTTTAATATATTATAAACTATATTTTTTATTTATTAGTGTATTAAAATATATTTTTATATATTTTTATTTTGATAAAGTGAGAATGTCTCACTAGAAAATAATTATATCCTTATTTATATATCTTATAAGTAAATAAAGAGGGAAAAAAGGGTGTAGATATAGTAGTATAAATAGCCATGAAAAATACAGAAAAAAGAAAAGAAAAAAAAAGAAATTCCAAATCCAAAAGAAAAAAAAAATAGTTCCAACCCTCTTCAATAGTTCCTGATGGGACAGAAAAGAAAAAAAAAATTTATTATACCAACAACAAACAATTAAACTTAGCTAAATTTTATTGCTTCCACTAAGATAAGCTATACTAAATCTAAAGGAAAAACAACATAAGACAGCCAAGATGTCTTATCTTATCGGATTCTGCAGCGGAATAAATAATGTTGGATCACGTTACCGGTCAAAAAGAAATTACGTACGGAAATCCTCCTCAATTCATAATATAGATATTCTTTTATGAGTTGTTCAATGTTGATGAAGAAAAAAAAGAGATGATTATGAATACTTCTCTATATTTTGTTCACTCACCAAAACGCACACACTGCTTTTTTTGTTTTCGAATGAAATTTGGAATAACCCACACCCTCAACAACGGTTTTGGAGAGTTAATATAGCATTCAACTTCCCTCCCCCGCAACTGTTGTCGGGTCGGGTCGAGTCGGGTCATCTTGGGCGCCCACCCGTCCAACATGTTCGGTGGCTGCAATTGAAATACGCTGCCTCTCTTTCTTCTCTCATTGGCACTCTGCACACCAGCTTGAAAACTCTTTCTGATATTTCTTCAGCTCTTGGAAGACGGAACTGGGAAATATTGTGATGCATTCCAAGAAAAGAAAAAACAGCATTAGATGATTAATTTAAATCCTAGCAATTAAAACCAAGGACTGGAGATTAAATTTCAACAAAAGAAAGAAAATGAGTCATTCTAAAAAGAAATTCTCTTCCTCTGTGACAGAACCATATATAAACATTTCCAGCCTCTTATGATAATCAACAATGTTATTATACTCTCTGCAGCTGGACAAGATTTTTTTTGCAAGCTTCAGATTTACAACTGTGAAGACCATCTATGAATTTGATATCCCAAAAGCCAGATTGAGCAGGACCCGTCACTAAGTTTATCTTTTATTAAAAGAAAAAAGGAAAAAAGAATTAAGAAGACGAGTACAGAATTTTTGTCATTTCTTCTAATGTATAATAAGGGTATTATTGTATTTTCACAAATCCATCAAACGGCTTGATACATGTGGGGGAAATTTACAAAAATAATTATAAAATTTTAGGGTTTTTCACAACTAATCCTCAAACTTTTTTCTATCATAACTAGCCAAATATAAGTTTTTTGGACCAAATTACCCTCATCACTTTCATCAAATTTTCAAGAAAATGCCACTCTCAAAATTCAGTACAACAAAAAACACGCTCAACACTCAAACACTCTCAACAAATCACCAAGCTTCATCATTATCAACAAATCACCAAATCCCATCAAACAAATATTATATAACTGAAGATATAATCATCAATGAGAAAGCTTCTTAAGGTTTTGTAAGTTATTTCACAATATAAAGCTTTAATGTATTAATGTTAGCGTTTAGGTTAAAATTGATATGGTTTTGTTGCAAATGTTGTTATTTTTCATTCATGAAACAATTTAATTTCTTAAAACACTTAGTTTGAGTTGAGAAATCAAAAAATAATTGAAGAAAAGAGAAATTTGCAGAAAAAAAATCGAAACCCAGATTTAGTGAGACAGGCTGAGTTAGTGCGGCAGGCAGTGGGACAGGTGCCTGTGGCACTAAAATACAATGTTAATTCAGTGCGACAGGCACCTGTCCCACTGCCTGTCTCACTAACTCAGCCTGTCTCACTAACTCAGCCTGTCTCACTAAGTTTCCAGAAACCTTACAAAGCTCATAACTTAGGCTACATGTGTCCGTTTTGAGCGTATAATATACCGTTTCGAAGCTTGCAATGAGACGAATTAAAGCATGTTAGTGCAACAAGCACATGTCACACCAAAAGATAGTAACATTGAATCTGTCTTTTAGTGCGACCAACATTTAGTGCGACAGGCACCTGTCGCACTAAAAGACAGATTTAATTTTACTATATTTTAATGCTATGAGAGCCTGTTGTAATAATATACTTTAATTCGTCTCGTTGTAAGCTTCGAAATGGTATTATACGCCCAAAACGGACACATGTAGCCTAAGTTATGAGCTTCGTAAGGTTTTCGGAAACTTAGTGAGACATGCTGAGTTAGTGCGACAGGCAGTGAGACAGGTGCCTGTCGCACTGAATCAACACTGCATTTTAGTGCGATAGGCACCTGTCCCATTGCCTGTCGCACTAACTCAGCCTGTCTCACTAAATCTAGGTTTCGTCCCACTGACTGTCGCACTAACTCAGCCTGTCTCACTAAGTTTCCGAAAACTTTACGAAGCTCATAACTTAGGCTACATGTGTCCATTTTGGGCGTATAATATACCGTTTCGAAGCTTACAACAAGACGAATTAAAGTATA
The DNA here is from genome assembly GCA_030449835.1 of Clausena lansium. Classification (NCBI taxonomy): domain Eukaryota; kingdom Viridiplantae; phylum Streptophyta; class Magnoliopsida; order Sapindales; family Rutaceae; genus Clausena; species Clausena lansium. Next base: position 798,433 of record JASUUF010000109.1, on the reverse strand, counting down.
TTATTATAACAGGCTCTCATAGTACCAAAATATAGTAAAATTAAATCTATCTTTTAGTACGACAGGTGCCTGTCGCACTAAATGTTGGTGCGACAGGTGCTTGTCGCACTAAAAGACAGATTCAATATTGCTATCTTTTGGTGTCACATATGCTTGTCGCACTAACATACTTTAATTCGTCTCATTGCAAGCTTCGAAACGGTATATTATACGCCCAAAACGGACACATGTAACCTAAGTTATGAGCTTCGTATGGTTTTTGGAAGCTTAGTGAGACAGGCTGAGTTAATGCGACAGTCAGTGGGATAGGTGCCTATCGCACTGAATCAACACTGCATTTTAGTGCGACAAGCACCTGTCCCACTGCCTGTAGCACTAACTCAGCTTGTCTCACTAAGTTTCCGAAAACCTTACGAAACTCATAACTTAGGCTACATGTGTCTGTTTTGGGCGTATAATATACCGTTTCGAAGCTTACAACGAGACGAATTAAAGTATATTATTACAACAGGCTCTCATAACATCAAAATATAAGAAAATTAAATCTATCTTTTAGTGCGACAGGTGCCTGTCGCACTAAATGTTGGTGCGACAGGTGCTTGTCGCACTAAAAGACAGATTCAATGTTACTATCTTTTGGTGCGACATGTGCTTGTCGCACTAACATGCTTTAATTCGTCTTGTTGCAAGCTTCGAAACGGTATATTATACGCCCAAAAAGGACACATGTAGCCTAAGCTATGAGCTTCGTAAGGTTTCTGGAAACTTAGTGAGACAGGCTGAGTTAGTGAGACAGGCTGTGGGACAGGTGCTTGTCGCACTGAATCAACACTGTATTTTAGTGCGACAGGCACCTGTCCCACTGCCTGTCGCACTAACTCAGCCTGTCTCACTAAATCTGGGTTTCTTTTTTTTTTCTGCAAATTTCTCTTTTCTTTAATTATTTTTTGATTTCTCTACTCAAACTAAGTGTTTTAAGAAATTACATTGTTTCATGAATGAAAAATAACAACATTTGCAACAAAACCATATCAATTTCGAACCTAAACGCTAACATTAATATATTAAAGCTTTATATTGTGGAAGAACTTACAAACCTTAAGAAGCTTTCTCATTGATGATTATATCTTTAGTTATATAATATTTGTTTGATGGGATTTGGTGATTTGTTGATAATGATGAGGGTTGGTGATTTGTTAGAGTGTTTGAGTGTTGAGCGTGTGGCTTTTTTGTGCTGAATTTTGAGAGTGGCATTTTTTTGAAAATTTGATGAAAGTGATGAGGGTAATTTGATCCAAAAAACTTATATTTGGCTAGTTATGATAGAAAAAAGTTTGGATGTTAGTTGTGAAAAATTCTAAAATTTTATGATTATTTTTATAAATTTCCCATACATATAAGGGTGTTAATGTCAATATATGCATACTTTCTCTCCAAGTGTATCAAGAACAAACTCCAAAAGAGGTATTCGAAAATTACCCTAACAAAATAAACTTCAAGAGAGGTACCCGAAAATTACCTAACAAAATAAATAAGTGGACGATAATTTCTCTCACGAAAAATTGAAAATGGCCACTCATTTAATTTCCCACGCTTATCATCTCAACGCAACAAAAGCAGAGCTTTTTGCAGCAACTGCTACACTCCACTCAGCAACAAGTCAACAACTAACCCACCAATGGCTCTGTAACCAGAAAGTCAGCTTCCCCAGCTCACCCATTAGCCCAGGTACAGTCCCAAAAGGAAGAAGAAAAAGAAAAGGTCGTTTTGGAGCTTCCCAAAGAAGCTGGGGATAAACTCAGATCCGGTTTCAGCTTCTGCGATTGGAAGCTTGTGTAGTGGATTGAAACTTACTCCTTGGTGGGTTTATATTGATATTCTTCCCGAGTGTGTTGTCTGTTTGCTTTATTATGCTTTTTAATATGTTTCTTTGGTTGGTTTTTGTTTTGAGTGTTTGAGTTTGATCAAGTGTTGTGTTAATGGCTTCAGGTTCAGTGCAGGTCTGAAGAGGAGCTTGTTGAGCTTCAAGGTTGGTGATTGAGGATTTAGAAATATGTTGTTTGTAATTGTAAATTGAAATATATGAATGATGAGTCTAGTTTGATGCAATTTCACTTTATAACTTAAGAAATTCAACTTTTGCTTCTGGAATCAGTTACAAAGTTGATCTTTATATCACTGCAAGAAGTCTAGCGCAGGTGAACTGAAAACACATGATTGAGTTTGAGCCAAATTATAAATGTCATTGTTGTTTCTAGCTGACTATTATTGACACATTTATCTATCCTTGGGAGTTTGATTTATTTGGTGCAGGAACCCAACTATTGAACACAAAATTAGGTGTGAAAGAATATGTCCAGAACGAATACTTAAAAAGCAGAAGAAGAAATCATACTCCCCCACAAGCAACTATTTCTGCATCCTGTCACTTCGGAAGACTTCTTGTGGACCTTTGGGATTCTAAGATCAAGGGCATTTTCACGCTTTTGAGGTCAAAATCTTGTTGTGATCCCCCTTGCAGACTTGGTAAGGGCTTTTTCTTTTGCCTTCAAGTAGTTTCAATCGCTAGAAACTAAAATATATAGGTGGTAAATGTTCAAATATTTCTTTTTTCGAGTTCCTGTTGTTTCTTCCAGTTTCAAAAGTTAACTTACAGTCTGTGGTAAGAGTCTTAAGACTAGCTTCATGAAAACAAGTCTATTGAGAAAATATGAGGGTGCATTTAGATTCTCTCTTGGACATGTAATTTTGAGACCAATACTATCTTGTGCTAGTTTAGGCATCTGAATCGGTTTGTCTGAGCCACTTATTAGTCCTTCATTTGTCTCCTGAACATGTAACTTAAAGTTGACTGTTCTATTTTCATCCTAATTAGAGAGACTAAAGAGTCAGAAAAAGCCAAAGTGCTACAAGCTCTCCAATCATGTCCAACTCCAATTCCACTGACTCATCGCTTACCGTCCAGAGGTACTAACCTTTCCTCTCTTGATGCTTCATTTCATTCCATATTCCTTACTCATTTATTTAGTTCCTTTTATCTATGCATGTTTTCTTTTGTGTTATCCCTTTCTTTACTTTTACAATCAAGATTCATGTTTCCTCCTTTGTCTGTAAGTCTTTACTGGGTATTTGATATAATGATGGTTTGAACTTTCAAAGCAACAGGTTGGCAGTTACTGCAAGTAGAGCTAGAGCCTGTTTATTTGGGTTTCTTTGTCACTACTTTTCTGCTTTATTCTGTGACTAAACCAGCTTTCAGCAAATGGGCCAGTTTTATTATATACCAGCCAATATATTGAGTTTTTGTCATGTTTTGTTGTTTGAACTATTTTTGATGGTGTACGTATCGAGTTTTCTGGATTACTAGCCAAATTGATGGAAATCGAGTTGGATCTCTGGCCTTGTACTTGGTTTGACTGATTTTGTTGTTCCATGGTTGAATTTGGAAATTGCAAACCTAAGTTTCCCTAGTTGATAATGACACCCAAGTTGGGCGTCATCTTTGAACCTGTATTTGGAAATCATCTTACAACCAAAATACTATTGCGCTTGTGGCCTGTCAACTTGTTTAGAGTTTTTGAAATTTCTAGTCATGTAGTAACTGATGTGGGGTTTTGATAGCTATTGGTGGAAGACAATGTTTTTGGAAACACACTAAATGAACAAGAAAGATTGAAATGGATAAGATGAGACTGACTTCAATAATAAAATTGCTTTGATGACAAGAGGCCTGCAGAAAGCTAGCTTTGTATTGTTCCTTTTTAATTTATTTTTTCTCCATAAAATAGAAGATTTTCTATATCACTTGACTTTACCTCATAAGCAAGTGGGTAATTTTATAGTTGATTAAGTGGGTACCTACACATTAAACTTTGTTCTAAAACAATGAAGCATGTTTCATTTCATGGCAAGATTTAATTCGACTAGTATGATTCTATTGTAGGTAATTTCGAGAGCAATAATGCCTGGCTATCCATATAGAAATTTTAGGCTATTTGCAGTATAATTGCGTAAAGACCATGATGGTTATGTTGCTGGTACCATACATGATATGAGTTCAACATCTTGTCCCCTTACCATTGGCTTATAAACTTAAACATACTGGAAGCAATCTGCTGGGCAATAGTTTTATTACACGAAATGTTCTACGTCTTCCTAAATGGTCGTAGAGATGTTTTCTTTCCCTAACGTTTTTTGAGTATAATTATTTTTTTATAGTTATAGTTTTAATAATTTAGATGGTTATGAGCAGTTTTTGTCCTCAGATTAGTGGGGCAAGTGGCATTGATCACAGGTGGAGCTACTGGGATTGGAGAGAGCATTGTGCGTCTATTCCATAAGCATGGTGCAAAAGTTTGCATAGCAGATGTGCAAGACGACCTTGGTCAGCAGGTCTGTGAATCCCTTGGTGGTGACCCAGGCACTTTTTTTTGCCATTGTGATGTCACAACGGAGGAAGATGTTCGCACTGCTGTTGACCTCACAGTCGATAAATTTGGCACACTTGATATCATTGTCAATAATGCCGGCATTTCAGGTGCTCCTTGTCGTGACATCCGTAATGTGGACTTATCAGAGTTTGAGAAGGTATTTGACATAAATGTGAAGGGAGTTTTCCATGGAATGAAGCATGCGGCTCGGATCATGATCCCGCAAACTAAGGGCACTATCATTTCTATCTGCAGTGTTGCAAGTGCCGTTGGTGGTCTTGGTCCACATGCCTATACGGGGTCCAAGCATGCTGTTTTGGGACTCACCAGGAATGTTGCAGCTGAGCTTGGAAAATATGGGATCCGTGTGAACTGTGTTTCTCCTTATGCTGTTGCAACAGGCTTGGCTTTGGCTCACTTGCCTGAAGAGGAGAGGACAGAGGATTCCATGGCAGGTTTCCGTGATTTTGTTGGAAGAAACGCTAACATGCAGGGCGTGGAGTTAACAGCTAATGATGTGGCTAATTCTGTGCTCTTCCTAGCAAGCAATGAAGCTAGATACATAAGTGGAACGAATCTGATGGTTGATGGAGGCTTCACATCTGTGAATCACTCACTTGGAGTCTTGAGATGAAATCTTGGTTCCATGCCAATCAACAATTAGATACATAAAAGATGATTTGAGCATTCGAGTCTCTTCATTATTGCAGTTAGATACCTGGAATTGTTTCCATATTTCAAATATCAATGGGAGATTATTGGGTTGCATTATTGCATAAGAATGATGCTTTTAAGAAAATGTGATGCAAATGTGAATGGAGTTTACTTGTTAGACTATTGAGAACTCATAAGCATATAGTTCTTAGATTATGAAAACTCATAAATGTTCAGTACAATACTTAGATTAACGCCTAAGACTAAACACTGATTTAGAGTAATGCCTAGCAACATAAATACAAACATGTTCACTTCAAGATAAGCGAGCTCTATTTTTATTTTCATTAGTATGAATATCAGTGTCAATTGTAATTGGCCCAGGGGTTTATTAGTCTTTTGGGATTACAGATCTGTCAACGGCGACCTAAAGATTGTAGTAGAGGTGTCAGTGGTTGGTTTTGGCGGGTATTCTAAACAAACAATCGACGGAATCATTAACACTACCGCCGCCAGGGAGATCTTTGAAATCAGAACGAAAGATTCTATTTAATTGAGAAAAGTCATAACCTGAGGGGTGGTAAGTGAAAATTACTCAATGAAGAAAGCAGAAAGCAAAATTTACCCTTCCCAATCCCAGTTCCCATGACTCCCAACAAAAGTCTTAAAATTTGTCTACAAATATTTTAATATCTCTCTATTAAATTTGGCAAAAAATTTATTATTTTTTTCAATAAACCCATTTAAAATAATTTAAAACATGATTGTAAGTTATGAAAATAAAAATTTAAACTCAAAAAATTAATCTCTTGATAGATGTTAAATAAAAAAAATGCAGCTTTTTTAAAAGTGTTAGGTGATTTTGATTTAATAATTTTTTCTTATAAAATATGATGTATAAAACTTAAATGTACATACAACATGTTATTTTTTTATGAGATTTATTATATCTTTGATAATTAAGTTTAGTGTTGAAATATTTATTCTAAATTATAATATAAACTTCTCCACTTATAGATCCTTAGACAAGTTTCTAAGTCTGAGAAGTATGAAATTTAACAAATATAAAATTAGAAGCCTTGAATTTAAAAGAAATTATAAAATTTTCACATCTAATCTCCTCCGACATTGCGTGGTAGAAAAAAAAAAAAAAAATATATATATATATATATACACACACACACACACAGAGACGTATTAAGTTGTATTAAATGAAAAAATAAAATTGTATAAATGTATTTTCAGTTTTTCACTTCATGTCCCGTGAATCCCTCGTGACGGCTTAACAACATCAACACACTCCCTCTTTCAATACCTGTTCTGGTCGGCGATCAATTCAATTCAAAAGCTCCTCTCTAACTGTCAATCTAGCAACCCAAACATACGACAACGTTTTGTCCATTCTCCCTCGGCCGCTGATATTAACTAATTTCTTCAGCTCCCGACAATTCACAAAGTCAACGAATTACATCATTAAAAACTACAGCGTTTTTGCTAAATTGAACACATAAATTATCGAACCGTGTCTCTTTTTAACTTTGCAAAGTCATGGCGAGTGAGGCGGTAAACGACGCCGTTCACAAACTCCAACTCGCCTTACTCGAAGGCGTCGAGACGGAAAAAAAACTACTCGCCGCCGGCGCTTTAATCTCCAAGAACGACTACGACGACGTCGTAACGGAACGATCAATCGCGGACCTCTGCGGCTACCCTCTCTGCTCAAACCCCTTGCCGTCGGCCGATTCTCGGCAGCGGAAGGGCCGGTACCGGATTTCTCTGAAGGAGCACAAGGTGTACGACGTTCGGGAGATGTATCTCTACTGTTCGACGGATTGCCTCGTGAATAGCAAGGCGTTTAGCGGGAGTTTGAAGGAGGAGAGGAGTGTGGTTGTGAATGAGAAGAAGATTAAAGAGGTTTTGAGAGTGGTTATTGGGAAAGTTGAGGATGAAGAAAATGTGGAGAGTGAGATTGTGAAGCTGTTTGGTGGCTTGGAGGTGAAGGAGAATGAGAATGTGGAGAGGAATGTTGGAGAAGTGGGTGTTGGTGGTGGTGGCGCTTCAGATGCCATTGAAGGATATGTTCCCCAGCACAAGCCTAAACCTGTGCCGCCACGGGTTAAGGGTATGTTTGTAACTGTTGTGCTTCGGATTAATTTTGAATGTTTGTTAAACATGCAAAGCTAGTGGTTTCAATTCTTTATTGATGGTTAGATAAGGATTTCGTTGCATCTATTTTAAGAAATAATTTAGGGTATGTTTGTAATTGTTGTGCTGCTTATTAATATTGAATTGTATACTTAAATACATGTATCTATTTGGCTAGTGGTTTCATCTCACAGTTGTTTGATGGTCACAAACTGTTGCACCTTTTAAGAAAAATGAAATTCTTAGTATTCTACATCAAGTATTTTTAATCTCATCAACTTAAGAAGGAATTAAGGGTATGTTTGTAATTGTTTTGCTTCTGCATAATCTTGAAAGTATTGTAGCTAAAATGCCCAATAAACATCTATTCTTATTTTGTGGTTTTAGTTTAGTTGTGCATCACCCACATTATACATTATAACTAGTGATTACATTTACATTCCATAGTAGTAGGCATGGAATAAAAGCAACAACACCTCACAATATATGTGCTCGCCACTAATATGGTGACCACCACTCAAGTTATGATAATCAATTTCTAGATGATGTATAAACAATGTGCGATAGGCTTGATAAGGGTTTAAATTTAATAGGTAAATCATTATTCCTTCGTTTTATTCACGTCTCTGAGCAACTAATTGAGATGAGTATGTTATGCTTAATTGTTTATTGACTTGTTGATAACTCTTGATATAAGGTGGAAGTTTCTGTACTTAACTTGTTTTGGCTATTCTCATATCTGTTCACTGGTCCTCATGGTTTGATTCCTGCATGATTGCTTGATTCTTACATTAATCCTTACCAATTAACTTGTTTTGACACTTAAACTCAATTTTTTAGTTTGGGTACGACTTTGAAGTGTTTATACTTGTTTATTGTTATCTTTAATATGTGTCTTATTTGTTTTCTATGATTTGTTGTAAAAGCCAATTTTCCTTTTTTCTTTTTTCTTTCTTTTTCCTTTATTCTATTTGCTTGTTCATATATCAACTTTCAACCTCCTGTAATTATGTATACTGATGTATTGTTTTTAATCAATATTCTTTTCTTTGTTTTCCTTAAATTAAATTTTGTAGTTTTCCATTGCAGGGGTTAATGAAAAGACTAATAAACTGAATGCTAAAAATGATTTAATTTTCAATGAGATGGACTTCAACAGTGTCATAATCACTAATGACGAATATAGCATTTCAAAGTCACCTTGTGGTTCAACTGAGACTACATCCATGTCAAAATTTGTAGAACCAAAAGAAAAAGAAGATGGTGAAATCTTGGATAATCGATGTGCCGCATTGGGATCATTAGCGTCCGTTAAAAATGATTCTTGCATGACTTCAAGAGAATTAACAGGAAGACATGAACTTGCTGCTCAGGATATGCCTTCAGCTTTGGATGCAATCGAAGGCCATGTTCTGCAACCAAGGTCGATGATCAAGTCTTCGATTAAGAAGAAAGAAGGTCTTGATCCTTACTTTACTGTTTATTAATTGTTACATTATTTCATTCCTTCAATTTTAAGAAGGAACAGAAGGCAATAGTCTATGCCTCTAGGTTTAAGGTTTTTTTTTTTAATACATTCTCTGCAACTAATTCCTATGTGAATTTCATTCTTTGAAAATATTACATCAAACAATAACCAAACCTATCGCCAATCTGCCGATCTTGTTGTGAGCGGAATTTAAACCCAAACCTCTTGTGCCACCACAAGAGGCCTTACCAGTTCAGCCGCCAACAAGTATCCTCTAGATATGATTATATTATTCTAAGTTGTTGACTGCCTTGTTTAGACTTTTCCATATGAGGTGGAAGCTTCTTCAACAGAACTTCTTTTTGCTGAATTTTAAATCATTATGCTAAGCTTATTGTTCTATTGATGCTTAATTATCATTTTATCAACACAGTTAAGTCTGTTGCATGGCTTTTGACTTGATCCAAGTTTTCATATAGGCACTGTTGAGTTGTGTTCCACATTGGCTAAAAAAGGGGAGATATTTGGGTTTAGAAGAAGGATGGGTCACTCCACCCAATAGGCTAGTCTTTTGGGTTGGACAATTGGAAATCCTTGGCCCAGCCCCCCAACAATTGGTATCATAGCTAGACCCTAGTAGCCAAGAAGTGGTGGTGGAGCAACTCAGGTGTGTCGGACAAAAAGACCGGGATCCGGCGGTGGTTTCGTCCGAGGAGGGGATTGTTGAGTCCTATCCTACGTTGGCTAGAAAAGGGGAGATATTTGGGTTTATAAGAAGGATGGGTCACTCCACCCAATAGGCTAGTCTTTTGGGTTGGACATCTGGAAATCCTTGGCCTAGCCCCCTAACAATTGGTATCATAGCAAGACCCTAGTAGCCAGGAAGTGGTGGTGGAACAACTCAGGTGTGTCGGACAAAAGGACCGGGATCCGGTGGTGGTTTCGTCCGAGGAGGGGATTGTTGAGTTGTGTCTCACATTAGCTAGAAAAGAGGAGATATTTGGGTTTATAAGAAGGATGGGTCATTCCATCCAATAGACTAGTCTTTTGGGTTGGACATCTGGAAATCCTTGCCCCAGCCCCCCAACAGGCACATTTTGAAATCTTTGTACTTTCAGAGTTCCTGCAATTTATTTCAAGTTATTACCGTTATGCCATTAGATAAGCTGGTGTATGTAGTTTTATTTATTGCTATCTTTCTCTGCATCATCTTGGCTGTTTTAATTAACAATACTCTCTCTTTCTCCCCAATTTTTCTTTCTTTCTTAATGAATGTTATTGGTTGTCTGCCAACTTTGTTACCCGTGTAAGTGTTCCTAGTGCTATAGTATGTTGAATTGATTATTTGATTATTTGGGTTGTTATCCTTCAAATTGTGTTTGATGTAATTGTCCATGCAGGGGGTAATTCTCAGACTAATAAGCCGAATAGTAAAAATGATTTACTTTTCAATGTAATGGACTTCACAAGTGTGATAATCACTGATGACGAGTATAGCATTTCAAAGCCACATTGTGGTTCAACGAAGACAACATCCAAGTCAAAATTTGAAGAAACAAAGGAAAATGCACATGGTGAAAACTTGGAGGATCAATGTGCTGCACCGGGATCATTAGCTTTAATTAAGGATGATTCTTGTATGACTTCAAAAGGATCAACAGGAAAGAGTAAAACTGTTGCGAAAACTGAACTCAGTGCTCAAGAGATGTCTTCAGCGTCTGTTCTTCCCCTCACTGGTTCCAATGTCAGTGCTGTTGAAGCTGAAAGGGAAAGTCAGGTTGAGAAAGAATCTATATCAGGTGTAACAATGCCCAAATCCTCTCTTAAATCATCAGGTTCAAAAAAGCTCGGTCTCTCTGTCACTTGGGCTGATGAGAAAATTGACAGTTGTGGCAGTAGAGACCTTTGTGAAGTTAGAGATATGGGTGATGATGGTAATGATAACAATGCTGATGACATGTTACGGTTTGCGTCTGCTGAAGCCTGTGCAATGGCATTGAGCCAAGCAGCAGAAGCTGTTGTGTCTGGAGATTCTGATGCTGATAATGATGGTAGTTAATTTGTCCACTATGCTAAATCGTATAGTTTATAATTTGTAAACAAATTTTCTGGGTACTTCTGCTCATCATGTCACTTGTGATATTCAGTGTCTGAATCTGGAGTTATTATATTACCATGTCCACATGATGGGCACGAAGGGGAAGAGGAGTCAACGGAGGATCCTGATGTGCTTGAACCGGCAGCAGTTCTCGCAAAGTGGCCAAGTAAGCCAGGGATTCCACGTTCTGATTTGTTTGACCCTGAAGATTCGTGGTATGATGAACCACCAGAGGGGTTCAGCTTGACAGTAAGTCATTTTAATTTTTCCTATCATTATGTTCTATTTTTAGTTCAGATTTATGCTACTAATACTTTTGATGTATGTTAGTTATCTTCTTTTGCAACCATGTGGATGGCAATATTCGCTTGGATATCATCATCTTCTTTGGCTTACATTTATGGGAGGGATGAAACTTTCCATGAAGAGTATTTATCAGTTAATGGAAGGGAATATCCCCAGAAGATTATTATGGGAGATGGTCGCTCTTCTGAAATAAAGCAAACTCTTTCCGGTTGTCTTGCTCGGACTTTTCCTGCACTTGTTGCTGATCTCAGGCTGCGTATTCCAGTATCTACTCTGGAGAAGGGACTGGTAATAACTCTGAACTGGTTGTTCGGTGTCAACAGTTTTAAGGGTTTTGTGCTCCTAATTGTGTTTAAACCACACGTGTTCTTGTGGTAATAAGGAATAAAAATTGATTTGTTTGAGATTGTTGTGTTTTAATTCTAGTAATATTTTTCACTGAAACTGTAATTGATGGATTATGCATTTAGCTTCACCACATCCAAGATTTTCCTAGATAACCCTTTTAATATATTCTTAGAATGTTCTTTGATGGTAACATCCTTTCATTTATCATCTACGGCATGTACATGTGAACTCACATGACAGAGAACTTTCTAGAAACTTGCCTGAAGCTCGAAGATTTCAAAGCTCATATGCTTTTGCTGGACACTGTAGCATTCTCAAGATGTTAACATTGTTTGTGATCTTAAGCTTGATTTGTACATGTATTTATGTATTATGCCAAGAAACAATAACAATAATAGGAAAACATTTGAAATGTTGCCACAAAATTGACAGTGATGTATTTGTATCTCAGTGTTGCAAAATCTCAACACTGTTTCAATTTTGTCTCCACACTGCATATTTTTATCGTCTTTTGTTCAACTGGAGCAGACTATGCCTCATTCTCTTTCGATGACCCACGTGTTCTCTGTCTAAATTTATGTGATTACAATAACTAATAGAGAAAAATAGTGAAGTTAAAGACCTGTTACATATGTCTGAGAGAAAATGTATATTGAGATTGTATATCTTTTTAAAACATCGTTGAGGAAATAATTCACATGTTTCATGGAACATTTAAGGTTGAGAGAGTTTGACTTTATCGTTCGCTTTCTCTTGCTGCATTTGCTTTCTGTCTTTTATTATGTTGAAAGATTCCCATAGTGCTAGGTTGATGAATCTGTATGTGAATGCTGATCCCAATTCCACAGGCCTCTTCCCTGTTGTTGATCTAATCTTTTTATTGCCATTCTTGTGTGCTTGAAGTAATGCAAACTCCACATTTCAGTTACATTCTTTGCTAATTTTTCTCTGAGATGTATCTCTTGATTCTTATGAACCTTCCGTGATAATTGTTTGTTTGCTTGTAAGAATGAGGGTGTGATGGTTATGCAGTAGATTACAACTTTTAAAGAAATATTTATGATCATCTTAATCTGATTATGCATGTGATTGCTGTACCCTCTCCTATGTCATACAGGAAGGCTTGTTGAATACAATGTCTTTTACTGATCCACTTCCAGCATTCAGAGTGAAGCAGTGGCAAGTGATTACAGTTCTCTTCCTTGATGCTCTCTCCGTATGTAGGATCCCTGCTCTTACTCCACACATGACTAATAGAACAATGCTGCTTTGCAAGGTGAGACCCCTCGATATGATATTGGTTTCATTTGTTTATTTCATGATGCTAACAATTGATGAAACTTGCCAAAAATATGTTTTCACTTAAAATGATTATTTCGCAATTCTATGTATTATACACAAGATGATTATTTCACTTAAAATGATTATTTCATAACTTTTAAGTTAAAAAGTTTATGTGGCATTGTCGAAACTCTAGTTTCTATGAGGTATGTAAAGAATTAATTATAGTCTTGTAGTTAGGTGATTGAAGTCTCGGGGAAGTTAAATTAGGAATATATCTTCTATATATATTTGAACGAGGGTTACTTGTCAGTTATCTTATCCAATCAAATTGCAGATTGTTAAAATGGTAATGGTGAATGTAGAGTTATGGGGTATCTTTGAATAAATTCAATGTAGAGTTACTGAATTTGCCAGTGTGGTATATAAATTATGTGCTCTTTGAAAATTCACTATTTCTTTTTTATTGTTGACTGAATAGGTGTTGGATGGCGCTCAAATAAGTGCAGAAGAGTATGAAGTTATGAAGGATTTTTTAATGCCGCTTGGCCGAGCACCTCAGTTCTCATCACAATCCGGTGCTTAATTTTGGGATAAATTTATAATTTTTTGTCGATGCAGTTGAGATTTCTGATTATGGACAGAACATTAGAGATCCAGTCTTAGACCCAGGTTCCCTGAAATGTTGAATAGACAAAGTTTATTGCTCATTGTTTCCTACATTGTTGGAGTTGGTAGTTCATATTGTACATATTGGCATATTGGATTTCCTGAATGGTTGGTTTTGTAGGCATTGAATCATGATAGATGATCTGGTGTTGCGGCCTGTTAATAGAGCAGCAATACATGTACTTAACAACAGAACTGTAGATTTGAAATTTTTTATTATGTTGAGTCTGTTTTGCTATGTTTTTGCATGCCGAAATTCCAGATATGTATGTAATACTTGGTACAATGAAAAATTGGGATTTCAACTTTTGGAATCGAGAATAGATTCGAAGACCTTGAAATCTATCAGTTTCCAATTCAAATTTGAGCTTTTTAATTATTTGGCATGATGAATGTTTGAAGAGGATTATTTATTTATTTTTTTTAATAATGCTTTGAGAATATGCAAGTTGATTATAGATTTCTTTTTCATAACTTAAATCAGCCTCCGTTAGGGTTAGGTACGGGACACGCTGCTTAGGGTTTGCTTGGTATTCTGGTTCTACTTAAAAAGTCACAAAGCCACGGCTGCTGCGGCATAAAATCAACTTGACTTAATAAGTTAAAATTAGGGTTAGGGCTGGCTAACAACAAATAGCAATGCCAAACGGACCTTTAATTTTCCAAGATTGCTCGACTTGACAAGCTTTGTTTTTGGCTTAAAGTAGCAGTACTAAAATTTTCTTGATTATATGTTTACTGAAACAAGAAGCCATATGTATTATTGCATATATTCTTAAAACCGACATTCTCAGAAATTACTGCTTGATTTTTCGGTGCCCCTTTATGACAAAATAAGCACTCTTTAGTGAAAGATATTATGCTGTGGTCGTCTTTTGTTCGGTGTAGTTTATGAACGCGATTGTCTTTTGTTTGGTATAGTTTACGAATAATACTGCCTTTATGTTTGGTATAAATTATAATATTGAATTGAATTATAAATTGATTTATATTTTATTTTTTCAGTACTACTTAGAAGATAAAGTAAAATCAATGAAGTTGAAATAGTCAAATTTTGGTGGGTGACTAAATCATACTTTCTTTCCTACCAAAAACATGAAAGCCACACTACTTTAAAACTTCAAAACCCAATTTAAGTAAATATTGTATGTAATTCAATGGTCAAACACAATCGAAAAGCCAATCTAGTCCACAAAATTTATCATAAATATTTCTTCCTAAAATAAAAAAAAAATATTGAAAACTGACCCATTATTGTACCATTATTTTCTAATTTAGCTATTTATTTTTTCTGTCGCCAGCACAACACCACACCCTCCCCCGTTAGAAAAAGATTATTATCAGACCGATCCCTATAGTTCTAAAATCTGATAAAAGCCAATATATGTACCACTCGTTTCATATTAGCCTCTTTCAAAGGATTATTTTGTACCATACTTAGAGGTGGGCACCGGTTCGAATTGGTTTGGTTTTGAAATAAATAGAAATTTTTGGTTCGATTCAGTTTGGGAATTTTGAAAAATCGATTTGATAATTTTCATTTAGTTCAGTTTCAATTTTAATTCATTCATTTTTTTAATTATAAAAAATTGAACCAAACTAAATTTTCTTCGCGTTAGGTTTGGTTCTGTCTACTCTTAAACATCGCGTGACATTTCTTTAATTTAAAATTATTTTGTTCGGTTTTCAGATTTGAAATTTTAAACCAAAAACCAAACCGGAGTATTTTGTTTTATACTAAATCAGAATATTTGATTTTTTTAAGAAAAAATAAGGAACCGAACCCTCCAAAAAACTAAACCAATCCGAAAATTTTTCAAGTTTGATTCGGTTTTGCTCACCCGTAACCATTTCAAATTATTATATGTACATAACTAGCTAAAGACTTCACAGTCAATTAATTACACTTTACAATTGGACAAAAATTAGTTATTGGTTTTGATGAGTGGGGAAAAATTTGTATAAGATATCTATAAAAAATATCTTCATCCAACATGCACACAACACACCAAAACTTAGATAAGAGTATCACTTAGCTCTTTTAGAAGACTAGTTACCACTATAATTAGCATTATTACGATCTAAAGTATGTAATTTTTTAAAATTCAAAGCTTAGAAGCCTCATAGGTCATAACTAGAAGAGAAATTTACCAACATATAATAAAATACTGAAATAGGGTAAATCATCATAGATTTTGAAATATATTCGCTATATATCTAAATTAATGAAGATAATTTCCTACGCATAAGAAGGAAGCATAAAATAAAAAAATAAAAAAAAATGGTAGAAATAGCTCAATGCCCCTCTTCACCAAATTAAAAACACGATTTGATTCGAAAAGAGTGAAATAAATTTTGAGAGATGGGTTAATTAATTATTACGAGAATTGATTTTGATGCAGAGATAATAATAATTAACAAAGGCTAGAACAAGTGTCAATCACTAAGTTAATCAGTGTTTGACACATAATTCATTTTAATTATGCATTTTAAATTATAAGATATGGATCAAAAGCTATAATGCTTTCAATTCCAAACTTGCCTAACAAACTGGGAATGGCATGAGTGGGACTAATTTGAGACACGTCGTAAATTCATGGACTCATTTGTTACATTCATAAACTATGAGAACAAATTTGTAATAACACAAAAAATAAAATAATATAGAAAAAGAAAAATAGAACACGCAAAAAGCTAAAACAGCGAGAGAGCCAAATAGGCGCATTCGCATAACCCAGAAGAAAAATAAGGGTAAAAAAAAAAAAAAAGGAAATAAAGAGAAAAAAATCTATCATCTTCAAAAGTTCCTCTCTCCATATTCAACGCGATCGTCGAAATTCGCTGGTTCCCAAAACGACGCTGTTTTTGGTGGTCTCCTTCTCGATACCCAGAATTTTATCTTTCGATTGGTATACTTATTATTATAATCCTTTTGTTTTTTTTCTTCTTTTTGCATGTTTTCATTTCTTTAGTTTCTGTTTTTTCTTGTTTACTTTTTTGTGTTTCCTGAAATGGGTTTTTGTTTTTCGGTTCGTTGGATTTGGATCGGGTTTTGTTTGCAATGTTGATTTGGATCTGTGGGTTCCTTTTTCCTGTTTATGTTTTGGGTCAATTCTTTTTTTTTTTTTAATTTCTCTATATATTTCATAATTATCTCTTTAGGATTTTTGATTTGATTAGTAGATCTTTTAATTAATTACTTTTATTTTTCTTACTTATTTTGGGTGATTTTGTTTGATGAGGGTGGTGGTTGATATGATTATTAGTGTTTTGTTCTCATATTTGCTTGGTTAATGAAATTTCCTTTCTGGGTTTATGTATCTTTTTATGTGTGTGCAGAATCTTATTATGGGTATGCTTTAATGACTCATTTTATTTTTAATTTTATTGGTTATTAATATTATTATTATTTTTTATAGTTTTATGGGTGAATAGCGAAAGCTTTAGTTGCTTTGATTGTGCATATCAAATAGTGTCATGCTTTATGTTTTGGCTTATGAATTTTGAAAAAGAATTGAAATTGTTATGTAATTTGCTCGGTCGGGTTCGTTTAGATTTCATAAGTATTATGAGCTTTGTGATAATTAAATCTTGTAGCTTGTTGTGATTGAAATATCAATTGAATTAGTTGGGTTCGTTTCGTTACACACGTAGGATGATCTATTGTGATAATCTAATTTCATAGCTTGTTCTAATTCAAAAATCATCTGAATTGGTTGGGTTTGTTTAGTTACACAAGTAGGATTTACTTCTGCGATTGTTTAATCTGATAGCATGTTCTTAAATTGATTATTAACTGAATTAGGATCATGATGCCATTATGAATGGAATTTTAAATATTTCCTTATAATGGAATGTTTTGGGTAGGTTTTGATGGTATGAAGTGCATGTAATTGTAATTTAATATAGAACTGATGAAACTAGTGACAAGATGACTCATTTTCAATCAGAAACAAGGATTTTATGAGAAATTTTAAGAAACAAAGTTTAAGATCATAGTGCATATAAGAAAAGGAGAAATGGAATGGCTGAGGATCTATCTTCTTCGGCTTAGGAAGGTTCTTACTTCACATTTTCTAAAGATGCTATTGGGAATAGACATAGGGATAAACAGGAAGTAAGACTGAAAATCAAGTATTAGGCTTATCCAGGCCAGCGGAAGTTATGTGCCTTCTTTACTTGGTGCTTAGATACCCTTAAGTCAGATGTGAAAAAAATGTTGAGACTCAATTTTGTTTCTTAGTCTTAAATCAAGGATAGAAAGTGTGGTTTTGGACCGAAGGTTTGTTCTATTGAATAATCATTTGGAAGCTTGATTGTTTGCTATGCAATAAGTACCTTTTGTGGGCGCAAGTGTAGTGATTTTGTTAGGATTTTAACAGATTCTGATGATTGACTGATTTGATTGTTTACAATGTTGTCAATGAAGATATTGAGAATGAATAGAGAAATTATTTTGCACCTAGCATCTTGTAATTTAAAGTTTTCAGTTTTATTAACATCACTTTTGGTGGCAGCTGAATGCATGGTACTGGTGTGGTGAAAAGTAGCAGGACTGGGTGCTTTTACATCTTGTAAATGGCTTCAGTGGGTGTGGCGCCCGACAGCTTGTATGAGAGAATCCAGTGGTCATACTGTTGGTGTTGATAAGCTACCTGAGGAGATGAATGACATGAAAATCAGGGATGACAAGGTATGTATGTCATTGTTTTACTTTTTCCCCTTAACACTTTCTTGTTCTTTATTAATTATCTAATATAGGTGATTAACAGTTATTGGATCCTTTGACTTTGTAGGAAATGGAAGCAACAGTTGTTGACGGTAATGGAACTGAGACAGGTCATATAATTGTGACAACTATTGGTGGAAGAAACGGTCAACCAAAACAGGTATAGCTTTCTTTCTTTCCATTTCTTCATCTTGAGATATCATTCCGAAACATGATTTTCTCTGTTGAATTGTTTATTTTCTCCTGGAACTGTTTTTAGTGCTGGGGTTTTATTCATTTCCTAAGCAATAAGTTTTGGTATACACATTAGAACAGTTTGCTACCAGTGGCCGCCCACTATACTTCACAAAGCATCACTTGTTTTAGAAATATTTTGTGCAATCATTGATGGATGTATGATAAACCTGTAAATGTTTTAGATTTGTCTTATTAATTATCCCATCATCTAATTATCTTCTTTAACTTCATTCTGTGCATTCAAAAGTTTGCTATCTGAGATACTCGTTTGCTGATGAATATGGTGTAAATTGTTCTGAAAGTTTTATTTTGATATTTTCCCTCTAATTGGTTATCCATTTTGTTTCTCTATGGAAAAAAGGAATTTTGGCTTTCCACTAACAGAATTATCTGCTTAAATTCTAGACAATAAGCTACATGGCTGAGCGCATTGTTGGACAGGGGTCATTTGGAGTTGTTTTCCAGGTAACCATTTATGTCATTTGTTTTATCAGTGGTAGCTATGATGTGTTGGTGTAATTTTACTCCAAATTGGTTAACAATATTCTCCCTCTCTCTTTCTTTTGTAATTTAGGCAAAGTGCTTAGAGACAGGTGAGACTGTAGCTATAAAGAAGGTTCTTCAGGATAAGAGGTACAAGAATCGTGAGCTTCAAACTATGCGACTTCTTGACCATCCAAATGTTGTCGCTTTGAAGCATTGCTTCTTTTCAACAACTGAAAAGGATGAACTTTATCTCAATCTTGTCCTTGAGTATGTTCCTGAAACTGTTCATCGTGTGGTCAAACATTTCAACAAGTTGAACCAAAGGATGCCAATGATATATGTGAAACTTTATGCATACCAGGTATATGGTTGAAAACAAGTTCAATACTTTTTTAGTGGTTTCTTTCTCTACCTCTTCTTTGCTGTTCTTCAATTTGATTTGACTGATTAATACAGATACTCCTATACAGGGAATACATCTCGTTGATTATCTTTTTTCTGTTTGAAAATTATTTCTCGATGCTAATATGATTCTGATACTTGCAGATCTTTAGGGCATTGTCTTACATTCATCGCAGTATTGGAGTGTGTCATCGGGACATAAAACCTCAAAATCTTTTGGTATGTTCTACCTTTTTCCATAACCTTACTTTCAATTTGATTGATGCACATGGTGGGACTTAAATATTATTTATGAAGTTTATAATCAAATGATTAAAGCTGTACTACATTGTCATACACAATCAATATGACGATGAGATCAAGTTGTATATCTTTATGCTTTGTTGGAAATAGATAGAAGCAAAGATGATTTTATGTTTGAAATCAAGGATTTTTTTTAAGCATTATATGTGTGGCGCTTCAGTGGAATGTGATACAAGCGAATTTCATCTTCTATGAAATTCATTCTGCTTTTACCTTTTTGGATTCTTATTTTAAGCACCATCTCAGCATAGTTTGAAGTTTGCTTGTGGTTAGCTTTTTGTTCATTTATTTTTTGTTGGTGCGCTTGTGGTTAGCTTTTTGTTCATTTATGTTTTGTTGGTTCAGGTAAATCCACATACCCACCAGGTCAAACTTTGTGATTTTGGAAGTGCAAAAGTCTTGGTATGTTTGGATTTTGTAAATTAAATACTGTGCATTTTTATTTATCTTTCTCTTGATTTGACTGGAAGGCTTGGCCATATTATTTTGTGTGATGTTTGACAGGTAAAAGGTGAACCAAATATATCCTATATATGCTCCAGGTATTATAGAGCACCTGAGCTTATATTTGGAGCAACTGAATACACTACAGCCATTGATATATGGTCTGCTGGCTGTGTTGTTGCTGAGCTGATGCTTGGAAAGGTAGGCAGTTCATGCATGGAATATTTATGTTCGGTAAAAATAATGTCTGTAAATTTAACTTAGTTATTTAATTTTATTTTTTTCAGCCTCTATTTCCCGGCGACAGTGGAGTTGACCAGCTGGTTGAGATTATTAAGGTAATTGTCTTATCTGAGAGTGTTTATGTAATGCAATATTTTTTTTTGCATACTTTAAATTTGTGTTTACCGAGTGGATTTTATTTCTTCTTCGAGTAAAAACAAATCTTATGGGCCTGAAATGCTTGGCTGTTGGAATGATATCAACCTCCAAAACACACATAAATACGTGTTTCTTCATATGATGTACTAAGTGAAATAAAGTATTATGGTGCAATATTTGTCAGTGTTGAATCTTGCCAAATATTAGAAATGAGGTGCAATATTTTGTCTGTGTTGAATCTTGCCAAATATTTGAAATGAAGCACCTTGACTGTGTCAGAGAAGTGTCAGCTGGTTGATATTTACTTGGAATATGCCCTTTGCTGGTTGTGGATGTGTAATTGGGTTCCATGTTTGATTTAGTGTTTTTATTAGTGTACTTGTTGTATAGATTTTATATCAATTGGGTACAATCATCGTTTATTCAATCCTGTATTGCTTCAATTAGATCGGTCAGAATTTTGATGATGGATACGATGTCATTGTTTCTCAGGTATTAGGTACTCCTACAAGGGAGGAAATAAAATGCATGAACCCCAACTATACTGAGTTCAAATTCCCTCAGATAAAAGCCCACCCCTGGCACAAGGTATTAGGAATCATCGATCAATTCTTTTGTGTGAATCAAAAGACAAGAGATACGTTTGGTTTTACCTTATTTTATCATGATATTTGATTATTTCCTCATCTTCAGATATTCCCAAAGCGCATGCCTCCTGAGGCTGTTGATCTGGTTTCAAGATTGCTGCAATACTCTCCCAACTTACGGTGCACTGCTGTAAGTAAAAGAATCTTATTTTCCAAGTGTCCATCATTGCTGGTTTTATACTATGTTTGCTTTCGCTCTTAGTCTGCCTTACTCGTTTGAAGTATGCGTGACACTTTTGAGTGAACTCCAAGGAGGTACCAATTTGAAGAACATGGAAATGATAAGGGTAGTTTGGTGAATTTTTTGACTCTGAATTATTTGACACATTCTAAAGTAAAACAATATTCCATTTTGGTTCTAGGTTGCTTAGGCTTTTCAATCCTTTTTGTCTCACTTCCTTTTGTGAGGTGGATGGCTTTCTTATTAGCAGCGTTGCATGTTACTACTCATGCAATTGGTTTATAGTACATTTGCAATATTAGTTGGGTTGCAGGTTTCTGATTTTTCGTATTAAAAACTATTAATCAGATTGCTCGTGTTAGTAGGAGTTATGTTGCTGACTTGCTGTCATTTGTATCGTAGATTTTTATTTTTTAACGATTTTATAATGTTCAGAAATATTGTGACTTGTTATTGTTGATTGCTACATCAGCGTCAAGAGAAGTGGATATTTGACTTTTTTAACAGCTTGAAACTGGATTTGCTGCTTGTTTATTTATTTCTGTTATTGACCCATTTGATGTTGGTATGTTATCTATTATCCCGTTGATTTCTCTAAATTCTTAATTTCAACCTCCATTGCAGCTAGATGCATTGATCCATCCCTTCTTTGATGAGCTACGTGACCTGAATGCTCGTTTGCCAAGTGGACGTTTCCTTCCACCATTGTTTAACTTCAAGTCTCATGGTAGGCATTTATTTCAAAACAGCTTCCTTCCAAAAAATTTTTTTACCTCAATGCCAAAACTGAATTGACTGATTGTACTTGATGATATTTGCCGCTTTGTCAACTACTAGAACTGAAGGGTGTACCGGTGGAAATGTTGGTGAAATTGATACCAGAGCATGCTAGAAAGCAATGCCCCTTTCTTGGCTTGTGATTTGATGTGATGAAATGTGACAAAAGCAGACAAAAATGTCGTCCCTGTATGAAAGTTATGTCTGTACCGGTCTTATCTATGATGTTTGTATTTGTTCCTCTTTTTTGTACGTTTTTCGATGTTCGATGTATCACTATGTTATTATGTGAAAGCAGATTTAGTGCCATATGCTACTTAAATCATGCCTAAACCTCAATGGGTATTCAGATGCATCTGATCCCTGTATCACGACAGATTGTAACATCCTTAGCAGACAAACATCAACACTTATATCTAAATGTTTCATCTGTTTCAAGTGTTCTCTGTAGCTTTAGAGAGTCGTTGCATCATAGAAGTTCATGTAATGGGTTGAAAGTGAGCTTTTCTGTTTTTGTTCTTGTTTACTCTGCTTGTCCCTGATGTAGAAGCACTTATGTGAATGATTGGGATCCTGGAAAAAGCTGCTTTTGTTGTGTGGCTCTAACCTTCGAAAATTGACGGCACTGATCTGAGCCAATATGTTCTTTATTTTTAATTTTTTCAATTTTTGGTAATGGGAAATGATGAAAGCCACAAACTCATTGTGCAAATTTATTGGAATGCCAGTATTGGTCAAATGAAAACAGCTCGTGGCTCATACGATTACTTTGATGGTGTGTTTGTTTGGGGGAATTATTTTCATGGTGTGTTTACTTTGGGAGAATTGGAATAGGAATGTCGGAATAAGAATTAAAAATTTGTTTATTTTTTAAATTAGAGTTGGGAATGGGAATGGAGTGTGCTGGACTCACATGATTTTGGGATTATTCTTTGGATTGTGATTCCTACAGAGTAGTTAGGAATAAGATTTTTATTTTCTAAATTTTTAATTATATCTTCATTAACATTTCAATATTTTAAAAATGTTGTCATTTAAATTTTGATTTTTTTATATTTTAGTCGCTACAGAATTATAAAAATAATTTAAAATTTTATATTCTTTGCAAATAGATCCTCTAATGATGATAATAATAATAATAATAAAAAATTTATTTTAAAATATAAATAATTTATTATTATTATTGTTGTTATAAAAAATTTATTTAATTTTATTATTTTAATTATTATTATTATTATTATTATTATTATTAATTTTATTATTTTAATTATTATTGCTATTAATTTTATTATTTTAATTATTATTATAATCAAAGTTTATTAATTTTATTATTTAATTGTTAGTATTACTATCATTAATGTCATTATTATTATTTTAATATTATTTTATTAAAATTTATTATTTATCATTATTTAAATGTCATTATTATTATTATTATTATTAACTTTATTATTTTATTTATTATTGTTATTATTTTTATTAATGTTATCATTATTAACATTTATTATTATTATTATTAATTTTAATATTCTAATAATAATAATAATAATTATTATTATTAAATTTTATTTTTTAATTAATATCATTTTTATAATAATAATCACAAATAATATTAAAATAATAATAATAATGTCATTATTATTATTTTATTAAAATTTATTATTATTTATTATTATTTTATTTATTATTTAGTATTATTATTTAAATGTTATTATTATTATTATTATAATAGTTATTTTTAATTATTGTTATTATTATATTTATTAATATTATCATTATTAACATTTATTATTATTAATTTTATTATTTAATTTATTATTATTATTATTAAATTTTATTAATTTTAAATTTTAATTAATATCATTTTTATAATAATAATAATCACAAATTATATTAAAATAATAATAATAATGTCATTATTATTATTTTATTAAAATCTATTAATTTTTATTATTTATTATTATTTAAATGTTATTATTATTATTATTATTATTATTATTATTATTATTATTATTGTTTTAGTTATTTTTAATTATTGTTATTATTATATTTATTAATATTATTATATTTATTATTATTAAATTTTATTATTTTCAATTTTTAATTAATATCAGTTTTATAATAATAATAATTACAAATAATATTAAAATAATAATGTCATTATTATTATTTTAATATTATTTTATTAAAATCTATTAATTTTTATTATTTATTATTATTTAAATATTGTTGTTGTTGTTGTTGTTGTTATTATTATTATTATTATAAACTAAGGACATTTTAGTAACTTGAAATAATTCGGCTTATTTCGATTCCGATTCCATGATAAAGTAAATACATCAATGGAATTTCAGCCCATTCCGATTCCTATTCCTACAGTCCAAATAAACAATTTATTCTGATTCCCATTTCTGCTCATTTCGATTCCCGTTTAGTAAACGTACCATCATTTTACACGGGATTGTGTCCGACCGTGAGAATGCGATTATGAGAGCCACTTACTAAACTTTCTATAAATATTCTTAATAAAAGTCGATATTTGTTTTTTGGGAACTTGTCCTTGTTCGACCAAGAACTCGGTTGAGTGGTTTTTACGTTGTTTTTTATTTTTTTTAATTGACCACCTGAGAAGGTAGGATGTAAAAAATTGATTTTAATTGTGTTTATCTTCTTATCTTTTAAAGAATGAGGTGAGATTATTTGAACTCATAAAAATACTCTTTATACCTATTTTTTTAATAAATTTTTATAATATTAAAATATCCCTGCAGTATTTTACCATTAAGTACATATTTACTAATTTATTAATAAGATAAATTAAATTCTTTTTCTTTTTTCTCTACACAGACACCGTAAATCTTATTCTTCTTCTCGACAATATCACAATCATCTCTTACGATTTTTCTTTCAGTTTACTTTGCTTATGGAATCACTATATAATCAATTATAAAATAAAAGCCCTAAACCCACTAAATCTTTTATTTGATTAAATACTATGGCTACTGCAAATAATATCTACAAAAAAATAATGCTTTCACCATTTCAATGGCCTATAAAAGTTGAAAAGAGTACTGTGATTTGGTTCATGGAATTAACAGAATTTCCCAAACAAATAAAAAGAGTGGAGAGTGGAGAGAAGAAGAATAAGAACGAAAAAGAAAACGAAGAATGGCTGGTATGGGTTTCAAGAGAAAACTAAAATGGAATAACAAAAATATAATTAGGGTTAATTTTGGGATATTGAAGGGTTTATATAGTAAAAGTTTAAAATTAGTAATTTAATAATGGGTAAATTAAAAAAATGGGTGTTAAGAGAAATTTGGTGAGTTCAAATATCTACGTCCTAAAGAATGAAAAAGAAAATAGATATTGACATATTTATCTTTGGATTTGATGAATGATTTTCAGTCACTCCATTTGATTGGTCATCAAAGTTCGGATCATGGAAAAAATATAGGACTAAGAAATCGGTTTGAGATTTGCCTTCCCCTATCTTTATTACGAGGAGATTTCAAACAATTGAGTTAGATATGCTTGCCTCTCACACAAAGGGATGATCATAATATCATATTACAATTAAAAAACTTCTCCCTCTCAAAAAGAAAAAAACTTCTCAAGGTTTTATGTGATTATATTTCCTAATAAATCCGTTTATCTAAAATTGTTGGAAACCTTGAGGATATTAATGAAATTTACCCTTACGAAAACCTATAAAATGGTTTTTGAACAAGGGAAATATCAAGCAAGTCCACAAAAAAATGCCGCTGGGAAAGTACTACTGTGACTACTGTGACAAGCAGTTTCAAGACACTCATTTCGCGAGAAAACGCCATCTTCAAGGCATCCAACATCTTCGAGCCAAAGCTCTTTGGTACGATTCTCTCAATGGTCGGTACTTTTTCCCTTTTTTTTTTGTTCTAATAATATTTATAAAATATTCTTGAATTTACAATATTATACTCTCTCTGGCTTGTGCTTTCTTGATTGCAGTGACAAATCAAGCTTACCCAGATGGATTTCCAAAGGGGGTTTGTAGCCGCTTCGTCAAAACGGTACTTTTTTTTTTTTGGGGAAATTATCAATTATACTGTTTTTATTTTCATTTTGTTGAATTAATTGTGCTTTATATGGGATTTGGTTTTGAAGGGTTTTTGCCCATTTGGTGATTCTTGTAAATACTTGCATCCCAAGAACAACCCCCCACAAAATACTGGCAATCAGGGTCTCATAGGTACTTTTTTGTCCGTGCATTTTATTGTTTGTGTTGATGTAGATGGTATCTGTGTTCTTCCTCTTTGATGTACTATTTTAGCCAGCATGCTTTGGAATTTTTTTGTAATGCGTTTGTCTTATCAGCTGCTGGATTTACGGATATTAATGCTCAGTCATCATCGGTTGATCCAAGGATTTATTTAGCTGGTGGAAGCTCTTTGCCTGGTAAATTTACACTAGTTGTTGCGTAGGCTTGAATTATGTTCATTAATATATCTGTCAAATTCTGATCAGCTTGTTTATTATTTGTTTCATTCTTATGTTGCGAAACAAATATTTTTTGTAGTTTAGCGACCCTTAAATCACATTAATTAAAATTGTATTAGTTGGTACCCTTTTATGATTAAGTAGTTCTATAAATTATGGATTTGATCTCTACTTCTTTCTTTTTGTTTCTTTTTTACATTTTTCTCTGATGCTTACGTTTATTTTCATTTTAAATCATAGGTGATATGGTGAGAGATAGTATGGGAATGTCATGGGGAAATTTACCTCCGTCCTTGAAGCCTTCACCTGAAGGTGGATATCCCCCACTTCCCTTTGTGGATTGGGGATAGTTCCGCTGTTTCATTCAGCCATCCCATTTGTTGGATCAGTATTGTGAAGCTTTCACATAGTTACATGTCATGTAACTTGAATGTATTCTCCACATCTGCTATTTCAGTTGTTCAATGTAGATACTGAGTTACATGTTGTGTTAAGATATGCTCTGGCATAGACCATACTCTACATGCCTATATTTTACATGACTGGAAGTTTGGAACTTGTATCAAAGTTTTGTTTCTCTGCTGAATGCTTATTTTATCAATATGACCCTTTTATTCAGTGGTTGAATGTGCAAGTGCTTATTCTAGAATATAAATCATTACTGGTTAGGTTTTAACGGAGATATAGATGTATTTTATCTTTGCACTCATGGAGGATTAACTAAGTAGATAATTATGGTGAAGGGGAAAAAAAAATGAACCAATAATCTATATATCAGTAATGCACTGCAGTGTTTATACATCCTTGCCACTGGAATTTTGCATCAAAGCAAGAGTTGTGTTATTTCCTTCTGTGTACTGCTTTCAATTGTCTTGTCTCATCTTCAAGCATTTGCTGGATTCTTCGGTGTTATTTTGTTGCACAAACATGCTTCATCCATCTCTTTCATCTTTTAAATAATGTGATCTGTCTGCCACAGACTGAGGCTAGACATGAGGGGGTGAGTTTTGCTTCAGAACTATAAAGAATGGAAAGGTGAGGCTGGCAAAGATTACACACATTGTGGACAATATGAGTATGTCTTTATTATTCCTCTCGTAGCTCAAACTTTTCATTGTTGCCAGTCTATCCCACACAAATGACCCATCTGGCAATTGTGGGCACGTGCAATCCAATTCACATTCCTTTGCATTACGGTAAAAGCTGATGGAGGTCATTGCATTCATTAAATATTGGAATGGATTAGTCCAGTACATCCAGCAGTAGAACCTTATGTCAGATAGGACAACCACCACACCGGAAGCTGACACCCATAGTGATGTGACTATTGACACAAGAAAGGCTGCTAGCGTTGGCAATGGTGCTAGGAATGTGATCATCATTCCAAAATATGTTACACACAGTGTGAACATAAAGAGCACAGTCCAATACCTCATAAATTCTGCAGCAGATCCTGTTCCAATTCCTGCCATGCCGTTGCCAATCCCAACAACTGCAAACGTTGCAACTAAAAAGTAAGGAATCTCACCCTCTGCTCATGATATTGGATAAAAGATTGGATGATACATTCTAGTATGTCTGTGCCTGCAAAAATCACAGGAGATAAGTTTTCTGACGGTTATTTCTTTTGAGGAATTGAGACCATTACTTCTATGAGCGTCCGTGGGAGATTGACCATGCAGTGAGCAACTCCATATGAAGAAGTTCTGAAGAATCTTTGTGCCTTATGCTTGTAAAATATTGGTCGTTGGAGCATGTATAAAGGTAACTGTACCAGATTTATGAGCATTATGCTCACAGGGGGTTACAAACCCAAGTGCCCTTACTGAGTTCATTTGCTGTTGGTTGTATTTATCACCAAGTTTGTAGAACAGGGATCCTGCAAACATGCCCAGCACAATTGCCTGCCAAGTTCAAGGATTAATCATTTTTTCGCTTGTAGTCATTTTCTATTTGTGGCTGTCTAAAGCATCACATAATGTTAAGTTGACATGATTAGATGATTCTTGTTACAGGCAGAGTGTGGAGAATGTGGTAAAATTTGACCTGCAGTAGCCTTAATTTGATTAAAGCATAAAGTCTTTTGGTATCTTGGTTTGCCTCCTGAAGAGTGTCTTTGTGGATTTCCATCTTGTCTGGACAAAGGGTCTTTGGAACTGCTCCCATTGAGTGTGGTACTCATCTTCCTCTAAGTCGGAAAACCGGTCAGTCATAGTAGGCAATTATCCTCTATTTTTCAATATATGTTCTAGCCCCTGCTGCATGCTCATTTACATTAAATGTCATCTTCCATATTTACTTCTTTGTCAGTGCAAAACATTAATTCTTTACCTCATCTTCATAGCGCTCAAGTTGGAGACGCATGTGACCCTGTGCTTTTGTCAACATTGAGTATACATGTGAGGCATGCTCATGCTTGATATTTTGAGGTCTGACAGAAAGGTATTGCATTTCTTCATTGTTAATAGATATTGCTGTGATAACATCTCCAACTTGAAACCTTCCTGCACTTTCTATTCCTCCTGAGTGCCCTATTTTGGTAGAAAGCTTGGCAACCACCAATTCTGCAATTAAGGAACTCATTATTGTCGTTCATTTAGAGATAGTTAATTTGAGTACTCTGGAGAAAATTTGAAACTTCTTTTGTTCTTAAACCCCTTGCAATGCATTTATTGTAAGCACAGTAGTATATTTCTAGTTTTCATATGAGATAACTTGCTTACCTGTTTTTCGTCTTTGCTGGACATCAACGGAGCAGTGGTACTTGGATGGTGTTTTAAGGCACAAACCAAGCCCCGGCTCACTTTCTATCCAATAGGTGTGCTTCATATCATCTTCATCAACAATTCTCATCACATCTTTTGCAGTGATCTGAAACCCTGTAACTTGCTATAATTTCATCAAGGATCTAGGGTGTTGCTCCCGGTGCTATAATATCTTCAAGAAACTCATTGGACTCCATAAATGATGGCTTTATATAGCTGCACAAACACCAGAGACACCCTTTTTTTTTTTTTTCAATTCAGAATGTCATATTTGTATATGCATCAGCATATTTGCTGCAACTACAAATATTCTACCACCCAAGTTTGGCAAAGTAAGGAATGGCATCTTGGCAATGTCCTTGGAGCACAACGTGGCCATTGCCCAGTAATATGATCCTGTCATAGAGATTGAACACTTCCTCGGAGAGTTGGGTCAATGATATAATTGCAGAAGATTGCTGAATTCTGCAGATGGTTCTTATGATGTCAACTAGGTCATACATATCTGCTAAATCTGACCCTGAAAATGGTTGATCATAAAGCATGACTGAGTGTTCCAAGTGCAAGTTCAGCTGTTGTGAGCTTTTGACGATCAGAGTCAGAGATTGCATCTCCAGCAAGTTTATTTTCTGTGTGTTTTAAGCTTAAAATTTCAAGCATATACTCCAGAAATGGATTCTGTCCCAGTGCATGGGCGAAAAATTTTCTAAGTTCTCTGGACGAAGGCCCTGAGTACAGTCCCTTGCAAACTGGAATGTCTCGAGAACTGACAGAGAAGGAATGTGCCTGCAAATTTAATTACAAGAAGAGTAAGATTTTGAATCCAGATCCTTTAGTCTCATAAAGTATATAAACTGTGTCTATATAGAAAGACCATTCAATATCTGGTATCTCATTGAGAGAACGCATATGTCGGTTATTAGATTGAATGAAATTTCATGTTTTACTTGTTCATTTTTATATATAATTTGGCAGTTGATTGTAAATACAATATATTGTGATTAAAGCAAGATTATGATCTATAATAGACTTTGAAATTGCTCCCGTGACACTGCCATGTGGCATTGTTTGGTTAATTCACAGTTTCAGCACCATTGACGAGGTATTAATTACAGAATTGCACCATGTGTGCAGTTGCTCTGCTCATGATAATAGGTAAGCAAAGTTGCTCACTGGATCATTTTTGTTGTGGTCTCTCAGAACTCTTACTTGTTAAGTTGGCCACTGATGCATGCAATGAGTCTGGCTACAAAGATGAATTTCTGAAGCAAATTTGTCACTGTACTTCACTGCTCCTTCTAGGATTGTGTTCTTGGTTACTTTCAGTCTCCCTGCCAGAACTTCAAGCAAAGTGCTCTTTCCACTCCCTGTAAAATTTGACTTATGAATTATCTCCCATAACTCATTTACAGTAATGCTAGGTATAACACTTTCCATGCAAACTGATAAGAAAATGTTATCTTATCGCTATTTTTAGCGTTGCTATTTACCTCGGGTCAAACCCGAAGCTTCTGTAAAACGACGCCGTTTTGCGAGTTATTTCCTTCGTTCCAATTTTCCTTAAAATGATGTCGTTTTGCTTGAGAATTACATCTCAGCTTTCTCTTTCAACTTTCGCTTCAAACAAACAATGATTTTTGCTTTATATTTTCTAAGGCAAACTATATCCCATACATTAATCAATCAAACAAAGTTCAAAATTGTATAATTAACATCAGCAATATCAAAACATGTTTTTGATTAACAGCACACAAAGAAACTCGTTATAGCCACACCAAATTTCAATCCCGAACAGGTTCCCCTCCAAAGAACCAATAATTAGGTTACCGACAAACCCCAAATATAACGTTACATAAACCAAAGCATATCATGATGCAAATTAAGATGGTATATGACCACATAATATCACAATTTCGCATCAAAATTTATGAAAGAAAAGAAGAGTCAATGGAATGCATGAATTAAAAAAATAGGAGAACTTATTATTCTTTCACTCTACGGATTATTTTAATAGAAAAAATAATAAAAACATAAATAAAATAGAAAGACCCATCATAGCAAAATCTATATTTTTAAATATTTGACTTCGATCTAAAGGGTTCAACAGAGTAACCAAGAAACACAAAACCATCTGTGGTTCGAGTTGGCTGTTGCTTTGTGAGTGGCTATGGCTGTCGGCAGTGGATCGTTGTCGGTGATGGCGGTGGCGGTGGCTGGGTATGTGTGATGGCCGTAAGTTGTGAGCAATTTCAGGAGTTGTGGCTAGTTTCTGTACAAATCGATGAAGGAAGGGGAAAACTCGATCGATGAAGGAAAGGGGAGTTTGTTAAACGGTGTGTTTTTTGGCTTAAGTAAAACATTCGGGGTTTGACCCGGTGTAAATATTATTTTCGAATTTTTTTTTCAATTTCTTTGAGAATGCAAGACATGAAACATCGTTTATAACACTGTCACATAAGTATCTACAAAGAAAACTTTTTTGTGTAATAGTTTTACTCAAATTATTATTATTTTAATGTTACAAATTATTTTATCTGCTGGCAATAATTTTGTTAGCTACCTTCTTATCTAATTTAGATTATAATCAAGCTTTTTTTTATGAATAAAAAAAAAAGAGGATGGATTTAAAAAACATGTTTTCAGATACATTCAAAAATTAACAAATTGTTTTCAATTTTAATTCTAATTTTGAAAACAACAATTTTATTTATTAAAATAATTACAATTTTATTTATTAAAATAACTACATGTTACAACAGTCATAAGTTTTCATTACCGATTAAGTTGTTCGCCACAAATTCTAAATTTTACAGAATAACTGAATAATGCATAGATTAGTAAATGTAACAAAAGAATTTATGGCTGGTTACCAAATTCTTGTAACCGTTATAAAGTACAATAGATATAAAATAGTATTTTTGTTTAATTTGTTTTCGAAAATTAAAAAAAAAAAGCTTTCAAAACCTAAGAATTTTTTACTGGTTACAAAAATCTTGTAACCATTATAAAGTACAATAGTTATAAGATTATACTTTTCTTAAATTTGTTATCCAAAACAAAAAAGAGATTTCAGAAACATAATAAAAAACATTCACTAAACTTAGTAGTAGCAAGTTGTAACTATGGAATTGTTTCCCATCCGGTGGCCCAAGCAGGAGGGGTCGTTGAACCAGGCATGATACAGCCATCGACACCCTAAAGAATCTGTACCCATGCATGTTGAATTCTTGCCCCTAACAACTCTCTTGTGAGGCTCCACAAAGCATCCCACCACTTTATTTCCAAATGTTTCATATTCATTTTCAGAAATCTCAAATTTCTTTGAGTACTTAATCCCGGAAAATCGAACTATCTAAAAAAAAGATATATATATTATTGACGCTGATTTTTGGGTTAATTAGGAAATTAAATATGGGGAACAATATAATAAATGGAACACAGAAAATTTACGTGGTTCAGCATTTGGCTTACGACCACGGGTGCAGAAAAAGTAAATTTTTAACTATTCAATGAAAAATTACAACGAAGATATTTTTTTCTAGCTTTTTGCCTGTGTACTTGCTTATTTTTCTATGACTCTAGAGCTTTCTATTTATAATACAATTTTTAGATATCTAAGTCGGTGACAATTCCTTATTTTTGTCGATTTTTCGTACTTAATCAAAAGTATATTCAGATTCTATATATGCTTCCTTATCTAATTGGGTTTTCGGAAACTTCTAGACTTTTCTTCTTAGATTCCCGATTGTTGTTTACTTACTCTCCATGCTCTATCGTTTCTTGGGCCATGCTTCAACATGCTTCTTGGTTCATGCTTTTTTTATATTTATTTTTTTTATGCTTCCTGATGCTTTATTGAATCTTGGTTCTTGGAATCCTGCTTCCCGAATCTTATAACTTTACTTTGCACCGCATGCTCACTTTGCATGCTTTCTACGTTCCATGTGCTTTTATTTTTTATGGTTCCACGTGATATTGTTGCATGTTCCATGTGTGTCCTTTTTCATGCTCCTAGTCAAGCTTCATTATTCTTCACGTGCCTTCCATCTTTCATGCTTCAAGTCAAGCTTCCCTTGGCTTTATGATATCCTTCACTTGTGCTTTTATTTTTCGTGCAACATATATGTATATCAATAAGTATTGCAATTAGTACTATTCTCCTTAATCAGTGCTATTGCATGTACAAATTCTTCTTATTCAAACTGATTTGTTGTTATTATGTTGTTTTAGGTCATTTTTTTTTCCACAAGTCTATGATAAGATGAGCTCTCTTTAACTTTGAAAAAGTTCAGATCACAGGAAAATCATGGTCTCAACTTACTTTAGTATTTTAACCAAACTACATCGAGAAAGGCCAATGAATTTTTTCACCGTCAACTTGATCCAATGGGAAAAGTCATGTATATTGATACATAAAGCAATGGCGGATTTGGAGGGTTTAGTACGAAAACAATGAAAAACATTTTAGGAGACGACGACAAAAGCAAAGAACCACGGTGGCTATAGAAGGGCTAACCCTGGCTTTAGCCCAGGTAAGATTTTTGGAACAAATTTCCTAGCTTGTATGTTTAGTTTGAAAATTTCAAGCAAGTCCCTGTAATTGAAGAAAACCTTCCTAATTACGATGAATTATTGGTTTATCTCAAATGTGTCACGAATAGTTGGTGGCTTACATGCCTGGTATGGACAATAATTAAAAAAATTTTAGCCCACCCTAAAAAATGGTGTTAGCTTTGCCCCTTCACGATGGTATGCAAGTAGCAGTACTGGCATTGAAGTTTATTAGGGATAAGGGATTTAGGGTGACTTTGCATGAAACCCAAAGTTTTTCCATTTTGATCAAACTAGAATTAGAGAAAAAGTTTTCTTTCTTAGTGATAAAAGGTGATGAAAAAAAGAGGGATATTAAATTTTTAAGGAAATGAGAAGCATTAAATATGGATTAAATTTTTAAGGAAATGAGAAGCATTAAATATAAATGAATATAAATAAGGGGAAAGACCACTCACACCTTCAAAATTTGCTTAAATGGTCACACATACCATTTTAGTTTCATAAACGGTCACAAAAATTTCTTTTTGATTATTATACCCTTGATAGGTTTGATTACAACAACCCAAACCCAACAATTAATTTTAAATAAACTTATAGAATAATTATAATTTAAAATTAAAATAATGTAATTTATAAAATAAGATAAAATTTATAAAATATTTTGAATATTAAAAAAGTTATTTTAACATTATTAATATGTCATATTCTTTTAATAATAATAAAATATATTTTGACATATTAATAAGATTAAAATAATTATGCCTAACATTCACAGTAATTTATAAAATATATATTTGTTCATTTATGTCTATATTAGTATAAATCTTAAAGTTAATTTTGGATTAATAGATTTTAGTATTAATTAAATCCAATGGATTGACTAATAATAACTTAGTATTAAAATTAATTTTTATTGTATACGTTAATTTATTAATTATACTTATTTTAATATTTTATTTGTATCATATGATATTTATTTATTTATTATTTTTATTTTATTACTATATTTATATTTATTTGGGTTGTTATAATCAAAGGGTATAATAGTTATTTATGAAATTAAAGGGGTTTGTAGTACTACTTAAGCAAACTTTGGGAGTGTAGGTGGTTTTTTTTCCTATAAATAATAACAAAATAGAGGAATTAGAGATAAGAACGATTTGTTCAAATAATATAAATAAAAAGTTATTGATGAGAGTATGAAAATCATTAGAAGTAATAAGGAAAAAGCTTTTAATAGTATGTATTTAAGAAAGAGGCCTGATGAGATATAAAATTGGGGCTTAACAGCTCCACCTATCCAATAAATGGATATTCGGCCAAATTTTAAAGGTTCATAAGATTTAAATGTATTTTAAATGAGTGGAGCTTTTATCACCCTTCTAAAATTTTTATAACACTCTTTTAGAAATTTATTTTCGGAAATATCCCTAGTTTAGTTTATTAACTACAAACTCATATATTAAAATCAACTATCTTCCCATAAAATTCCTCCCTGAAAAAATATATTTAAAAAATTTTTAATTTATAAAATATATACAAATCCCAAAATCTTAAACTATTTTCTTCGTATTATATAGTTTATATATCCATTACTCTAAATCTTATAATTTTCTCAAAAAAAAAAAAGAAAAATTTTGATTAAAATTAAAATTCAAATATGAATTATGAAATTAAAATTAAAATATGATTAAAATAAAAAAATAAAAAAATATATATATCGAATTATTTATCTTTTGCCCAAATGTCATCTTGAAAAGTACATTACAGTATTTTCAACAGAGAGAATAGATAAGTCATACATGCATGAATCTAGGGAAGACCTCATGTACATGGAAATGAAGCACTATACACACACACACTAAGCCTCATTTAAACAAATTGAACAAAGTTTCATGGCAACAAAAATGTATAACTAATTAACTATAACAAGACAAAACAAAATAAGAGACAAAAGGAAAAGGTCCCTTCAAGTCATTCTATATTCAAGTATCGATTAATAAGATTAGTATTCATTCCAATACTAATCTGATTCTGATTCTGTTGTCCCTTATTCGAAGATTTAAAAAAAGAAAAAGAAAAAAAGAAAAATATACTACAGATGTGTATTTCCTCTTGGTTTAATTAGGCATCAATCTCTAGTTGTTTCGACTATTTCAAAAATTGACCTAAAAGGCTAAAACATCCCTACAATTTCTTTTAATTAGCGTTAAATGTTATTGAATGCATGGTAAGATAAATATATTAATTACACAAAATATATATGACATCAACCTTTTGAGTAATATGTATTAAGATTAATATGTATTATTGTTAATGTTAAAAATATAAATAATTTCTTTTCACATGTAACCACATTTGATCACTATAGTTATGATACATTAGAGGAAACTAATGTAAAATAGTGAGATAGCGATGCATGACCCTACGCGTTGGTGTTGAGAATGAAACTCAAGCTTAGAGAGACGACATGTCATTCTAAGCATTGAGGTTCATCTAGAATGTCGGTTTAAGGTGAACGACAGACCTAAGATGGCATGATTCAACCGTCCAATGTGGAACGCGTGAGAAGCATGCCCGCAAGTTTAAAACAGACGCACCAAAACGACAGACTTGAGATGTCGTTTTGCCTATCACGTAAATCTCATGCATGAAGCATGTGATTCAATGTTTTCAAAGTTTGTTTGTTTTGGTAGGAAGAATTTGGGCAACTTGCGAAGCCTAGAAGGCTGATTAACAGCCATTCTTCTCAGATACATTCACGAGAGTTGCTTGTGAGTAAGAGAGAGAAAATCACTTTGCTTTGTTCACTGTAACGAGCTTAGGATTCTTGTAACCTTGTTCTTGAGATCATTGAAAGTAATTGATCTTGATCCAGTGGATGTATGCACCTCTGGTGCTGAAATACTATAAATTTTATGTCCATTTTCTTTCTGCTCTTGATATGATTTTGTTTGATTCTGTGATCGATTCTTAATTCTATGATTGTTGTTTGTTTCTTGGGAAATTATTAATATTAATGTCTTGGGTGTTAGATTCTAAGTTAGAGAGAGATAAAAAGACAGCAGTTGGTTCAATTTAAAAGATTTACCCAGCGAAAAATACTATATCACAATTAAATAAAATTTATAAAGTATAATTACATGCAGTTCCCAACAAATTTTTTTCTTGGTTTTGACCTAACTTGCTAATATTAGTATAGCATTCTTGCAACCAATTACATGAGCTAGTTCTGGTATCATATGGGTACATATAATAGCGGTTGCAACAATTAGATCGTAATTAAACAAGTTTAATTATTAATTTTAAATCTAGTCAATGAAAAGATTGGAACCTACCTCTATTATTGTATGCTATCTATATAGATATAATATGGAAAAAAAAAAAGAACTAAAATGTTTGATTGATTCTTTGCTTTCTTTTTTTTTTTAAGAATGTTTTTGCTTTGATCTTGAACACAAATAATTAGAACACTTGATAAAGCAAGTTTTCAAGCCATAAGTGATTCAATTTTCACAAATAAACATTTCTAAACAAACCAATGTTAATTGTACCAAGATTATATATATTATCCTATATCATTACAATCATATAAATTTTAAATTGTTTGAACAAGGGCATTTGAAGAAGATATCAAACTAAGTGACGCAACTGATTAAATAATAGCCATAGCGTCAGAACATGAAAAATTTAGGGAAATTATTCATGGAAAATGTATGACCTTATCGTATATAGTGTTGTCACCTAATTTTATTGTTATTATTATTTAGGGCCAGTTTGGTAATGCTGTAGTTTTACAATAATTACTGTTAGCTGTGCTGTAGAAATAATCAGCTGTGAAGAGAATCAGTTAAGTGTTTGGTAAATTTTATTTTCAGAAGTACTGTGAGTTTTTAAAGTAGTTGTGGGTGTTTGGTAAATCTTACTGTTAAGTTGTTGTAAAAAAGTAAATGACTAAAATATATATAATGTAGGATGAAATTTACTTACACATACAAAAACATGTACATACAATATTTTTATTTGTATATTATAATAATTAATTAAAAATAAAATTTATATTATATTGATTTTATTTCTTTTATAATAAAAAAACTTATTTAAATATTGATTTTGTTTCCAATTTGAATAAGGATAGTTTTGGGTTTAGGTAATAATTGTAAGGATATTTATGGAATTGTATTAAAGGATAAAATTGATTTTTAAAATCAGAATCTAAAAACTACTCTTTCCCTGCTTTTTAAAATCAGCTGTAGGAGGAGTTGATTTTGACAAAAGTGATTTTAAATTTTTTTTATCAAACACTAAAATTAACTTTTAGATTCTTAAAATCACTTTTAAGCCTATAAAAAACAATCCCAAACACGCCTTTAGTCTAATAACAACTTAATCCCCTTCTCACTTGTGTAAGTGGAATTCGAACTCCAATCCTCTTGTTTTTTATACAAAGCTTTTGTCGCTTAATGTTTTTTCTCAACTAACATGTTAACATATGTATATGTGTTAATATCGTAAATGAGGCTGGGCTTAAGGATGACAAATGGGCTAGGTCAGATCCGACCTTGGGCTCGGTATGGGCCGGAGATAGGGCATGCTTTATGAAAGCTCAGGTTTTTTAATTATTTTTGACGAAAAATAAACTTTTAAACATTTTTAATAGTTAAAAAAAGAAAATAAAAAAATATTTTAAAATGTTTTTATGGCATTTTAGATTGGGCTTTAGATTTCAGTTATTATTGGGTGCATTTAGGTAAAGAAAAAAATTCCAGATTAATGTCCGGGTTCAGGCCCGATTTAAAATCTAAAGTCTGGGCCCCGCTCTCTCACCACTAGGCCATGCTCAAATCAAGTTGGGCTCAAGCTTTTTTCCTCACCCGAAGCTAACTTGCAAAACACAAGAGACTTGGTGAAACGGGGTTTGGCGGTGATGATTTTACTAAATCCACCCCTCCGCACAAAACACGTGTAATTAAAAGTCGTTTGAATATAAATAATATCAAAGAGTTTTATTTATTAATTTGTATAGCACCTCCAAGTGTGAAATGAAATTCAATATATGCTTGAAATATGGAGTAGCGGAATATAGTTAGTTAATAAAAATAAATAAATAAATATTGCTTTCGTTCATTAACTTACAAGTCATTTTTTCTTTTCTTTTCTTTTTTTTTTTCAAAAATTTTTGCTCAAGTCATTAAAAGATACAACTAAAAAATGAGGTTAAAATTGTCACAATGTAATTCTTATCTATATATGGAATAAGCATTATTTTCCACTCAACTTGACAACTCATGTTAACGCCACTAAATGAAATTTCAATTAAAATCTTTATTTTTTAAAGAAACTAATTTTAGCCGAGGTGGCAAGAGCCACTCTAAGCATGCACTTAGTTCCGCCCTAGCATCTCGTAAGTTCTTTAAAGCAAAGTTAATAAAAATAGTTTATTCTTATTTGCCATTTAACGTAAATTCTTCCTAATTACGTGTCATTTGTCACTATAAACTATATATGTCATAAAAAAATCTTATTTCAGAGGTTCATAGAAGACTCTCGCTAGCTTTTTAGATACAATATAAAAACAGTACGTATTTAAGTTCTAGAAACACAAGAACAGACTCGACTATTTCGACCTCTTGTTCAAGGTTTTGGTCTTTAACATAATCAGTTACTATGAATAGAAGAAGGTTAGTTCTTCATCTCTTATTTTCAACTGCTTCTTTATCTCTTATTTCAATTGCGTTCATTACTAATTAATAACAATTTTTTAATTTTTAGATTTTTCATCTAAGTTTATTTTCTTAATAATTTTTTTGATATATATGTCATACTTTGGTTCCTATTATTAATTAATTTTCGATGAGAATTTTATTAATTTATTTTTCATCTTGGTAATAAAATTTGAACATATTTAAGGCTTATATTTTTAATAATTTTTTTTAAAAGGGTCTACTTATATATCATCAAATATACTTGCAAGAATATATAAATAAATAAAACAATTACAATTACTGAGATTGACAACGTAAATTTGAGCAAACATTACTCCTTCTATACGAAGAATAAACAAAAAAATATTTTCTCTTTAGGTCCGAAAATGTAAATAGTAAATTTTAATTGCTCTTGCTTTATTTATTTATTTATTTACTTTGATCTAGATTACATATTTGTTTCATATTTTCTCCAGAATATTAAGGACATAAATATTGTATTATTAGTTTCGCCTTTAATTAAGAATTGATTGATTAATTATTGATGGGAAGGAGATATTTACATTAAATCTTAGAATGTGTTCCGTAAATTTTTTTCTCTTGCTCATTAATAACTATTTTATTTTTTTTAAATATCATTAATAATTAATAAAAAATTAAATTAATGACATTTCTTTTGTTTAATTTATTTTTAAAAAATTAATTTTTTGTAGTATTTTTCAGTAAACCCCCCCCCTTTACGTAAAATAAGAGCAATGATTGGAACAACAAATTTAAGGTACCACAAAAAAAATTGCACTGAAATTTGGGTGGTGATATTTTCACTCCACAAGATTTACATAATGTTAAAGATTGTTAAAAGACCTAAGTAGAAAAGAAAAAAATATTAAAAGAATGATTTAATTAATTAATTGTTCGAAAGAAAAAATATTATAAGAATGATTTAATCAATTAATTATTTAAAATTATTATTTATTTATAATTTTATAAAATAATGTAAACTTATTGTAATTATCTTATAGAGGTGGGGTGGGTTTGCAAAAGTAGTGAGGTGGAAATTTCTCCGCTCTTGAAATTTTACATTGTCCATGTAAATTTTATTTTTAACCCCCTTAGTGTTTATATAAATTGATTGTGGCTCATATTTTATACATTCACCATTATACACCCTACTTTTGGCATTATTAGTTTTATTGAAATAATGTTTCAACCTATCTTAGTTTATATTCTCTTCATTATAGTCCCTATTGTACGAAAATCTTGATTTTGCCGCTGTTCATATATATACAAACTAATGTTTACTAAATATAAATTTAATTAGATCTTCACATAAATGAGAAAATTATCATTTAATTATCAATTCATTTGACAGGGGAACTTCAACTACTTCACTTTCTGGATCCATTCAACGAAATATGCGTTACATAAGTGATCTAAGAAGAAAGATTAGAAGCTTAGAGGAAGAAGCAGCTGAACTCTCTCAAAGATTAAACATGCTTTTGGTAATTTCATAATTATGTTGTACTAATAATTAATTCATTTAACTAATATGCTTCGATTTACATGAGTTTGAAATTATAATTAAAACTTTTGTTATATTTATATGACAGGCTGACCTGGATGTGAACAGAGCTGAAAACAATGTTCTTAGGCTTCTTGAGCAAGAAGTGGAGCAGCAGGTTCAGCTTCAAGATGGTTGGAATTCTATGATCATTAGCTAACTAATTTTTTGATTTTGTTTTGATTAATTTTCATGGAATTATATGAAGCTTGAATCTTTTAGAATAAATTTTGGATAATAATATTAGTGTCTTTATCTAATAACTTAATTATTTAGGTCAAATGATCACTTATTAACGTGATATCATAACAAATTTCATGCATTTGAACCCTTTTTTTCTTATTCATATTTAGTTCTCATTATTATTTTTTACAATTCAATTCCCTAGGCTCTTACTTGGTCTCTTTGAATCCAAGATCTTATATTTGAACAATCACGTTCTTTCTCTTTCACATCTAGTTCTTATTTAGAAATCAATTCCTTGGGCTCTTTTTTTTGGTTTCATTGCATTTGATGACATGCGTTGCACTTAAGAGAGATTGGTAAGACTTTTTTTTAAAGGTTTAGATAGGGATGAAATTACTGCCTCATTAAAAGAACACCAATCCTGATCACTTATTATTATTCGAACTCAGGTGACCGCATTCTATTAAGCTATAGATTTGTTAAAACTTGTATTCAATAAATAGGGTTAAGCCTTTAGCTGTAGTAAGCTCAATAACAATTGTGGCAAATAACATGCATGAATCAATTGTGATAAATATATTCTTTTTAATGAGCAATGTTAGAGATTTTTTTACTGTTACATCATGGAATAAACTTTTCCAACAATGGCCTGCAGCTTTGAATTTATCACTTCAAGAGGAAATCAGACACCTAAGGCAGCTAACAGCCATAGAACCTCATCGAGTGAGCTTCAATCTGGTTGAATCCGAGCCATCAACAAGCCAAAGTGGCCATGCTACTGATGATCAGGACAAACCAGAGGCAAAGGAGCCTCAAGGAAAGTAAAAAGTATGATTGATTTTCTTAATGGAGTTCAAAAACAGAAAGACAAATTGAAGAACTTTTACTTTGTTTGTGGAACTTCGTTTTTCATTTTGTCTGGACTTTTTCTATAAGCAGATTTTCAAGTGTGAATATCTGCTGATCAAAGTATGAATTTAAGTAAAATAAAATGTTTAAATAAGAAGATACTTTTTCTTCATTCTTTTATGTTTAACATGGTATATTTGTTGTGATTTCAGAGCCCAATGAACAAAGAAATCCAAATCTTGATCGAAGATCAAGGATCAAACACAAAAATAGTAATCTAGAAAGAATGAAGGACAGATGCAGAATAGTCACAAGACACCAAATCGTGAAAGAAAATTAGCACATTTTTTTATTAATCAACCACTAATTACAAGATCAACATATACGGAGAATTTTTAGATCTAATAAAAGAATAAATCACTAATTACAACTCTTGCTGCCACTAATATATAAGGTTAGGTATCTTAACTTGTTTTCTTTATTTCGAGCAATAACTTATCCGAGTGAAATTCTTGATAAAAAGTCTATTTGTTGAGGGAAATTTACAAAAATAACCATAAAATTTTTGGATTTTTCACAACTAACCCCAAAATTTTTTTCTATCATAACTAGCCAAAATTTTTTTCTATCATCAAATTTTCAAGGAAATGCCACTCTCAAAATCCAGTACAAAAAAGCACACACTCAACACTCAAACACTCTCAACAAATCACCAAGCCTCATCATTATCAACAAATCACCAAATCCCATCAAAGAAATATTATATAACTGAAGATATAATCATCAATGAGAAAGCATCTTAAGGTTTTGTAAGTTCTTCTACAATATAAAACTTTAATGTATTAATGTTAGTTGAGAATAAAGTGAAATCAGAGCTGAAAATGAGAGACAAAAGAAATGCAGCCGATTTATAATAATAAATAAATAAATTAAATAATAATAAAATAATTCAAAAAAAGAAAAAAACAAAGAAATGAATGAAGTCAAAATTGGTGAAACTTATACGTATATATATATTATATTATAAATTTTATAATAAAAAATCTGAAGAAGA
This sequence comes from Clausena lansium, assembly GCA_030449835.1. Taxonomy (NCBI): domain Eukaryota; kingdom Viridiplantae; phylum Streptophyta; class Magnoliopsida; order Sapindales; family Rutaceae; genus Clausena; species Clausena lansium. The sequence continues at coordinate 755,294 of JASUUF010000109.1, read as the reverse complement.
AGACAAGGCTTTGCTGCTGGCTTTGCCCATATAAAGAGAGGCTAGAGAGGAATTGGAAGAGGAAGAAAAGGGGGAGAAGGTGAGAATTAGAGAGGCATTAGGCAGGAGACGAATTCAGAAGTTCCTTCTTCCTTTTCTTTTGTTTTAAATTTTCTTCTTTGATTTTAAATTTTCTTGTAATATATTTCAGAAGTTTGTCAAATAAAATGGGTGTTTTTTTTTTCAAATATGAGTGGCTAATTTACTAAGCTAAGGTGAAAGGTGAAACTTAAAGATTCAAATTATAGAATTAATTTCTCTCTCAAGTGAGTTAAAAGTTTATTTTATTTATTACATTTTTTTATTTTTATTTACCAGTTACTTTTATGTCATATTAATTTGTAGATATAGATCTCATTGGATTTATATGGTATTTTAACATTATGTCGACACTTCAATATAGCTGTGGCACATCATATACTTTATTTCCATATTCATCTATAAAAATGGTTAGTTAAGAATTAAATGGAAAAATATTTAACTAGTAAATGAAAAGCAAAATATAAATATGAGAGAGTATTATGAACATAATTTGAATACCAAGAGTGGATCCTATAACCTTAGCACTTTTCAGACTGTTAATTTTCTTTTTTTAATAAATTTTTATTAAGTATGTGACTACTAAATTTAAAATTCCTTATGGTTCGACCCCGGACCCACCGGGTTATATTATAACCAGACACTCTCATACTTAAGAGTAAATTAAATACTTTTGAGTCGTGTCATGTGTCAAAAACAGATCAAAACTCTACATATGTCACCTAAAATGACTTCCATTAAAGTAAATTTTCATTTACATAAAGTATAAAAATTTGTACATATCAAAATTGGTAAAACATGGAAGAATGTTCAAGCGTTTGAGATGATCGAATTTCTTATAAGTGACGTCAATTACAAATTCTTTCATTTATACGTCGTATAACCCAAAATATTTTTCAAAAAAAAGAAAAAAAAAACTTCTTATATTGAAAGATCAAAAAGTGAATTATTCTTTACCAAAGTATAAAAAGATTATACCCAAAAAAATTGATTAGAAATGTGAATAGGTTATACCATTTGGCACCTTGCTTGTAAGTTCTTTAAATTAAAATTTATGAAAATAATTTATTATTACTATCATTTGTGATTATAAACTATATTTGTCATAAAAAAAAATACCTTACCTCGAAGGTCTACGAGAATAATCTTATCGTCTCATTAAATATTGTCTAAAAATAGTCCATACTTAAATTTGTAAAACATAAGAATTGGCACGATCATTTTGAATCTTATTCAGGATTTTGGTTTATGAGCAAAATCCAATTCAGAAAATATGAAAAGAATAAGAACTCAAGCTTTATATAATTGAGTTCGGTTTGGTTTATTTTTTGTTCAATTTGGTTCGATTAGATTAATTCAGTTAAGACTATTTAGTTTTCTTTTGTATTTTTCATTAATTTGGTTTTTTTCAAGAATCAAATCGAATACTGAACCAATTGATTTGAAAAACATTGAACCAAATATGAATGCGTTTTAATTCTGTTCGGTTCGGCTTGAATCAAACCAAATGTCCACCCAAGAAGTAAACTAGTTCTTTATCTCTTATTTCAACTAAAATTGGACTGCAAGCTATAGATTGCGGAAGACCTAATTATTACATTGAACCGATGAACCTATTTGACACATCATAAAGCCCAATCTGAGCTATTTGAACCTTAGAGAACCTTGCTTTAGATCTTAAACAGAACTTATAAAACCCTTGAGGCAACATGTTTTCTTGCCAAAACTCAGTCAATTTTTACAATTAAGCACTTCTTGACAAATCACTATTGTAGCAAAACTTACTCAATGCCAGTAGTATATATACTTATTATCGTTACAATCATATTTCTCATATCGTCATTTTGTCTATACTAATGTGCCAATAGATGGACGTTGCTGACTTTGCAATTCAAACACAACACCAAACTTGGTGATCAAATTGGAGTGGTGCCTGAAGCCGAAGTTGTTTGTAGTTTTAGTTTGTATTTACAAATTAAGTAAAAGAGTTACGTTGTAGTTTCCAAATAAAGACGGCGACTTTAGATTTGGATTCAGTGCTAAGTTAGATTCTTATAACATTTTGATTTATAGTTATTAGATAAAAATTAATTAATATCTAACTAAATTTAAATTACACACTACCCAAATTTAGTAACTTCGCTAAAATCCCCCCAAACACGTGCAATTAAAAATAGTTTGAATATGATATCAAGATGAGTTTTTTTTTTATTTTATTTTCTCTTTTTTATAGCACCTCCAAATTTGAAATTTAAATTCAATATATCCTTGAAATATGAAGTAATGGAAAATAGTTAATGCCCAAAAAAAAACAAAAAATAGAACTTATGATTAATTTTATTCATATGTTTAAAAACACTTTTTGAAGATTTGTTCGAGTAATTAAAAGATACAACTAAGTATGAGGTTAAAGCTTGTCACAATTAATTCTTTTCTATTATTCTGTATAGGGAATAAGAATTATTTTCCACTCAACTTGGCAATTCTTGTTGTCACTAAATGATATTAGGTATTTAGTTTGTTTTCTTTATTTAGAGCAATAATTTTTTTTTTAATATAAAACCACCAAGATGGTGGGGGGTTAGGCGGGACCTCTACCTGTAAAATAAATCAATATAAAGAAGAAAATACATAAGGAGGGAGACAATTACATAAAAGTAATCCTAGTGAAATTCTAGTGAAATTCTAAATCTCTAACATAATTATTTAGAGCAATAATTAATCCTAGTGAAATTCTTGATAAAAAATCTCTTCTTTTTTACTATTTCTTTCCATACATGTCTGTTAAACCTTATTCTTGCTTTTTTTGGTTAATTAGTATTTATTTGAATTACCCCACCACCTTTATTATTCATTATTAATTAGGTTTAATTTTTTTCAATAATGACTAATATCTATAATATTTTGTCATTCTTTCATAATTTTCCCATAATGTAATTGAACATATGTTATAGCTTCTCATTTGAGGGTTCACAGTGTAAAGTAGTATAAAATTCCTATGTATATCACCCCTAACTTTTAAAAAAATATAAATAAAAAAAATTGGTAAATTTTACAAGGAGGTCCGGCCTTTTCAACTTGATCTAAGTTCTTTGGATATGCTTATTAAATTATTTGTGAATGACAACAACTACAAATTCTTTCACTTACATGTCATTTGTCATCCAAAAAGACTTTTGAAACACTACAAGAAAACTGGCAATAGATGACGGAAAAAAACTGTCATAAAAGGGGGTGGATGACAGTAAATTTTTCCGTGTCTATGTACCTATCACTCTTTTATAATAGAAAAAAATCTGTCATTAATTTATAATAGTATTTAGAAGTCATATATTTGTCATGATAAAAAATGAATATCTTAATTAATTTTTTGGAGGGAAAATTAATTTTTTTAAAATTTCAAATATTTTGGTGGGAAAATTGATTTTTGTGTGAATTATTTAGTTTGTGACAAAATTTATGATTGAAATTTTCTGTCATAAATTATTTTGTTTGTGACTTAATTTATGATTATTATTTTCTATCACAAGATCTAAATCTATATTGAAAAAAATTATGAATTATTTCATTTAAATTTATGTATTCCTGTATTTGAAATTCAATTACAAATTCAATATGAACCAAAAATTAATTATACAAAAATACTTTATATTAATAACATCATCCAAAAGCACTTGTATGTAACAATTATATATATCCAACCAAAGTAATTTAGAAGACAAATTCCAACAACCAAGAGCAAATGTTTCAAATTTTACAAGCGAATGTCTCCTCCCATATTCTCAATAAAATTCTAGTACATGAAGTCCCATTGTCAACAAATACCCAGCAAAACTCCCAAGTCATGCAATTTCTTTCAACCCGCATGTGCAACAACAATTGAATGTACAATCAACTTGTCTTTCACCAATTATGATACACAAGTAATAAAAATGTTTGTGTATAGTTTCAAAATTATACTAACCATATTTTGCTATATGACAAATGCAGCATAAGGAAAGTAAAAGAGAAGAAATAAATATCAGTTTCCAGCACAAGTAATTATTAAATGTAATTATCCTCATAATATAGAATTACACATCTCCAAGAAGTATTGTATATCCAAAAATATTTTATGAATTTTGCAAGTTTCATGTCATCCAATAATAATGAAATTTTTATTAATTTTTCCTAAAATAAGCATAAATTCAAAATTTCCAAGCACGAGCTGATCTTTTTATTAAAAAGAAAAGAGACTCTCGCGCAAATTTTATAACACATATGCCTGATAAGAACATTGGCAATTCATCACAATAACGACAGCATAATATTTTAGTGTGGCTTTTGTATACATGCATACTGAATTTATGTCACATAAATAGCAAGTAGAGACTGAAACTGAAACTCACAACAATCTCGGGAAGACCAGTAGTCCAAGAAATGAGACAGTGCACGATGCCAACAAGAAGATGTACAACAGATACAAAGCTGCAGAAAAGTGAAAACTTCTCTTTTAATTATGAAGGGGATAGAGTTTTTTACTAAGGCAAGTTTAGGATAAAATAGGTAAGTGTAACAAAAGATTGTAGTCATCCACAGGGATATTGCATAAACATACTATGGATATGAGAAATAACTATAGACCTACTTGTTAAGTATGTTGAAGATGACAGTTAAGTATCCACACGGGAAAAAATGACTTAGAGATTAATTAAACTGATATAGGAACATTAAAGAAAGCTAAAACTATGCTTTATATAAATACAAAATTTATACATAAGGAATCAAGTGAAAGCAACTAAAAGTTTAAGTGCGTACTGCGTATTTAATTATATACAAAATAATTAAGAAAATAGTCTTCTAATGGCAAAATTATAATTAAGCAATCCCGAATTCCACCATGATTATTAAATTTTAATAGCTTACCACTTAAACAAAAAGAATCCAGTGACTAGTGCATGAGATTATCACCAAAGCTCTTTGATGGAACCTTTGCATATCTATAGTCCTATCAAAATTAGGTTGGTCCAAGTGGAAAAAAAAAGCCAAATCAATTATAATGATAGATCTTTTCAACCATTTTGATCCATTGGAGCCAAGTGATGAAAAATATCGAAGTCCCTGACAACCACAACTGCCACCAAATGGTGAATGAAAATAGAGGCTTTTTTAAGTACCTGAAATCATCATTTATTGGAGTCAAAAGATTAGGCTTTGAACCATCAGAATCTGCCTCAGGCCTCAACCGTTGAGGGTGAGGGAAGTTGAACTGCATTCAACTTCCCAACTGCTCCCAACCGTTGCTTATAAGTGACCATAAACCGTTGCTGTGCGTGTGTGTGGAATCATTGAATTCATTATTCGAAAAACAATAGTAGAGTGTGTGTCTGTGTGTGAACAAAAGACAGAGAAGCATTCTCCATCTTCTTCTCTCTTAATCAAGATCAAGATCAAGATCTTTGAACACCTCGTAAAAGGGTATCTATACTGTGAATTGAGGAAGATTTCCGCACGTGATTTCTTTTCGACCAGTGACGTGATTCAATACTTGTTTATTCTGCTGCATAATCTGATAAGGTAAGGATTCTTTGACTTCCTTATGATTTTTCCTTTATTGGTATCAGAGTCAAGTTGTGTTGGATTCGTGCATTGGTTGGTTTTAATATGAAAAGCATGAATTTTATTTTTTAATTTCTTATGGGATGCATGAAATTAGATGGCTATTGTTTTAAGTCTTCTGGAATGCTTGATTTGGATGGATATATTCTGGAATTGATGGAATTAAAACCGGTCTAGGGCGTAGATTGCATGAACCCTAAGAGATTATGAAACCCGTAGCTTCATATGATCATATCTTTTGATCTATAAAACCTAATGTTACGTGTAATATATCATTGAAACGATCTTTTCGAGTGCTTTCCAACGATATGTGATTTGTTAAGAACGGACTTAAGACGAGAAAGATTTAGCCAAAATACGATTCTAGTCGAATTAGGGTTTAGAAACCCTAATTTGGATAAGACGATGAACAGTGCCGAAATCAGTTTTTTGACGATTTCGACTTATTCCCACCTCTGTTTGAAAATCTAAGGGCACTGTTCACTTCAGAATGGAAAATTGAGTCGGACGGTACTGGACCCGACATCATCGAATTTCCACAAGGTCGGGCGTGGGTCCCACGCGCCATCTGTGCATGTGAAACGTCTATAACGCGTGTGACTGTAGCATGCAGAGATCTCGTGCGTGCACTGTAGTGATACTGTAGGTGCACTGTATCATACTGTAGCACACGTGCGGTATGTGTCCAGATTTGTTAATTTTACATATTTTGATATCCGGGACTCCGATTTGGGGGCCGTTTGCGTCGTTTGATCCGAAATTTAATTTTCTACATTTTTATTATAAAATAATTATTTTTAATTATTTCTTGATTTTTAAATAAAATTTTGGATCGAACATATATAGTCTCACGGATGAGCATTATATGTTAATAAATATTTCGCTCTAGTGGGAGCTTGAAATATTTTTTCATGGGAATTGGCTGAAATTTAATCTCGTATTTAGTCGTTTGTTAACGATCACTAATAAGAACATTATGCCTTTTGTCCTTGATGCCTCCCGTTAGAAAGTTGTGGACTAAGGAAGACGGGTTTATGACATATAGAGCATGGGTTGCACCTATTGATATATGCAGATAAATGATAATTTATCTTTTGAAGAACTTGTGAAGAAAATGAAGGATTATAAGATGGACACAAACCATTCTATGTGTATAAATTTAAAAGATATAGACGAGGTCTTCAACAGAATAAATTATGAAAAAGCAAACTCCGAGTATGCAGATTGAGAAAAATGCGCTTTATATATGTTGAAGTGTGAAATTGAGCTAATGGAAGAGCGCCATCTTGTTTCAAAGATGATGATCATACGCTTGTCTTCAAGGCTCACGCATTAGAGGAGATTGAGAAAAATGCGTATTATATGTTGAAGTGTGAAATTGAGCTAATGGAAGAGCGCCATCTTGTTTCAAAGATGAGGCGAACCTCAGTGCTCAACATTCGCACGAACCTTCAAAATGGAAGACAAGCTAGTCGCCTTAGTAGAGGGTAAAAGTTATGGTATAAGAAAACCATAAACAAGATCATCAAGAAGGAACAATTGTTTTTATTTTGTTGGTTGAGCTATGTGTTGCTATGACTTTATTAATATATTCTATATTAGTTGTTGCTCGACTCTATATACTTATTTATACTATCTCATAAATTGTTCCGTTGAGTGGGAGTTCTAATTAAATTAAATTTAATGAATTCATAATTAGAACTGATACTTTTGCGCATTAAAATCGAATTAATGGTGAATATAATAAAGAGAATTGGATGATGATTGGAAGCCTCGACAACCTTTTGATTCCATTCCCGATATTAATTTGTCATGTTTTTTGGTTTGCGTTTGCGGCAAAATTAATTGTTGGTGTGTAATTATTAATTATGCCTTTAGTAATTGTATTTTGAATTGTCTCTGTGTTAAATCATAGTTGAGATGGCCTCTGTATCAAAGAACATTGTACCTGAGCTGAACAAGGGTGAGAAACTGAATGGTGACAATTAGATATTTGGCACCGTAAAATTCAGTACATCCTTGAAGAGCAAGAGACTCTAGAAGCTCTTAACAACACCTTAGCTGAACTTGAGCAAGGAAATACTGCTCAACATAGGAGGGATCTTAAGGCCTATCAGGCTTGGAAAAAGAAGAATAGCAATGCTAGCATAACGTTATTGAGCAGCATGCAAGATGATCTCATGTGTGAGTATAAGACTGCTCAAGAGATGTGGCTCACTCTGAAAGACAAGTTTAGTGGTATATCGACTACTAAACTGAGAAGACTTACAATAAAATTGGACTCTTATTGGAAGCGCCCGAATCATACTATGAGGCAGCATCTGAAAGAGATGTCGAACATGGTTCGTGAGCTTAAGTCTGCTGGACATGTTCTTACTGATTCCTGGGAACACATGAAGGTGAATATGACTCACAATAAGAATATCAGAACTTTTAAAGATATTGAACATCACCTAGAGCTGGAAGTAGAGCGCCTTGAGGCAGCTAAGCTTTCTGATAGTGTTTTGTGGCTAAGTCAAGCTCACGTAAAGCTTGGGGCTTTAAGCGTAAGAGGGGCCACAAGTATAACAAGAAGGATAAAGGATCTAATCCTAATCAGAAGAAGCCAAATGCTAAAAAGCACCCAAGGGGTAGGTGTGTTGGCAAGAAAATGGACAAATCCAAAGTGAGATGCTACAACTGTAGTAAGCTAGGTCACTTCGCTCATGAATGCACTGAGCCGAAAAAGGTGAGATCCAACTCTACTATGTTAAATTATGCTTTAGTTACCAGTTTTACACTTCTAACCGAATCTCATCCTGTGTGGATTGTAGACTCATGAGCAATAGACCATATAGCTCGTGATAGAGATGCATTTGTGGAGTATCGTCGAATCAGTTAGGGGAGTAGATGGATATACGTGGGCAACAACTCTAGAGTTGAGGCAAAAGGAATAGGCACCTACAAATTGACTTTACGTGGCGGATGTGTTCCTTTGTTACACGATGTCCTGTATGCACCGGAGATTCGATGAAACTTGATTTTTGCACCTGTTCTTCTTGAATTACGATACACTTAAATTTTTATGGTGTTTGTTTAGAAATCTTCTTAAATTCAGTCCTTATTGGAACTGGGCATTTGATTAATGGTTTTATTATATTGGATACAATACTTGATGGTTCAAGTTATGATAATAGTTATTTTTCTTACGTTATTTCTTCTAGTAATAATTAGATAGATGCCATCACTTGGCATGTTAGACAACAATGTTAAAGCTCTTAGGACAGATCGAGGATGTGAATACCTTTTGGAATAGTTCAAGGAATTGTGTAATGAGAAAGGGATAAAAAGACAGCTGACTATTCCTAGAACTCCGCAACAAAATGGTGTTAACTGTTGCCTATCTACTTAACTGAATTCCCTCAAAATCAGTTAGTTCCACCCCATATGAGTTATGGACGGGTAGAAAACCTGACCTATCTTATCTGCGGCCATGGGGATCTATAGCCTTTGTTCACAACCCAACTCATAAGTTTAGAAAACTGGGAGCTAGGGGTAAAAAGTGTATCTTCATTAGATACTTAGAACACTTTAAAGGATATGTGTTCATTGGTGAACAAGTAAGTGGAACTGTGTCTAAACTGGAATCACGAGATGTCAGTTTTATAGAAACTGAATTTCCTAGCATTGGAGAAGTTGATAAAGATTTTCAATTCTATGAATTACTTCTAATGTCGATGTTGGTGTTAGTATAGATCCTTTAGGGATTGCCATTTTGAGAATGAGTGAGACACCAGACACTTTGATTCGAGTTTGGGAATCAACTCGGAAGAGCAATCATATGCCAATTCCTCGTCGTCGCTTTGAGATTAAGGGAGAGGCTTTTATGATTACTTCACACGATGGTGATGAGGCAAACACTTATAACGAGGCTCTCACATCATCTGCTAGGGATTTGTGGATGAAAGCAATGGGTGAAGAGATGGAGTCTCTGAAAATCAATCAGGTCTGGGACTTGGTTGATCTTCCGCCTAACTATAAAGCTATCGGAAACAAATAGGTTCTCTGGATAAAGCGTAAGGCGTATGGGACAATCGAGAGATATAAAGCAAGATTAGTCGCTAAAGGCTATACCCAACAGGAGGGTGTAGACTATGAAGAGACCTCTTCTCCTGTGGTAAGGTTTGGTTCTATACGATTAATCTTGGCTATCGTTGCACATCTAGATCTTGAATTACATCAAATAGATGTAAAAACTACATTTCTCAATGGAGAACTAGATGAAGAAGTTTATATGGAACAACCAGAAGGTTTTGTCGTTAAAAGCTAAGAGCACAAAGTATGGAAGCTCAAAAGATCTATCTATGGCCTTAAACAATCTTCTAGACAATGGAACCTCAAATTTCATCAAGCTGTAATTTCTTATGGCTTCAAGATGGTTGAGGAAGACCATTGTGTGTACATTAAGAGGTCTAAAGATGATTTTGCGATATTATCTTTGTATGTGGACGATATATTGTTGGCTGCGAACAGTAAAGAGTTTGTCAAAACTGTCAAAGATTGGCTATACTTAAATTTTGACATGAAAGATATGGCGAAGCAGCTTATGTCCTAGGAGTCAAAATTTTTAGGGGTCGTTCAAGGAAACTTCTGGCACTGATTGTATGATTCAATATGGCTGATTGTAAGCTAATGGATACCGCAATAGCCAAAGGACAATCTTTTAGTCTCGATATGTGTCCTAAGACTCTTCAAGAAAAGAAAAGAATGGCTAGAGTTCCTTATGTAAATGCCATTGGAAGTCTCATGTATGCCATAATGTGTACAAGGCCTGATATCAGTTATGCTGTAGGACTGGTGAGTAGATACCAGTCAAATCTTGGACAGAAGCATTGGAGTGCTGTCAAAAGGATTTTGGCATATCTCAAAGGCACTGCAGATTATTCCTTATGCTATCAAGGAGGTGGTTTGTGAATTGTTAGATATTCAGATGATGATTGGGATGGCGATCTGGATGAGCGCAAATCGACCTCAGGATATGCATTCTTGCTAAACAGAGGAGCAATTACATAGAGTAGCAAGAAACAAACATGCACGGCTTGATCGACAATGAAAGTCGAATATATTGCATGTTCTACAGCAGTGCAAGAAGCTGTATGGCTTAAAAGATTTGTTGAAGACTTAAAGATTAATGTTAGCGCCACTAGTCCAGTAACTGTCTATTGTGACAGTCAGGCTGTTATCTCTTTCTCTAAGGACACTAAATACCACAGCAAGTCGAAACACATTGAGACTAAATACAATTTTATCAGAGACATTTTGGCGAAGAAGGAAGTAGCCATACTATATATATCTACGCATAGCATGATAGCTGATCCATTTACGAAAGCTGTAACACGGGATGTATTTGCCTCTCATGCTAGATCGTTGGGGCTACGTAGATTGTAAGCTTGCATTGTTAAGATGTTTTTTTATTTTGTGAACATCTTTGTTACATGACTTGTTTTGAAATGCAATGATATTCGTAGATTTCTTATGTCATTTTTAATTTAAAGAAAGGCATAATTACACACATATGAGAGTATGTCATCAGGTCATGACTGACTTTCTTACACGAACGGTCGCCTCAGTTGCTCTGGGAGCAAGCTGAGATGAGACAAGTATAATAATGAGACAATATATTTGTCTAAGAGCCAAAGAAAAAAGAGATATTCTATAAGTTTTGTCACCTTGACTAAAGTCAAATGAGGTCGTAAATGATATTTCTCGTGGACTGACTATGATGTACCCCACCATCATAGAGACCTGATTGAAGCCAGATGTGAGATCTTATTTTGACGCTAAAGAGAGCGTTCACTTTAAAAACTCAGATTAGGCACTGTAGAAAAGCGATTGGACTAAGATTTGTACAGTGAATTGGATTAATGTGACATACACCTTGAAATAGAAGATTCACTGTAACGCGTGTATCATACCGCGCGTGCTTTGTGACCGAAATGGAAAATAAGAGAATCTCTCTTCTTCCTCATTGTGTAAGTTCGATATGACTTTCAATAAGTCAATCTTGGTATTCCTATGACTATCAACTATGTTTCTGAGATTTCAGACTGGTGTCTGCTACTTTAGCATGTTATCTATGACCTTGACATGATTCGGTCTAAGAAACATGATTAGGAAAGCGACTATTCTGAATCGATGGACATGAGTGTGATAGGAAGATTTAATTTTTTCCTTTTATGTGAGTTACTGTCGACCAATTGTATAATCTATGTGAGTTATTACAATTGTGAATACATAAAGAGATTGGGCAATTTTGGCATACTGAGGGGATTTAGTATGCTTGAGTATTAAAGTGAATTAAATATGGGATACAATGAACATATGTTGAGTTCTCCTGCATATGATTGCAATTGAGATATCTCTTGCCTAGATTAGCGATTGAGATCTATCTTTGGCTCCCCAAATGGATTTTTGGATATGTTCATGGTCACACGGTATATTTGCCTGTATGATTGGTGATATGTGGTTGTTCATCGTTTCTTTGTTCACTGTTCTACTATTTCGATGTCGTCCCATCATGTGCGAGTGGGAGATGTTGAATGAGTGGACGTCTAAGATGGGCCGACCCGACCCGACCCGACCCCACAATGGTTGAGGGTAAGGGAAGTTGAACTGCATTCAACTTCCCAACCGCTCCCAACCGTTGCTTATAAGTGACCATAAACCGTTGCTGTGCGTGTGTGTGGAATCATTGAATTCATTATTCGAAAAACAATAGCAGAGTGTGTGTCTGTGTGTGAACAAAAGACAGAGAAGCATTCTCCATCTTCTTCTCTCTTAATCAAGATCAAGATCAAGATTTTTGAACAACTCATAAAAGGGCATCTATACTGTGAATTGAGGAGGATTTCTGTACGTTTCTTTCCGACCAATGACGTGATCCAATACTTGTTTATTCCGCTGCATAATCTGATAAGGTAAGGATTCTTTGACTTCCTTATGATTTTTCCTTCAATATAATAACTTGTAATCAACCTGAGAGAAAGAAAAATAAAATCAAAACTCACATGCATTTGCATTTATGCTACTCAAATTTACCCCACATGTATTTCATTTAACCCAATTAAAACACAATCAATTTTCTTCATGCAATTTCTACAACAAACTCATTTAATTTTTATGCATATCGAATCAATTTTTGCACCCAGTCAATTTCTGTACACCAACAAATTTTCTTTTTCTTTTTTTTTCTAAATTAGATTTAAGAAATGATACAAACTGAAACCGTGAAGAGTCGAGCTACCACTTATCATCAAGTGATCGAGATGTAAAGCCGATAAGTTAGATGGGACGACGCCGACGAGATGGAAGCTGCAACACTGACGAGATAGAAGCCATGACGTCGACGAGATGGAAGTTGTGAGCCTTTGGCACTGATTGGCATAACTGGAATGATGGTAGGTTATTGACTCACAGGCTGAAACACCTATGAGAGATTGTGTGTTGGTGAAGTGACGATGAGCCAGAGAGAGTTAGGAAGCTTAGGGTTTTTTTTTTTTTTTCTCTGTTTTTGACTTTGTGAGGATAAGATTGCGATGTGAGGCCTCCTTTATAATTTTATAAGATTTAGTTTTTTTATATTATTTTTCCATCTAAAACGCCCATTTTTGTTTTTATTTTTTAATAAATTTATAATTTAAAATATGGTCAAACATGGTCAAAATATATTTCTATCACAAAGTTCTTGATAGAAAAAATTTCTATCATTGTGTTATCATACATATTTGATAGATAATAATTCTATCATAAGTCTATCATTAATCTTTTGATAGATAGAAATTCTATCACGAGTCCATCAAATTTTTATGATATTAAGAAATCTGTCGTAAAGTGGCTGTTATCTATTGTCAGTTTTCTTGTAGTGAAAAAAATTCTTAATTCGGAGGATCACAAAGTAAATTATAATTCATATAAAATTATAAAAATCATACAAACCAAAATTGATTAAACATATATATACGAAACGGTTATGCCAATTTTCTTGTAAGTTCTATAAAGTTCACAATAATAATTTATGCATGTTTGACATTTGTTGCAGATTCTTTATAATTGCATGCCATTTGTAACTATAAATAGTATATGTCATAAAAAAATTATCTTAAAGGTCCACATAAATGCTCTACAATAAAAAACAGTACTTACTTAAATATAGAATTCTCTCTCTCATAATTTCACATAGTGTAGTTGATACTTTTGTCCTTCGATATAACTTTTCTTATATTAATGTATATGTCATCTAAAGGCTACAATAGCTTCCCATTTGAAGCTTTATATTGTAAATTCTCATTTACATTAAGTATAAAATCCTTAGTTGATGTAGGATGGTTGCATGTGGTGAGTGGGGTACCTTCCGGAGGGCATAACTTGCACTACATGTGTCCGTTTTCGGCGTATAATTTATCATTTCGAAGCTTGTGACGAGACGAACAAAATCCAGATAGAATTTTGCCATTGTGGTGCTAAGTCGAGCCAAAATTCTATTTCTTTCTTGGTCATTTTTTAGTTTTAAGTTTTTTTCCTATTTTTCTTGATTCTTCTATAATTTATATCATTGTTTCTAGATATTAGAGTTGGATTCCATTTCTTTTTCTTTTCTTATTTCGGATAGGAGAATTTTATTATAGAATAATATTTCGAATTTGCCTATTTTAGTAAATTCGTGATATTTAGGGTTATAAAAGGGGATCAAAACCTTAGTTTTATTCATTCAGACTTTTCAATAAAATTATCATTATTCAGAAATGTTTGTTTCTTCTATCACCAACCCTTTTACGTTTCCGTTTCGTGATTAATTATATATCAACATTGGTAAAACTTCCCATACTTTTAAAAAAATATATAGATATATTAAAAAAATTGTAAAACTTATAAGAAGGTTGGACAATTTTAACTTAATTGGATCTGATTCTTTCGATTATATTATTTTCTACTATATTTTTTTAATTGTAAATTCTTTCAATTATATGTCATTTGTCATCCGTAATGACTTTTGAAAACGTTCTAGAACACAAAGTGTATTATTATTCAAATAAAGGTGTAAAAATCATGTATAACAAAACTGATACAAACCTTTATATATATATATATGTGTGTGTGTGTGTGTGTGTTAGGCTATTTGAGCATCTCGTAAACTTTTTATAGTAAAGTTTATAACAATAATTTATGCATGTGTTCCATTTATTGTTGATTCTTTCTAGAGAAATAATCACTCGTATACCCTTAAGATACGCTTTTATTAAACATACAACACTTTAGTTTCAATGTGTATCAGTTGTCCACTCTAAGTTGACAAAATATGTCTACCGTCCACTAAACCGTTAGCTATTGTTTTAAAGTTAACGGAATTGTAGTAAATTGATGATTTTGCCCTTGAAACTCAAATTAAGGGAAAGGAAAATTATCACTTGTATACCCTTTAATTGTCATATTATCACTTGTATATCCTTAAATTATCACTTGGATCCCTCATTTTCATATGAAAAGACCAGGTTACCCCTTAGATGTCATCACATTTAAACAGTAACTAACGGTTTAGTGGATGACATATACATTTTGTCAACTTAGGGTAAATGACTGATACACCCTGAAATTGTTGTAGTATGCTTGATAATGGAGTAAATTAAGGGTATCTAAGTGATAACATCCCTTCTTTCTAGTTGTGTGCCAACTATCACTATAAACATAGATGTCATAAAAAAGCTTATTTCTTAGGTCTACAGAGAACACTCTTGGTAGTTCTTTAGATAAATTATAAAAACAGTACATATCTAAGTTTGGAAAACCATTGCAACCACTTGCATGTTTAGGGTTTTAGTCTTTAACATAATCAATCACAATGCATAGATGAAGGTTAGCTCTCTTTATCTCTTATTTCAACTGTGTTCATTACTCATTAATAACAATTTTCTAATTTATAGCCTAAAAATTTGAACATATTTACGACTTATATATATATTAAAGGATCTGTTATATTTCATATATAATAGCGAGAATATATAAATAAATAAAGCATTTACAATTATTGAAACTGAGAACCTAAATTTGAACAAAAATATCTCCGTCTAGATGAAGAATAAATAAAAATATTATTTTCATTTTAACATACTTCTTCTGTTTTGGCTTACTTCATCATCATCATTCTCTCTCATTTCTTTGTAATTTTGATTGTTTAATTTTTTTATTAGAGTTAATAAATTATCTGTATACGTTGATCTTGTACTTGTTTATTTTAAAAGAAGTGTGCTAATTTTCCTTTATGACTTTTTATCTTGTGACTGTTCTGTTTTTGTTCTTCATTCTTTCTGGGTTACTGTTTCTGTGTTTGTTTCTTGATCTTCGATGAAGATTTAGATTTCTTTGTTCATTGGGCTCTGCTTAAACAACAAATAAACCACGTAAAACATAAACTATTGAATGAAGAGCTTCATCTTATTTAAACATTTTCTTTTACTTAATTCATGCTTTGATCAGTAGATTTCACACTTGAAAATCTGTTTGTAGAAATTGAAAACCTAGACAAAATGAAAAACAAAGTTCCATACAATCAAAACAGAAGCACTTTTGGTTTTTTGTTTTTGAACTCCATTTCCAAATTGTTGGATGGGTGGGTGCCCAAGATGGGCCGACCCGACCTAACCCGCCCCGCACATGGTAACCATTTGGTGGTACCATGCACGTTTGGGAGAGAGGGAAGTTGCTATGTGTTCAATTAACTTCCCAACTGCTCCCAACTGCCATTATATAATGGCTTCAAAAACCGCTTGCTGTGGGTGTGTGTGTAAATTGAATTTGATTAAGAATACAGAGAGCTTGTGTGTGAACAAAGACAGAGAAGCTTCATCCTCTTCTCTTCTTCATCAAGATTGAACTTTGACCAACTCATAATAGGGCATTATCTACTGTGAATTGAGGAGGATTTCTGCATGTGATTTCTTTCCGACCAGTGACGTGATTCAATACTTGTTTATTCCACTGCATAATCTGATAAGGCTTGACTTTCATATGATTTCTTTTCCTTCATTGGTATAAGAGCCTGAATGTGTTGGATTCGTGCATTGGTTGGTTTTAATATGAAAAGCATGATTTTTATTTTTTAATTTCTTATGGGATGCATGAAATTAGATGGCTGTTGTTTTAAGTCTTCTGGAATGTTTGATTTGGATGGATATATTCTGGAATTGATGGAATTAAAACTGGCCTAGGGCATAGATTGCATGAACCCTAAGAGATTATAGAACCTGTAGCTTCATATGATCATATTTTTTGATTTATAAAATCTGACATTATGTATAATATATCATTGGAAATATTTTTTCGAGATCTTTCCAATGATATGTGATTTATTAAAAACGAACTTAAAACGAGAAAGTTATGGCCAAAATACGATTCTGGTCGAATTAGGGTTTAGAAACCCTAATTTAGAGAAGACGAAGAACAGTGCCGGAATCAGTTTTTTGATGATTCCGGCTCATTTTGACCTTCGTTTTAAAATCCGAGGGTACCGTTGGCTTCATAATGAAAAATGGAGTTGGATGGTGCTGGAACCAATGTACAGGAGCGGCACAAGGCCGTACGTGGGTCCCACTCACCGGTTATGTGTGTGGGATACTTGTAGTGCATGTGAACTGTAGCATGTAGCGAACCTGTACGTACACGGTAGCAATACTATGCGCGCACTATAGAGTACTGTAGCACACATAGGGTATGCATCAGATTTGTAATTTTTTCATATTATGCTATCTGGGACTCCAATTTGGGCGCCGTTTGATCCGAAATTTAATTTTCTACATATTTTTTATTTAAAATAATTTTTTAATTATTTTTTGATTTTTTATTGAAATAAAATTTTTGGATCAAATATAAATAGTCTCACGGATGAGCATTATATGTTAATAAATATTTCGCTCTAGTGGGAGCTTGAAATATTTTTTCATGGGAATTGGCTAAAATTTAAATCTCATATTTAGTCGTTTATTAACGATCACTAATAAGTACATTATGTCTTTTGTCCTAGATGCCTCCTGTTAGAAAATTATGGACAAAAGAAGACGGGCTAATGACATATAGAGCTTGGATTTCAAATATTGACTTAATAGAGAGTAATTATGACTTATCCTTTGAAGAACTTGTGAAGAAAATGGAGAATTATAAGATGGACCCTGATCGTTCTATGTGTGTGAATATAGAAGATTTATATGAGGTCTTTAGCAGGCTAATGTATGGAAAAGCAGGCATTGAGTATGCAGATTGGGATTATTATCAACGGGTCCTTATAAATTCTTTACCCGATGATGATCATACGCTTGTCTTTAAGGCTCGCATATTGAAGGAGATTGAGAATCTCTCAAGCAATAAATATTATATACTGAGGTGTGAAATTGAACTGATGGAGGAGCGCGTCTTGCTTCAAAGATGAGGCGAACCCCAGTACTTAGCATTCACACGAGCCTTCGAAATGAGAGACAAGCTAATTGCCTTGGTAGAGGGCAGAAGTTATGGTATGAGAAAACCATAAACATGATCATCAAGAAGGAACGATTGTTTTTATATGGAGATACACTTGAGTATAAGTTGGATGAAAGAGTCTCGAGCAACAAAGAATATTTTAAGAACATGTAAAATATTTTATGTGTTAGTCTATCCATGTTAGGTTATTCATTTGTTTGTTCATAATGATTGTTTTTATTTTGTTAGTTGAACTATGTGTTGTTATGACTTCATTAATGTAATTTTACATTAGTTGTTGCTCGACTCTACGTACTCATTTATGGTATCTCATGAATTGTTCCATTGAGTGGAGTTCTAATTAAATTGAATTTAATGAATTCATAATTAGAACTGATAATTTTGCGCATTATAATCGAATTAATGGTGAATATAATAAAAGGAATTGGATGATGATTGGAAGCCTCGACGATCTTTTGATTTCATTCTCGATATTAATTCGTCATGTTTTTTTGGTTTGCATTTGCTACAAAATTAATTGTTGGTGTTTAATTATTAATTATGCCTTTAGTAATTGTATTTTGAATTGTCTATGTGTTAAATCATAGTTGAGATGGTCTTTGCATCTAAGAACATTATAGCTAAGCTGAACAAGGGTGAGAAACTGAATGGTGACAATTACGATATTTGGCACCGCAAAATTCAGTACATCCTTGAAGAGCAAGAGACTCTAGAAGCTCTTAACATCACTTTAGCTGAGCCTAAGGCAATACTGCTCAACACAGGAGGGATCTTGAGGCCGATCAGGCCTAAAAAAAGAAGAATAACAATGCTCGCATAACATTGCTGAGTAGTATGTAAGATGACCTCATGTGTGAGTATGAGAAGTATGAGACTGCTCAAGAGATGTGGCTCGCTCTGAAAGACAAGTTTGGTCGTACCTCGACTACTAAACTTAGAAGGCTTACGATAAAATTTGACTCTTATTGGAAGCGCCCGAATCATACTATGAGACAGCATTTGAGGGAGATGTCAAACATGGTTCGTGAGCTTAAGTCTGCTGGACATGTTCTGACTGATGAACAATAAGTCCAGGCAGTGATAAGATCTTTACCCGATACTTGGGAACACATGAAGGTGGATATGACTCACAATGAAAATATCAGAACTTTTAAAGATATTGAGCATCACCTAGAGCTGGAAATAGAGCCCCTTGAGGCAGCTAAGCTTTCTGATAGTGTTTTCATAGCCGAGTCAAGCTCGCACAAAGCTTTAGGCTTTAAGCGCAAGAGGGGCCACAAGTATAACTAGAAGGGTAAAGGATTTGATCCTGATCAGAAGAAGCCAAATGGTAAAAAGCGCCTAAGGGGTAGGCGTGCTGGCAAGAAAAAGGATAAATCCAAAGTGAGATGCTACAACTGTAGCAAGCTGGGTCGCTTTGCTCGTGAATGCATTGAGCCAAAAAAGGTGAAACCCAACTCCACTTTGTTGAATTATGCTTTAGTTACGAGTTCTGTACTCCTAACCGAATCTCATCCTTTGTGGACTATAGTCTCAGGAGCAACAAACCATATAGCTCGTGATAGAGATGCATTTGTGGACTATCGTTGGATCAGTCAGAGGAGTAGATGGATACACTTGGGCAACAGCTCTAGAGTTGAGGCAAAAGGAATAGGCACCTGCAAATTGACTTTGCGTGGTGGACGTGTTCTTTTGTTACACGATGTTCTGTATGCACCGAAGATTCGACGAAACTTGATTTCTGTCCCTGTCCTTCTTGAATTAGGATATCACTTAAATTTTCATGGTGTTTGTTTAGAGATCTTCTTAATTTCAGTCCTTATTGGAACTGGGCTTTTGATTAATGGTTTTATTGTATTGGATACAATACTTGATGGTTTAAGTTATGACAATAGTTGTTTTTCTTATGTTACTTCTTCTAGTAATAACGAGATACATGCCATCACTTGGCATACTAGATTTGGTCATATAAGGCAAGATAGAATGCATAAACTTGCGAAAGAGGGCATGTTGGGCCCACTCACCAAGGTTGTGTTGCTTATATGTGAAAATTGTCTAGCTGGAAAAACAACTAGAAAACTATTTAGCAAAGGAATTAGAGCCAAAAAACTATTGCAGTTAATCTACTTTGACATCTGTGGTCCAGTGAATGTAAGGGCTAAACATGGAGCCTCATATTTATTACATTCATTGATGATTATTCACGTTTCGGTCATCTCTACTTGATTTCTCATAAATCAGAAGCATTAGATTACTTTAGATTATATTTAAATATGGTAGAGAATCAACTAGACAACAATGTTAAAGCTCTTAGGACAGACCGAGGACGTGAATACCTTTCGGAACAGTTCAAGGAACTGTGTAATGAGAAAGGGATAAAAAGACAGCTGACTATTCCTGGAACTCCGCAACAAAATGGTGTAGCGGAAAGAAGGAATAGAACTTTGTTGAAATGGTTAGGTCAATGATGGCACAAGCAAATCTTCCAATATCCTATTGGGGAGATGCTTTGTTAACTGGTGCTTATCTACTTAACCGAGTTCTTTCAAAATCAGTTAGTTCCACCCCATATGAGTTATGGACGGGTAGAAAACCTGACCTACTTCATCTGCGGCCGTGGGGGTCTGCAGCTTATGTTTAAAACCCTACTCATAAGTTTGGAAAATTGGGAGCAAGGGGTAAAAAGTGTATCTTTATTAGATACTCAGAACACTCTAAAGGATATGTGTTCATTGGTGAACTAGCAAGTGGAACTGTGTCTGAACTAGAATCACGAGATGCCAGTTTTCTAGAAAATGAATTTCCTAGCACTGGAGAAGTTGATAAGGATTTTCAATTCTATGAATTGGAAGATAGAAATGAGATTATCACTTCTAATGTCGGTGTTGGTGTTAGTACGAATCCTTTAGGGATTGCCACTCTGAGAATGAGTGAGAAACCAGACACTTTGATTTGAGTTTAGGAATCAACTCGGAAGAGTAATCGTAGGCCAATTCCTCATCGTCGCTTTGAGATTGAGGGAGAGGCTTTTATGATTGCTTCATACGATGGTGATAAGCCAAACACTTATAACGAGGCTTTCACATCATCTACTAGGGATTTGTGGATGAAAGCAATGAATGAAAAGATAGAGTCTATGAAAATCAATAGGTCTGGGGCTTGGTTGATCTTCCGCTTAACCGTAAAGCTATCGGAAACAAATGGGTTCTCCGAATAAAACGTAAGGTAGATGGGACAATCGAGAGATATAAAACAAGATTAGTCGCTAAAGGATATACCCAACAGGAGGGTGTAAACTATGAAGAGACCTTTTCTCCTGTAGGAAGGTTTGCTTCTATACAATTAATCTTGGCTATCATTGTACATCTAGACCTTGAATTACATCAAATTGATGTAAAAACTGCATTTCTCAATGGAGAACTAGAGGAAGAAATTTATATGAAATAACCACAAGGTTTTGTTGTTAAAGGCCAAGAGCGCAAAGTATGTAAGCTCAAAAGATCTATCAATGGCCTTAAACAATCCTCTGGACAATGGAACCTCAAATTTCATCAAGCCATAATTTCTTATGGCTTCAAGAAGGTTGAGGAAGACTAATGTGTGTACATTACGGGGTTTAAAGACGATTGCAATATTGTCTTTGTATGTGGACGATATACTATTGGATGTGAACAGTAAAGAGTTTGTCAAAACTGTCAAAGATTGGCTATACTCAAATTTTGACATAAAAGATATGGATGAAGCAGCTTATATCTTGGGAGTCAAAATTTTTAGGGATCGTTCAAGGAAACTTCTAGCATTGTCACAAGAGCTTTACATTAAGAAGATCATTGAAAGATTCAATATGGCTGATTGTAAGCCAATGGATACCCCAATAGCCAAATGACAATCTCTTAGTCTCGATATGTGTCTTAAGACTCCTCAAGAAAAGGAAAGAATGGCTATAGTTCCTTATGCAAATGCCATTGGAAGTCTCATGTATGCCATGATGTGTACAAGCCCTGATATCAGTTATGCTGTAGGACTAGTGAGTAGATACCAGTTAAATCTTAGACAGAAGCATTGGAGTGCGATCAAGAGGATTTTGGCATATCTCAAAGGCACTGTAGATTATTCCTTATGCTATCAAGGAGGTAGTTTGCGAATTGTTAGATATTTAGATGCTGATTGGGATGGTGATCTGGATGAGCGCAAATCGACCTCATGATATGCATTCTTGCTAAACAGAGGAGCAATTACATGGAGTAGCAAGAAACAAACATGCACGGCTTTATCGACGATAGAAGCTGAATATATTGCATGTTCTGCAGCAGTGCAAGAAGCTGTGTGGCTTAAGAGATTTATTGAGGACTTAGAGATTAATATTAGTGCCACTAGTCCAGTAACTGTCTATTATGACAGTCAGGCTACTATCTCTTTCTCTAAAGATGCTAAATACTACAGCAAGTCGAAATACATTGAGACTAAATACAATTTTATAAGAGACATTTTGGTGAAGAAAGAAGTAGTCGTACAATATATATCTACGCATAACATGATAGCTGATCCACTTACGAAAGCTGTAACGAGGGATATATTCGCCTCTCATGCTATATCGTTGGGGCTACGTAGATTGCAATCTTGTATTGTTAAGATGTTTTTTTTTTTTTTTTTATTTTGTGAACATATTTGTTATATGACTTGTTTTGAAATGCAATGATATTCGTATATCTCTTATGTCATTTTAATTTAAAGAAAGGCATAATTACACACTTATGAGAGTATGTCGTCAGGTCATGACTGGCTTTCTTACACAAGCGGTCGTCTCAGTTGCTCTGGGAGCAAGCTGAGATGAGACAAGTAGAATATTGAGGCAATGTGTTTGTCTAAGAGCCAAAGAACAAAAAGATGAATATTCTACAACTTTTATCGCCTTGACTAGAGTCGAGATGAGGTCGTAAACGATATTTCTCGTGGACCGACTATGATGTACCCCACCATCATAGAGACTTGATTGAAGCCAGATGTGAGATCTTATTTTGACGCTAAAGAGAGCATTCACTTTAAAAACTCAGGTCAGGCGTTGTAAAAGAGCTACTGGACTAAGATATGTACAGTGAATTGGATTAATGAGACATACACTCTAAAATGGAAGATTCACTGTAACGCGTGTATCATACCACATGTGCTTTGTGACCAAAATGGAAAATGAGAGAATCTTCCATCTTCCTCATTGTGTAAGTTCCATATGACTTTCTATAAGTCAATCTTGGTATCCCTATGACCATCAACTATGTTTTTGAGATTTCAGGCTGGTGTCTGTTACTTTAGCATGTTATCTATGACCTTGACATAATTCGGTATATGAAACATGACTAGGAAAGCGACTATTCTGGATCGATGGACATGAGTGTGATAGGAAGATTTAATTTTTTTTTCTTTTATGTGATTCACTGGTCAACCAATTGTATAATTTATGTGAGATATTACAATTGTGAATACATAAAGAGATTGCGCAATTTTGGCATACCGAGGGGATTAAGTATGCTTGCGTATTAAAGTGAATTAAATCTGGGATACAATGAACATATGTTGAGTTCTCTTACATATGATTGCAATTGAGACATCTCTTGCCTGGGTTAGCAATTGAGATATGTATTTGGCTCCCCGAATGTGTTTTTGGATATGTTCATGGTCACACGATATATTTGTCTGTATGATTGGTGATATGTGGTTGTTCATTGTTTCTTTGTTCATTGCTCTACTATTTCAATGTCGTCCCATCATGTGCGAGTGGGAGATGTTGGACGGGTGGGCGCCCAAGATATTCCCGAATTTTCAATTCAGACGTTGCATCTTTTCAATAAATCCAAAAACTAAAGAATATTCTCGAATTTTCCTACCTGTTTCATGTTTGACGTCAATGTTGCTGGTTTAACGTTGTTAGTTGCATGTTGCATGTGTTACCTAACTCATTGCATGTTTCACCTCAAGTGTTACATGTTTTACGTCTAATATTGCATGTCTCGAATAATGATAAAATATATAATTTTTCCTACCCATTTCATGTTTGAGGTCTATGTTGCATGTTTGATGTTAATTATTGAATATTTGACGTCAGATGTTGCATGTTTTGAATAAAGCCAAAATCTTGGAAATATTCCCGAATATTCCCATCCGTTTTATGTTTAACGTGTGTGTTGCATGTTTAAAGTATATAGTTGCATGTTTCACGTGTAATGTTGCATGTTTTAAGTAGCTTGTTCCATGTTTCACCTCAAGTGTTACATGTTTAACGTATGATGTTGCATATTTTGAATAATGACAAAATACATACACTACAAGAAAATTGGTAATAGATGACAGATAATTTGTAATAGATTCATGATAAAATGACTTATATCATAAATTTATGACAGAATCGTGATAGAATTTCAGTTCTATCAAGGATTAATGATAGATTCGTGATAGAATTATCGTCTATCAATAATTTATAATAGATTCGTGATAGAAATTTGTTATATCAAGAAATTGGGATAGAAATATTATTTTGACCACCAAATTTTAATGTATTATTGTATTAAAAAAAATCAAAAAGGTGATTTTAGGATAACTAATAATTTTAAAATTTAAATTAGAAATATATAAAAGGTTGAAACGCTGCCGTTTAGATTGTTTTCCTAAAATACAAAATTTTTTTCTTAGTGAAGACATTCACTCATCACTTAACTTAACAGAAGCCATTACTTTCGGCCTCACCCTTTCATCTTTAGAAAGTGTAGACATTCACGTTCAAACCACCACTTTGCCGCCGTTTGAACCCTCACTCTCGATTAGCCTCATTTCAATGTCTTATTGCCTCTCATTTCTTAACCATGGAAACCCTAAATTTTTGTAATCCTTTTGAAAACCCTCCCTGCCACCGCGCCGGAGAAACACAAGCCAACCAAACAAATCAAATTCAGTCAATTCTCTTTAGTATTATTACAGGTCTGTTTGTTAGGTCTATCTATCTAATCTTTAGTTAATCAAATTTTAATTACTTTTAAATCACTCTCTCTCTCTATACACACACCGATATATATATATATTTTATTTCGATTTTATATTGTAGTCATTAATCCCCAATTTTCGTGGCGTGATTTATAGCGAAGCGATGTCTATGGTGTTTGGGAGCAGTATCTTTGATTGGAACATTACATGGGTAATACCCTGAAGCGGTCATAAACAGCCAATCAGGTATCAATTTTATTTTGAACAAGAGCAGTTGTGCTAGCTATTGAAATGATCTATGGTGTAGAGTTCAAGATTGAATTTTGTCAATGGTTGTACAAAATAGACTGTAGATTTTAGTTATATGTTTATGAAAAATAACAACTATATTTATTATTAGAGGTTCTGGGGTTTGAGTCTTGATTGCATAATGTTTGCTCTTAATTTTTAGAATTTTTCTACTCTTGAAGCTTCGTCTGTGGTACTTTTCAATTTTTCTGTAGAATTTTTAGAATTTTTCTGCTCTTGTTCTTGTGTTGTGAATAATCATAATAATTAATAAAATAACCAGAGCTAGAGGCAAACAGAGATTGATTTGCTTAATTAATATCTACAGCTTAGCTGGTGAGCACTGCACTGGGGACTGATTGAACACGCAGTGGTCAAAAAGTTTTTCAAGCTGGTGGTAGTCGTACTAGGCTTGGCTTTACACACCGACCATTACCATTTGCATGTATATAGATACAGTGACAGTAGTGGATTTTATGATTTATAAGGATTATGTTCTTGTTTTTTCTTCTTTTTCCACCGGCATCGTGATCTTGAATTCTTGAATCTTGATCGTGTGTCCTTTTGATAATTGTATTCATCATACTTGACATTATTTACAAAAAAGGAAATATGCTGCCCACTGCCCATGGGACTTTAACGAAAAGGAGATTTGAAGTCTAGTCCAAGTCCTTAAGCTTAATACACTCAATCAGAGGCTATGACCCATTTGCCTTTCAAAAATTTCTTAAAAAAATATATGATCTCTAGAGGACTTGGGTAATGCTGATTCCAATTGCAATTTGAGCTAACATTCTAGAAATTTTATATCGTTTCCTGAATATATGTAAGCGTAATATATTTCAAGGGCACTAGTGATTTGAAGTTATTGTTTTAGAAAGAAGTTGTTTTAAAGAGGTGTTTGCTTGCTCGTTATTGGAACTTATGTGTTCAATACAGTAAATTAAATTTTCAAACTTGAAAAAATAATAATTTTCTGGGCTTTCTTTTCTTTTATCTTTGTTATTTGTATTTATAGGCCATATAATTAGCTTTAGCCAGTGATGATTAGGACATGATGAATTCAAATTCAGTTGCAATTGTACCTAACAAATGGCTTATATCAAACTTGAATATAACAAACCAGATAAAAGTGGATGATCAAATACTAGTTCATATATCTTTGCATTTCAGAATCAATTAAAAAAATATGTAAATGCAAGCTTCTTTGAGATTCTCTATTTTCTTGGCAGGTATCCATGCAGAGATTGCTAAAGCAAAGCATGATTACTGGTTTGCGCCTTTTCGATTTGAAATGGTACTTGCCGCTGGACAGAGAGCTAAAGAGGGGAACTTATCAGGTAAATACAGATACATGTATTTATTACTGTTGAAGACTTTGTGTCCTTTTCGGTTGCATTTGAAAACTAGATTTCGAATTGATATCAACCCCAATTCTTTGGCCCTTTTTTTTTCACTCTTTTATTTTGAGAGGCAGTGGGGGTAGAACTGACAAAATTCTGAATGCCTCAACTTGTTTTTTACCTAAGCCATAAAAGATAAGCCCAAAATCATTTTTATTAAATGCTGAGTGATATTTCCAGCAACCTGTCTCTACTTCCTCTAGTCTGTTGGCCTTTTCTTTGGACAGATAAAAAATCTAGTTACCCTAGAAAAGGTGAACCTTCTACATCATGTGCAAGTCCCATGGTTATAATAAGTTTCAGTCCACCATAAAGGTCCTATACTATATCGAATACTGGAAAATGATTCTTTTAGCTGACTCCAACAGGTTAAAGATTGCCAAGAGAACTCGGGTCAACTGAAATTCAATTGTGATTCATGAAAAGGATTTGGCCAATTGCTTCATCCTATTAAATACTCTTTCAACACCATAAGCCATGCATGCATAATCATATCCTTGCTTCTCTTTTCTTTATGTTTTTGCGACTCATTTGTATAATATGATTCCTTAGTTCTGATTGCTATTGTTATAAGTGTTGAGATTTCTGTTGATTTGGCTACGCTTCTATCAGTTGCATGCATGGTATTACTACATTATAAATTTCTCTGTCTCGGTTTGTTCATATTGATTTCATAACTTCGTTTTTGTAGTTCCTATTATATGAATGACTGTTATGTGTTCTTTGTGGTATATTGTTATTATTTTATTGGTGGTGACTAATAACCTTCTGTATATAGAAGGTTGTTGCATAATGTCACTGGACAGCAGACACTCATTTATGACTATTACCGTTATTAATTTTTTTAATTCATTATAACAACAATATGAATTTCTTGTTTGTAGGCTGCTCTTAGATTAGCACATCTGGATAGAGTATCTGAGCTCCTATCTCGTCAAGTTATGGAGCATCATGAAGTAATGGGTAAGTTCTTTTCATCAGATTTCCTCTACTTCTCTTAAAATTTTTATTTGGTATTTTTTCTTTGTTTATATTCACATGTACATTATTAGAATCTTTAATGCGATAATTAGTCTTTTGTTGCTTGTGTGATATGGTTTAACTTTTAAACTATTATTTTATTTGTTAAGGTTTTAGTTGCCTAAATAATTAAACTAAACAAAGACTTGCAGGTGCAATTGCAGGAATTTATATCTTTTAATGCTTACTTTTTTTTATTTGTTGGGGGGGTGTGGGATGTGGATTTTTGGTTTAACTGTGATTTTAGCTGGCATTAGTAAGATATTTGAAATGCATTTATCTTATTTTTGAAGTGGATACTAATACTTGCTCTTGGCCAGTGAAGGGGATGAATTTAGTCGGGGAATTGGAAAAGGACTTGAAGGTTGTAAATGACATTGGGTTGGAGTGTTGGAGTATGGCTGTTAGTATTGCCGCTAGAAGAGGCTATTGCTGCTGGAAGTCAAGCTTGAAGTCTTGCTGCTGGAATATTTTCATTAATCTTTGGAAGTTTTGTTTGGTAACTTGGCTTGGTGGCTGGAATGCTAATTGTTTTTCTTGGAGTTTAATTAGAATTTAACTGTGTTGATTTATATTTGGGATTTTTTTTTAATTTACGATGTTTTATTATGTATTCATGGTGATTACATTGGATACTAGATGTATTTCTTTTGAAATTAATTTGTTGGATTAAATGGATGTTAATTAATATTATTTGTTTTTAGTTTTTTGACCATATTCATTTTATTAATTAATTAAATCTATAAATAGGAATTCATTAATAAATTATAATTATAATATATATTTTTTTAAAAAAATATAACTCTATGACGGGAAATAGGCATGATAAAGTTTGTCACAACAAATTTCCCGCCAAAATTGAATAATAAATTAACAAATGAAAATTGAAATCCCGCCAAAAAATTAAAAAAAAGGTACGAAAATTTAATTAAATTTTAACTTTAATTTGATTATATTTTTACATTAAAATATTGTGTGACGGATATATGACTATGAAATTTTATCATAAATTAATGATAGAAAATATTCTGTCATAAATTAATGACATGTACATAAATGATGGATAAATTATCTGTCATGAATCCTCTTTTATGACAGTTATTTCCGTCATCCATTGCTTGTTTTTTTATAGTGATAAAAATTTTCCTCCCATTTCATGTTTGAGATCTGTGTTGCATATTCGATGTCGGTTTTTCATTGTTTCACGTATGATATTGCATGTTTAGCGTCAAAGATTGCATGTCTTGAATAAAGTAAAATATTTTAAAATTTTCCCGCTCGTTTCATGCTAATGTCCTTGTTCTATGTTTGTGCTGAGTTGTAGAATTTGTTCCATTACTTGTTGCATTTTTCTTTGTGTTAATGTTTAACCCCTTCCTAAATGCACCTAATAGACCGAAGATATTTACTAACTCTTAGGTGCTACGTGGTTCGAACAAAGGGGAGTAGAAGTGATATACAAGGAGAGGTTCAAATTTTTACTAACAAGATGGGCAATAGATTATGTTCAATATTCAAATATTTACTAACAAGATGGGCAATAGATTAATAAAATTCGTATCAAAATTTAACATGTGGCAGCAAAGTCTAAAAATTAAAATATTGTTATTAATTAGTAATGAACGGAGTTGAAACTTGAAATAAGAGATAAAGAACTAACCTTCTTCTATGCATCGTGATCAATTATGTCAAATACCCAAAACCTGAACAAGAAGTTTGAATGGTCAAGTCTGTTCTGGTGTTTTCCGAACTTAAGTATATACTTTTTTTATATTGTATCTAAAGATCCAGTGAGAGTGTTCTATGAGGACCTCCAAGATAAGATTTTTCTGTAACAGATATGGTTCTAGTAACAAATGGCACGCAATTAGTAAGAATGTACTATAAATGAAAAAAATGCATAAATTATTATTATAAACATTACTTAAAAGAACTTGCAAGATGCTCAAATGGCCTAACCTTTATATATATACATATTTAATTAGTTTTTTTTTTTTCAAGGTCAATGCAATTTATTATTTTTATATAAAAATCTGGCTTGTTTCCAGCTCCGATGAATTAGCAAAACCTAAGATTGGCCTGTAATTGCATCTATTCAAACTTTCCAAGAGTTATAGCTTATTGCAGCAGTAGTTGTCAGTAACAATTCACAAAGCTTATAGGCACTTTCTCTTGTCATTAGCTCTGATGCTAACCCACTTTCCCCTTGTACGATCCCTTTGATACAGACTTTGGATTTGGCAATAGGCTGCTTCTCCAAATAGGCAGTTGAAAATGTCCCAAAATCCTCAAGAGCTTGATGGGATCATTCTTACCTTCTTTCAACATTCTTTCCGAATTAGACCACGGAAAGCTACATATTTAATTAGTTTTGGTATATGTGATTTTAATACTTTTATGTGAATAATAATTCACTTTATGATCCTTCAAAAAAAGAATTTTTTTCAAAAGTCATTTCGGATAACAAATGTATAATTGAAAGAATTTCCAACAAAAAAAATATATATATAATAAGCACAATGAAAGAATTAGATCCGATTTAGTTGAAATAGTCGGACCTTCTTATAAGTTTTACTAATTTTTTCTTTACCTATATTGTTTTAAAAGGTAGGGGAAATTTTTCCAATTTTGATATTTGTAGTACTTTATACTTATTGTAAATAATAATTTACATTGGGAACCCTCAAATGAGAAGCTATTCTAGCCTCTAGATGACACATACATAAATATAAAAAAGTTATGTCCAAGGACAAAACTCTCAATTATATTATGTGAAATTGTGAGAGATTGAAAACTATCCTAGATATTAGTAATAATTGAAAATAAATTAAACCTAATAATGAATAATAAAGCTGATGAGATAATTCAAATAAATGCTAACCAAAAAAAGGCAAGAATAAGAGTTTAAAAGGCATGTATATAAATAGTAAAAAAAAAAAAGATAGACTTTTTAGCAAGAACTTCACTAGTATTAATTAGTGCTCTATATAAAGAAAAAAATTAAATACCTAACCTCATTTAGTGCCAACAAAACTTGTCAAGTTGAGTGGAAAATAATGCTTAATCCATATATAGAGAATAATAGAAAAGAAATAATTGTAACAAGTTTTACCTCATATTTAGCTGTATCTTTTAATGACTTGATCAAATCTTTCGAAAAAAAAAAAAAAGTCCTTAAATATATTAATATTTTGTATGCTTTTGTTCTTCTTAGGTTCGACCTCTAAGAATTTATTAAAGATAAAATATTAAAAAAAAAAGAGGAAATACATTAAATAAGAGAAAGAAGAATGAGAAATAATTTATTATTAGAAGAAGGGATCCACTATATTGTTTTATTAATTTTAACATTAAAAACGTCGTGTCAACTTTAACCTTTGATTAACTTTAATCTAATGATTAAAATAATTGTGTTTAGTTTATTTTCAATTATTACTAATATGTTTTTTTTTTATGGCCGCAGTTGGGAAAGAATGTCTTCCCTTTAGCTATTATTATGGCCTTGTTTTTATTGTTTAATTTTAATCTTCAGAGGCTTATAAATTTAAAAATAGAAAAAGCTTTTTAATTTGTTAACATTAAAAAGAAAAAGTATTAGAAGATTTTATAGAAAATACTACCAGGAGACAGCTACCACCGTCTAGTGATCTGTGTCGGGTCCCCGCGTTCATAACAGCTACCACTTGCTTGTTACTTGGGCACGTTTATCTCTCCTATGGTCTAAGGCTATTTTTTTTTCCCCGGTTAATAGTATTCAAAAGACTTTGAAAATTTGTTTAGAAAATTTCCCTCTAAAAAAAAAAAAAAAAGAAGACTTAAAAGAATTTTTCATTCATTAAAAAAATATATAAGTTTTTCATCACTCATAATTTCACATACTTTAATTGGTAGTTTTGTCTTTGGATATAACTCAATTTAAATTATGTGATATAGAGGCTAGAATAGCTTCTCTTTTGATGACTCACAATGTAAATTCTCTTTTACGTCAGGTATGAAATCCTTTCATTTATCAGGATTCATAAAACTTCTCTATCTTTTAAAAAATATTGGGAAAGAAAAAAATTGATAAAACTTATAAGAAGGTCCGACTATTTCAACTTAATCGGATCTAATTATATACTATTTTTTATTGCAACTTTTTTCAATTATATGTTTGTCATC
Organism: Clausena lansium; assembly: GCA_030449835.1. NCBI lineage: Eukaryota > Viridiplantae > Streptophyta > Magnoliopsida > Sapindales > Rutaceae > Clausena > Clausena lansium. Next base: position 723,270 of record JASUUF010000109.1, on the reverse strand, counting down.
TGAAATCACTTTTGAAAAAAAAAATTCTTATTTTGAAGGTCGTAAAATGAATTAATATTTACATAAAAATATAAAAATCATACATACTAAAACTGATTATTTACATAAAAATATAAAAATCATACATACTAAAACTGATTAATCACGTATATATATATAAAGTTTAGGCCATTTGAGCATCTTGTAAGTTTTTTAAAGTAAAGTTCATAATAATAATTTATGCATGTCTTCCATTTATTGTAGATTCTTCTTAATTCCGTGTCAATTGTTACTGTGAGCCATATCAATCATAAAAAAATTTTATGTTGGAAGTCCACAGAAAACACTCACTGGCTCTTTATATATAGTATAAAAACAGTACATATTTAAGTTTGAAAAACACCATAACAGACTTGACCATTTAGGCCTCTTATTTATTTATTTATTTTTTTTGACATTATTTAAATCTCTTGGTCAGGTTTTGGGTCTTTGACATAATTGAAACAAAAGAAGTGTGTTAATATTTTTGGGCTCACTTCATCATAGTTTTATTTTTATTTATTCTTCATCATATTTTTATACTAGATAAAAATATTTAACCTTCGAGATGGTTAGAATTCTATAATCATCACCTAATTAATTGTCAATTTTATTTTGTTTAGTTTTCATGAAAACAAATATTGAATGAATCATTTAGAATGCGTTTTGGCATGTACAACATAATTAAATAATAATGTTGGGCCGTTTATTATCTAATAACTTAAGTTTTTAGTTAAATGATTTCACTAACATGATATTAATACAAAGGTCTTACATCTGAACCCTGGTATTCTTATTCTTGTCTCATTTGGCTTCTTATTTTTATTTTCAATTCAACTCTCTAGACTCTTACTCGGTCCCTTTCAATCAAATTTCTATTTGAACCCTTGTGTTCTTACTCTTTCTCATTTAGTTTTAATAAAGGCAGCTAACCGCCGTAGAGCCTCAATGAGTGAGCTTCAATGTGGTTGAATCCGAGCCATCAACAAGCCATAATGGCCATGCTACAGATGATGAAAAACCAGAGTCTATGGAGCCTGAAGGGAAGTGAAAAGTATGATTGATTTGGTACTGGAATTCAAAAACAAAAAGCCAAAAGTACTTTTGCTTTGGTTGTATGGAACTTTGTTTTTCATTTTGTCTGGGTTTTTTCTACAAGCAGATTTTCAAATGTGAATATCTGCTGATCAAAGCATGAATTAAGTAAAAGAAAATGTTTAAATAAGATGAACAAAGAAATCTAAATCTTGATCGAAGATCAAGAAACAACACAAAAACAGTATCCCAGAAAGAATGAAGAACAAAGGCAGAACAGTCACAAGACAGAAAATCGTAAAGGAAAATTAGCACCTTTCATATAAATCAATCACTAAGTACAAGATCAATGTATACAGATAATTTATTAAATCTAATAAAAAAATAAAGAACAATCAAAATCACAAAGAAATGAGAGAGAACGATGATGATGAAGTAAGCCAAAACAGAAGAAGTGTGTTAAAATGAAAATAATATTTTTATTTATTTTTCATGTACAAGGAGATATTTTTGTTCAAATTTAAGTTCTCAGTCTCAATAATTGTAAATGATTTATTTATTTATATATTCTTGCTAGTGCATATATATATATATATATAAGTCGTAAATATGTTCAAATTTTTATTAACAAGATGGGCAGTATAAAAATAAAATTCTTATTAAAATTTAACTTGTGGTAGCAGAGTATAACATATATATTAAAAAAATAATTAAAAAAAAGCAAATTTTTAGACTAATCATTAGAAAATTGTTATTAATGAGTAATGAACGCAGTTGAAATAAGAGATAAAGAGCTAACCTTCTTCTATGCATCATGATCGATTATGTCAACGACTAAAACCTAAACAAGTGTTCGCAATGATTTTCCAAACTTAGATATGTACTGTTTTTATAATGTATCTAAAGAACTAGCAGGAGTGTTCTTTGTAGACCTCTGAGATAAGTTATTTTATGACATATATGTTTATAGTGACAAATGGCACACAATTAGAAAGAAGGGATATTATCACTTGTATACTCTTAATTTTCTCCATTATCAAACATATTATAACACTTTTAGGGTGTATCAGTCATCTACCCTAAGTTGATAAAATATATATGCGGTCCACTAAACCGTTAGTTACCATTGGGATGACGTCAGAGGGGTAACATGGTCTTTTCATATGAAAATGAGGGATCCAAGTAACAATTTAAGGGTATATAAGTGATAATATGATAATTTAAGGGTACACGAAAATCAATTTAAGGGTACACAAATGATAATTTTCCTTTAACTTAATTTGAATGTCAAGGACAAAATTATCAATTTGCTACAATTCCTTAACTTTCAAACGACAACTAATGGTTGAGTGGACGATAGGCACTTTTATCAACTTAGAGTGGACAACTGATACACATTGAAAATGTTATAGTATATTTGATAAAGTGTATTTTAAGGGTATACAAGTGATAATTTTCCTAGAAAGAATCTATAATAAATGGAAAACATGCATAAATTATTGTTATAAACTTTATTATAAAAAACTTACAAGACACTCAAATAGCCTAACATATATATATATATATAGGTGTGTATCAGTTTTGTTATACATGATTTTTACACCTTTATTTGAATAATAATACACTTTGTGATCCAGAATTTTTTCAAAAGTCATTACGGATGACAAATGACATATAATTGAAAGAATTTACAATAAAAAAATAATATAATTAAAAGAATCATATCCAATTAAGATAAAATTGTCCGACATTATAAGTTTTACAAAATTTTTTAATATATCTACATTTTTTTAAAAAGGTATAGGAAGTTTTACAATCATATACAAAGATAGGCATTCCGAAACTTATGAGGTATGTATCAAACAAACATACATGTCATAAAGGAAAAAGAAAAATTGTGAGGCCAACCAAATAGATGCATTAAAACTTCAAATTTGAAAAAATTCCACGTAATTCCTTTTATTGATCCATGTTTATATAGATTAGTACTTTATTGCTTGTAAAAACTATAGTAAGACCACTATAAGAAAAGGACAACAATTAAATTTAATGACATGCGTACCTTCCATTTGACTATGGGGTGGCTGTGAGGATGAGGATGGTGGGTGCGGTGGAGGAAATCGAAGCACTAAAAAGAGCCTCTACTGGCCATCAAGAAGAGCCTACTAGTCATCAATAACCTGTTGCTGCTGATCAAAGAGCCACCGCTACTCGGCAATGATTCGCTTTGCTCATCAATTACATGGTGATGAAAGTTCTCAAACTATGGCTGTAGTCGATTTTGTGTCTCGAACAAATTGCGAACTTCACCCAACAGCAGCTGAATCGGATCTTCTTGAGCTTTGGCAGCGGGCAGTTGAGTTCGAGCACGGACTATACCATGTATATCTAGAAGTTGAACTGGGGTAAGCACATCATTCAACATGCGAAAGTCCCTCGAAGCCATCAAAGTGGACTTGTTCGTAGCGGTGGGATCGCTAACCCAACGTTCATTCTTTCATATAAATCCAAGGTTAGCGATAGCATCATCTTCCAATAACCAAGGCTCTAATACAGCTCAGTCAACAAGGGGGACCCAAAATGTCTAAGGATTTGGGTAATGATACTGCCGAATGGCAAAGTTTACTTCCCCAACCCTGGAGTGCCGACCATATGGTGAAGGATAACATAACCAACAATAACTGTCCTTTGCTTTAGAATGCTATCCAACAATGCTACGTCTAACTGTGTTACTTCATCACCATGTTCCTTTTTAGGGCTTATGATATGCTGAAGTACAGGGCTTGTGATTTTAAGGTACCATTACAATCCTCATCAGTAAAGTCAGATTGCCTACAAATATTCTTTACAGCTTCTGTGTGGGAGTACCATGGAAAATCAAGTCTGGTCCTAGATGTATATACATTATACCTGTCATCCATGGTCCCTAGTATCCGATTGAGGTCCGTGACATGGAATTCAATACGAATTCCAGAGACACTAGTGATTTCTCTTCACGTGCAGCTGATATATCAATATTAGAATAAAACACCCTAACAAGATTTGGATGTACAGTCTTCTTAAGAATCAATGTATTGGTCCAACCTATATCCTCTAGCAAATATTTAAGTATTCTTCCACGAATAGATATGGTTTCAAATTGTGGTAAATTGAAAACTAAGTATGGAGTACAGACCTGGACATAAACTACTCGTTAAATTGTTTCTTTAACTCGGTGGTCCGAAAATGCGTCGCCAAGAATTGAGGATTCTCTTGAGCATGTTCTCTTGTTTTTGGAGCCCTTGGTTTGTGTTTTCCCCCAGCTCTAGAACTCTCTGCACCAACCATTAAAACTTATGCAGCTAGCCCAAAGATTTTGATCGAAATGGCAGCTTTTGAATCGATTAGATTGGGCGTTGATGTGTTTTAAAGTCATATACGGGTCAAGTTTACTGAAGGAGAAAAGAAGGATGTGTCAATTTTTAGAGCTTCTATTTCCCTAATCCAGGGTTAAGGATTTTGGATTTAAAAAAAATTGAAGGATTTGTTGTGTTTCTTGTTAAAATTAGAAGTTTTTATGACGAATAATGGTTGGGTTATGTGAAATTCTTTAGAAAAAGAGGTACAAATTCTACACTTGTCTAAAGAGAGAGAGGGAGGTTTGGTTTGTGGGGATTTCATGGGTGAGATAGTAGAAGTTTATGTGAGGATGATGAATGAGGTGTGTTAATGGTTGGGAGACTTTCCAAATTTAATAAAAATGAATGAAGTTTTATGGATTTGTTGGTTTCTAAGGAGAGAGACCGTGGTTTGTTCGTGGGGAGTTCGTAGGGCCTAGAGAGGTTGAACGGGTGAGGAAGATGAATGGGGTTTGTGGTGTGTTAAAACACGAATCTGGCTAGCCGATTTATTATGTAATCATTCAGTCGGTTAGCCGAATAATGTCCAAAGAGCATGCCGCTCAAATCCGGTTAGCCAGTAGAATATGTATTCATTTACCCAGTTAGTCGGATATGTCTAGTGAGCATAAAAAATTAAATGGTTAGCTGCTAGGGATATGTACTCATTTACCCAGTTAGCCGAATGTGGTCCAATGAGCATAAAAAATGAAACGGTTAGCTGACTTTTTTTACAAACAATTTAATCGGCTAACCGTTTGGGGTCTAGAGAGCCTCGAACCTGATTTCAGCTAGTCGGATATGTTTTCCTTTATACAAAGTGGTTAGCTGTTAATGGTGGTTGTGTTGGTTGGTTAGGTTTGCAATCAATGCATGTACAAAGCCCACCTTCCCTCCATTAATGAGGGAGTATATAAAGGATCAATGGCTAAAGCTCCTGAAATTCTTCTCTATAAAACTCACACATGCCAAATGCTATGTGAATATCCCATTCAATATCTCTCCATTATTAGGCAAAATTATGCATGTTGGAGGCTTTGTTTCCACTAGATCAATAACTATAGTTCTCTCCAATAAAGGTATGTGTTGTACACGTGTTTTGTAGATTTGTGATTTCTTGTATGCATGTGGAGTATCCATTTGACCCAAAATATTTCTCATTTTATGAAAATATTAGGAAAATGGGTGTTAATTATGTTATTAATTAATGACTATTATGGACACGAAGAATGTTAACTGACATTTGTCCACATATCACATGATTGTTGTTCAAGGGTTAGGTATGAGTTACATTCTCCATAATAGCGACCAAGAATTGTGTATTGCTGAAAAAAGTCATGAATTATCAACGTCAATTGATTAGCATAGTCTGTTAAGAAATAATAAGGGAATAATGACGTCGAAAGTGCTTGGCAGTCATTTCAACTCAGTGGATGAAGCTGAAATGTGGTACAGCAATTAAGCCCGAATGGTTGGTTTCAGTGTTAGGAAAGATGACATGTAGAGTGGAAAAAAGACTGGACAAATCATAATTCGGTGATGGTTTGCCATTTCGAAGGGCTTAGAGAGGAAAAATATTCACAAAATTGTAGTAGGGCCAGGTGTTGGGCATCATTATGAGTTAATTACAATGAATCAGTTGGTAAATACATCATTAAAGAATTCAGGCTTGAGCACAACCATCCTTTGGCTTCTTACAGTGAAGTTTATCTCATTCGTTCACATCGGAAGGATATGCAGACCTTGCGCAAGCAAAGGAATTAAGGCATGTTGGTGTGAAGACCTACCAATTCACGGTTCACATGGCGGATCAGGTAGAAGGGTCACAAAACCTAACATTCACTTGCAAAGACATGTAAAGCAAGCTAGATGCTTCTAATTGTGCCATGGTTGGAGATTCTGACTCAGACACAACTATAGCATACTTTGCGGCAATAGCTGAGCACGACCCTGAGCTTTGCTTTGAATACATACTAGGCGACAAAAATCGACTAAGGAATTTATTTTGGACTGATTGTGTGGCTCGTTAGGACTATCAGTGTTTTAGTGATGTGTTGGCATTTGATGCAACGTATAAGACTGATGCATATCAAAAACCCTTCATTACACTTTTCAGAACAAACCATCACCACAGAACAAAGGTCTTTGTTTTGCTTTGCTGGCAGATGAAACACTTGACTCGTAAACGTGACGGCTGTAAACTTTCTTATCCTCTATGGGCAACCGAAAGCCTGTATATGTAATTACTGGTGGTGACAAGGCAATGTCGAAAGCAATAAAAATTGTCTTTCCCGGGTGTATCCATCGTCTTTGTTGTTGGTATCTCGAGTGGAATGCACAGGCCAATGTAAAGAACGAAGACTTTATGAGGAAATTTTGAGATTTGATGTTGACCCCTATGACGCAAGATAAATTTGAATTACAGTGGTCAACTGTCGTCGTAAAGGCTTCAAGATTTGATGTTGACCCCTATGACGCAAGATAAATGCATGGATATAGAAAATGTATTCAAAGCGGTGTAACTGGATGGAAACTTATTTGAGAGGAACATTCTTTACTGGTATATGGAGCACTCAGCGGTGTGATAGTATGAATGCGTATCTCAGTCGGTTTGTCCAACATAAACTAAAGTTATATAAATTTGTACGACAAATCGATCATGCTCTTCGCAATATTCTTGCCACGAAAATAGCCGATGAGTTCAAAACCAAATACAGTGCTCCTGTCTTAAGATCTTACTTACGTAGCTTAGAGAAGCATGCAGCATAATTGTTTCTGTTGCAGGTGTTTTAAAAGGTTAGAGACGAGATGCTTCAAGAAGGTGCGGTAATCGAGGTTGAAAGTGGCAAAGCTATCGATTCAAACTTTTACTATATAACGAAATTTGGGACACCAGGAATGAGATGGAATGTCGTCCATCGTCTGGTTGAAGACATTATAAAATGCTCTTGCCAAATGATGGAGTCTGTTGGGCTTCCATGCAGACACATGTTTCATGTCTTGAAAGTGGAACAAATCCAAAAGATTCCTGACAATATGGTTCATCACCGAAGTACAAAAAGGGCAAAATATTATAATATTAGTATTGCTGCGAAACCAACAGTTGACACTGAAATTTTAGAGCTGGCCCGATTTAGTGCATTGTCTGCGGATTGTAGTAAATTGTGCTTCAATGTAACAAAAATGTCGAGGCCTATGAAGAGGCATTGGTAGAAATTAATCCGTTAACTTTTGAACAATGACTTCAACGAGACGACCACCCAAGTAAAAAGGTTCGGGTGAGACCAAAACTATGTAATCCAACAGTTATGAAGGCCAAAGGTGCTATCTCCAAAGCAAAATGTGCAAAGGAAAGCTCAAGAAAGTGTGGGAACTATCGCAAGTTTGGGCATACAACATGAACTTGTCCTATTCCAAGGAATGACAGCACCTAACTAAGGTATATACCAGATTATTTGTCCTATGTTTATTGTTTCTAGTAATCAACTTTATGCATTGTTCCAATCGTTGCATCATTGCCAATGTTATACCAGATATATAACATATCCCATCCTTGTGTCTTGAATTTCAGAGTCGAGTGTGACTATTTTGACGCTTTGGCTTCATCAGGCACCCATAATCCAATAGCTTTTGCTGCGGTCAATCCATCATTCTTAGCTCATTTAAGTAACTAATTTTCCAATGTTTTCTATTGGTGGCCTCATTAAACAGTTTTTCTGCTAAACATTATAAGGAGTCAAAATATACAATCGTTGAACTCTATTTTTCATGTACCAAGCTTCATAATGTTTAATATCATATGATGGGATATAAACACAAATGGAAATTAATTAACGTCTCAACCAAGCATACATTATTTACAAGTATCACCTCTCTTCAATCTCAATCAAGTATCATTTTACAAGCGTGTACACACTTGACCAAGCATGTCCCTTTTATTGCAAACTTTTTTCCACAAAAATGCTCTTTAGCGATCTCCTATGAATTACAAAGAAAGTCACGCTACCACCTCCTAAAAACTTTAAAAAATTATTTACAAAATAGTATGCAATATCTTGTATAATAATTCCCAATTATCGTTTGATATCTAAGCGCATGCTCTCTTATTAACCTTCTTGTTCTTGTGAATGTTGCCACTTTATTGCTAAGATGGCTTTTTCACTTTAGAGGATACAGGGTTCACTATTGCAACATTGTTCGCAAATTGAGCGTTTGCAAGTTCCAGCAATTTCGATTTTGATTCAATAAGGAATCAATGAGTTGAATGGCTAGCCTACCCTATGCATCTTTGGATGTGAACTGGTCAATTTCAAAGGAAAAAATTATTACGAATAATTATCAAGTTTCATACAATTAACTTGTTCATAAAACTTTGAGTTGAACAATTAAACAAAGAGAGCATGGTTGTACCAAAGCCAACGACTTCTTTGGAATGAATTCTGGGCTGTCCATAAAGTGTATCACATAAACCCCATAGTCATATTCATTCCTTTGCTTCGAAACTCCAACACCCCAGTTTATTGGAAAGTTAAGGAACTTCAAATGTTGCATATTGCTTGGCATTTGCGACTGGAGAATCGAATCTAGGGATTGTAGCTATCAGTAATAACAAAAACCATATAGGATTATGTATGTCAACATAACACAATATACCCGACTAATAAATGAAATAGATTACAAAAAATCATTGGTCACATACAATGTGCAGTGCTTGATCATGTTGTCTTTTGTTACTGCGGGGATTCGGAAGAGGATTCCATATCTCTGCACATGTATCTCTGACATTCACGAGCAGTAGGTACCGATGAGATGATTCATCGTTTATTGGGATGTAAATATGACATTACAGTTATGAATGTCATACACCAACCACAGTACTATACACCGAAGTAAGTCAAAGGTTCAAAACAAACCTTTTGACACTTATGTAGCTCTATCATATAATTCTGGCCAAGTCTAGCCGCCCTTGCGAAACAATCCACCTCGGCTCTGACTGTTAGAACTGATTGCTACACATAATAAACACATAAACATGAGGAAGTTGTCTCTAAAGTTATCAATAAAGAAACCAAAACATAATGCAAGAAGTACCCACGACACTCACTGAATATCTTGTTGGTAAATATCAGTTAAGTGGAAAATCTTTCCCCAACACCTGATGAATTAGGGTGAGGTAATACGCTTTCATCGAAATCACCTAAACATAACCAAATTGCTTCATGTATATAACAAAGGACAATCATATATTGTAACATAACCAAATGTTGAAGCCTAATACATCTCCACATAGATATGACAAAGAGGCTAAAAACAGACTGCCGATTTAGAAGTTTGCTGTAACTGGAGACAATGATTTCACTAATGACAAAACGAAATGATTTTCAGTCATACTTTGTAAAATCCATTTACACAACTTATTTGACTGTTTTGAAGCTTACCTTCCCTGAGCATCTCTATCAAAAGCATATTGAATAAGCTTTAATTGATCCATAGTTACAGGATCGTTAGCCTAAAATGGACCAGCTTTGTACTTTGAATTTACTTCCCGCGATACTTGATCATAGGGTGAAAGTTGATACTGGCCTGGCCTAGGATTCCTACTTGGTTTTGTTGCCAGCACACTGACACTAGTAGATGTTTGAAGTTCCTGCCTAACTTCAATTGGTTCGTCTAAGTCCTACATGAAAAAATATATATCTATATTAATTCTTTGGCTACTTATCATTTAAATAAATTTTAAAGACCGAGACAATAAAATTGTACCTCATATTCGAGCTTAGATAGTGGCATGGGGGCATAACCTGGGACAAAGTGGGCAGGATCTTTACGAATTTCACCACTAGTTCAATTTTCCCTATTTAGGCAATTATTTTACTGAAGTTCAAATTTGATTTGCGATCCACAGAGTCCTCATCACTAACCATTATCATTTTATTTTTCCCATCACTCGTTGGGTCCGTTTTCCCTACCGAACATGTTGGTTTTGGTCTTTCGAACATCAGAGATGGCGGGGCTGGATCACATGGTTGTTTTGAAGGTGCACCAACCAGAGACTTTGATCTCAATTCCTCCAAAGACTTCTCAACCATTTCCATTATCACATTGAATGAATCCATTTTGTCTTCAATTCTCTGGACCGACTCTGTCAGCATCCTAAAAGCTGCCTCTATATTTACAACACTCGACCCAGCATCTTTGGTTTATTAAGAATAAGGGAAATGACTTTGGAGTTCCCAAAAATTCGCTTCACGCATTCGAACCTTCAATATAGCCGTACAGCAATCATACATAATGACAATCGAAACACATCCAATTTACCCTAAACAAAATTAAATACATGCATAAACAAGACAAAGAATAATACAGACCTCATTACTTGTCATGTCCCCAAACATTTTCCTCCAATTCAACAATCGGTGAATCTCTTCCTTAGTCCATACGTTCATAGGGCATACTATTACGTCGATAGAACAACGATCATACAGGACAGCATTGAAGTAGAAAAAATGTTCATAACAATTACAATCATTATGTCGTTCTATATTCCATTGCGATATGTTAGTAGTTCCCAAAATTATTATGACATCCAAGATTTTTAATACATACCTCTAAAAACACAGCACAACCACTAACCAACTTCACTTGGTGATGTTTATACTTTATTATATCCTCCCACAGAAATTTGAAACACCATGTAGCCTAATTCTTTTTTTCGATGGACTGCATATCTCTCAAGGCATGGAGATACATCAAATTGATGTAACTGGCACCTATGGGGCATTATACAGTTCCTATAAGAAGCAAACAAAAGGTGAACTTAAAGTTATCATCTTTACTCTCACTAGCTATCAGTCTATCACTAAGTGTAGCTATTTTGATTCCTTTTCCACTGGTTCTATACTTGGCACGTAATTCAGTAATATCACCCACTTCTTTCTGTATATCTACCGGTTCACCTTCATCTTTAATCCCCATTATGTGCTGAAGGCTATGGGGTTCAAACAAAACTCTCTCCCATGTAAAGGTATATAAAGCCTCTATGTATCGCACTATTGTACAAGTGCTTCACAGAATCTCTTGTCTCAACTGACCACATCGTAAGTCTAGCATGCTTCCGAAACTAATTTCTCTAATCGCAGCTTGTTGGTTTGATGATAATGTGGAAATAACCTTATTGAATACGTTGACACCACAACGAGATAAATTATGTTAATCTTGCTTGTCCTCAATTTTTGGTTCCTCATCCATTTTTACAACGCTGCTTTCACAAACATTTACACTTAGGTCCTCGGGCATCGTCCCAAATCGACACTTCTCTTCCACCGTTAATTTCTTCCACTTTTCAGCAATTATGGCCCTACAAACTTTTCTAGGATCTTGTTGCCTCACAATATCAGCTTTGTGTTTACTGTACACAACATTTAAGGTCAGCAAAGAACATGAACATTACTGATAGTTATCATAAGAACTTTAAATAAAGTAATTACTTTATACTTACAAAAAGTTTATCCACGCTTTTTGATCAAGTCCTCTACTTGTATCTTTTGTGGAATCCATTTTATAATGGAATTCTATTGTTCAAATCTTACATTGGACAACACATAAATGTACTGTCAATTTAATCAATAACAACATCTAAACCAAAAAACAACAGTAAATAACAACGGAGAGGAAAATGTTCTGCAAAACATGGGATCCTTGTAGTCGGTTATGTAAAGAGGCTGGCAGAAATCGAAGGTAGGGTTTCTGCCATTAAAGCAGCTAACCACTTCTAGGTAGCGGCTAGTCGTTTAATGTCAGAAACCCTACCTTCGATTTCGGCTAGCCTCTTTGTGTAACCAGCTACTCGGATCCCCTGTTCATTGTCTTCTCCCTTCATCTCTTTTTCTTCTCTCCCTCTCAAACTTTAAACCCATACCTCTCTCTCACTTTAATCCAGCATTTTCTTTTGCTTTTCTTGCCAATTTCATGCTCCCAAGACATTAATCATGCAATATTCACCCCCTTATTTTCCTCAGCCCTATATAAAGAAAAGGAGAGAGAAAGAAAGAGAAAGAGATGAGAAACGAGAGAGAGAAAAATAGAGGGAAGGAATCGGGTTACCCGAACCCACAAGCCCAATTCGGTCTGATCTCGCGATTCTGGCGACTTCACCGGCCATGTTTGGTATCAAAACTAAGCTCTCTAGCAGGCCGTCGTATCCCCGCCATCTTTGTCTCTTGAAACCGGTCAGAACGCCAGCAATCAAGCTCGAAAGGTCGCGACTTGAACCTGTTTCCGCCACCGTCGATCTCGCAGGAATTGGGCTGTGCCACCGGCTGGGATTTGTTCCCCACCTTGCCTTCTTCCTTTTTCGACTAGCCATTTTCGCCGAGGATCTCGTTTTGTAGTCGATCGGCCACTTGATCAGTTGCGGTTTTCGAACTAGATTCTGGAGCCACCGTCGCGCGTCGGAGCTCACGGCCACCACCATTACCGTTGCATAAGTTTTCTTAAATAATTTTCTAAAAGAATTAAGTGATTAAAGAAATGTTCTTAAATATTTTAAAAGTCTTTAAATGCTATTTATGAAAGAATGTAAGATGGATTCAAAAAATGTTTTGGCTCCTTGTCCGTAGTAATGTATATGATGCTAATGTTATGATATTATGAAATGTTATGGCCAGCTTGCTGGTATGATGATGATGATCTTGTGCATAATGATATTATGAACAATGCGGGGTATGGTACCTTGAATGATGAATGATGAATGATGATGACTACGAGGCATGAGCCACTAATGTTTATGTTTTAACGTTTTTATGAATGATTTAATGTTTCTAATGCTTTTACATGAATCCATCCCTTTTGATAAATGAAGGTATGATATTTATGATGTATTTTGCGATATTTTCAAAAGATCATGACACATCCTCCGTTTGCATTATATAGCTTTATGTATATATTTTGGTATATTAAAAACTAGTTTACTTACTGAGTTTTGCACTCATTATAGTTTATTGTGATTCAATTCTCAAAAATCAGGATTAGTTCTTGATGAGTGACGAGAAGGACATGAATTGAGAAGGTAGATGGTTTGGTATAAATTTTCAGTTCTTCCGCTGTAAATTAATGTTGTATTGGAGGCTTGAATTATTATAGATTTGTAAAGAGATTATTTTTAAGTATACGTGCGAGCAATAATAAGATTCGCCATCATCTCTTCAACATTAATATCACAATATGATTCATCTTTTTCCACCCTAAATTCCCAAACCTCTAATTGTTTCACATACATTTTGGTTCTATTTCAATATAACACATAAATGTCTAATTTTTTGGCATAACATTTACAGTAATCTCAAATACCACAATGATTAAAATTACTTCCTCAACTTGCCCTTGACTCGAAATTGAAAGAGACCTAAAGCAAGCTTTGCAACTTCAACGCCTCAAGATGATACCAATCAATTGATGGAATCCACTTGTTGTAAGGTTTGAGCAAGATGGTGGCTTCGATTTTATGTGATTATTGAACAAAATGAAGGGAAAAATTACAGATAAATTTGTGAGCTGAACGAGAGAAATTTGAGAGGAATTTGAGAGGAATTTGGGCGCGGGTTGTATCATATTTGCAAGCTTTGGGAATTGGTTGAAATGGTTGCCCTTATTTTCCCATTTTTTGCTTTTTAATGTTAGCCGGTGGATTCATTTTACTTGAATCCAACAGCTGCATTTAATAGCCGGTACAATGCCAAGCCTCAATGCCTAGCATTGTAGTTTTAGCCCTTTATCACATATACAATAATATAAAAATAAGTTTTGTCCAAGGACAAAACTACCAATTACATTATGTGAAATTATGAGTGATGAAAAACTTGTATATTTTTTTAATGAATGAAAATATCTAAGTCTTTTTTTTTTTTTTTTATAAGAGGAAAGAAATTTTCAAAGTCTTTGAATAGTATTAGCCGGGTAAAAAATAGAAACGAATGTAATTTTAGACGGAGTTAGCCTTAGCCGTAGACCATAGGAGCGATACAGGAGGCCACGTAACAAGCACGTAGTAGCCGTTATGAATGTGGGGGCCCGACACAGATCACTAGACGATGATGCATGTCCCGAAACCAAACTTCCTCAAGCCAGCTGTCTCCTGACAATATTTTCTACAAAATCTTCTAATACTTTTTCTTTTTAATATTTACAAATTAAAAAGCTTTTTCTATTTTTAAATTTTTAACCCTCTAAAGATTGAAGACTAAAAACAAGGCCATAATAATAGCTAAAGGGAAGAAATTCTTTCTCAACTGAGGCCATAAAAAATTTATTAGTAATAATTGAAAATAAATTGAATATAATTTTAGACACAATATTTTAATCATTAAATTAAAGTTAATCAAAGATTAAGGTTGAAGTAGACGTGACGTTTTTAATGTTAAAGTTAATAAAATAATATAGTTTATCCTTTCTTGTAATAATAAATTATTTCTCATTATTCTCTCTCTTATTTAATTTATTTCTTCTTTTTTCTTTAATATTTTTTATCTTTAATAAAATCTTAGAGGTCGCACCTAAGAAGAACAAAAGCATACAAAATATTGATATGTTTAAAGACAATTTTCTTTTGAAAGATTTGTTCAAGTTGTTAAAAGATACAGCTAAATATGAGGTAAAACTTGTTACAATTATTTCTTTTCTATTATTCTCTATATATGGATTAAGCATTATTTTCCACTCAACTTGACAAGTTTTGTTGGCACTAAATGAGGTTCGGTATTTATTTATTTTTCTTTATATAGAGCACTAATTAATACTAGTGAAGTTCTTGCTAAAAAGTCTATCTTTTTTTTTTTTACTACTTTTATACATGCCTTTTAAACTCTTATTCTTGCCTTTTTTGGTTAGCATTTACTTGAATTACGTCATCAGCTTTATTAATTCATTATTAGGTTTAATTTATTTTCAATTATTACTAATATCTAGGATAGTTTTCAATCTCTCATAATTTCACATAATAAAATTGAGAGTTTTGTCCTTCGACATAACTTTTTTTATATTTATGCATATGTCGTCTAGAGGCTAGAATAGCTTGTTATTTGAGGGTTCCCAATGTAAATTATCATTTACATTAAATATAAATTACTTACATATATCAAAATTTCCCCTACCTTTTAAAACAATAAAAGGTAAAGAAAAAATTGGTAAAACTTATAAGAAGGTTAGACTATTTCAACTAAATCGGATCTAATTCTTTCACATATATATATATTGGAAATTCTTTCAATTACACATTTGTTATCCGAAATGACTTTTGAAAAAAATTCTTGTTTTGAAGGGTCACAAAGTGAATTATGATTCACATAAAAGCATAAAAATCACACATACCAAAACTAATTAAATATATACATATATAAAGGTTAGGCCATTTGAGCATCTTGTAAGTTCTTTAAAGAAATGTTTATAATAATAATTTATGCATTGCTTCCATTTGTAGTATACTCTTCCTAATCGTGTGCCATTTGTTACTATTACCATATCTGTCACAAAAAAATCTTATATCGAAGGTCCCCAGAGAACACTCTCACTGGCTCTTTAGATACAAGATAAAAAAAAGTACATTCTTAAGTTCGGAAAACACCAGAACAGACTTGACCACTCAGACTTTTTGTTAGGTTTTGGGTCTTTGACATAATTGATCACGATGCATAGAAGAAGGTTAGTTCTTTATCTCTCATTTCAAGTTTCATCTCCGTTCATTACTGATTAATAACAATATTTTAATTTTTAGACTTTGCTACCACATGTTAAATTTTGATACGAATTTTATTAATCTATTGCCCATCTTGTTAGTAAAAATTTGAACATATTTAAGACTTATATTTTTAAATTTTTTTAAAAGGATCTGTTATATATCATATATACAAACCAAAATATATAAATAAATCAAACAAAAAAAAATTGTTTTCTTTTTAGGTCCGTAAGTAAATAATAAAGTTTAATTGCACTTGATTAATTTATTTATATATTTTGATCTCTTTGTTTGAGGAATTATTTGGCATCTACATTACAAGAAATTCGAGAATACATCAGATGTACCATTTTTACCATACAACAAGCAAATAATTTTATGCCAAATGTTATTCATTGGTTGTATTATAGCTATTGCATTCTCGAATTTCTCATAAATTACACATTTTTTAATATTTTCTTAAGATAATTAAGGACATAGATATTGTATTAAATAAGTTTGTGCCTTTAGTAATGTATTCATTAATTAATTATGGAAAGGAGATATTTTACGTTGAATCTTAGAATTTGTGACGAAATTTTTTGCATTTGCTCATTAATAATTAATTAAACGTTAAATTCATGAAATTTATTTTGTTTAATTTATTTTAAAAAGTTAATTTTAAATTCAGGAAATTTCTTTTGTTTAATTTATTTGAAAAAAATACTCTTTTTATAAGAGTATTTTAATTAAACTGCCTCATGAATGTGAAATAAGAGCAATGCCAAGAAGGCTAGAACCCCAGAGGTAGAAATAGGTACAATCCTAGTATAATAAACTAACATATTGTCTTCATGAGACAATACTCATGTAAATTATTAGGCTGTTAGATTTATGTTATTTACTTCTAAAATATGAAAAATATTAGACTTCATTTAAAAAGTTAGATTATATGTCACAAAATTAAATACCTAAAGTATTAGATATAATAACAAAATATTTCTTTGAGTAATTGGGTCATTTTATATCATAAAGGTAAAATAATTAAATAGAACTTATATTAAAACAACCCTTAACAGTGAAAAAAAAATCTAAGCAAAAAAAATATAAAAATAATTTAATTGATTAGTTATACAATATTTTTTGTTAATTTGTATTTATTAAAAATGCTGGGAATTTATTGTAAATATATTTTATAAGTGGGAATTTTTTGTATACATTCTCTATTATGCCCTGTACTCATTAACTTTACTGATATAATGTTTCAACGTACTTTAGTTTATATTTTCTTTATTATGATCTTCTTATACAAACTATTTTGTATAAATTAATGTTTACAAAATAAAAATTTAATTAAATCTGTACATACATGAGAAAATTATAATTTTATTATCAATTCACTTAACAGGGGAACTTCAACTACTTCACTTTCTGGATCCATCCAGCGGAACATGCGTTACATAAGTGATCTGAGAAGAAAGATTAGAAACCTAGAAAGAGAAGCAGCTGAGCTCTCTCAAAGATTAAACATGCTTTTGGTAATATCATAATTATGTTTTACTAATAATTTATGCTTTTAATCTGCTTCAATTTACAAGTGTTTAAAATTACAATTAAGGTGTTAATTAAAATATAACTTTTGATACATTTATATGATAGGTTGACGTGGGTGTGACCAGAGCTAAAAACAATTATCTTAGGCTTCTTGAGCAAGAAGCGGAGCACCAGTCGCAGCTTCAATGTGGTTAGTATTTTATGATTTTCGATTAATTTTCATGAAATTATATGCAGAATGAATCTTTTAGGATAAGTTTTGGCATATGTAACATCATTGAATACAGTAATAGCAGTGTCGTTAATTATCTAATAACTTAAGCTTTTAGCTTAAATGATTTTACTAACATGATATCAGAATAAAGGTCTTATATTTGAACCCCTTGTGTTCTCTTATTCTTGTCTCATTTAGCTTTAATTGTTTTTATTTACAATTCAACTCTCTAGACTCTTAGTCTCTTTGAATCAAATTTCTATCTGTAACCTTGTTTCCTTAATCTTTCTCATTTATTTTTTGTTTGTAATTAAATTCCTTAGACTCTTGGCTTCTTCGAATCTAATGACCTGTGTTGCACTTGAGAGTGTTAAGGATAATATTCCACATCGGCTAAGAATGAATCTTAAGTTAAATGTATTAATCTTAGACAACCCTCAATTCTTGAGCTAGTTTTTTAATATGGGTTTGCCCATTAGTTTCTAAATGATATCTAAGCCAGACTCATGCATGAGTAGGCCCACGATATCATATCACTAGATAAGGACCATGGAAAAAGACTGACTTGCAAGTGACTGGGGGTTTTAGGGCAAAAGGAACTAACCTACATGTGATGGAGGGTGTTAAGGACAATATCCCATATGGATTGAGAATTAATAGTAGGTTAAGTATATAAGGTTGGAACAACCCCCAACTCATGAGTTAACTTGTGAGTGTAAGTTAGACCAATAGACTTCTAAGGAGAGAGATTGTTAAAAGTCATGAAAAGCCTCATCCACCAAACACTAACCCATCCTATTACTCAAACACCGATCTTAACCCACTGCCTGGCCAACCGAGCTACAGGGAGCTAAGGATTGTTAAAACTTGTATTCAGTTAGTAAGTTTAATAAAAATTGTGGCAAATAACATGAACCAATTGTGACAAATATCTTCTGTTCATTGAGCAATTTACATTATGGCATAAACTTTTCCAACAATGACATGCAGCTTTGAATTTATCACTTCAAGAGGAAATCAGACACCTAAGGCAGCTAACCGCCACAGAACCTCATCGAGTGAGCTTCAATCTGGTTGAATCCGAGCCATCAACAAGCCAATGTGGCCATGCTACAGATGACCATGGCAAACCAAAGCCTAAGGAGTCTGAAGGAAAGTAAAAAGTATGATTGATTTACTTATTGGAGTTCAAAAACATAAAGCGAAATTAAAGAACTTTTACTTTGTTTGTGGAACTTCGTTTTTCATTTTGTCTGGACTTTTTCTATAAGCAGATTTTTAAGTGTGAATATCTGCCGATGAAAGTATGAATTAAGTAAAATAAAATGTTTAAATAAGAAGAAACTTTTTCTTCATTCTTTTATGTTTAGCATAGTTTATTTGTTGCAAAGATCAAGAATCAAACACAAAAAGAGTAATCTAGAAAGGATGAAGGACAAAAACAGAATAGCCACAAGACACCAAATCGTGAAGGAAAATTAGCATATTTTTTATTAATCAACCACTAATTACAAGATCAATGTATACAGAGAATTTGTAGATCTAATAAAAAAAATCAATCACTAATATTTACAACTCATGCTGCCACTAATTTATGAGGTTAGGTATCTTAATTTGTTTTTTCTATTTGGAGCAATAACTCATCCGACTGAAATTCTTGGTTAAAAAGTCTATTTCTTAACTACTACTTATACATGCCTTTTAAAACTCTGCATAAGTTAAATTCTCGGTATAGGGTCTATTTCTTGACTATTTCTATTGTATGCCTTTTAAAACTCTTCTTCTTGGCCTTTTTTATTGGTTAGTATTTGATTGAAATAAGTCACCACCTTTATTATTCATATTAGGGTTTAATTTAGTTTCAATTATGACTAATATAGTACTGATATTTGAACACCATCAAAATCCTACCAAGACAGAAAATAGGGTACTGTTCATACTACAGCACCACTATAGCACACAAAACGACGGTATGTTTTATGCTACGGTGCTAATATTTTGGTCAATATAGTATTTTAATTTGTCGGTAGCCATTTAAATTTCTTTTTTCTTGCTAATAGCTAGAATACTTTATCAACCTCTCATAAGTTTACACAATTTTTTATAGGAATCTATGTCATCTAAAATGCCTTCCATTAGAGTAAATTTTCATTTACATTAAGTATAGAAATTCCTACATATCAAAATTGGTAAAACTTAGAAGAGTGTTCAAGCATTTAAGATGATCGAATTTCTTGTAAGTGACATCAATTACAAATTCTTTCATTTATAATCCAAAATTTTTTATCAAAAAAAAAATTATAAATAAAACGTCTTATATTGAAAGATCAAAAAGTGAATTATTCTTTACCAAAGTTTCAAAATATTATACCCAACAAAATTGATTAGAAATGTGAATAGGTTAGACCATTTGGCACCTTGCTTGTAAGTTCTTTAAATTAAAGTTTATAAAAATAATTTATGTATGACTGTTATTTGCCATTATAAACTATATTGTCAAAAAAAAGTATATTACCTTGAAGGTCTATAGAGAATAATTTTATCATCTGATTAAATATTGTCTAAAAATAGTACATACCTAAATTTGTATAACATAAGAATAGGCACAGCCATTTTGATCTCTTATTCAAGATTTTGGTCCACGACATATTTGATCACGATGCATAAAAGGGTGAGCAAAATCTAGTTCAAGAAAAATTGAAATAAATAAGAACTCAAGCTTTATATAATTGAGTTCGATTTGGTTTATTTTTTCTTTAATTTGGCTCGATTAGATTAATTCTGTTAAGCTTATTTAGTTTTCTTTTGTATTTTTCACTAATTTAGTTTTTTTCAAGAACCAAACCGAATGCTGAATTGATTAATTTGAAAAATATTGTACCAAATATGAACACATTTTAATTCAGCTCGTTTCATCCTGAATCAAACTAAATGTCCACCCATAGAAAAAAACTAGTTCTTTATCTCTTATTTCAACTAGAATTGGACTGTAGGCTATAAATTGCAGAAGACCTAATTATTACATTGGACTAATGAACCTATTTGACAAATCATAAAGCCCAATCGTAGCTATTTGAACCTTAGGGAACCTTGTTTTAGATCTTAAACAGAACTTATAAAACCCTTGAGGCAACATGTTTTCTTTGTCAAAAGTGGTGGAGTCCACATGCTCCATCTTTCCTTTCTTTAATGTCCACGTTTGTGGACTTTCTCCAATTCTTGCTTTGTTTAATGTCCACATTTGTGGACTTTAGGTGAATGTTTCGCCTATAAATTGAGTGATGAGGGAGAAGCAATATCATCCCATTTTGAAAGCAAGAGACAGCCGAGAGTTTGTAAAAGATTTGAGAGCTCCCATTTTTAAAGCTCTTGTTCTAGTGTTTTGAGAGTTTGGGTGTATTGAGGTTTTGAGTTGTGATATAAAAATATTATAATACTTGTAACTCTTTTTTATTAATAAAATATTTACTTGTGTTTGGTCGTGGACGTAGGTTAAAAGCCGAACAACGTAAATTCTAGTGTACCTTTGTAATTATTATTTCTCAATTTCGCTTTAGCTATGTGTCTGCTTCACCCATTAATTTCCAAACATTCTTGACAAAACTTACTCGATTTTTACAAATGAAATACTCCTTAACAAACCACTATTGTAGCAAAACTTACTCAATGTCAGTAGTATAAATACTTATTATCATTAAAATCATATTTCTTATATAGTAATTTTATTTAAACTAATTTTTTTATATCCATTTTGATAATGAAGAGGACATGAGAAAAGTACGAAGTGATGATACTTGCAAATTAGCGTCTGGATACTTCAGGCTATATCAATGGCAGCCTCGATTTAATCCCATGAACCTTAAAATTCAAACAATGTTCCTGTATGCATTCGATTGTAAGGATTAAACCTTGAGTTTTGGGAACTTAAAATCCTAATTGGAATTGCTCTTGGAGTTGGACTCTATAAGAATTGTAACTATGCATTTGGAAATAGAAAAAATCTCATAGAAAAAGAAATAGAAACTTCCAGATTTTATTCTATGTTTTTTTGTTACATGCAATTCTCAGCTCACAGCTCCATTTATAGTAACTAACCTCTACTAACTAACTTCACTAATTACTTAACAAACTAGATCTAAAGTAGCCTATTATGAATTGACAAGTGGCACTGTCACGATCTAGAATTGACAAGTGGCACTGTCACGATCTATTCCAATGGCTTGACCTCGTCCCCTTCCTCTAGCCCTTCCTCGAGCTATGTTGTAGTGGCAAAGAATAACAATAGAGAAATAATGATAGAACAGCTAACAAAGAATTTAGTTTGATTCTCAATGATGACTTTATTTAATAAATTATGCTCAATTTATACATTGCCACTCACTACTAGAAAAGAGCAACAGCAACTAAGAAATAGCAAGTAAATCTGATTCTTGCCTATTATTCGGACTAGTGACCCACTACTTTGACTGACTCAACAAAACAAATAAACTAAAATACTAACTCATGACATTCCTTCCCCCTTAAATAGATCCTTGTCCTCAAGGACTTTCAAAGTCAGGGAACTTTTCCTTGAAAGAGCGTTCTTCTTCTTAGGTAGCTTCTAAAGTTGGAAGGCCATTCCATTGAACCAGTACTTCACTTTTGCGTCCTCTCTCACGATGTTTCAGAATCGCTAATGGACGAGGCTGAATTTCTCCATTTTCATTAGCAACAGATGGAAAACGAGAGAGTTCGATCTTGGGCTTCCAATTGTTTCTTCAATAGAGAGAAATGGAAGACAAGATGGATTTTATTTCCTGGTGGAAGATCGAGACGATAAGCAACTAAGCCAATATTCTCGAACACTCTATAAGGATCGTAGAAACTAGGGGAGAGTTTGTTTGAAGATCTTAGAGCCACTGAGGTTTGTCGGTAAGGCTGCAGATGTAAATACGCCTAATCCCCCACAGAAAATTCTCTTTCTATTCTTCCACGATCATATGCAGCTTTCATTCTATTTTGTGCTTGCTGGAGCTGAGTTCATAGTTCTCGCATCACCCGATCTCTAGCTTGCAATGTTTGATCTACAGCTTCTACTCTAGCTGTACCATGAACATAAGGTAATAAGTTGGGTGCAGCTCAACCACATACTACTTCAAAGGAAGTCTTCCGAGTGGAAGCATGAAGACTGGTGTTGTAGCAGAATTTTGCCCAAGGAATCCAGTGAACCAATTTATTTGGTTTGGTACTTGTGAAGCAACGCAAATACATCTCAATAGTTCGATTCACTGCTTCCGTTTGCCTATCCTTTTTGTGGGTGATAAAATGAGTTGAAATTGAAATGAGTGCCCTTCAAATTGAAAAGCTCCTTCCAAAAAGAACTCAAAAAAATGGAATCCCGATCATATACAATTGATCTTGGCATGCCATGAAGTTTAAATACATTATCAAAAAACACTTGTGCCGTCTTAGGAGCAGAAAAAGGATGAGACATTGGAATGAAATGGGCATATTTAGACAATTGATCCACCACCACAAAAAGAACTGTTTTACCTTTAGATGGGGGTAGCCCCTCAATGAAATCCATGGATATATCAATCCATACCTGTATTGAAATAGGCAAAGGATGGAGGAGACCCGAGGGTAATTGATGATCAACTTTGTGGCGTTGACACACATTACATTGTTTTATATAATTCTTAAGTGTTTCCTTCATGTGCTTTCAATAGAAAACTTCTCTGATCCTGTGAAAGGATTTGTAAAATCCTTCATGACTGCTATCATGGATCTCCTAGATGATTATTGGAATTAATGATGAATTAGCAGGTAAGTATATCCTTTCTTTAAAGAATAAAATTCCACCTCGATTCTCCCAAGGACCCACTGCCTCTCCTTGTTGTAGATTTTCATGTAGTTGTTGCAACTTGGAATGTGATTATTTTCAGCCAGAATTGTCTCTACGCATTGCAGTAAAGGGCATGAGATTAAACTGAGCTCCCCCTGCATCGCTCTTTTAGATAATGCATCTGCTTCTGCATTGTTCTTTCCTTTCTTGTGTTCAATGGAAAAATCATATCCCATCAGTTTAAGTAGCCATTTCTGCTAAGGTTCTGTCATTATTCGCTACTTCCACAAGTATTTTAAGCTTTGTTGATCAGTTCGAACTATAAAATGATGCCCCAACAAGTACGGTCTCCATTTCTTTACCAAAGCCATTAACTCTTTTTCATAAGTGGAGAGTAATAGATACTTCCCCTTTAAAGCAATGTTGAAATATACAATTGGTTTCTGTTCTTACATTAAAACAGCACCTAACCCACTCCCTGATGCATCACATTCAACAATGAATAAAAGAGTGAAATTTGGCAAGGCTTGCACTGAAGCACAAGTCATGGTTTATTTGAGCAACTCAAAGGCTTTGTCTGCTTCTGGACTCCAAGAGAAAGAATTCTTCTTTAGCATTTAAGTTAATGGAGCTGTTATAATTCCATATGCTGCAATAAATTTTCTGTAGTAACCAGTGAGTCCTAGGAAGCCTCTTAATGCTTTGATAGTAGATGGTTCTGGTCATTTTTCCATTGCTTCTATTTTGTCAGGATCAACTTTCACTCTATCATTGCAAATAATGTGGCCTAAATATTTAACTTGTGTTTCCCTAATTTGGCACTTCTCCCTTTTAACAACTAAATGATGAGCTCGCAAAATAGAGAGAGTAACTAGAACATGCTTCAAATGGTCAGACCATGATTTGTTATAAATTAAAATGTTGTCAAAGAAAACTATGATGAATTTCCGTAAATAAGCCTTAAAAATATCATTCGTGAAGGATTGAAATGTAGAAGGCGCATTAGAGAGCCCAAAGGGCACTACCAAGAATTCAAAATGCCCATGGTGAGTTCGAAAGGCCGTCCTATGCACATCATTTGGGTCCATGCGAATCTGAAAATAGCCTGACTTAAGATCGAGCTTTGTGAAGAACTTGGCGCCATGCAACTCATCTAATAGTTCGTCGATCATTAGAATGGGGAATTTATCTTTCACGATCTGTCGATTGAGTCCTCTATAATCTATGCAAAACCTCCAAGTTCCATCATGTTTCCGTACTAATAGTACTTGTAAAGAAAACGGACTCTGACTTGGCCGAATTATCCCTTGCGTCAACATTTCTTCCACCAACCGCACAATCTCTTATTTCTAAAAAATAGGGATATCGATAAGGGCGAACACATACTGGTCTAAAACTCGGCTGAAGAGAAATCCGATGTTCTTAGGGTCGCAAGGCCAGTAGTCCTATTGGAGTTTCAAAAACATCATAAAATTCAGTAACCAAAGAACTCAGGCCATCATTTTGTGTTACCTCCTGGATTGCTGTTGGCTATTGGTCTACTGTAATTGAGTTGAGTTATAAGATAATCCCTCGACCTTGATTTTGCCTTAATGTTTTCTGAATTGTGTCTCCCTCAAGAGCTTTAAATTTTGAAGTAGTAAAACTTCGTAAGATCACCTGACGCCCATCTTTAGTAAACTGTATTTCCATTTTGTCAAAATCTTAAAGAATAGGACCACGAGTACATAACCACTGCGCACCCAACACTGTATCACATCCTTCTAGAGAAAAAAGGTAGAAATCTGCTTCAATTTGTGTTCCCTGTAATTGCAATTGAACTCTTTTTCAACGACTTGGACTAGTCAATTTCTCCCCTTTGGCAACTACCACACTAAGTAGACAACTTTGCTTAGGCTTAAGTTTTGCAATTTTTGCAAATTTGTGATGAAGAAAATTATGAGTTGAACCAAAATCAATTAAAATGGTCAATGAGACTTTATTAAGATTGTATCTGTAAACCACCTACTTTTTAAAGAAATATCTCTCACTCACCTTTCTGTTAACTCCATTAACGGAAACATGACGTGAGCATGCCATCATAAGGGTAATATTGTTATTTTGTTAAAAAAATAAATATTTAATTAATTATATTTTATTTTTAAAAAATAAATATTTAATTATATAAACAACATTGTTTTTGTTTATAAATAAAAAAAATCAAACAATACAAAAATTAAATAATAAAAAAATCGTAATTATTGTATTATAGGAGTAAAATAGTTTTTACGCAGAAAACCACTAATGGCGATTAACTTTTTTAATGGAAAAGTGGTTTGGAGATATTTCTTTGAGAAGTAGATGGTTTACAGATACAATTTTAAAATTTGGTGATTTACAGAAGTTTCATTTAATAAATGGTGGCCACCAGATAATTATCTTATCACTTATTTGAAATTTTCAAATTAAATAGTTGACTCTTCCTTCAATTGAACGGCAATCCGCGTGACTCCTCACAAGCACTCTCCACCGTCCGATTCCCCTCAATCTAAGCCAACCATTATCAAATATCTTGCTTTCAAAAATTTCAAAAACCCACCAAAATTGTCAAACCTTGCCGCCTCTTCAACTCCTATCACAAATCTCTCAATTTTCATATCTTAAATTTTCCCAAGAGACACATTCAATTTCCAAAGATACAAAACATTCATTTTCCTTCTTTGATCTCCAAAGCAAATTGTTCACAAGTCTTTAAGGCTGTAACAGCAAGCCCTAAGAAAGCAATTGGCAACCGAGGCAGCGAGGAAGACGTCAACGGCAATGGGAAGCCTCAATGGTTCTGTCCGACAACGGCACCCCGTGAAACAAGAAGAGCACTGAGTTAAGCTTCTTATTAGGAAGCTGCTGTTCAATTAAATTGTATTTGATAATTGGTAGTTGGTGGATGCATTATGAGACATGTTGTAAGAGATGGGTTTTATGAATTTTGAATTTTTGTATTTTTTTTGTATTATGAATTATAATTTTTATATTAATGCTATATTTGTTGCATAATTTTAATTATATATAAATGATATTTTTAAATGTTAATATATTTAATTCTTCAAAAAATAAAATAGCTTATTTAATACCACCAAATTAAATAATAACAAATTTTAATTAATACCAAAATAATTTAAAAATAAAAGGCAATTATCCACCGATCACTCAATATTTCGAGTTTTTTCAAAAATATACAAATTTTTTTTTTGGGGCAAAATTCAAGCTGAAGTTAACAATTTTTTCATTTGATTACCTTTTTGTTTGGGCAAAGGTGTTTTGCCGAAGAACCAGCCCATTGTTGCAAGGCCAAGCTCTTTTCTAAGACTGCTGAGAAGAAGATCAAGGAGGCTGGTGGTGCTGTTGTTCTCGTTTAGGGTAAAACAGTAATTTTATGTTTGGGGTTAAGAAAGTTATTTGATCAATATTCCGTTAATTTTTTTAATTGAGTGAAGATGGTAGTGGACGGGTGCAACAAAATGTAAACTTTGGATGGAATTTTGCATAGAAAAAAAAGATATGTGTATTTTTTAAAAAGCACGAAAAAATAGGTGGTCAGTGGATAATTATTTTTTAGAAAATTTTGAATAATTTCCCTCAAAATGATTTATGATAATTTTGGTGGATTAATATTCATTATTTTAAATGATTAATTATTTATTATTATTTTTTTAATTAAATATTTAAGTTTATATGATATATATTATTCATTTATAGACAAAATTATGATAAAAATTTGTCATATATGGATGATAAATTTGTGACAGATAATACATTATAAAATCTATGACATATGCAAAGCGTTATTCAAAATTTCTTGACACCGACTTTAATGACGATTTAACAACTGGCATCTGATAGGGTGCATGATGGTTAAAAACTATCATTATTTAGTATTTTTTTAACAATGTTGGTTCGATTAGATTAATTTAGTTAAGTTTATTTAGTTTTCTTTTGTATTTTTCACTAAATCGGTTTTTTCTAAGAACCAAACTAAATACTAAACCGATTAATTTGATAAGTATTGAACCAAATATAATCCCAATTTAGTTCGGTTTGGTTCGACCTGAATCGAACCAAACGTCCATCCTGAAAGGAAGCTAGTTCTTTATCTCTTATTTTAACTAGAATTGGACTACAGGCTATAGATTACAGAAGACCTAATTATTACAATGGACCAATAAACCTATTTGACATATCATAAAAGCCCAATCTTAGCTATTTGAACCTTAGGGAACCTTGCTTTAGATCTTAAATAGAACTTATAAAACCCTTGAGGCAGCATGTTTTCTCGCCAAAACTCAGTCAATTTTTACAATTAAACGCTTCTTAACAAACCACTATTGTAGCAAAACTTACTCAATGCCAGTAGTATATATACTTATTATCATTACAATCATATTTTTTATATCGTAATTTTGTCTATACGAATGTGCCAATAGATGGACGTTGCTGACTTTGCAATTCAAAAACAACACCAAACTTGGTGATCAAATGGGAGTGGTGCCTGATGCCGAAGTTGTTTGCAGTTTTAGGTTGTATTTACAAATTAAGTAAAAGAGTTACGTTGTAATTTCCAAAATAAAGACGGCGACTTTAGATGTATATTCAGTGCTAAGTTAGATTCTTGTATTAGATAAAAATAAAGAGTTATTTGTTTGCAGTTTTAGGTTGTATTTACAAATTAAGTAAAAGAGTTACGTTGTAATTTCCAAAATAAAGACGGCGACTTTAGATGTAGATTCAGTGCTAAGTTAGATTCTTGTAATATTGTGATTTATAGTTATTAGATAAAAATTAATATCTCACTGAATTTAAATTACACACCACCCAAATTCAGTAACTTTGCTAAAATCCCCCCAAACACGTGTAATTAAAATTAAGTCTTTTTATATGATATCAAGAAGAGTTTTCTTTAAAGCAAAGTTTATAATAATAATTTATTTATTTTCTTCCATTTACAGTGTATTCTTCCTAATTGCGTGACATTTGTTACTATAACCATATCTGTCATAACCATATCTGTCACAAAAAAATCTTACCTCGGAGGTCCTCAGAGAACACTCTCATTGGCTCTTTAGATGCAATATAAAAACAGTACATACTTAAGTTTGGAAAACATCAGAGCAGACTTAAACATTCAGACTTCTTGTTTAGGTTTTGGGTCCTTGACATAATCGATCACAATGCATAGAAGAAGGTTAGTTCTTTATCTCTAATTTCAACTCTGTTCATTACTGATTAATAACAATATTTTAATTTTTAGACTTTGCTACCACAAGTTAAATTTTGATACGAATTTTATTAACATATTGCCCATCTTGTTAGTAAAAATTTGAACATATTTAAGACTTATATTTTTAAATTTTATTAAAAGGATCTGCTATATATCATATATACACACCATAATATATAAATAAATCAAAAGAAAAAAAAATTGTTTTCTTTTTAGGTCCAAAAATGTAAATGGTAAAGTTTAATTGCACTTATTTTATTTATGTATTTATTTATTTTGATCTATTTGTTTGAGGAATTTTTTGACATCTACATTACAAGAAATTCTAGAATACATCAAATGTATCATGTCTACTGTACAACAAGCAAATGATTCTATGCCAAATGTTATTAATTGGTTTGCTTATGTATTTTAGAATTTCTCATAAACGACATATTTTTAATATTTTCTTAAGATAATTAAGTTTACGCCTTTAATTAATGGATTCATTAATTAATATTGGGAAGGAGATATTTTACATTGAATCTTAGAATGGGTGACGTAAATTTTTGCCCTTGCTCATTAATAATTAATTAAACATTAAATTCATGAAATTTATTTTGATTAATTTTAAATTTATGAAATTTCTTTTGTTTAATTTATTTGAAAAAAAAATACTTTTTTTAGGAGTATTTTCATTAAACTGCCTCATGCATGTGAAATAAGGGCGATGCCTAGAACCACAAAGCTAGAAATAGATACAATTCTAATATATAGCCATTGCCACCATCAGGCTAAAAAAAATTAAGAAAAATATAAGATTGAATTGAGATATTACATTATCTATTTCATTTTCCCTCAAGATTTATACAAATCTATTATAGCCTGCTATATTTTATACATTCTCTATTATGCCCCCTACTTTTAGCATCATTAACTTTACTGATATAATGTTTCAACGTACTTTAGTTTATATTTTCTTTATTATGATCTTCTTATACAAACTATTTTGTATAAATTAATGTTTACAAAATAAAAATTTAATTAAATTTGTACATACATGAGAAAATTATAATTTTATTATCAATTCACTTAACAGGGGAACTTCAACTACTTCACTTTCTGGATCCATCCAGCGGAACATGCGTTACATAAGTGATCTGAGAAGAAAGATTAGAAACCTAGAAAGAGAAGCAGCTGAGCTCTCTCAAAGATTAAACATGCTTTTGGTAATATCATAATTATGTTTTACTAATAATTTATGCTTTTAATCTGCTTCAATTTACAAGTGTTTAAAATTACAATTAAGGTGTTAATTAAAATATAACTTTTGATACATTTATATGATAGGTTGACGTGGGTGTGACCAGAGCTAAAAACAATTATCTTAGGCTTCTTGAGCAAGAAGCGGAGCACCAGTCGCAGCTTCAATGTGGTTAGTATTTTATGATTTTCGATTAATTTTCATGAAATTATATGCAGAATGAATCTTTTAGGATAAGTTTTGGCATATGTAACATCATTGAATACAGTAATAGCAGTGTCGTTAATTATCTAATAACTTAAGTTTTTAGTTTAAATGATTTTACTAACATGATATCAGAATAAAGGTCTTATATTTGAACCCTTGTGGCCTCTTATTCTTGTCTCATTTAGCTTTAATTGTTTTTATTTACAATTCAACTCTCTAGACTCTTACTCGGTCGCTTTGAATCAACAATACTAGAAAACTAGCAATGGATGGCCGAAAAAAACTATCATAAAAGGGGGTAGATGACAGTGAAATTTTCCGTCATCTATGTACCTATCTCTCTTTTATGATTATTGACTTATTTAACAAATTTCAGTTCAATTGCTACAACATCTACTATAGCACTGGACAGAATTCTATATATATCCCCAGCTGTCGCTTATTAGATATCTTATATCTATATGCAACACAACAATGACCAATTGTTAAGCCAACATTAGATATAGCATTATACATTCTAGAATCTATTAACCCTATAAGGTGAATTCCTTTGTCTAGTTCTTCACTAATTCTAGATCAAGTATGGCCCTATTCAAATTAATAGTTAATCAATTCAGGAAACCCAATCTAAAACCATATATTGATTTGATTAGTTCCACTAAGTAGTCTTTTTTTAGGATCTTCCTTAGCTTGTATCCACTAAATGGGTGGTCAGCCGAAACAGGGAATTGAATTAAGCATAATCAAAACAAAATGCTATAACAAATACAGAGCAGCAAGAATGTAAGCCAATTCATCATTAAGTTTGTTTAAAACTCAATTACAATAAAATTTAGTTCATACTCAATAAAGAAATAAAAATCATAATCGGTTCAGTCATTGAATTCATTCTCAAGAAAAATAAAAACAAGAAGTTGGAAAACATAAAACCAAGATTTGTCCCAAGAAACCCTCTTGTATATATTGGGATCTGTGCTTCTCTTTCTTTGAACAAATCTGTTACAGCCTCCAATTTTCCTCTATTGCCTATCGTTTCCTTAGTTTTCTAGGAATTTTTGTGTGTGTGACGGCTCTCTCTTTTCTTGATGTGTTTTCTTCTTTTTTATAGCGTGCAACTTAGGGTAACTCCTCAAAAGGTTAGGAATTGTGGTGGATCTTTATTATGCTTGCATCACACGCTAAATAATTTGCTTGCTACATCAGCCCTACTTGTCCCGCGCTTGTCTTAAATCAGCCTTGTGTTTGCGTGCTACATGCTTGTTGTAGTAACTCTGCAACATCTTCTCTACTGTAATTTGAATTATTTCATCTGCACTTCAGTTCTTTGTTATTCCTCCCACCTCCATTGTTGTAGCATTCATCTATAGAATTTGGGCAATTTGATCCCCTACAAAAAATGCCATTAATGAGAACACATAATGATCTAAAATGTTTTAAATTAATTTATATAAACGCCTATGCAAATCATAACTAAAAAGTGATATAAAAGATAAATATTACTCTCTAAGTAATCATAATTTAAGCCTAAAAATGCTATGATAACTCTCATTCCATAGAGTTATCACAAAGGTATTGAGGTTGACAAAGCCAAGGTGGATCTCATTTCTAATCTTCCTTCACCTAAAACAATCAGAGAAGTAAGATCTTTCCTTAGGCATGCTGGTTTTTACAGACATTTCGTTCAAGATTTTAGCAAAATTTCTAGACCCTTTATGCAATTTACTTGCTAAGGATGCACCTTTCATCTTTGATGATTCATGTCTTGAGGCATTTGAAAAACTAAAGCAGTTATTGACCTCATCACCCATCATTCAGCACCCAAACTGGAACTTACCTTTTGAACTTATGTGTGATGCATCTGATTATGTAAGAGCAGTATTAGGACAAAGAGTTGATCATATTCCCCATGTCATTTATTACGCTAGTATGACATTGAATGATGCACAGATCAATTACTCAATCACTAAAAAAGAAATGCTAGCAGTAGTGTTTGTATTGGAAAAATTTCGATCATATCTCATATGATGTAAAATAATTGTGTTTACAGATCATGCTGCTCTTAAATATCTTCTTACAAAGAAATATGCAAGATCTAGACTAATTCGATGGGTGTTACTTTTGTAAAAATTTAACCTTGAGTTCAGAGATAAAAAGGGCACCGAAAATGTGGTGGCAAACCATATTTCTCGCCTTACTTTAGACACTATTCTAGAATCATTACCAGATGAACAACTTATGAGTGTAAAAGTATTGCCATGGTATGTTGATATAGTTAACTATCTTGCTATAGGGCAAATTCCAGGGCATTAGACAAAGCAGGACAAAGCCAAATTTTTTACGAAAATAAAGAATTTCTTTTGGGATAATCCTTATTTATTCAAGTATTGTGCGGATCAAATTGTCAGACGATGCATCTCAGAGAGCGAATTCTAGAAAATCTCTCATTTTGTCATGAACAAGCTTGTGGAGGCCATTTCAGTGCCAAAAAGATGGCTACAAAAGTTTTATGATGTGGTTTTTATTGGCCAACTTTATTTCGAGATGTTTACACTTTTTGTTCTTCATGTGCTAGGTGTCAACGTATGGGAAGCATTACACGAAGGAATATGATGCCACTAAACCTAATTTTAGTGGTTGAGATTTTTTATGTATGGGTTATCGACTTTATGGGACCTTTTTCCAATCTTTTGGCCATCAATACATATTGTTTGTTGTTGACTACTATCGAAATGGGTAGAAGCAATTTCATGTAGAACCAATGATCACAAGGTGGTGATAGGATTTCTGAAAAGCAACATCGTTTCACACTTTGGATTCCCTCGGGCAATAATTAGTGATGTAAGCAACCATTTTTGCAACAAACCATTCAAAGTTCTTTTGGCAAAATATTCCATCATACATAAAGTGGCAACCCCCTATCATCCGCAAACCAGTGGCCAAGTGAAGATCTCTTATCAAGAAATAAAGCACATATTAGAAAAGATTGTGAGACCAGAAAGAAAAGTCTGGTTATTGAGACTCGATGGTGCACTTTGGGCATATCGAACAGCTTTTAAGACACCTATTGGGATATCTCCCCATAGGCTAGTGTATGGAAAAGCATGTCACCTACCGGTGGAACTCGAGCATCGTGCATACTAGGCCATCAAAAAATTTAACTTTGACATGCAACAGGCTGGGTCAAAAATGAGATTATAGTTGGTAAAACTTGAGGAGATTCGCAACGACGCATATAAAAATGCTAAGAATTAAAAGCAGCAGATGAAAGTCTTTCATGAGCAGTATATTATGAGAAAATCTTTCAAACCAGGTTAGAAAGTGCTTCTATTTGATTCCCGCCTGCACCTATTCCCAAGTAAGTTACGCTTTCAATGGCTTGGTCCATTTATTATTCGCATTGTTTTTCCACATGGAGCCATTGAAATTGAGGATCCAAAAAACGATGTCACACTTAAAGTTAATGGTAAAAAATTAAAACCATATCTAGAATACTAACCACATTAAGAAGACACTAAAATCAATCTAACTGACCCACCAAATCCTGATTAGGTTTTCTTTTTATATTTATTAAGTGACTTAACTTTTTATCGTTTTATTAATTATTGTGTGATAGGTCATTTTGTTCTTTGTGTAAAGGTGTTTGCTTAACCATTACGTTTTGTTTTATCGCTTTTAATCATGAGTGCCTTAATTAGATAGTTTCTCTTGAACCATCTTGGAGAATTACTACGTGTAAAATCTCACCTCAGAGGCCTTATAAGATTTTGTAAAACACATCCTGTTTGGAATCTACGATCACCAGAGTTAGTGTCCCATGTTGAGGATTTAGAAAGGCAACTCAGAGAAATTGAGGAAGGTACATATAAATCCAATTAGAACTTAAGGTAAATTCAATAAGAGGACGATTGAGAAGTAAGTGTTTGATTGTACTTAGTTTTTATTTTACATTGTGTGTTTTTATTTTACTTTGTTTGCTTTTACTTTCTACTTGATTTTGCAAAATTGATTTTCTTTGTAAGCTTTAATTTGTTACCTCGGTTAAGTGGCGGATAACGGTACTCCATGACAATTAAAGTCGGTTACTTTAGTTTCCCACAATAACTGATATTCTCAGGTGAAGGTATGGATAGAAACACAATTCTTACAAAGCTTCACAAACGATTTCCTACACTCCCTCAGAATGCACTCCTTACAATCTATAACCCTCGATCCGAACGCATGTGATTGCTTATGAGGAATAACATCCCTGTTGATATCCATTGGTTAATCGAAGCTACGGTACAATTGACAGGTGAGTTACCTCCCAAATTCATTGCCTACATGCCTGGTTGTGGTAAAGGAAACTATTCAAGAAAACGAATAGCTCGACGGCTTCCAGGTTCTTGTCATTAGTGTGCTAGAATGTAATGCGATAGAAATCCATGTACCTCTTCGGGAATTGTGTCTAATAATAGGGAAGATAAGATCAAATTCATTAAGGATGGCTTGAATAAAGAGTCATTAGATGATATCCTTTTATCTCTTGAAATGCATCCCAGTGGATACGTACAATGTGCAATTTCCCAGTTATAATCATTATTCCAAAAAGAACGTGCACGATACAGTCTCAGGAATCTGACTATAAACGACCATGTTTGCTAGTTGTTGTTAATTATGCAATAAGTTGTCAGTGTGCAAGTGGACACAACAAGTAATAAAGTAATGAGTATTGAGATCGTCTCCATAGGGATTGATGTTATCAGACTTGCTACAGCAATCTATTAAGTGTAATTTTTAATACTTTAATAAAATCAAATTAATATGAATGGAATAATTTAAGAATCTACTAAAACTAATTAAACAATAAACTAAAAGATAATAAAGTAAAACAGATGTTAAACACAAGGAAATAATCAATGGCTATTAGGTAGTTGGGTGTCTAAACTCACTTAATGATTATTGACTATTCTGCAAATTAGGTACAGTTGCTACAACATCTATTACAGCACTAGGTAAAATTCCTAATACATCCTTAGCTGTCGCATGTTGGATATCTTATATCTATATGCAACCTAACAGTGATCAGCTGTTAAGCCAACATTAGACATAGCATTATACGCTCTAGAATCTATTAACCTTATAAGGTGAACCCCTATGTCTAGTTTTTCACTCATTCTAGATCAAGCATAGCCCTATTCAAATTGAGCCGAACTCAATTCAGGAAACCTAATCCAAAACCATGTATTGCTTTGATTTGTTTCACTGAGTAGGCTTTTTTGAGGATCTCTCTTATCTTGTATCCACTAAATGGGTGATCAGCCAAAATAAGGAATTGTAATAAGTACAATCAAAACAAAGTGCTACAGCAGAAAATAGAGCAACGATAATATAAGTCAATCAACATCAAGCTTGTTTAAAACCCAGCTACATTAAAATTTAGTTCATGATTTTTTTTATTCATAAGGGCTCTATAAAGAGCTAAAGCAAAACAAAATAGGGGTGAGCAACCCCATACATGTCACGAGTGATAAAAGATCCAACACCAATAAAGGGAGTAGGAAAAGGATGAAAACCAAAAGGAAGAGATAAAGGATAGTTTGCTAGGAAGTTCGCAGCGAAATTAGCTTCACGAAAAACATGGCGAATTGAGACATGCCAGTCACGCTTGATAAGGTCTTTTATGGATCAGAGTAGAGGAGAATACTCATTTGTAACTACCAACGGCTGTTGAATCAGTTGAAACACACACTAGCTATCTACTTCCACCATCACCCTTCGCAACCAATGCTGCCACGCTGTATTAAGACCATGAAAGAGCCACCATAATTTAGCTATAGTTACTAAACAGAGCCCTATATTGACACCAAATACAGTGATCCAAGTCCCATTATGGTCGCGAACCAAACCGCCCTGCGCTAGCTGTGCCATTCTGCTTTCAAATCCCATTAGTTCATGATTAATGTTGAAACAATAATAATATTTGTTCTAGCCATCAAATACATCCCAAAGAAAAATAAAAATAAACTAATGAAAGATAGAGATAGAGTTCCGCAAAGATGAAGACTTCTCCCCTTTGTTGATTTGTGATCCTTCTTACTTCTTCGCTGAAATCTTCTGTTGTAGCCATTAAATCTCTTTTTTTTTTAATGTTATTTTTCTTTTTGCGTGTGATAGCTCCCCTTTTCTTTTCCTAAAAACTCGTTCTTTTATAATCATAGAATTAGGGTTTCCCAAAAAGGCATGAAGATCTTCTACAGTCCTTAGGATTCTAGGAATATACATTCTTATCTTTTATCAGTCAATGAAGTTCTTTTCCTTTCTTTTTGTTGCATGCCACGTCTGCCCTATTTTTTTTCACAAATTAATGACAATAAAATAATCAACTGCAGAAAATTTCACTGTTTAATCCGCATGCAGTTGTATCTGTCATGTCTTTGCGTGCTCCAGGGTTGCTACAACAATTTCTACAACATCTTCTCTGCAATTCAGCTCTTCGTCATTCTCTGCAACTCTGTTGTTGCAGCATTCATCCATAAAATCTGAGCTTTTTGGTTACCTACAATGATGTGCATAATAAGAACTATTAATGATCTAAAACTTGATAAATTATTATAACTAAACTTAAATTAGGGGTGGGCATTGGTTCAATTCGGTTCTGTTTGATTTCAGATTTTTTTATCGTTTTCGGTTCGGTTCGGTTCGAAAATTAAAAAACCCGAAACTCATTTTAGAAAGATAAAAACTGAACCAAAACTGGTTATTCAGTTATGTTCGATTTCAGTTCGGTTTTCAATTTCGATTTTCGGTTTGGTCTCATTACCTTAACGGTCTCCATTTGATTACCGGTTTTGGTTTTCAATTGGTTCGGTTTGAGATCTAGTTCGGTCCACAAATGTTGCAGTTTGTGAAATGTTGCTGGAAATAAACGGTTGACAGTTTACCATAAACGATTAGCCGAAAACTTCCAGAGAACAACATTTCACAAACGGCAAACCGAATTCTATAAACGGTAAGCTGCCAATTCAATCTACTACTACCACTATCAAATAATCATTTATCAGAATCACCAAATTAACTTAATATCACCCATACATAAGTCCACAACAACATAAAAAATAAAATATTTCCAATAATGATACAAAATAAAAAAAAATAACAGCCAAAGACTCAAATGCCAACACCATCAAGGAACATCCATAACCATCATCCATAACCATAAGAAAATATTACAACATAAAAAATAAAAATCAGCCATTACTTTGCTCGCCTTTCTCACCAACTTCTTCAACTTTAATAACTTCCAACATCCACACTTCCCAACTTTAAATCTACGAAAATAAAATTGAGATAAGTAAACATAAATATAACTATATAAATAATATATCAAATTCGTATAAATAATACCTATTCTTCTAAAACATCACTCAATCGCAAATTGGTCCTTTGCTGCTTGTGCTAGCATTGGCCTCACAAATTCTGCAAAAAAATAAAATAAATGTATGAAAATCATCATTTATGATATTGAACACTACAAATAAATTATGCAAAGTTAACAAATAACGTTATTACCTGCTTCAACTACTTCATAAAATTCAGTTTCTTCCTCGATTGGCTCTATTATACGATCTCCGAAAAGAGTTGATCGAAGCCAATTTTTTGTGCTAATCAAGGACTCAACTGTGTTGGGAGTCAAAGAACTTCAAAATGGGTCAAGAATGCGGCCCCCAGTGCTAAATGCTGACTCCAAAGCAATGGTAAAAACTGGAATTGCCAAAATATCTTTGGCAATCTAAGACAAAATTGGATACCTATGCCAATTCAAACTCCACCATTTCAAAATATCAAAATTGTCATTCACCATCTCGGTTTTATCCGACAAGTATCTTTCAACCTCATTTTGCCCACAACATCCATCTTGTGTACTTGTTTTCATCTTTTTATATTGTGCAAAAAGGTCAAAAGAACTAAAGCCAACACACTCATCAATCCCACTAATCCCACTATCCTGAACCATGCAACTAATCTTAGCAGCACTGTTTGGATCACCAGAACTGTAGCTTTGATAAAGCTTCATTAACAACTCTTTAAGGCTATTACACAACTCATCAACCTTCTTGGTGTCATACCAACTATTAAAACACCATGTAACAAAGTCCATTTTACATTGAGGATCAAGTACTGCTGCTAATATCAACAACATATTGACCTTCTCTAGATTATCACCCCAATATTTAACAAACTTTGTTATCATAGGCTTGACCATGCAACTCAACAAAACATCATCACTATCATCAAGAGACTTCAAATGAATAAGAACTTTCCACATCTCATTCAAATGATTATTAGCAGTCACAAACTTAAAGCTACAAAATTTCAAGGTCACATTAAAAAAAACTGAGAGAAATTTGACTAACCTTCTGGCATTGTCCCAATCATCTTCCATCGGTGGCCCTATCCTGTATCTTTTGTTCTCATCCTCTCCGTCAACTCCGAACCAATTAATATAATGCCCATCTTCATCTTTCAACCTATCAAATGCTTTTTCAAATTTCAACGCCGATCTCAACATCAAGAATGTTGAATTCCACCAAGTCCGAACATCTAACACCATAAACCCATTGTATGAGATTTTTTCAGCATCAACACAAGCTTTGAATTTTTGTAACCTCGATGGGGAAGATCTGATGTATTTCACTACATTACAAATACTATCTATTGATGTCTTCACCACATCCAACCCATCCTTCACAATCAAATTTATTATGTATGCTGAACATCTCAGATGCAAATACAAACCATTTAAACCAATGAATCTCGACTCTAATTTCCTAACTTTTTCTTCAAATAAGTGACTTCTTTTTCATTAGCACTTGCATTATCCATACTAATCGTGAACAAACTCTTAATACCCCAATCAATCATACACTTCTCAATAAGCTAACCAATGGCCTCTCCTTTATGACTAGAAATAGGCGCAAAACTAAGAAGTTGTTTGTTAAATGTCTGAAGTCTGAAATTTTAATACTTTTAGACCTTTTTTAAAATATACTTGTTTATTTTTTGTAACTTATGACTGATTTTCAGACATTTACATCTGAATAGAAAAAGTAAACTTTTGTGACTTTTATCTGAATGGAAAAAGGTCTGAATGACGAATAAATATTATATTCAAAAAATATCTCTATAAAATAACTTATTTCGTAAACTATAAAATCTAATCCCTTTTTTGGTTTTAATATACAAGGATATAAATGTCAAATAACCAAGTTTAAGATATTTTTTATTATAAAAACAAACAAGATGCCACTTATATTCAGATATTAGAAAAAGAAAAACAAATATGTCAATCATATTTTTGTATTCAGACCCATTCAGACTTCAGAAAAATTCAGACCCATTCAGATTTCAGACAAAAAAACAAACGCTACCTAAGTATTCGATTGTGCAACTCTCATTTTTTGTCAATAAAATGGGCTGTTATCACCATGTAATTACACATTTGAATTGAAGTCCCAGTATCAATAGTGATACATACCCTTTGACGATTTACACTTAACACATTTTTCAACAACATCTTCTCGTTCTCATATAATTGAAAAATATCCCTTGTAATTGTCTTCCGCGACGACACATCAAACTTTGGACAACAAGTAGCCATAAACTCCAAAAATCCCCCAGCCTCCACAAACCTAAAGGGCAACTCATCTTTAATAATCATCTTTACAAGTGCCTTCCTACAAGACTCTTTGCTAAAACTTACAGAAATAAGCTTAGCATCACTAACACCCTTTTCACGAGCTAAAGCACATTGTGTTTCATCTATTTCAAGCTTCATTTTTTTATACACTAGACACCTTACTTCCAAATGGGTTTTAAAGCCAGAAGTTTCTTTACTACTTTCACACACAAACTCCTGCTTGTTTTTTCGCTCGGAACACTCTCTTGAAAATCGTCTTTCTTAATCTCTTCAACATCATTGTTATTTTCTTCCATCCTGCAAACAAAACCTACTATAATCAATGTACAATAAACAAAAATAAAATAATTTACAAAGTGGGTATAAAAATGAAAATATTCAAATTTCAAAGTGCAACGACATAATCATATTTAGCAAATTATTTAAATAATCAGAGACACAAAAAAATTGAGTTTAACATAAAAATTAACATAAATTAACAAGGACATTGACAGTGGCTTCAAAACACAATCAAATTAACATACAGATCAAATTAACATAAATATTAACATATAAACTAATATCTAATAACTAATAACTAATAACTAATATCTTATTCTGCCTCGAAGCCTTGTCAAATGCTGGAACAATAGAGGAATTGTACATTTACCCCTTCTCAACACTTTTTGGGGGGGAATTGATCATGAAATATTTGGGAGATTGTTGATGATAGCAGGAAATTTTGTGGCTCAATTTTCTCAAGTTAATGTAGCAAATCAACAAGAAACCAAACTTTTATTATATTTGATTCTCAATGTGATGCTCAATACCATGATATTTCGTTCAATGATGCATGAATCTGACTTGTTTAATCCTTTCTTTTTATTTAAAATAATAATAAATTAAAATTAAAAATCAACATATAAACTAATAAAATTAACATAAAAAAATTAAAAATCAAATAACATAAAAATTAACATATAAAATAAAATCTAATAACTAATAAATTAAAACAAAAATTAACATACATTTCATTAACTGACCTTTGAGAAGTCACGGCAGTAGCAGCAGGCCAGCAGCAAATTGGCAGAGACAAGGGTAGGTCGACAATGGCAGCAACAACAGCTGGAGAGTTCGGACAGCGAGATGGCTGACTGATTGGAGAATTTGGACGGCGAGAAGGCAGTGATGATTGATGAAGTTGAAGTCTTGAAGATTCGGCAAGACAACAACAATGGAGTGAAGATTTGGCAGTACCGGCACCGGCAGGCTGGGTAGCGGTGATGAGGAGGGTGTTCAGGCAACAGTGCAGCAGGTAGCAGGCATTAGGGTTGCGCCGTTGCATGGTGAAGGTGAAGTGAAATCGTGAAAACACGAATGGGCTGTTATGCGTGTGTATATATATGTTGACTGAAATTACAAAGATGCCTTTGAAATCGGTTCGAACCGATTTTTAAATTTTTAAACTGAAAACCGAATCGAATTATTCGGTTCGGTTCGGTATTTATATTTTTTATTTTTTAAGCTAAAAAATACCAAACCAAAATCGAAAAAAATGAACCGAACCGAATTATTTTCTGCTCCGGTTCGGTTCTGCCTACCCCTAACTTAAATAAATTCTTGTGCAAAATACAACAAAAAATACAATAAAAATTTATCTTAAATAAATTCTTGTGCAAAATACAACAAAAAATACAATAAAAATTTATCATTACTCTCTAAGTAATACTAATTTAAGTCTAAAAATGTCATGATAACTTTCATTTCTTAGAGTTATTACCAGCTTATAAGAAAACTGGATGGGAAGCATATCCTTGACCCATAGAGAGTGTTTAAGCCTTTTTTGGACGTAAAACCGGAGGAAGATGTGAGCCACAATCACAACTACCTGTAAATATCCTTTTAATTCACTGTTGTTTTATCATTTGCATTATTGCCTTTAATAATGTGATTTTATCATTGTTTGCTTTTTCTTTTTACTATTTACTTTTTGAATTTTGAGCCATGCACTTTACGCGTTATTTGACAA
The DNA here is from genome assembly GCA_030449835.1 of Clausena lansium. NCBI lineage: Eukaryota > Viridiplantae > Streptophyta > Magnoliopsida > Sapindales > Rutaceae > Clausena > Clausena lansium. The sequence continues at coordinate 681,153 of JASUUF010000109.1, read as the reverse complement.
ACACACCACCTCACATGCATTTGTGAATCATTGACACCAAGATCCTTAAATACGAACTTTTTTTCAAGCACTCAAAAATTGTTTTTGAGAAGTTTTCCAATGGCAGCTACTTCCAGTAAACAATTCAAGAACATTTTTACACCCTCTGGGTTTAACTTTGGTAAATACAAAGAGTTCGTTGCAGCAACCATAGATCTTTGTCAAATCATAGTAGAGAGAAAACTACACCTGATATATAAAGGAGGTGACCGAGGGTTATCAAAACTTGTCTCAGAAGCTGTTTATATCAAAGGGAACCAAATGTTAGGCATCACCCCAAGAGCCCTAAAACCTTTGGGATGTTTGTCCAACTCACCAATTGGAGAAGAGTTAGTCATCTCAGGTATACAAAAGAGAATAACTGAAATGCTAAATCATGCTGATGCTTTTATTTTCTTACTAGGAGATCTTGTAACTCTAGAGGTACTAATCACATTAGCATCTTAGGCCCATCTGAGCATTCATCACAAACTCATCAGTTTGTTAAATGTCAATAACTTTTATGATGGCTTTATCACATTTCTTAACCATGCAATAAAGAATCATTTCATTCCATTCATTAGGAGAAAAATCTTTATTTGTGTTCGTACTGCTAATGAGCTACTTGATCTGTTACAAGCTTATAGACCAGAGCCAAATCCGAGGACCTTTGTGTTAGAGTGGCCAACCAATTATGGAAGCAATAGCCACAGTAAGAAGTTCAAATTAGATTTAACTCTCTGCTTGTAAATATTTTCTTTTGTTCTATGTACAGCACCCAAGTGATGTCTTCTAAACCCTACTTCTTTCATTTAAGACATTGAGGACAATATCTCATTCTAGTTGAGGGGAGGGAATAGTTGACAATTGTGGAATAATGGTAGTAGTGTTGTTGTACTTTTACTAACATTTTCTAACCTTATTAAGTCAGAAGATGGCAAAATGTGGAGTTTAATTACTCTAGAAACGCATCTTCTTAGTTTTGGAGTTCAATTTTTTTTTAAAAAAAGGGCATTTTGTGTGATCTTTTGATATTGGATGACATGATGACTTTCAAAGTTTAGTATTTGTATTATCTTTGGCCTTGAGTTATGTTACACCATGTTTGCTACTCTGTATCCTGATGTCAAAGACAAATGAGAATTGAGAGATCTGATAAGTAAAATTGATTGAGTTACTTGAAGGAATGCACATGTCATAATAAATTCCAAGTGCGTTTTTTTAGCCTTCATTTTTCTTAAAGAGTAATTCTTTTTTCTTATTCTTTATACAGTGCAGTTTACTATTTCATACATGATCTCTTTATTTTCCTTCGAGTAAAAAATAAATAAAAAATAAAAAAATAAAATACTTGTGTTACTACATCTGAAGGTCCATCAAATTAGTAGATATGGAAGATTATTTAGAGCCCTAGAAGATGAACGGAAAGGTCATCTTTGACACGTTTGAGACATTTCAAGCCATCCCTTCTATAAAATATCTATAGTTAACCCTTTTGAGTCTTTTATAATAATAATTTGGGTAATTATTTGGTGGCCACAACTTATTAAGTGAAACTTCTGTAAGCCACTAAATTTTAAGATTGTATTTGTAAACCACCTACTTTTCAAAGAAATATTTCTTTAGAAAGTAGGTGGTTTACAGATACAATCTTAAAATTTGGTGGTTTATAGATGTTTCACTTAATAAGTGGTGGCCACTAGATAATTTCCCTAATAATTTCTTTGTTAACTTATCATCCTGCCTCACTCCGATTTGAAGTATTACACTATGTCTTATGTGTTCCATCACCCATTTATGTTTGAGAAAAATTTAGATGGTTATTTTATTAAGAAAAGTGGTGCAATATATATTAAAAAAATGATAATATGTGATTGAAAAAAAAAAGAAATAAAAGAAATAATAAATAAATAAACAAATAAATGAAATGCACCTTGCAATTTCTTTGAGAAAAAAATCTCTATTTTTTTCTCAAACATATATTTTATTTTTCTTATTACCCCTTCTTTGTTAGCCATGTTCCTAACCTACATTACGCCCTAATAAAATTCCTTCTTGATTTTAGGGAACTACAATATGAAGTAGAAGCTTGTAATATGGGCTAAAAAGATGTAGTGATACATAAAAATATATTAGTTTGACTTGCATTTTGTTTGACTTGAGATCATATTATTTCTAAGCTATGGGCATTATTCTTTCATCTTGGTGAGAGTGTGTGATACTTCTTTTATATTATTTTCTTTCAATTTACCATTCATTGGAGTAACTATTTTTATTGGGTTTAATTTTCTTTTGAGAGTGTACTCCTACTGGTGAGATTTTGGGGTTTAACATGTCATTCTTGAAAGTGACTTAATTAATGTAGCTTTGATAATTGATAAGTTTGCATGTGTATCAAGGCCATTATGGTCATTAGGCTGGAGATAATGCTTATACTTTTATTTGATTGTTGTCATTAGTCTAATTGAAGAATTAAACACAATTGATTTGAAAAAAAAAATCATTTTGGATTTGAATTTTGTTTTCGCTTAATTTGCTAAGGAGGGTGTGTTGAGTGCTAGAAAGTGTGTATTTGTAAAGGATAAAATCATTATTTTACACTCTAAATCTCACTAACATTCCTACTTTTATATATTTAAGTCCCCTGTACTTTAATTGTGTATGTTTTATTATAATTAAGTATTTTATGTATTTCAAGGGTAATATGGTCATTTCATAATGAATGAGAGATCAGACAGCAAAACGGATAGAATTTTTGAACTCAGAACAGTCGAAAACCTTAGGAGGAGCATAAAAGGGTAAATTATACTATTCATGTATAAAATACTATTCACATATACAATAAGCTACTGATGATATGGCAATAGCTTATTGGACCAACAAAGCTGATGTGGCATTGACCACTGACGTGGTAGTATATTATTGGACCGAAAAAATGAGCTTACGATACAAGCGATGCACTAAATCAAGGTCAGTTGACTTTGACAATGACCGATGATATGGCAATATATAATTAGACCACAAAATGGGCTTAAGTTACATGCAACACACTGAATCACAGTCGCTGATGACGTGTTCCAAGCATCAGAGCTTGCCACATGGTGCAATCATGAGTGTCCTAATTGATTTCATCCGATGGCCATGATTTACTCATTGTATCTATAAAAAAGGGCCTCCCCCTCCGCCTCAATTGGACAGCCCTGAATCCAAATTTTACGTCCATTTTGTCTAATTCCCTCTCTATCTTGTATTTTCTACCTATTTTAATAAAATACTCATTTTACCCCTAATTCAGTTATGAGTAGCTAATTTTCTTTCAAGCTTGGGATGAAAGTGAAGCCTCAACATGCTCTATGGGCTTAATTTGGTAAATTTAATTTCTCTCCCCCTCTAATTTATGTGGTTGTTTTGACTTTTCGTCGACAAACAATCTATCTTGTCTAGGTATGCACTAGTTATACCAGCACCTAGTGAAAGATCATTACTGTCTAGCACGATAAGCACTTAGCACCATATTTATTAGAGTGAGGCTTATAAGGAGTGGAACTCCCTCCTTATGCTTTAATTGGTACTAATAAGAAATATTAAGGCCACGGTACAGTGTTGAGTGTAGATCCAGAGACCCCAGCACTTTGTTCACATAGTTTTCACTTTAATTTATTCCCGCCGTTCTAATTTAAATTTTAGGATAGTTTAAATTACCTTCACCACAAATCCAACTACCCACTTAGAAAATTAACCCTAAACACAATTAAAATCCACCTCTTCATGGGATAGACACTCGTCATCGTTAATCTATTCTACAATAGATTCGTGCGCTTGCGAGTTCAATAAAATTTGCATAACAGCTACCCATCTTCATCCACGATCCTCAATATGTTAATCAATTTTATTGTATTTTATGATGTTTTTATATGAAAAATATTCATAAAAAATTATGAAGATAAATAATATTAATTTGAAGAAAAATAAAAGAATAAAAATAATAATAGTCTAGTACTATATTATCACTAGTTATATAGATGTATAATAATGCTAATTATCAAATTTTATTTAGGTAAGGATGAAAATTAATTAATTAGGTAAGGATATTTTGGAGATTATGTTTTAATGATATCATTAAGACTATTAAGTAAAAAACTTAAAAAATTGGCTTAATAATTTATTGACTAAAAATTTTCATTAAGTTGAAAAAACAAACAGATTTAACGACTTAACTAATTGAAATTAAGTCAATTAAGTCATTAAGTCAAAAAGAAACAAACAGCAATAGATGGACTTTGTTGACTTGCAATTTAAACACAACAGCAAACTTGGTGATCAAATGGGGTTAGTGGTGCCGGAGGCCCAAGCTCTTTGTAGTTTTAGATTGCATTTGCAAATTAAGTGAGAGTTAGGTTATAGTTTCAAAGTAAAGGTGGCCACTTTAGATTTGAATTCAGTACCGAATTAATTTTTATAATATGGTGACTCGTAGTTATTAGATAAAAAAATAAAATGTAACTAAATCTTATTTATACAGTACTACCACCCAAATTCAATTGTTAACTTTGCTAACTTCCCCCAAACACGTATAATTAAAATCGTTTAAATATCAAGAAGAGTTTTCTCTTCTATTCTCTTTTTATAGCACCTCCAAGTTGGAATTTTAAATTCAAAATATTCTTGAAATATGAAGTAGCCGAAAATACTTAATACCCAAAAAAATAAATAAAACTTTTGGTTTCATTCATACGTTTAAAATTTGAATATATATGTTCAAGTCATTAAAAGATACAGCTAATCATGAGGTTAGACTTGTCACAATCAATTCTTTTCTATATATGGATTAAGCATTATTTTCCTCTCAACTTGACAACTCTTGTTGTCACTAAATGAGGTTAGGTATTTAATTTGTTTTCTTTATTTAGGGCAATAATTAATCCTTGTGAAATTCTTGACAAAAAGTCTACTTTTTTTACTATTTCTATACATGCCTTTTAAACTCTTATGGTTGCCTTTTTTTTATTTTTTTCTTTTTTTGGTTAGTATTTATTTGAATTACCTCACCACTTTATTATTTATCCTCAATTATTACTAATATCCAGAATATTTTGCCAATCTCTCATAATTTCCAAAGAAAATAATTGAAGATAACTTTTTTTATATGAATATATGTCATAACTTCTCATTTCAGGGTTCACTGTGTAAATTCTCATTATATGAGATATAAAATCCTTACATATATCAAGATTGGTGAAACTTCCTCTAAATTGAAAAAAGATATATTACAAATAAATAAAAAATTTGATAAAATTTATAAGAAGGTTCGGCTATTTCAACTTGATCTAAGTTATTTTAATATGCTTATTAAGTTATTTGTGATGAGATCAACTACAAATTCTTTCAATTATATGTCATTTGACCCAAAAAGACTTTTAAAAAATTTCTGATTTCGGAGGATCACAAAGTGAATTATTATTCTCACAAAAGTATAAAAATACCAAAATTGATTAAATATATATGAAAAATGGGGTCATTTGAGCGTCTTGTAAGTTCTTCAAAGTAAAGTTCACGAAAATAATTTATGTAGGTTTTTCATTTATCGTAGATTCTTCCTAATTGGTTACCATTTGTCACTATAAATTATATCTATCATTAAAAATCTTTTCTCGAAGGTCCACAAAGAACCCTTTTACCGACACTTTAGATACTATATAAAAAAAGTACATACCTAGGTTCGGAAAACAAAAAAACAAACTCGACTATTTCGACTTCTTGTTCAGGTTTGACTTTTGACATAATCAATCAGGATGCATAGAAGAAGGTTAGTTCTTTATCCCTTACTTCAATTGTGTTCGTTACTGTTAATAATAATTTTTTAATTTTAGATTTTTCATCTAAGTTATTATTTTTGTTTATTTTTTTATATACGTACGTCATACTTTGTTACATGTTGAATTTCAATAAGAATTTTTATTAATTTGATACTCGTATTCTTGTTGACAAAGAAGTCTTCTTTGAATTTTTAAGGAAAAATAACATCAACAGCCCCGTAGTTTGGTGAAATGGTAATAGAGATCCCATTTTTTACAATGACTATACAAACTCCTTTTGGGATACACTGACTCTCTTTCTAGACAAATATTAAGGGTCTATATGAATCTGTGATCTTTTCTTAACACAATAGTTAGTTATGTGTCAAAAAATAGTATGTATGATCATTTTTAAACAAAAAAAAAAAGAAGAAAAAAGGATATGTATGACCATTTATCAAAACAAAAGGGTTTTTGTGATAATTTCTTCAAACTAAGAGGCAGTTGATTTCCTTTTCTCATATTTTAATATTAATATGACCATCTTGTTAAAATATTGAACATAATTCAAACTTATATTTTTAATAATTTTTTTTAAAGGATCTAATTATATATCAACAGACGGGGATATATAAAAAAATTTTAATATTTTTAACCAAAAATAAAACTCCTTTTATTTAGCCACATAAATAGTAGAGTTCTATGTTCTTTAATTTTTATGTCCGAAAATGTAATAGTAAAATGTAATTGCAGTTGCTTTATTAATTAATTTGTTTATTTTGATCTATTTGATTCAGGAACTTTTATCATAAGATAAAGATTACACTTTTTTTTTTCTCATAATAATTAAGGACATAATTTGTAATAGTTTATTAAATAAATTTTCACCTTTAATTAACTGATTCAGTAATTATTGATGGGAAGGAGATATTTTACAAGCTACATATAAAAATGTGTTCTGTAAATTTAATTTTACCCTTGCTCATTGAGAATTAATTAAACAATAAACTAATGAAAATTATTTTGTTTATTATAGTTGAGAAAAATATATTTTTTGTAATATTTTCTCTAAGGCACCTCTTGCATGTAAAATAAGAGCAATGCCAAGTGCCACACAAACTCTGTACAAAATTATTTTGTATAAGTTAAAGTATGTGTCGACCCACATAATTTATTTTCATAATTTGAATTAAATTTTTAGACAACAAATGATATATGAGATAATTATCATTCCATTATCAATTTATTTGATAGGGGAACATCAACTACTTCACTTTCTGGATCAGTCCAGCGGAACATGCGTTATATAAGTGATCTGAGAAGAAAGATTAGAAAGTTAGAGGAAGAAGCAGCTGAAATCACTCAAAGATTGAACGTGCTTTTGGTAATTTCATATTTATCTTTTACAAATAATTAGTGCTTTTAGTATGATTGAATTTGCAAGTGTTGTTTGAAATTTGAAGATGTTGATAATTAAAAAAAAAAAAAAACTTTTGTTGCACTTATATGACAGGCTGATCTTGACGTGAACAGAACTGAAAACAATGCTCTTAGGCTTATTGAGCAAGAAGTGGAGCAGCAGTTTCAGCTCCAAGATGGTTAGAATTCTTTCGCCTACAATTAATTGTTAATTTTGTTTTGTTAATTTTCATGATCATATAGGATGAATTTTTTAGTATAACATCACTAAATAATAATGTTGGCTCGTTACCTAATAGCTTAAGTTTTTAGATCAAATGATTTGCTACTAACATGATATCAAAACATAGGTCTAATATTTGTTGTGTTCTTATTGTTCGATTTAATTTTTAATGTTTTTATTGCCAATTCAATTCTTCCCTGGACTCTTACTCGGTATCTCTGAATTTGATGACTCCACATACATTTTTGAGAGATTGTTTAAGACATTTTTCTGAAGGTTTGGATGGGTATGAAAAGCCTCATCCACTGAACTTTAACTCTTACCTCCTACTATCACATGAACTATACAATGAGATAGAGATGGTTAAGACTTTGTATTCAATGTTAATGTATGCCTTTACTCAATTTAAAAAATGTGGCAAATAACATGAATCTATTATTTACATATATTTTTCTTCCAATATCAATGATATAGAATTTTTGCTTTTTACATCATAGCATATAGTTTTTGCAACAATGACATGCAGCTTTGAATTTATCACTTCAAGAGGAAATCAGACACCTGAGGCAGCTAACTGAGATAGAACCTCGTCGAGTGAGCTTCAATGTGGTTGAATCCGAGCCATCAACAAGCGGAAGTGCCCATGCTAGTGTTGATCATCATGAAAAACCAAAGCCTAATAAGGAGCCCAAAGGAAAGTGAAAAGTGATGGTTGATTTGCTTATTGAGTTCAAAACATAAAAGGCCAAAAGTACTTTTGCTTTGGTTGTGGAACTTTGTTTTTCATTGAGCGGACTTGTTTTTACAAGCAGAATTTCAAGTGTGAAAATATCTGCTGAAAGCATGGAGTAGCTTAAAATAAGAAGAAACTTTTACCTTAATTTTTTTTTTTTTAATGTTTAACATGGTTTATATGCTTGCTATTTGAAGAAGTTAAGAGGTATTCTGGTTTAATGCTAAAAGGCTTTTTCTTTTTTAATGGAAAATGGATGACGACTTTTATATACAAAGTTATGAAAATGCATGTTCTTTGTTGAATGCATTAAGTAGATTGACAAGAAACAAAATTGACATCTATATAAGCCAAATCAAAATGTTATGGATATTTCACTAAAAAACTTTACTTGCTATCATAATCAAATCTTAACTTGAGAATAATATTAAACTAAAGATATCCAATGTGTTGTGCCAACCGTCAGAAGAAAGAGCTCAAAAGGTTTTTCGCGTAAACAAACATAAGGTTTTTTGCGTGGTTCGAATAATCGGCCTTTGCCCATGCATCAAAATAATATGAGCTTGAGGATTTCACTAATATTGAGCCTCGCATCTCAAGGCTCTAGAATGAATAATTGACTTCAAGATGTCAAAAATATCTACAAATTTGAGGTGTATGCTCCACACAGTTGCACAAAAAGTTTTACATACTCACAATCACTCAAATCAAAGAATGTAAAAATTGTTTAAAATAATAAAATTTTCTCTAGAACATATAAGGAAGTGAGAAATCAAAAATTACGAATATATGCGTGAAACCTCAAAAGTTCTTTAAATATGGAGGTTCTAAATCAAATCAACCTTTAAAACGTAATTGAACAATAGGTTTCATTTGTGGGCCATTGTCCTCTAGTTGGTTTTGATATAGGCCTATACAACTTGGACCTCATTAGCTATCATTCATACCGTTTTTTTTTTTTCTGAGAGGGTATCATTCATACACAACTCACAAAAAAAATGAGTAAAGAATTTTTACTGCTTAATTTATTTTATTAAATTCCACTTTTCAATTAACTCACTTATTTTTAGAATTATTCTTATTGAAAATTTTACAAAATTATTTTTTATTTTATTTTATTCTCTCTCTAAAAGGAAATGTTCTCTCTCCCTCCAAAGCCCCGCCGCCGCCGCCATTACCACCTATCTTCATCACTATTAATCCATCACCACATGCAATACAAGATAGATTTTTGTGAAAGACTTTTATTATTGGCTTTTGTTAAATTTACGAATGAATAGTGGATTTTATTGTTATTAATGGTATTCATTTTGATTTTACGTGAATTCAAGTTTTGTTTGAAATCAAGAGAAAACCTCCCTAAGATTTTTATAAAATTAATCAGAAACCTCTCGGGCATAATTAAATATCATATTTTCAAACCAAATTTTATGTATTTAAATTGAAATTCCAATAGTTTACTTAATCTTAAAAATACTATTGCTAAAATATTTGGTAAGGACTCGTTTTTTCGTTAAATTACTACTAAATCACCCATCCACTTGTAATTGGTAACTAGCGATTCTAATATACAAACCCCGAAATCCCCGTAGCCTTTCTAGTCACAGAGAATCAGTCTAAACTTTTTTTATGCATACTAACATCAAGTGTAGCATATCCAATTAGGCTCTTGATTTCCAATCTTAAGACTTGCTGCCTAATTCGACAACCTAAAAGCTACAAGAGCCGTGTGATCTTAATATCCCGGGCAGCAGTTTCAAACCCTTGACCTCTTGGTTGAATCAAAGGATCTTTAACCCCAAGACCTTACCCTCAGAGTTGAAAGATATTGTAAATAACACCCAAGGGACATCTAATGTAGTAAACTTTAATTGCATGTAAAGGTTTTAATAAAGCAAATAATAATAAATTAAAAGAGAAAAAAATTAATTTTATTTGCATTAATTTATCAAAAGAAAGTTATAGTTATCTGTAGGCCATCCTCAATTTGGCCACTCAGGAGCAAACTGCAGGGTGAAAATTCATGAGTTAGTTCCACTTGGAATTGAGAGAGAGAAGTAAAAATTGAGCAAAAATATTGTAAGGATTAAAGGAAACTGGGATTTCATTCACATATTAACATTGAGGATTGCAAGAACTTAGAAGAAACCTTCTGAAAAACAACAAAGAAGAGCCATAATAGATGCAAAGTTTGCAACAAATACATTTTTTTTCACTTTCACAAACACTGATCTGTGTTTATTAAAGCATTTCAATAACATCCGTTGATCCACCTTCACACATAGGCCAGTTACAAAGCACACATATAAGCTTCTGGACGTAAAGATGTATAGGTGAATGACAATAAAGTCCACTAACATAAAGTAGCGAGTACCTCCAACAAGGAAGCTGCAAATTGCATTTGGGTCTCCTCGTCTATGGTTAAGAAGAGAGGCACATGAACGAAGAGTGACTTTGTCCCATTTTGTTCTGCAAAGCGAAGGGAGTGATAGTAAACATAGTTGCATACAAATCGGCCTGCATCATCCGAGGTAATCACCTCATAACCCTTCTTTGCCAATGTTCTTGTAATCTCCTCAACAGGAATTGAAGTCTGCGGGAAGTTGGAGCAAAAAATCCCTTATGATGGATAAATCAGAAGAAATAAAATTTCATCATAGACTTGCTGGTATGTATACATAAAAAAGTACAAAGAAATAATGAAATCATTTCTACCTCTCGTACTCGTGATATTTCACCATCAGCAGGAAAAATGGGTACTTTCTGCAGAAGATAAACCAAGTTTAATAAATGGATGCTTGGAAAGAGGTGGCAAAAAAACTGCAGTTAAGAGAGAATTTGCGGGCGTATTTAACCTGAGGTTTCCACCCCATTTCATCAGGACATCGAAAAGTAGCTTCATTGACAGCTTGTTGCTCAATTGCGAATCTCGTTGCACCACTGTTAACGCCAAAGTGAACCTGCAGAAACATTGTTAGAAAAGAAAAGGCATGTAGTGAACAAATGTCAAAGGAGACAAGTTCATTTGCACCAAAGACACATTCTTCAGAAAATACCTCTTATTCCAGATTTGGTTCTAGATTCAGGTTATCATTTGCAGTAAATAAGCTTTAAAATTACTACACAGTACTTATCAAAAAAAAAAAATTTAGTACACAGTAAGTAAAGAAAGCTAATCTACAAAATGAAATCAGAAACATAAATCCAAAAGCAAGAAGAAATTGAACACAAGTAGTTCATCAATGTGAAATGATATAAGTTATGAGTCGAAAACTTACCCAAATAATTCTCCTAGAATTTGCTGATTCAGAATCCTTCTCGCTTATGGCGGATTGCAATATCTGATATAGGGGAGCAACTGCCCCATGTCCGGCAGTCTCAAGAATATTGCAACTTCCAAGAATTAAACCTTTCGGCATACCCTTCTTCTTCATATACTCTCTCAAATTACTAACAATTGTCTCGGTTGGATTCTCTGAAACTCCATGGAATTTCTTAAATCCGGTCACGTGGATTGTTACGGCAGGTGGCCCTTCGGACCCCATTACAAACAACTGTCTTGAGATGAAATATGGCAATATGTTACAGCATGAAAATTGGAATCAATGTCTAAGCTCCTGCATCAGAAAACATAAAGACAGTGCATCAGTCATACAACCACAAAAAAAAGGACAAAAAACAATCATAATGAAATAGGAGTTTACAACATCCGTCAACAAGAACTGCTCTGGCCCTCGGATTTTAACAGCTCTAGTCCCTAAGAAATTACACTAACACTTCCCCTGTTTATTAATGAAGCTACTGATCCTTAATAAGGATTGAACCATAGCTTAAGATTATAATGCAATGATCATATCCACATTCAGTCTCAAAACATGGGAGATTCTGACACGCTTATTTATAGTTCCATGGAATCCATATTTTATCCTAGTGAAAACACTTGAGTCACATGCCAAATTGGAAAGAACAAACACAGAAATTCGAATATCTCGATAATAACTTCTTTAACTTTCTCAAACTCTGCATGAAGTATCCAAAAAATCCAACATTTTCAGGAAAAAAGTTACACTCGATATCAGAATTTACCGCCACAATAGGCTCAACGGCAGATAAAACTAATCAAAACCAGCTCAGAAACAATGAAATTTATCAAAATTCAAAAGCAATAGACAGCAACACACTTTCTAAAACCATCCAAAGATCAAATTTTGACTTATGATCTGATCCAAACATCAATAATACAACTATAACACAGCAGATTCCACCTCAGAAACAAACTATGATCAAAATTAAACGATCCCATTTAATCACATGATTAGTAAATTATTAATACTAATAACCCACCTTAAAACTAAAATTAGAAACCGAGATAATCTATGAAATTAAAAATCCAGATGCTAAATCTTCCTTAAGAATAAAACAAGAGCTATAAACTAATAGCATGTATGTGTTAATAAAAAATTAAAAAGAAAAAGTCAATGGTTATCTTAGCTAATCCTCACCTGTAAAATCATCAACAAAGAGAAGAAGGTAAGATAAGAGAAAACTCCCCAAAATAAAAAGAATAAAAAGAAGATGAAGTGACTCAACCACCAGTCTTATCGTTAATTTAACTCGAGAAGACTGAGTTGATAAAGATTCCCCAATCAGATTGAGAGAGAGAGAGAGAGATAGAGAAAAAAATAATTAATGAAAAAATTAAAAAGATTGTGAGTGGAGGGTCACTTTCAAATAAGGAACCCACAAAATTATAGAATGAAATTTTATAAAAAATAAATAAATAAAACATGTATCCATGGATTTTTGTTTTTGTTTTTTTTTTTTTTAAATCATCACAATCTACATATACAATATGTGAGACCCATTGGAAATTATAGGTAATACATATACTTATCAGCCCATAAATTTATTGAGACTAATCTAAAAAATTTGATTTTCACTAACAATAATATCAAGGAGAAAATAAAGAATCCCATCAATGAACTTATCTTTAAATATTACTTACAAAATACAACCCAAGATTATTATATTTGCATTAATATTTAATTGTTGCACTTGTTTAAAAATCTATCGGATCCTATGTTGTGTTCCAAATGTGTAAAATTATTTTAATTATATTTGAACTGAAATTATTAAAGTGCTATGAAGACTTTAGTAAATAATATAATTATTATAGAAAATATGGGAGCTGAATGTATAAGTTAAAGGGAGATATTTTGAATTGATTTCAAATTGTATTGGATACAAAGCTTCACAGACTTATTTATAGCTTATTCCGACCAATTAAATTAGCCACATATATAGATATTACTTTTAACTAATTAATTTTTTTCTTCGTAAATAACTTAACTAATTGACCTAATTAGTTAAGTCTTTATAGGTAATTTAGCTAACCGATGAAATTAGTTAAGTCGAAGGAAATTGACATTTCAATAACATAAAAATTTTTTGGAAGATGAAATTATTAAAATTTGTTGGCAGTGATGTAAATATTTTAAAGAAAATATAAACAAATGTGAGTGGAGGGTCACTTTCGAAGGACCCAAAAAGAAAAGAAAAAATTAAAATTAAAGAGAAAAAGAAAAAGATAGTTTCCACATTTGTTTGTTTTTTAGTTTTATTACATGTAAAGTGACTTACACGACATTAGTACATGTCTACATTCAAATCTCAATTTACAGGATCTTCCAAACAGTGAAGTTAAAGCTGCTTTGATTGTACTCTTCTGTTTTGTTCATCCAATGAGTTGTCCTTTTTCGGGTTTCCCCCATGATTTTTGTTTTGTTTATTTTTGAAATTAGCAGAAAAAAGATACTTTACTCAGGAATGTTTAGGTTCACATGAACATGATGTTATATGTTATACCTATCACTGTATATGCTTTATTATTATTGTTATTATTATTTGATTTGCATAAAACAAAAAATTAAAAATTTATAATTAAGTAATTATAAATTTTTAACTCTTAATTATAAACTTTTAATTGAGAGTCCAATTATAATATTTGGTCTATATCAATATATGATGATATACTAAATATTAAAGTAAAATTAAGATTTATAACATTGATACGAATTTGAAAAAAATAATTACGCCTGTTTTTTTTTTATGAGTATTATGATTTTATAAAATTTAAAGTCGGTCGAATGTAGAAACTTATTCCATCAATTAATTTAAAAAATATTATATATATATAGTGAGAGCATTCTTATTTTAATAAAGTAAAAATATTTTTATTTTAATAAAATAATAGCATCCTCATTTAAATAAAGTGAGGATGCCACTATCAGATAAAAAAATACAAATTTCAATACATTAATAAAAAAAATATAATTTTTAATATATTAAAATTTATATTTTTTATATTTTAATAAACATTTTAAAATAAGTATGCTCTCAATAGAAAAAGAGTATATATACATATATATATATATATATATACACGTATATGTATATATACATCTAACATGATTGGTAAATATACATATATATGAGTTAGTATGACTCATAAATATGTATTTAATTTAATTAAAGTCAAATGGATAAAGTCATAAGGAATAGTTGTCAATTTGTCATCATCACGCCACCACATGGAGTCGTGGCACAAGAATTTTTTTTTATATTTTTTTAATGGAAAATTAATCACACTGATTGTATCATGAGGATTTTATAAATAAAACAAAAAAATTCGTCACATTTTTTTAAGGATTTGCAATTTATGAATGCAGATGGCCTCTAGAAACTGGTTGAGTTAAACTTATAACAAATAAATAATAGAAAAACTTATTCTTTAATATAATTTACTCTCGACACACTTAATTTTATAAAATATTTTATAAAATAAATATCATTAAATCAAATTGCAGAAATACAAGCATCACCCCACCTTTTCCTCTTAAATAATTGGATATAAAACCAAAGCATAGTATAAGACAGTTCTATCCCTCGTCAGTCACTCATCTCATTTCACGCCACCGTAATTTATTCTTTGCCTACAGTAACCTCCGACAAATTCTCAATCTTTTTTCCAGTCACGGTGTCCTTCCTACAAGTATGTTGCAGCACGCATTAAACTAGTCTGCCAACTTCATTTTCAAAACTCAAATGTCACAGTTTTATTGCGTATGAAGAACTCATTGTCTGAGAATTTCTTTAATTTTTTCCTGAATGGTGATTTCCTGAATATTGGAATATTTCCTGAATGGTGATTTCCTGAATATTTTCAAAACTCAAAATATTGGAATATTTCCTGAATACGAGCCAAAGCCTTTTTTTTCTCTTTTTTGGGAATTTTGGGGTTTTTTATGATGAGCTCTTGCTAAATCACAAATTAGATTGCTTTCCTCCATATTTCCCAACCATTTTTTCGCAAAGCCATACGGGCATGATAGGAAGGGATGAGAAAAACGAAAATGGGATCATTTGGAACTTTGACAATGTTGAAACAAGGTTATGTTTGGAATTATAAATAATACTGAGAGTAAAATTTTGATTTTTAATTTTAAAAAATAATTGAGTGTTCAGAGTATTAATTAGAGTGTATATAACTCCATCCTTTATTTAATAGTCATAAATATTTATTTAATTTTATCAATTCTTTTTTAAATTTTTTGTTGTTGTTTGTTTACTGTTTTATCAAAACTTTTCAAGATTAAAGAAGCTGACTTCCCTCTACTACTAAAAATTTAAATTTTGGATATTTAAGAGTAGAGTTGAAAAACTTTTTTTAAAATATTAAAATGTTTAAAATATCCTTTACTTATTTGATAATCTTATTTTATTCATTTCATAATATAACTTACAAAATTTGTCTATTAAAATACTTTTATAATATTTAATAAAAACTCCCATTAACAACTAAATAATTAAAATTTTTTTGATAAAAACTTTATTTGTGAAAGCTTTGCTACAAGTTCTAATTAAATAAGTTCTATTTTTAAAAACTATGCAAAATTGAGCATTAGCACCGTATAAAATAAATAAAAAAATATCCGAATTGTTGTGAGATTAATATCTCCATGACTCCATCACAATAAAATTCATGAGCCCTCTAATTCTCATGTAATGCTCTCTGTCACGAGTTTTGCGTCTTGCCACACTTATCCTTTGCATTAACTGAAAAAAAAAAGGATTGAGACTTTGAGTATTAAAAAAAAAAAGATAAAATGGGTTGAATCTCCAACAAATTTAAAATAAAATTGCACCCACTTTAAATTGAATAATGCTATGTTTATTGTTTCTACAAGTTTCAGAATTATATTTTGAAATTGCAAGAATTTTAAATTTTTTTGTTAATTTAATTTATATTTAGTAGATTAATTCATTTTTAATAGATTAGATTAAAAAAAAGAAAATTATCTACCGTCCACCGGATTTTTTCCACTTTTTCAAAAATAAACAATTCTTAAATTTTTTTGCTTAACTCCACCTAAAGTTATATTTTTTTTCACTTTTCCACTACCGTCTTTAAACCGTTATAACGTTGCTGACGTCATAAGGGTAAAATATTCATTTTGCTAACGTCACTTATCACATATTCCGTTAGATCTCTTAACAGTTTGAAGACGAAAGTGGATAAATAAAAAAAAATATATAATTTTAGGTGGAGTTCGGCAAAAAAATTTAAGAATTGTGTATTTTTTAAAAAGTGAAAAAATTCAGGTAGACGGTGGATAATTGCCCTTAGAAAAATACAATATATTTTAAGTTAATTAAAATATATGTTTATTGAATTATATATACACCTAAAATTTAATAAATCGATTGATTAATATCACTTTCAGTTGATAAATTTTATATGATCTCGAGATTATTAATTTATAAAAAAAATTCTTAATTTCAATTATTTATTTATTTATTTTACCAAACTAAACTGTTAACATTTAGACCGACAAAACCATTTTTACGACAGCAGTATGCAAGGAAGTGGACAAATTTTTTAAGAACAGGGCTGTATGACATACAGCAGTTCAACAGTGTTGAACAGTCAAATTTAAAACTTGGACAGCTGGTATTCTACAGATTTTAAATTTTTTTTCTTTATTTAATTGATTTTGTATCAGAAAGATATTAAAAATAGAGAAAAATTGTAAATAATTATTAGAAAATTAGCAGGATGCTGCAAATATATTTGAAAAAATTAATTTCGAAAAAAAGTAATGAATTGCGAAAAAACCTATGAAATAATTACATTCTAGATAATTTAGTTAAATATCAAAATATAGGGTAATTGCTCCAATATTTCGTTTAACTTTCTCGTTTTATGGTTCTCATTTTCCACCTAATAATTTCAATACTTTTATGTTGTCTATTCCAACTAACTAGGTAATATTCTAATATGATAGATTAAATATCTAATACGATTCATAGATTCTTTTCTTGGTTTGATTTGTTCCTACAATTCATTACACTTTCTCAATTTCTATTTTTGATGTTTCACCTAATACTTCACTAGCTTTGGGTTGAATGTTCTGACAAACTATGCAATATTCTATTACTATGGGTTAAATACCATATATTCTTTTTAAGTTTTTGTTTTGGGTTCTATATGTTTCAATTTTTCGTAATCCTTTCTCGTTTTATTGTTCCCATGTTCCACCTAATACTTTCACTACTTTTATGTTGTCTATTCCAACAAACTAGGCAATATTCTAAGATGCTAGGTTAAATATATAATATAATTTATAAATTCTTTTCTTGGTTTGATTTGTTCCTACAATTTGTTACACTTTCTCAATTTATGGTTTTGATATTTCACCTAATATTTCACTAGCTTTGGTTTGAGTATTCTGACTAACTAGGTAATATTCAATTACTATGGGTTAAATACCAAATATGTTTTCTAGGTTTTTGTTTTGAGTTCTATATGTTCCAATTTTTTGTAATCATTTCTCGTTTTATTGTTCCCATGTTCCACCAAATACTTTCACTACTTTTATGTTGTCTATTCCAACAAACTAGGTAATATTCTAAGATGCTGGGTTAAATATATAATATGATTTATAAATTCTTTTCTTGGTTTGATTTGCTCCTATAATTTGTTACACTTTCTTAATTTATGGTTTTGATATTTCACCTAATATTTCACTAGCTTTGGTTTGAGTATTCTAACTAACTAGGTAATATTCAATTACTATGGGTTAAATTCCAAATATGTTTTTTAGGTTTTTGTTTTGGGTTCTGTATGTTCCAATTTTTCGTAATCCTTTCTCGTTTTATTGTTCCCATGTTCCACCTAATACTTTCACTACTTTTATGTTGTCTATCCAACAAACTAGCTAATATTCTAAGATGCTGGGTTAAATATATAATATGATTTATAAATTCTTTTCTTGGTTTGATTTGTTCCTTCAATTCGTTACACTTTCTCAATTTATGGTTTTGATGTTTCATCTAATATTTCGCTAGCTTTGGGTTGACTATTTCAACTAACTAGGTAATATTTCATTACGATGGGTTAAATACCAAATATTCTTTCTAAGTTTTTGTTTTGGGTTCAATTTGTTCCAATTCTTCGTTAAACTTTCTCGTTTCATGATTCTCATGTTCCTCCCAATAATTTCACTACTTTTATGTTGTCTGTTCCAATAAACTAGTTGATATTACAATATTCTGGGTTAAATACCTAATATGATTTATAGATTCTTTTCTTGGTTTGAGTTGTTCCTACAATTCGTTACACTTCCTCAATTTATAGTTTTGATGTTTCACCTAATATTTCACTAGCTTTAGGTTGAGTATTTCGACTAACTAGATAATATTCCATTACTATGGATTAAATACCGTATATGCTTTTAAGGTTTTTGTTTTGGGTTCAATATATTCTAATGTTTCGTTAAACTTTCTCATTTTATAGTTCACATCTTCCATCTAATAATTTTACTACTTTTATGTTGTCTATTCCAACTAACTAGGTAATATTTCAATATGCTGGGTTAAATACCAAATATGATTTATAAATTATTTTCTTGATTTGATTTGTTCCTACAATTCGTTACACTTTCTCAATTTATGATTTTGATGTTTCACCTAATATTTCACTAGCTTTGGGTAGAGTATTCCGACTAACTAGGTAATATTCGATTACTATAGGTTAAATACTAGATATGCTTTTTAGATTTTTGTTTTGGGTTTTATTTGTTCCAATTTTCCTTAAGCTTTCTCGTTCTATGGTTCCATGTTCCACCTAAAAATTGCACTACTTTTGTGTTTCTATTTCAAATAACTAGGAAATATTCCAATATTTTGGGTTAGATACCAGATATGATTTATAGATTCTTTTTTTTGTTCTATTTGTTCCTACAATTCATTACACTTTCTCAATTTAAGGTTTTGATGTTTCATCTAATTGTTTCACTAACTTTGGGTTGAATGTGCCGACTATGTAGGTAATATTCCAGTACTACAGGTTAAATATCACATTTTTAATTTTTTTTTTAAGGTTTGGTTTGTTCCTTTATTTCTTTAAACTTTCTCATTTCAAGGTTCTCATATTCCACCTAATAATTTCACTAGTTTTGTGTTGTATATTCCAACAAACTAGCTAATATTCTAATATTTTGGGTTAGATACCAAATATGATTTGTAAATTCTTTTTTGGGTTCTATTTGTTCCTACAATTCATTATACTTTCTCAAATTATGGTTTTGATGTTTCACCTAATAGTTTCAGTAGCTCTGCTTTGAGTGTTCCGCCTAGCTAAGTAATATTCCAATACGACGAGTTAAATACCACATATGCTTTTTTTTTTTTTTGGTTTGATTTGTTCCTATATTTCGTTACACTCTCGTTTCAAGTTTCTCATGTTCTGCCTAATAAGTTCTCTACTTTTGTATTGTGTATTCCAACTAATTAGTTAATATTCCAATATTCTAGGTTAAATACCAAATAAGATTTATAGATTCTTTTTTTGGTTTGATTTGTTCCTGTAATTCATTCAGCTTTTTTAATTTATGGTTCTGATGTTTCATCTAATAATTTCACTAGCTTTGTATTGAGTGTTTCGACTAACTAAATAATATTCCAATATTATGGGTTAAATACCACATATACTTTTTAGTTTTTTTTGTTTGATTTATTCTTATATTTGTTAAACTTTCTCGTTTCATAGTTCTCATATTCCACCAAATTGTTTCACTACTTTCATATTTGATATTCCTACTAAATTCGTTAAATTCCTGCTTTTCGTTATAATTTTTTAATATTTTAGTAAAATTTTCCAACTTTTAGGTTAAGTTGTTCTTACTTTTACACCTTATCATGGTTTTATGGTACTATTATTTTCATTATATTCCAACATTTATAGGTGCATGTTCCGGTTGCTGTTTTTTATTAATAATAATAATTTTTTAAAATAACAATAATATCAATAAGGTGAATTATGATTAAATCCTTACTGTTTGAACAAATATAAATTTACCACATAATATTGAAAAATCTTTATTGAAACCCTTAATCTTTTCCAACGTTTTGGGTCCATAATTTAAGTCCATTTTTTTCTTCATCTTCATTACTTTAAGAGATCTTTTGAACTTGATTGAATGTATACTTGAGCTTTTAATCTTATAAGTATTTATTCTCATTTTATCATTTTAGTTAATAGTATTTAGTTCTCTTTAATTAAAATAAATTTATGTATATATTTTCATCTTTCTCTTTACTTTTCAAACTATTTTCTTTTATTTTTCATAACTTCAATGGTAAATATATATATAACAGGTAAGAATGAATGTTTCTAAAATTATGATGGTATAAGTTAAGTTACAAAAATATTTTAACTTACAAAATTGAAGCTTACTTAATCTATTTGTGCTTAAACTTATTTATTTATTTTTGTAGAATAGCCCATTTTATCATTTCAATTAATTCTAATTATTTATCTTTTAAAAAAATTTATCAAAAAAACTTAATTCATATAAAGTTTTTACCACTCTATTTTCTTTTCAAAATAGTTTCTTTAGTTTCTCATGACTTCAACCAAAATTCATGTTATTATAAGTAGTAGTATTATTATTTTATTTGTATTTCTTCTACTATTATTATTTATTTATAATGTTACTACAATTATTATTATTACTATCATGCCTCATGAGATTTATAGTTGAATATAATAAATATATATATATATGTTTATGTCCTACGCTATTTTTATACTCTTTCAGATTACTAAGATATTCTTAACAATTTGATTATACAATTGATTTCTACAAGTTACAAAACTTAAGCTGTTGAAATATCTTTTTTTAGCTGAAACCATTATTCATTATTTTAGGAGATTTGATCATGAATTTGATCATCTATACTAGAGATTTTGACCTTTGTTCACATTCATACTCATTTATCATTTAAATAATTATAATTTGTTCACATTTATGCTCATTTATCATTTAAATAATTATAATTTGTTAACAAAAATTAAAATTTTCTTAATCTATTTATGTTGAATTATCTTTTTTCTTTTTTTTTGGGATCAGTGGACTTCAAGAGATTCCTTGAACTTGAATTTATTTGCACTTAACTTTTGATCTTTATAAATGTTATGCCCATGCCCATTTTATCATTCAATTAATTATATTTATTTATCTTTCATAGAAAATAAATCAAGAATTAAGATTTTTTAGAATTCGAATTAAACTTTTACCACCTATTTTCTTTTCAAATTAAGTTTTCTCAATTTCTTATCACTTCAACAAAAAATTTATATTATTAATGATAAATATTATTATATTATACTTGTATTATTCCACTATTATTATTTATTTTTTTACTATTACACTATAGTATTAACATTTTTTAATATGAATTTGCATGTTTAATTAATATATCCTTTTGAAATGGTCTTTTACTCATAAATTTGCTGCATTTATTCACAAATAAAATTATATGTCCCATTAATTTATCCGATGCACTTAAAAATTAATCAAATCATAATTTCCATTACAAGAATGAGAGCTTCGATCACTTAAGTAGTTAGTGGCAATAGTGACCGAATGTGAGGGCTATTGAAAAGTTAGAATTGCGAAAGAAGCCGAGCCTAAAATCGCTTCTGTTGAGAAATTTTTTTACAAACTTGTGAGAAAATAACTCTTTCAATACTTTTAACATCAATAAAACTAATACCAAAAAAAAAAAATTTGAATCAATTTACAGCTTCCAAAATCTAAACTTCATATGAATCTCTGCATACAATAAAATAAAAACCAAATGACATTAGAAAAAAAGGCTGTGAAAAAATAAAGAGCAATATTCAAATTTCAAATGCATGATCTAAATTCTTAGGCAGGATCAGATATATTTTGTTTTCAACAGAAAAATTGAAACTTCAAACTTACATATAAATTAAACACAAAACTATTTCTAATTTTAACAACATATTTTTTTAGATGAATTTTGACAGTATTATTCATAATATAAAAATACTCTTGACTAGCGTACTCATTTTATATAACTTTTATGTCTACTTTCATTTAACGACAAACTGATGAATACATCCAAATAAATAAGAACAAAATTTCAGAACTATTGATTCGTGATCGCATAAATAATATAAATCATGAAATAGCATCCAATATGAAATATTCACAAAACGCAATAGAAACTAACTACCTTAAAATAACTAGCAAAAATTTGTAAGCATATAGATTCATTTGTTTAAGTAAAATGCATTCAAAATATAAGCCTTTTATTTATTTATTTATGTGTTTGTTTATTGTAGTTTCCACAATTCTTATAATTTATCAGCAAACCCAAACAATGTTCAGGTAGCCAAAGTACTTAAAAATGACTAGATTACTCGTTACCATTGACCAAAGCATTTGAAATGTAGGAATATCAATGCCAGAATAGAAGGGAAGGGGGGGGGGGGGGGGCCGGGGAACCAACTCAAATCAAGGAAATTGGCAACATACCAATCTATTACCATAATAAAAAAACCATCTAGCTAAAATAGAAAAAAAAAATCACACCTAGAAAGCCAATGGAGGCCATTTAATTTTTTTAGGAAGACATCTTGTTGTCTTGTATCACTTTTCGTACTTCCACCAGGATATTCCATGAACCAGAAACACCATGTCCGAATTCAATATCCATCACTACATCAGTTCATGGGCTTATTCCCATCAATTTAACCAAAGCACTTCACCATTATGAACTTCACTAATGAATTTCCAACTTTCAATTTGCTAGAAGTTTCAAAATAAGTTGTCTATATAGGCGATTCTCTATAAAACACAACTACTTAGAAGATATCATATTTAAATCAATCATTTCTAAGCTAAATTGGTATTAACCACGCTTATGCAAAAATTTTAAAAGACCACCTTAAAATTGAACTTTGTGGAGGCGAGGAAGTAAAACAGATTCCAAAATGTCAATTTCAGAAACCAGATTTCTGGCAGCCCCAATGGGTAAAAGAAAATGCTCAAGTTTTCTATCCATGCCGTTAAAATGAGAAAATTACAAAAACAATAAAAAATAATTAACAATTAATCTTAACAATGAGAAAAAATAACCTGTATGACATGACATGACTAGTTGGTTTATGGATTTGTCAAGTCATCTATTGGCTTTTAGTGTCAATCTCATTTCTCTGATGGTTTTGGCAGCAAGCTTCTTTCACATCTGCCAAAATGAGCAACTCTTTTAACTTTGTCCATGATATATATGCTTTTCGTATGGACGAAAATTCTTGTCATATACTAGAAAGA
This sequence comes from Clausena lansium, assembly GCA_030449835.1. Lineage (NCBI taxonomy): Eukaryota > Viridiplantae > Streptophyta > Magnoliopsida > Sapindales > Rutaceae > Clausena > Clausena lansium. The sequence goes on along the minus strand of JASUUF010000109.1, from coordinate 657,261 downwards.
ACGAACAAATGTGTATTATAATTAAAAGAATAAAAAATATAGAGGGATTGCACTAGTTTGGCTTGCTTACCTAATGGAGGCCAAATCGCCAAATCTTTCAAGCTCTACAGCTTTCTTTAAGTGCATCATTATGTACCCTTTTTACTCAGTGTTGTAGTTTTGCTTTAAGAGAGCCACATATATTTTCAAAATGAAATTCTTTCAATATATAATATGCATAGCAATGTAAATGAAATTAGTATGACGTACTTGTCTGCAAAACTCTGGCAGTGTATAAACTAAATTTGTGCTGTAGCTTTTTTTTCCATCTCTGTTATTTTCACAAGACAAAAACCCTGTCATGAAATGAAAATTAATTAATGAACCTGTATAATCATAGACCTCTTAACATGCTGAAAAATCATGTGAAACAGCCACAGGTCCCCTTACCGACATATTGGTCTAGTAACTAAAATTATCCTTCTAGAAGCAATAAGACTACTAACGGACTTTTAGCTTTCACTTTGCATATAATTTCCCTTACCCATATAGTCATTCTCAATATTTGCATGTAGCCATCATCACTTTTCTGGTTTTTAAGAAGCCTTATCAAGCTTTCACAACTTGAGGAAGTTGCCATTTTTTTCATTCTAAGACAATAAATATAGCATGAAGATAAATCCTTTTCAATAGCCAAATTGTTGATATTGAATACAAGCAAAGACATAACTATGTCAACCAGCTCCGAATTCGCACCTTGTAAAACGTTATTGTTCAATTCAATCATACCTTATCCTCTTTCTTACATTTAATCTCACTGCAAAATCAACAAACATTATAAAAACCTCAACATTTACAATTTTCTTCCCTTTACCAGAAAAAATGATAAGTAATGTCTTTAGCACCTTAAGTTTACTCAATTCAATCATAATTTAATTCAAGTCAATCAATAATTAAATAAATTCCTAATTGAATTGAGAGAAAAGTCAATATGAAATCAGAACACAATCAAACTAAGCATCATAAAAATTCTTAAAAAATTAGAATTCAACTGAAATTAGAACATGATCAAACTAAGTACCAATATTCGAAGTATTAGATCTTTTAACATCTGAAATGTGTAACTTGATTCAATTCTGAGTTGCAATCCATAGAAAGCAGTGGCAAAGGTTGAAACTGCAATAAACTTATAAATAAATAAATAAACAATGAGGCAAATGATGAGCAGGAAGGAGAAGATATAAAATATTATTCCAGTGAATAATCATATCATTTTATCTGTGATTTGAATGACACAAAGACACTAACATATTCATCACTTTCAGGAGCTTTTCACTCATGCAATTTGAAAAGCTAGGCTCTAGGAGATCACAATTCAAGAAACATTGACAAAGAAAAAAAGAAAATTCATACCTCATCCAAGGTTTCTGGATGAAAGACCAAATCATGTAGTAAGCTAGTTTGTGACCTAAAGGCATATAAACTGGCTCAATTTGGTGGTGTAAACAAGTAACTGAAGGAACCAATCAATGAAACCAGATCTGCAAAACAATTCCAACTTTTAAGAAAGTTGTAACATTTAACTGAAATTTCATCTTAAATTTATCCAATTAAATAACGAGAAATTCAAAAACTTATACAAACACAAAGAGAAAGGATCTACCATGAATTCGCTGCAAGACAACACACCGTCGCTGCTGATCAGTAGAGCTTGGGATGATGAATCTGACAGTAGTTTAGTCACGTTGGAATGGCGATGGCAGTTCGACTGGGGGCTAATGAGGCTTTGAGTGCGTGAAGACTGAGGCTCCGTTTGGTCAGCTTACCAGAGTTGAGCTTATACGCGTAGAGTTTATATAAGTAGAGCTCTTGATAAAGAATTATTAAGTATTTGGTTGTCAATTTAAAAAATTCTTTTGAATTATATAGACTGTTTGGTTCTACAAACTAAAAGTATTTTTGTGTTATTAAATTACAAAAAGAATATGTAAAAAAATTTATTTCATAATTATATAACTTATAATAAAATGCCCAAGCTATCAATTAATAAGAAAAAATTAATTCAACTATTTCTTCAATGTTCAAAATTAAAAATACATCATTAATATATTCTTCCCAAAAAAATAATATCTAAATTAAAATGTTAATAAATAATTAATATAACTAAAATGTTAATGGTGCATGAAAAGTGTTGCAATTTGATCACGTTCTTGATCCATTTCACGTACATTGAATGAACTTATACTTTGTTCTTCGTTGTTCTCTTCCCTTTGATTCTCACTTTCATTTGTTGCAAGCAATTCCTCATCATTATCAAAAGAAAGATGAAACAGTGTCAAGTGGTGCCAATATTGAATAATATACTAAAAAGAAAGATGAAACAGTAGCAAGAGGTTTGGAATCGATTAAAGCATTAAAGATGAAACAGTAGCAAAGCATTTCATGTGCATGTTCGATTAATTGTTTACAAGATCAAGTTGTCACCTCTTGAACATATTGAATGATAATAATTGTTATGAACCAATTAAAGCATGAACCGATTAAAGCATTAACCAATAATTGTTAGGAGTTCGTTGGAAACCAAGATCAGATTTAAAAGAACGATGAAACAATACTAAGACAATAAACATATTGAATAATATAATAAAAGAAATATAAAAAAGTAGCAGGAAACATTATTACTTGGCATGCTGTGGTGGCTATGAAATTTCTCTCAAGTGGTGGTTATGTGTAGGGTTTGATATAACTAAATTAATTTACCGGTAATTTCATTAAAAAAAAGTGGCGGTAATATATTATTATCAATTGGCAGTAACAATTTTTATTGTGTAGATTTTGTATATAAATAAGGGTATTATGTAATTAATAAAATATTTTTATGATATTTTTGATATTACATATATTTTTGGAAAAACTCTCTAATCTCTACTCTTTATATCTCAAATTTTAGGCTTTTGCTAGTAAAGGTAAATTAGGTTATTTAAGCCAAAAAAATTCTACTAAAAAAACAACCAAACATCAAAAAAAAATTTAAAAAATGCTTATGGGATTAATTAAACACTTATGGTCACTAAATAAGCCATATCAAACAGGCACTGAGATCTTGTGACTTGTGAGAGTAGCTAGGGTTTCTAAAAAAATAGTAGAATATGAAGTATTTATACTTTGGTTGAAAAATTATAAAAATTCAGTTTGATACATACAGATTTAAAATTAAATAAAATTTGTTAAATATTTCATTTAGGCACTAATTTTTTCTACTTAGGTGAAAAATAATTCATTTCCATTTTCATTTACTTACATTATTAGAAATTTTTTTTATTTTTTAAAAAATTTTGTATTTATTTTTTAGCCCTTATCTCCCCAAAATTTAAACTTAAGCAGTCAGATAAAGCTATTTAAATTCATTCGGCCACTAGAGGGTGGGCAAATAGCCAGATTTGATTCGAAAAATTCAGGTTCAGATTAAAAACAAATGAAGAATCCAACCCAATCGGGTTGGATTAAATTTTGGCCAACCCGGTTCGATCCTAATCACAATGTAAACACAAACACAAATTATCGATTCGATCCGAACTATATTCGGATCAGATTAGATCGAATTACAATTTCGGGTTGAGTTTGGATTTTTTTCCCCAACTGATTAACCCGAAAACCCGATCAGATTGATCTAAACCCGAATTTACAATTCCAATTATTTGAAAATAAATATAATTCATTATGGATCTAGATATTCAAACTACATTGTACCATTAAAAAATTTGATAAAATGTTTTGATAAATTTTTTATGTAAAATATAGTTAAATTTGTAATGCAGTATTAAAATAATTTAATTATTTATAATCAATTTTATTAAATTATACTTAAATATTATTCCCAGTAGTTTATTTTAAGCATATTTTAATTTTACTAAAAAAATAAAAAAAATAAATTTTACAAACAGTTGAGGGGGTCGTTGGTAGTTTTCTAATTTGAATTGATTCGTTTGATATTTACTTAAAATAAGGGTCGCTATACGATAATTACCCTTAATATTTGCCTTTGTATTAACCCGTATAACTGCTACTTTCCGTGGCCGGTTATAAGCGCAAATAAAAAAATAATAAACAGCGGCCGTACGAAATACAGGCGCGAAGTGAAGTGTCTGCATCTGCGTCAGCACAGCCTCCTGGGCGCCGTTGATTTTACATACTAAAACAAAGTCAGCTTTCATCATCCGCCGTCCAAACCCACATCAACTTCCATCACTTCAAGTAATTGATCATTCTTCTTCATGTTATTTCTTAATTCCTACAATTATCAGGAACCTTAAACCCTTGAAGTAGCTGAATAGAGAAACGGAGGATGTCAGTGTCGTTTTCACATTTTCCAGCACCATTCCCGGTCAGCTCTTTATACATGGGATTGTCAATTTATTTCTTTATTTTTTTTTTGACTGAAAAAAGTTTTGTTTGTTTGTTTGATAATTTTTTTTGAAATGGTATATGGGTTGTTTGGTTTCTTGCAAATGATGATAGGAAACTACAATTTGTAGATGATCTTAAAGAACTGTATGGCATGAAATTAAAAATGTGTATTTGGTTTTCAATCTGGCATAATTCTTTGTGTTGAAATAAAAGGATATACAAAATCTTGATTAAGTGCATTTCATTGGGATTTTTCAGCAATTAAAATTTGATTTTGCTTCTTTCAATGAGTTTGTGTCCAATTACATATTCAAACACTTCAATTTGTGTCATGGTATTTGAAAGCACCTCACGAATGCTATTGTTATATACGTTGACATTTTCACTTTTGTTATTGTTACTAAGTGGGAAAACTTGGTACCTTGCTTTACTAATTTGTCGGGTAACAGTTGTTGCATCTTTAGCGTGAGAGAGGCTTACAAATGGGGAGTATAACTATATTTGCTAAATTTTTGGTCTAATAGAGTCATACACTAGTTATGATAAGGTACAATTTTCTTGTTTTTGTTGTATCTAGGAGGCAGCAAAAAATATTCACACAGTAACCGGTGATCGTTTTGTGCTCTATGGAGGTTCTACCAGTATATGCCGAAGGTTTTGTGGCTTAAAGCTATGGTTACTTGAGAGACTGAATCCTAAGCATTGCAATAAAAAGCACGGACTACCGAGTCAGTCCAAGATTATAAAGAATCAAGATAAGGATAAGTTAGATAGTCATCTAGAATCTAGTTCATCAAATGATGGACGAGATTCTGAAGGATTTTCAACATTATCTGTACCTAATGGTTAGTAAAGACTATTCTAAGTTAACCTCTTTATTATTGTCAGTCATTATTTCTATCAATGTGAATTGATTTTGGTATATTCATTTTCCCATATTTTGCAATTGCAAACTTAAAATCTCTAGATTGTGAAACTTACAGTTTCTGTTGTAGAAACGAAAAGAACAACTTCACAATTACAAGCACATTCCCCAAATTTTCCAGTTCAGAGCGATGAAGCACCTTCACTTTGCATTGCTGTTATAGGAGCCACTGGTGAGCTAGCAAGAAGGAAGATATTCCCAGCATTATTTGCTCTGTATTACAGTGGCTTTCTTCCTGAGGTAGTACCACAATTTCTTTTTCTTGTTAGGCCTTTTTGCCTTTTATCTAGAGTTGCTACGGGTAGTGACTTCTTTTTTCACTGTTGCCGTTTCTATGTATTTACTTTTCCGAATCATTAACCCAATTATGTTGTTATGTGCATCAAAACATATTCGACTTGCTTCTAATATGGCAAGGAAAACTGGGATGGTGCCAATAAATTGAATGAAAGATATTGTTTTCATCAATATTTTACAATTTTCCAAACTTGTTTAAAAAATATTTGGCGAATTTCCGGTTTTTATTATTTTTATCATTTCTGCCTGCAGAATGTGGGAATCGTTGGTTATTCAAGAAAGAATTTGACAGATGAAGACCTGAGGTCCATCGTAGCTTCAACTTTGACTTGCCGCATTGATCATCGGTATGGTTCTCATACAGCCATGCATATTCTCTTTCCTGCCATTCAGTTTCTTGTTCTAAATCCTTGAGTGAGTCACATTACTGCCCCTTATAATTTTCTAATGCAACATGCACAAATGCTAGAAGCTGCCTGAATGATTGTAATTCATGGCTGGCAGCTGTTTACATGCTGATGGGGTTTCATCAATTTATAACTCTGGGATCCTTTGGGCTACATTCACCAAAGTTTTCAAAGAGGAAAAAAAAAAAAGAGGAGGGGTGGTGGGTTAGCTACATGTCACATTCTGTTAGCTGGTTGCTAGGGCGGGATTTCTATTGATTTAAAGGAATTATGAGTTTGTTTTTGGAAGGACCCTCTGAAGTACGTCAACATGCAACCATTGCTTATGGAAAGAGCTTTGCATCTAGACAAGCATTAGACTTTTGAAAATGTGTTAAGTTGAAATAAATGCAACCAAGGTTTACGATGTAGTCCGTCAAGTTAGCTTGATTGCTATAAAATTAGAATTGAATGAATTGAAGAAGTTTACTATAGCATTTGTTCCTCATGATTTTAACATCTTTTCAGAGAAAATTGTGGGGACAAAATGGATGCCTTTCTCAGTAGAACATATTATCTTAATGGCGGTTATGACAACCGAGAAGGGATGTTAAAGCTCAGCACTTTGATGGAGCATATCGAGGTGAGGTTGATAAAATCACAAATCAGCGTTGTTTACAAGTCTTTCTTGCTTTATCATGCTTCCTATTTCATGCAACTTAATGGTATTATCTGGAGCCTGAAAAAAAAAAATTATAATGAAACTATTTGGCATGATCTTGAAATTATTGGCCTCAAATTGTTGGTCTATTAGCCGCTTACCTAATATCTTATGTTTTTGCATCTAGTGATTTATCTTACACCTCTTGATGAAAAATTAATTTGTGTTCTATTTTTTTAATCGTAATTATAAAAGATCACCTTATTTACTTCTTTTACCTCTAAAGATTTGTTAAAAACAGGAAAAAAAGATATAAATAGTAGTAATGTGTGATAGTTTATACTATTCAGTTCACATTCACATCTTAGTGTGCAAATCACCCTATTCCATTTTGGCATGATGGTTTTATTTTTGTATCGTTAGCTGTTACAAATAATACATGAATCTGGAAGTATAATATGACAAAACTTATTATTGAATGACTTTACAGTAATGATTGTGTATAGGTTGGTTTCTGGATTAAATTCTTAAAAGATAATAGTTAATATATTTTTTCATCGTTAAAAGCACTTCTCAATTATTACATTGTTAAAAACAAGGAACAAGAAAGAAATTCCACTGAGATAGCTTATGAGATAATTTCGCAAGACTCAATTCACTTGTGTACATTCTAGTTTAACCACACCGACTTTCTTTCTGGATAATTAATATTTCATACTTTAAAAGTCCAATATTTTTTTGTCACTTCTTTTCTCAAGTTCCTTAAACTAAAAGTTAACAAATTTCTTAACTGTTATAGACTAAGAGTAAGTAATTAGCTAGAAGTAAAATCAATATGAGTTGAATTGATTTATCAATGTTCAAGCTGGATGCTTTTGATAATTGATTTTTTAGCAGCTTACCTACCTCAGGGGGGATCTGCTGCAAACAGGATATTTTACCTATCTGTGCCACAAGAAGCACTTCTGGATGTTGCATCCGCTCTTGCCATTAGTGCCCAAACCCAGAAGGGCTGGAATCGTATAATAATTGAGAAACCTTTCGGGCTTGGTGCACTGTCTTCTCATCGGCTGACAAAAGCTCTTCTTTCCAAGTTCCAAGAGAAGCAACTATACAGGCGAGTAAGCACATTAGTTATACTAATTTATTTGTGTGCATACATTCGATTTTAACTTTCTTGCTTCTTCAATTTTGCAGGATAGATCACCTTCTAGGGAGGAATCTCATTGAGAACCTTACAGTATTAAGGTTCTCAAATCTAATTTTTGAGCCATTATGGAGCCGAACATACATACGCAGTATACAGGTAATTTTGTTTTTTCTCTAAATGGAATGACATTCACTTGTGCTTTCTATTAGCTAATGATAGCCACTACCTGTTTGAATTTTCTTGCAGGTCATTTTGTCAGAAGAGATGGGTGTGCAGTCTGGAAGGTACTAATTATAAATAATTCATTGTATCTTCACTAACAAAGCCAATTATCTTATCATCATGTCATTATACAGTATCACATTGTGTAATTTTTCAGTTATATTCAATTTTTCGGTTATATGCAGGTATTTTGATGGTTATGGGATCATCCGAGACATAGTGCACAGTCATATACTCCAAACCATAGCATTGCTTGCAATGGAGCCCCCTATAAGTCTCGATGGTGAAGATATCCGGAATGAAAAGGTACCTTCTCTCTCCGCAAGATGATCTATTATATTAAAAATCAATTCAGCTGATAAAAACAAAAGAAACATGCAAACATAAATTTGGTTAATTTTTTGTATGTAATGCGCAAGCAAGATTATAGCTGATTCTAGCCTTGTGTAGGGTTGATTGGGTATACTTTTGTATGGCACAAATAGTCCTATTCTTTTTCTCTTAGTGGACAGCTGGTCCTCTATCTGTTTTAAGTCTTCTTTATTAATACATTTTTGAGTTTCTTATCAAAAAAAAAAAAAAAAAAAAGGAGCGCAAGCAAGATTAGAAAGCACTCGTAATCTATTTCCACTGTCCTACACCAGTGAAGTTGAGGAATATACTTGTTAAAATTGCTAACTTTTTCTGGATGTCCCTAACTTTATGTGTCTTATTGAATCTGGCGAGAGGTAGAAAGGCATCAGTTTTATCAAGTTGTAGGTTTATCAACTATTTTGCAGGTTATGTGAATGTGATTGTAAAAACAAACGATGATTTTAGAAAATCCTTAGGAAGAAGATATTTATTTCTTATGAGATAGCTCAAATTCTTGTATCCTTGTTAGCACCATTTTAATAGAACTTCCCAGTTTTTCGAGGGGCAGCATGCAAATGATTTTGCTTTTGCCGAGGCTATTTTGTATAGCCTAATTCTTATGAAAGTTTTGTAGAAGGTTTTATATTTGTTTTGAGGAAGGACATCTAGTCCACCTTTCTCTGTAAAGTCCTTTATAGTAATAAATATTCAGTTTCTACCCCTGCCTCCTTAAAAATAAAAAATGAATACAACAAAATTTCATTGCATATGGTCATTTTGATAAGAAGCTCATTCATTTCAGGTCAAAGTTTTGAGATCAATCTGCAGATTGGAACCAAGCAATGTCATTCTTGGCCAATATAAAGCTACTACTGGAGACAAGGTTGATGTTAAATTGAACAGCCTGACCCCAACGTATTTTGCTGCTGCATTATACATTGACAATGCACGTTGGGATGGTGTGCCTTTTCTAATAAAAGCTGGCATGGGACTAATCAAACACAGGTAATAGCTATTTCAGTTTTTCTGTTTACAACCTAATCACTTATTTTCATCAAAGATAGACTGGTTCGTACATTACTACATTATGATAGGAACCTAGAACACACCCTTAAAAAGCCAGCTTGTTAGGGAAGGGTAACCATTAGCTTATATTCCCATTTAGATTTACGGCTTACAATATTTCTAAAAACATAAAATTAAGAAACAGATTTAAGAGAGGAAATTATGACATTAACCCATCAATCTCTCTTGTTACAATTCCAAGAACAATACAAACAAGAATTCTTCACTGGATTGGTGTGCAACACCTGCATGCTATAATTGAAAACAAACAATGCCAGAAATATTACTTTGCAACGGTTACCACTGTCCTTTTGTTCCAGATAACCGTCACTTTATATCATGCATAAACAACGTTAGCCATATAATGCAGAGTGGAGATACGTGTACGGTTTCATCATGTTCCAGGGAACATCTATCATGAATGTATTGGGCATAACATCGACCTTGCCACAAATGAACTAATATTACGCGATGTGCCTGATGAGGCCATTCTTGTCAGAGTCAACAATAAAGTTCCAGGACTAGGCTTGCAATTGGATGCTTCGGAGCTTAATTTGCTCTATAAGGATAAGTAAGCAATTCAGCTTATGGAACTTTTTCTGTTTCTGCTATTGGCTTGTCGTCACCTTTGATGTCCTTCATGTGCTTGTCTTTTGTGTTAATACTGTAGGTATAACGTGGAGGTGCCTGATTCATACGAACATCTTCTTCTTGATGTTATCGACGGCGACAACCATCTCTTCATGAGAAGCGATGAGCTTACTGCTGCATGGAATATTTTAAACCCAGTTTTACAGGAAATAGACAAGAACAATATTGCACCAGAACTTTACGAGCTGGGTGGTAGAGGTCCTGTTGGAGCATATTATCTTTGGGCGAAACATGGGGTTCAGTGGACTGAAGATTAGAAGCAACACTTGTTATATGATAATCTTGCTAATCTTTCCACAACTAAGACAAATAAATGGTAACTTTGTACATGTAAATTGTGCGAAATTAGGCTTGAGAAATGCCTATCCGGAGGGTAATTCTCAAGTGCTTCAACCCCTTATTGAAATTGGATTTTTCTTGTAACGGTGATCTGGGTTATGCTCACAAATGATCCGCTGAGATTTGGTTAAAAATCAAGGGTAGCATGAACAAATGATGGATGCCCATATGAAGATTTGTGTATCGTTATTTTTTATGTGTGATCAAAGAGTAATCTCTTGCAAGATTGTATATAAATTGTTGATGATGATGGATACCCGTTGGTGGTTTTGAGTAAATGCGTCTGATCCTAGATTCTCTTTTACTATTAACAAAGGGGAGGATATGAAAAAGAAAAGTTACCGAAATAAATTTACACTTGGTAGGGGTTCTTCTCAAGCATGCGTTTTGGTGATTGAATTAGATACCGCTGAAGTGTAATTTTTGTGGGTACGTAGAAGATTGGATATGTCAAACAACCGGTGGAGCCTTACTCAAATGCAGCTTCACAAACAAGACTTGTGGCATGGCTGCTGCATAACGAACTTCTCAGTTACCTCATGAACTTTGTCATCTCTTGGCTTTTTCACTTCAAAGGCTTGTCATGAATCTCAAGAGAGCTTGCATTGTGCTAACCTGGAGTGAATAATTTTATTTTATTTGGTCCCTTATTTATACTTATGTTCAATTGACCTCACATATTGCCGGAGTAGGAATTGCATAATGTTGTTGTTTCAAGACTTCTCACTGTATTTTAGAATGTGCTATGCAGAATGCTCTAGTAAAATGCATAATAGAAGATAGGCTACAGTTTTCATATTATAGTAGTTGTGATTTGTAAACCACGGCACTACAATACTAAATGGAGTTTGAAAGATTGATTCGAGAACAAAAAATTCTTCCTAACACATCAAAATTCGAATGAAAGGTTATTTAACAGCAATATAAGCCTGTCTGATTACCAAAATAAAATCAAGTTAACAGAGTAAAGAGCATTTTCATTCCCATCACTTCAATTTCAAGGCTAAAAGCTAGTCAATAGACAATAACTTGAGATCACAAATGCCAACACACATTAAAGCAGAGCAAAAAACAACAAAAAATGGAATATGCAAACATACAGCTAAAATTTACTTTGTAAAATGCTTGAATCTGTTCAATCCACCAGACTAATCCATAATATTTCTCATTTCATAAGTCAATAAGCATAAAACCTTCTTTGAAAAAAGAAATAAAAGAAAGGCAAAAAACCTGCAACACAAGATTAGAGATAATTTGAAGATTTGAATTACATAAATACCAATTCAAGAAAGCTAAAATTGTTAACAGCTATCACATAATCAATATTCTTATATTAAAAAAATACTATCATGTGACCCTTTAATGAATAAAACAATTTCGCATACTTAAAACTGAATATAATCAAGAGAAAGAAACAGTTTAAGACCCACCAAGTAATAGAAGACTTAAAAACAAAAGCCTCAAATCCTTTATAATATGGAAGACTTTTAATTTTTAACCACAAGATAATTTTTACCCAACACATGAGAAAAATGTAAGCTTAAGATTTAAAAAAAAAAATAGAAACAATTTAAAACGTAACCCACCAAATAATAGAAGACTTAAAAACAAAAGCCTTATTCTATATAGAAGACTTTAATTTTTAATCCCAAGACAATTAATTCAACAGCAAAAAGGTCAGTTCCATTGAACCAAAATTTTCTTCTTTTAAATTACAAGTGAAAAAAAAAAATAATAAAATTACGATTACACGATCTAGATTAGTTTACAAATTGAAATTTAGCATCAACTGGAATCACTAGATGAGTGTTCTTCAAAAATCAATCTGTCATTAATTGCCACATAAGGTATTTGGGTAATCATAGGCCAATATTTTCCTTTGTCCTTTCTGCACCTTTTTTCTATTAACGGGCAATCACGGATACTTAGTTGCAAAAGTGATTTAGGCAGGCCCTGCTTTGGAAAGTATTTGAGCTTCGGACAATCATCGAGATCCAGAGATTCCAATGAAGTGAGGTTTTCACCAATTGAAGATAGGCGTTTCAGATTTGGCATATCTGAAATCCACAGTACGGTTAGAGAGACAGGAAACCGCGGAGATGACACCAGGTCTGGGCATCCTCCTCTGATTGTTAATCGCGTGAGAGAGGTGAATCTGTTCAATCCCCACTCGAACAATGGCTTTGATATCTTCAGATCTTCAACCTGAAGTGATTGGAGGTTGGTGGGAAAACCATCCTCTGGGAAAGATACCAAGCTGGAACACCGATTTATTTCTAAATGTAGAAGAGAGGTGAGATTGTGCATGCAGTTGGGTAAGGCCTTCAGATTCTCACAATTACCGATCCCGAGCTTGGTCAATTTCGTAGAAGGCAATCCTCCTTCGGGAAAAGACTCAAGATTTGGACATTTATTTATCCAAATCTTTTGAAGATGGAGGAGATTATGCAAACCGGCAGGTAATGATTTAAGATTTTCAAGGCCGAAAATAGTGATTTCTTCAAGGGATGTGTTGTCCAACCTTTCTGCTAACGGCTCCACCTCTGAACAGTCTCTGACACCAAGATACTTGAGAGCCTGAGGTAGATTTCCATTCCATGACAAGAAAGCAAGATTCGAGCAACCTCTGACCTCAAGGTGCTCCAGCGTGGCAGGAAAGGATGTGAGGGAGGTGCACCCACTGCTGCTACTGCGGATGTCCTGCTCCCCTGTCAAAGTCCTTAAATTATCACATCCAAAGATAATCAGCCGCTTCAAGCTCGGAGGTAGCTGGATTCTAGCAATATATTTCAAAGAATCACAGCTACGAATTTCCAGACTTTCAAGAGATGTATTGCTATTTTGCATCCATGCCTCAGGTAAGGATTTCAAAGCATTGCATCCTTCAATTCTAACTGTTCTCAGCTGGGAAGGTAGAGCAACCTCTGGAAAGGAAACGAATGAATTACAACCCCAAATCTCCAAACTCTGAAGAGATGAATCCGAATTACGCATCCATGCGTCAGGTAAGGATTCCAAAGCATTGCATTCTTTAATTTCAACTGTTCTCAACTGGGAAGGCAGAGCAGCCTGAGGAAAGGAAACAAGGGAAGCGCAGCCGTTTATCCGCAGCTCCCTAAGGGAACTAAGGGTGAGCAATTGCTGGGGTATTTTCCGAAGGCCTTTACAATATGCCAATTCCAAATATTGAAGTCTGCACGGCAACTCTGGCTGTTGTTGGTCATGTTCTTCCTCTGTTACTAAGGAAAGAAGTTTGGTCCATCTTGAAATCTGCAACCGAAGTTTGGGACATCTTGAAATCTGCAACCGATTAAGGGATCTAATGTCTTGCGGATACTGAATGAATTCAATTGAGGTCGATTGGGCTTGATCTGACATATCATTTCACGACCAGCTTTCACGTTCCGGCAATGTGCCTTGGAATCCACTCTTTCCATTCTTGCATGTACTTAAAATAAAGAGTCTCCAACGATGGAAAGGGCACTGAGCAACTGTTTCCATAAAACTCTGGACCCACGTTCTTAACATTATCCATTCCAATTATCTCAAGATGCTTTAGAAGTGGTAGTTGTCCAACTGATGGCAAAGATGTACACATGCCACAATCTTCAAATTTTAGACGCACCAATTTTGAGAAAGAGGAATCTCCTACCCATATTGGAAATTTTACACCACCGTAGCCTGAGATGGTGAGCTTCTGTACATCTTGATGTGGTTTTAGCATGCTAAGAACACGCGTCTCAAATTCACTCTGGTCAAGGTTCCGAACATGCCCTGCATTCCATTCGAACAGTAAAGCTTTAAGATTCACCTTGTTGTTTAACTGAGCCTCACTGGCATCGCCAACGTCTTTCACATTCTCCAAGTTCGAAATTTGTAGTGTTTCCTGAAGATGCGTCAAAGACTTTAAATCCGGTAGTCCAGAACCCCCGTCTTTTCCCACAACAAATCTACCCAACGTCAAGAGACAAGTCAATTTACCGAATCCCTTCGGCATTTCCTCCAATGAATTAACATTAGAATTTCTTAGATGATGCAATTTTGTTAGGTTCCCCATGTCTTTACACAACTTCTTGAGCCGATGACAGTCTTCTAACAAAATTGCATGCAAGTTGCACAATGAATTAATTGACTCAGGCAAAGTTTGAATTTCAGTTCCGGATAAGTTTAGAAAGCGTAAAAGCTTCAAATTTCCAATTTCATTTGGTAGCTCGAAGATGTTATTATACCCATGCAAAGAAAAAACCCTTAAGCATGGGAGATTAAACAGCATTTGAAGAACACTCCAAGTCAAATAGCCCCCGTGCTTACACAACTGTACTGGTAAAAAGGTTCGCAAATGTTGCACATCACGGATGAACTCCAACCTCTTTTCGCCATCATATCCTCCACAAATGAACGAAAAATGACGAAGACTTTTAGATAACTTTTGTCGGTTTTCACCTTCTAAGGTATCCTCCATTCTGACTTATATCTCCCCTGCAGCCCACCGAGCAAGGTCATTAATGAGGGCGTGCATCACAAATCGGGATGCATCTTGACTTGCCTGTTGGAAGAATGACCTTGAATGTAGCTCCTGAACGAACTCGCGGCCCAAATCTTCCATTTTCCTTCCACTGTATTCTTGATGCAAGAAACCTTCAGCTATCCACAATAAAATCATCTCCTCTTCTTGAAATTCATAATCTTTGGGAAATAATGAGCAGTATGCGAAGTACTGTTTCAACTGTGAAGGAAGAAAATGGTAGCTCACCCTTAGGGCTGGTACAATATCACATTTGTCCTCTGCGAAATCCCATACGTTAGTATTGAGCACAATTTCCCAGTCTCTAGGGTCATGTTTGCCGCGTAAAAGGCCGCCAAGAGTTTTTGCGGCCAACGGCAATCCTTTGCATTTCATTGCTATCTTCTCTCCGACTTCCTTCAAGGATTGATGCATGTTGAAATCTCTAGCCCCCAGGGAGTGTTGAGTGAGCACACACAAACAGTCGTCTTTTGATAACACTCCCAATGCATATGCTTGGACACTTCCCACCATTGATGCGGCACCTTGATTGCGAGTGGTGACAATAATCTTGCTTCCTGGTGTGCCGGCTTCAAATGGCCGGTTCAGAAGTGCCCAATCATTGTAATTCTCGTTCCACATGTCATCCAAAACAAACAAAAATTTCTTTTTAAGCAGTTCCTTCTTCAGCTTCTCTTGAAGTGAATTTAAATCATCCTCATTAACAGTCACGTCAGCAATGGACATGAGAATTGATTTTGTTACCCTGAAAACATCAAAATCCTCAGAGACACAAGTCCACGCTTTGATCTCAAAATGATCTTGCATACGATCATCTTTGTAGGCAAGCTGAGCAAGAGTGGTCTTCCCCACGCCGCCCATTCCAATTATAGAAATAATCGAGAATCCATTATCAGCTTGTAAATCATCCCTCAACAACAACTCAACAATCGCCTCCTTATCTTTTTCCCTGCCATAAACTTCGGCTTCATTCACCAAAGATGTTGTGGGTAACCTTTGCCTGTCATTTCTAGACTTACCATCTGAAATTACATTTTTCAAATTCAGCAGGTCTTTTTGCCTTTCAATATCTTGCAACCGAGCAGTGACCTCCTCCATTTTCGACAACATCATGGAATCAAACTTAATAGATCGAGGACTAAAGTTGGTGCAGCAAGTGGGAATGAGCTTCGGAAACTTATTTGTGTTTGCACTCCAACTGGGTTGATCAGCAGGAGCTGGTTCTTGAAGCAGCAACTCCCTCCGCAAAGTTTCAGTTTCAAACTCATCCAATATGTCTTCAACATCGTAAGCCAAGTTCTGAAGATTGTCTAGCCACTTCTTAACTGGCTTGTCGTCCTTTGTCTGCCTATCTTCAGCATCAGCAAGCACTTCCTGAATCATCTCCAACATTCCCTTCCACTTCATTAAAGCTGCCTTCAACTTCTCACGCTGTCTAAACGCCCAAGTCCCTCTGAAGCCAGCTTTTCTATCAGCAATTCAACACACACACTAAGTACCGCTTCTCCGATGAATGGCATTTTTTTTTTGAAGGAATCAGATTAAATTATGAAAAATGAAGAAGAAAAAGATCTGCAGAAATTGAACAGGGGCAAGCAAGAGATTAATGCAATGTGAAATGGTGTACACAAAAACAAAGCCTTAGTTGGGTTAGTTGGGTTTTTTATTTTTATCAGCACCAATAATTCAGCTAGCGACGACCAAGACACCACCACGCTAATCCACGCGTTTCTGCCAAACTCAAGAATGAATAATTAGTTTGGTTTTTTATTTTTTATCATTTGATTATTATATAAAATATTTTAAAATTATTTGATAAATAACTATTAATTAAATATTTAAATAGTTTTATTTAATAAACAATAAAAAAAATCGTACTTAATATTGTTTAATTTTGATAATTTAAATTTGTTTATTGTAATTATGACTATTCAATACTGTAACCTCATTCTTGAACCCCTCAAATCCCATGTGTTGATGTCTTTGAAATTTCTTCACTGTCCATGTTTGGTGGCAACAAATACAAAACAAAGGCCGAAGATAAACTAAGTAGCAGAGAAACAACCCACATTGCACATGCATTTCTCTTTTGTTTATTTATTTATTTAACCTTTTCTTTCACCTCTCCAAGAATCATTGCACGGAGTGTAAATAAATATATATTTGTGAGTGTGAGACCCATAAGCCCAGTCAATTAGTGGAAGCCAACACGATAGATCGTGGGGGATGGGTTATGGCGTGGCCGTTAACCAACCCTGCTCTCTATCTCTCTCGGGGATTGATTTTGGGAGCAGGGCATGAATTGTCTGAATCAAGAATTAAGATAGATAAAATCTCATCATCATCACCAACATCATCATCATCCTAATATTTATTATGAATTTTCATGATCCATTTCATTACATGTATCATCATCATCATCATCTGCAACTGCATAAGAACTGTTAGGGGATAAATAGGGAGAGAGTGAGTGGGAGTTAAACTCTCCGACAGAAATTTTTATTTTTTTATCAGCACTAATAATTCAGCTAGCGACGACCAAAACTCCACCACGCCAATCCACGCGTTTCTGCCACTAAAGTCGAGCATGAGTAATTAGTTGGGTTATTATTTTTTATCATCGGATTATCATATAAAATATTTTAAAATTATTTGATAAATAATTATTAATCAAATATTTAAATAGTTTTATTTAATAGACAATAAAAACATCTCGTATGTAATATTGTATAATTTTAATAATTTACATTTGTTTATTGTAATTATGAGTATCCAATACTAATTTATTATAAATTTAGTTTTCGTATTGGCTGTCTTTAAATTAATTTTAATTTTTGTTGATAGTGGGAGGCAAACGCGTTTGATATTAATAGGACCACGCGAACACGTTTTTGCCACTGGAGAAGCATGAGTAATTTGATTTGTTTATTTATCAGAGATGTCATTTATCATTTGATTATTAAATAAAATATTTTCAAAATAGGGGCGGATTTAAGTACAGATAAATTAGGGGTCGTCTAAGACTCCATATTTTAGATAAACTCTATTTTTAATTATTTCTCTAATGATACTCTAATTAATAAAGATTTTTGAATTACTTGCTATAAGACAACCTATTTTTTAGGTATTTCTTTAATTAATAATTATCCTCCAACTAAGATTTATTTTTATTTTTATTTTTGTTTTTATACAAATTCTAATTTATTATATTTTTAACTTTTTATTAGTTGTCTTCTTTACTAAAATTTTTGTCATAATTTTTATAAGTCATTGATCAAAATAAATAAAAAAAAAAAACAGTTGGAATACATCCACAATTTGATTACACTAAATCAATGTCCCAAAATTTATGTAAAATATTTAATTAAGGATATATACACTTATATTGTTGACACATATTTTGAATTCCAAATAATATATCACCGCTCATTACTTTGTCATGTGTTAAATAATTGTCTATATATAGTTGCATGAGAGATGACTAGTAATTCATAGAGACGTTTTGCATTTTAACCAATTTACTAGATAGTGAAAATGAATTATACTATTAATTAGATTGAATTACATATAATTTGATCTCAATGTCCTGAGATGGATTGGCAGATGGAATCAAGAATAATCTGATTCCTGCAAATAGAGCAAAGAGACCATTTTCATTGACCTGCACTACAATTTCAAGACTACAAATTAACAAGTCAGTCAACCACAGGTTTGTTTCATCTCTTCAAAGTATTATGATCAACAAGAATCTAATGGCCATGCATAATTCTTATCATGAGTCATTTGTTTGTGCTGAGTCAGTTGCCATATCAAGACTTGTTGATGTTGAAGTTCAGGCTGAGGCTGCTCACAAAGGCATTTCATCAAATGTCTAATTCATTCCATCAAACACCTGCCCTATACAAACATCAATAAACTATTATTTATAATGTTTGTTATTTACAATTAATACTCTGTGACTATTTAAAAAACTTTTTTTTTTTTGTTTAAGTAGTAGATAAATCAAACTTAAGAATAATTATTAAAAACCCATGAAATAATACATCTTACAGAATTACAGATTGAGATCAAAACATACTCTCTCGTTTTGGTAAACATGTGGAAAATGCATGCTTTCTCTTTCATCTATGCTTCAATCCCACTTTGCATGGAAGTAACTAGATGATGTCTTAATGGATAGAAGCAGAGGAATATATAGCCAGGATGTTGCAGTAAGGGGTAAATTAAGTATTAAATAATGAAAATTCCTTCTTGGATACAAGTAATGTATATGCCAAAATTGTTAAAGCAGAAATGGCATTTCTTCTCGAAAAATTATTGATTTCTTTAGAATATATGTAAAAGTTTTATAAATCAAATGCTTAGTTTCTTCGGCTTTAAAGTATTTTGTCCGATCCATTTCTTGTATCACTCTGCATGCTTTATTGAAGCTTCTTTTGGTCTTGATTTTGAATTTCAAAATCTCAATTTGTTGGTCATTACAAATTCTGTTCTTCCATAAATTGAACAATTAATAAGCTACGCCACATAGCTTTACTACATATCAATTCTATGTTTATGCTGTAAAATAAACCCTACGATAATTTGCGCTAATTAAAACAATCATGTAGTAATACAATTCAGAAAATTCAAATCTCATGATTTTGCACATCAATAAAACATAAAATGAACCAAATTATTTGATCCACGGCTTTAAATTGTTGAACTAAACTTACAAAATGAACCTAAATTAATTGAAAGAACTCGGTGGAAGACAGCATTCACACACTGAAATGAAACATCTATTTGATGCAAAAGGTGATTTTGGTTTTTTGTATTATTTTATTCACAATATTTCTCTTTTCCTTAAATCTTCAACTTTAATTAATACATCTAATTTAGTTAACAATTGATTGTGTCTTTACAACTAGAGTAATGCTAGGCATTTTAACATTTGAATCCTAATTGATGTGGCATCCATACATCATTAGATGATAGATTAGAATGACACATAACATTGGGACTCAAGTTTGGATACTTAACATTATTATTATGAAATACATATTCATGAGGAGATATTTAGCCCAGCCACATTTGTGAGAGGGAAAATATTTTGACTCGTGAGACTATGAACATTTTAATTTTTTTTTTTGGTTGTTGAAAGAAACAGAGTAAATGATGAAAAATGAAGAAGAAAAAATTTTTCAGAAATTGAACAATTCTATTTTGTAATTGTGAACGATTTGCGATTGTGATTTGTGAAGAGTAAAGCAAGCAAGAGAGTGTAATATGTAGAAGAAAAACAAGCTTTGCTATCCAAAATTTATAATTTTTTTTTTCAATTTTCCATTATTGCGAAATTGCCAAAATTACCATCGGAAGCAGCCCTGGGCTCTATGCATAACTTTATCCAGATAAAAGACAATTGCAATTACATTACCCAGAAACAGAATATCAAACTTTGTCATTGATCTGTTAATGATTGTGTGTTTTTTATTTGATATGTAAGTGAGTGATGCTATATCGATCTGCAGCTTCTGTCATTCTTTTGATGCCCAAGCATGGTTTCAGTAGGATTTGTTGCTTCTACATCTAAAAAGCTTGCTTTGCTACCAAGTTGAAAATGCAAAACACAAAGCAGTATTGTTAAAGGATCAATTTTTCCAGCATCACTTGTATTGTATTCATCATAAAATATATATACTGAATACATTTTATTTGCCAAAGAAATGCTCAGTATATAAAAATGACAATATACACTTATCTTTTACAATTCTTTATGCTGAATCATCTTCTAATGAGTTATCAGTTTCTGCTTAGTCAGTTGCCATGTCAAGGCTTGCCGTACAGAGTGCCGATATTGGGATTAAGGCTGAGGCTGCTCTTAAAGGCAATTCATCGAGCATGTAATTCATTCCATCAAACACCTAACCTATTCTAATTTCAATGAACTGTTATAATATAATACACTGTGCCTACTTAATAGTCCTTTTTTTTTAAGTAGTAAATAAATCAAACTTAAGAATAATATTTTTCATAGGCTCCTATTGTTTTGAGTTATATTAAAAATCCATGGCATACATAATACAGAATTACAAATTTAGATCAAAACATAATCTCATTTTTTGTAAGCATGTGCAAAATTCTCTCTCTCTCATCTCTGTTTCAATCTCGCTTTGCAATAGCATGGAAGTAACACGAAGATATGTTAATATATAGAAACAGGGGCATAGCCAGGAATAGCTTAAATACTAAATACTAAATAATGAAAATTGTTTTAGGAAACCACCAGCCCCTCACTGGGCTGATTTTCCTAAATTTTAGTATGGATGGATATCTTCTCGTACATTTGTGCGAGTAGATTCCTGAGTTAATTGTCGGCAGAGCACTGAGATGTATTACGAAGTCTATATATCTAATATATCTGACGTAGATTGAAAAATTAAAAAAAAAAAAAAAACTGACGCAGAGTTTGTATATAGATTCAGCGAACAGTCGCAAAAGATAACATATAGTTAATTTGCCCCGCCGGCGGGGGGGGGGGGGGGTGTGTGCACAAAGGCAACTTAAGATCACTTAAGGCCTTAGGCGAGCAACCAGGACTATTCTGCTAATATTTGATGTGCTTTTTGTTTAAATACCTATGATAAATCCCTGCAACATGAAGATTAAAGAAAATTTTAAGATTTGAAAGCTAACATTATTAACACCTACGACATAATGATTGCCGTCTCTAGGAGGTGGCTTAAACCAATATTTCTTTGCAATATGGGATGTGCTCAGCTCACCAAGGTTAGCCATATAATACAGAGTGGAGATTTCCATCATGAGGCTATTCTAGTCAAAAGAAACACTTGTTATATGGTAATCATCCAATAATCTTTCCACAACTAAGACAAACAAATGATAGCTTGTACATCTAAATTGTGTTAAATTAGGGTCTTCATTCTGTGTTTGCCGGGTTCCATACACCCTGCCTCCTTAAGTTGTAGGATTTGGCATTGGAACGGCTGATAATCATGTGTTTAGTCTTAATGACAAGTGCTTAAATTCGGAATTATCTATGCTTGACTTTTAGTCTCTGCTGCCATGAATCAGCAGCTTGGCTGGTGATAAAAGGGAAATTCAGCCTCAGATTCTGCTGCCATGTTTCGTAGCTACAAGGACTAGCTACTAATATATGATATGCTTTTGGTTTAAATATATACCTATGATAAATGAGGTCATTGCTAAATTCATTGCTTTAGACAGTAGAAGCAACCCACCACCCAGGCCATTGCCCATGTTGCAAAGACGAGTTCGAGGTTTTATGGGGACTCATCTGCCCTGTATTAAGTACAAATATTTGAGTTGTGTCAGTAACTCTCGCCTATGTGTAATTGCATAGATGTAGACTCCACGACTCTTGGTGTACTATGCTTATATCGACATACAGTGCAAGCTTAAGCTGTAATACCCATTATTATTTTTTATTTACTATTTTACTATTTTTTATTTAATTTTAAAACAAACTAATCACCAAAGTAGGGTTAAAAAAAATGGGGGAATAGTAACCTTAGCTTATCCACAAATTTCTTTTTTATTATGTTAAAAGTCAAAACTCTTTTCGCTCTCTGCACTTCTACGATTTTTTTTTTTTAAAGGAGAGGTGAAAGCATTTTCATTGAAAGAAAGAGGAAGAGAAAAGTGGAGGTGTTTTCTTTTTGATTTTGGGAAGAAGTTTGATTGGGGTCTTTTACTTTGCTTTGGGTTAGCTTTGCTTTTGTAAGAAGGAGGCCAAAATCTTGAGGTATTGTTTGTTTAATCCATGAGCATGCTTTCTTTATGTTAGTTGGTTGATTGATAATTATTGCCACATGGTTAACTCTTGAGATATTGTTTGTTTTAATCCATGAACATACTGTGAGCAGTTTGGATAGCATACAGAACATCTATTGATTTAGCTGGAATCATTTGAAACTAATAATATGGTTTTAAACTAGATTTCCTGAGCTTTTTGTTGATATGTTTCAGGCTCAAAAGCTCTTAAAGCATGAATTTTTATGATTTTTCGAATTTGCAACACTGCTGGTAGGAAATTTTAATTTTCAGCAGTAGTTCTCAATGTTACAATTTATTTGGTAAATCAAATAGCTTCCATAAATTATAGGAAATTTTGTTACAATATTTCTGTATGTCTATTTTCTGTGCAATTTATTTCGTTATTTTTAGCCTTTTCGGAAAAAATCAATAAAAATAATAATATTTGACACTGCAGTTCTGGTCTTTTGGAGACTGTTTTTCATAATTGCAGAGGCTGAATACGAAGTCAGTTTGGGTTAATTTTTTATCATTAAATGCTTTATGAATTTTAATACAAATTCCTTATTATTTCCCTTGTTTGTCGAAACTAGAATTTCTATTTTTGTGTCACCAAATATATGAATTTTTGAATTGGGTAATAGCAGATCTGGAAATTGTTGTGCGCAGAATACAGAATCAAGCGCACCAAATAGTCACAGAAAAATAAAGAACACAAAAATTTAACGTGATTTGGCAATTATACTTACGTCCATGGGAGCAAGAGAAAATATTTGTTTTATTAACAATTATTAGAGTACAATATTTGAGTAAATAAACCTCATTTCCCAAAACACAAATACACCCGGTACTCTCACTTACACTTAAAAGAAAAAACCTCTCAATTGCTCACACTCTCCAATTGCTCACTCTCTCAATAATTCTTCACTTGAATTGTTTCTCTCAAATTTGGGATGCCTTTGCTCATTCTCTCAATTCCTATTCATAGGCAAAATATTGCCCAGAGGATATCACAGAGGAAATCACAAGTGAGTGGTGGAGAGTGTGAGTCAACCACTCCACAAATTGGCTACCTAATGCCACCATGTCGGCCATTAACTTTTCAATAGAAATTCTGGACAGGTTTGTTATACCTAAAATGATAATAATTTTAAATTAGTTTTATAAGTATATAAATTCTGAATTTTATGTATATCTTTATGTCTGCTGTCATTAAAACAAGTGAAATGAATTTTATGAGACCTAATGAATATTTGGTGAATTTTCAAAGTTGTAGACCTCTGTTTTGATCATTGCTGGACAGTTTTGTATTTTTGGTTAAAAGTCAGTTTTTCGGATATGTTGATCACTTCGATTGATTTTTGTGAATTTTTATTTGTAATGCCATACTTGTGCATAGCAGCTCAATAAATTTTCATGAACTGCTGACATATGTATAGGTTGTTTGAAATTAGTAAGTGAAGGATGCTCAGGTTTATGTTTACTGTAGTGTGAAGTGTTAGATTAGTATAAGTATTTATGGATTAAGGACGTTTGAAGTTATTTTTTGAGCTAAGAATTGATTTGTTATTGATACGAATGTTTCCACTACGATTATAGGATGTGAGTGAGCCCATGATAGTAGATGAGGTTCTCATTTTCATTGTGACAATTCGAGGTAAGCAAATTCATGCATGATATACTATGTAATAAAAGATATATTGGATATAAGGATTATGTAGGAATGAAATTGGTTCTTCTTGTAATCAAATGAATTTCATAGTATAAAATCACATTTAAAAAATATTTAATTTAAAATTTACTTAAATTAAAAGTATCTTTTAAATGTGTTTTTAATGTAATTAAAAAAATGTGTTTTTAATGATTCTTGTCAAAAAATTTCTTTTAAAATAAGATATTTCAAAAGGATTCTATCCAAAGGTTTAAATGATTAAGGAGAAGATTAAATGTTATTTATGAAAAAAGTATGTAATTATGTATACCCTTTGGTAGTTTTGAGTAAATGTGTTGGATCCCAGATTCTCTTTGTTGATATATATATATATATATATATATAATCATTCTCAGGTGCAGGTGTTCTCATTTTTTTAATGCGGACGCACTTTAAAACCGTGCTGTTTAAGAGAGTTAATTTTTAATAAACTCTAGAATCTTGTGGTTTAAGAGAGTTAAGTTTTAACTCTCTTAAACCTATATATATATATATGTATATATATATGAAACTTTGTTTGTTCCATCAATTAGTGAGTTTAAAATAAAAGTGTTTAAGATGGAAATTTGTGGTCTGGTTTATATTTATTTGATTCCTGTCTTTGCCATTTCCATATGCCAATATCAGTAGGAATTGCATAATGTTGTTGTTTCAAGACTTTTCACGACATTTTTGAATGTGCCATGCAAAATGCTCTTGAAATTGTATAATAGATGATACTCTTATATTTTATCACCAAATGAAATCAAGTTAACAAAGAGCATTTCATTCTCATCACTGCAATTTCAAGACAAAAAGCCAGTCAATTGACAGTTAAGTCTATTTTCATTTTCTCAAAATTTATGATCTCTCAAGTCTTTGTTTCATCAAACCAAAAATAAGCTTAAACCATATCTCAAAAGGGCATATGGCCCGAGATCACAAATGCTGGGGAAATACAAAAAATGGAAAAAAAAGTTAAAGAAAATGAAAGTAGTGACCAGTACACAATAAAACAGAGCCAATGGCAGAACAAAATGGAATTTATATGCAAACATACTCTGCTAAACTTTGTGAGAAATGCTTGAATCTGTTCAAATACCAGAGGTGAATCTGTTCAGTCCACCAGTTTCAATAATCAGCAACCGTAAAACTATGCAACACAGGATTAAAGGTAATTTGAAGATTTTAATTACTAACTATAACAATTAAGAAAACTTAACACATAATCAACACATCAAAGAAATGTAAGCTTAAGATAAAAAGTTCCTAGCGTGTGACTTTCAAAGAATAAAATCATTTCATATGCTGAGACAAAATAATCAAGAGAAAGAAAACATTTTAAAACATAAGCACCAAATAATAGAAGACTAAAAGCCTGATTCTATGTAGAAGACTTTAATTTTTAATTACAAGACAATTAATTCAACAACAGAAAAGTCAGTTACAAATGACAATAATGCATCATGGAATCCCAAATATTGAAAGACGATATTTTGACAAATAAAAGAAGAAAATTCATCTGAAAAAAAAAAATGCAGTTAAATTGCAGGTAAAAAAAAAAACGGAAATTACGATTACACAATCTAATTTTGTTTACATATTGAAATCTAGTATCAACTGGAATCACTGGAGCAGTCTTCTTCAAAAACCAATCTGTTATTAATTTTGACATGAGTTATACTGGTAATCAGGGGCCAATATTTTCCTTTATCCTTTCTGCACCTTTTTTCTATCAACGGGCAACCCGCAATAATTAGTTGCAAAAGTGATTTAGGCAGGCCCTTCTTTGGAAAGTATTTGAGCTTCGGACAACCGTTGATAATTAGTTTCAAAAGTGATTTAGGCAGGCCTTGCTTAGGAAAGGATACGAGCATCGGACAATCATAGAGATGCAGAATTTCCAATGAAGTGAGGTTTTCACTAACTGAAGATAGACGTTTCAGATATGGCAAATCTAATATCTGCAGTTGGGTTAGAGAGACAGGAAACAGTGGAGGTGACTCGTCTGGACATCCTCCCTTGATTTTAAATTGCCTGAGAGATGTGAATCTGATCAATCCCCACTCGAACAATGGCTTTGATATGTTTAGATCATGAACCTCAAGTGATTGGAGGTTGGTGGGAAAACCATCCTCAGGAAAAGATACCAAGCTAGGACAACCTATTATTTCTAAATGTAGAAGAGAGGTGAGATTATGCAAACCACCAGGTAATGATTTAAGATTTTCAAGGCTATAAATAGTGATTTCTTCAAGAGATGTGTTGTCCAACCTTTCTGCTAACGACTCAAGCTTTGAACATTTTTTGACACGATTGCACTTAAGAGCCTGAGTTAGATTTCCATTCTGTGACAAGAAAGCAAGATTCAAGCAATAACTGACCTCAAGGTGCTCCAGCGAGGCAGGTAACTCGTATTCTTAAGAAAAGTATGTGAGGGAGGTGCACCCACTGCTGCTACTGCGGATGTCCTGTTCCCCTGTCAAAGTCCTTAAAGTACGACATCTAAAGATAATCAGCCGCTTTAAGCTCGGAGGTAGCTGGATTTTAGCAATGTATTTCAAAGAATCACAGCTACGAATTTCCAAACTTTCAAGAGATGTATTGCTGTTTTGCATCCATGCCTCAGGTAAGGATTTCAAAGCATTGCATCCTTCAATTCTAACTGTTCTTAGCTGGGAAGGTAGAGCAACCTCTGGAAATGAAACAAGTGATTTACAACGCCGAATCTCCAAACTCTGAAGAGATGAATTGGAGTTGTGCATCCATGCCTCAGGTAAGGATTTCATTGCACTGCAATATTCAATTGCAATTTTTCTCAGTTGGGATGGCAGAGCAGCCTAAGGAAAGGAAACGAGGGAAGTGCAGCCATTTATCCGCATCTCT
The DNA here is from genome assembly GCA_030449835.1 of Clausena lansium. NCBI lineage: Eukaryota > Viridiplantae > Streptophyta > Magnoliopsida > Sapindales > Rutaceae > Clausena > Clausena lansium. The sequence continues at coordinate 629,945 of JASUUF010000109.1, read as the reverse complement.
CTAAGGGAACTAAGGGTGAGCAATGCTTGTGGTAGCCTTGTAAGGCCTTCACAATCACTCAATTCCAAAAATTGAAGCCTGCACTGCAACTCTGGCAGTTGTTGGACATGCTCTTCCTCTGTTACCAAGGAAAGAAGTTGGGGACATCCTGAAATCTCCAACTGATTAAAGGAGCTAATGTCTTGCAGCAACCGAGTCTCACTGCACCATAAATATGTTAGCTCTCGAACATTCTGAATCCTCAATTTTTCTAATTTTGATAGCCCTTGCTCAAATAGTACCACTTGATTTGACATAACCCTTGAAGACACTGAATTCAATGTGCTGACGACTGGGTTGTTGAACACCACCCTTTTACATCCATTGATTTTTGTCACTGGCAACTGTTCACAATTGCTGATGACAAGCTTCTCCAATAGAGGAAGACGTTCGGGCAAAAATTCCTTGTAGTTTAGAACATCTCACAAGAGAAAGCATTCGCAGCTTAGGAAACCCTTCAACTTCTTGACCAGATCCACGACGGATCCATTCTTCCCATTCCTGCATATCCTGAAAACACAGAGTCTCCAGTGATGAAAAAGGCACTGAGCAACTGTTTCCATAAAACTCTGGACTCACGCTCTTTGCTCTACCCATTCTTCTTATCTCAAGATGCTTTAGAAATGGTAGTTGCCCAACTGATGGCAAAGATGTACACATGCGACAATTTCCAAATCTTAGGAACACCAATTTTGAGAATGAGGATTCTCCTAACCAAATTGGAAATTTTGTACCACTGTAACCTGTGATGGTGAGCTCCTCTAGCTTTTGATGAGGTTTTAGCATGTCAAGCACGCGTATATCAGTTTCAGGCTCCACTGCATTCCTACTATTGATATACGATCCTAACATATTGTACCGAACACCCCATTGAAGTGATAAAGCTTTAAGATTCACCTTGCTGTTTAATTGGGCCTCACTAGCATCGCCAACAATTTTCACATTCTGAAACTTCGAAATTTTAAGTGTACCCTGAAGATGCATCAAGGACTTCAACTCTCCTAACCCAGACCCACCATCTTTTCCCACAACAAAACTACACAACGTCAAGAGCGAAGTTAATTTACCAATTCCCTTCGGCATTTCCTCCGATTAATCAACATTAGAATTGTTCAAATGATGCAACTTCGTCAGTTTTCCCATGTCCTTGCACAACTTCTTTAGCCGACGACAGTCTTCCAATAAAAGTGTATGCAAGTTGTACAGTTTGTTAATTGACTCAGGCAAAATTTTAATTTCAGCTCCAGATAAGTCAAGAAACCGTAAATGCTTCAAATTTTCAATTGCATTTGGTAGCTCGAAGATGTTATAAGTCAAGAGTTTTCGCAGCCAAAGGCAATCCTTTGCACTTCCTCGCTATCTTCTCTCCAACTTCCTTCAAGGATTGATGTATTTTGAAATCCACTAAGGAGTGTTGAATGAGCACACTCAAACAATCATCGTTTGACAACTCTTTCAATGGTTTAGCTAAAACAGCTCCCATTATTGCTGCAACACCTTGATTGCAAGTTGTGACAACAATCTTGCTTCCTAGTGCGCCAGCACCAAACGGATAGCTCAATCTGCTCCAATAATTGTAATTCTCGTTCCACACGTCATCCAAAACGAGCAAAAAAGTTCTTTCCAGACAATTGCTTCCTCAATTTCTCTTGAAGCAAATTTAAATCATCATCATCCTTACTAGGATTATTAGATGGACTTTAGGACTGATCTTGTTACCCTGGAAACATCAAAATCCTCAGAGACACAAGTCCACGCTTTGATCTCAAAATGCCGTTACACTTGATCATCGTTATAGACAAGCTGAGCAAGAGTCGTCTTCCCAACGCCGCCCATTCCATTTATAGAAATAACAGAGAATCCATCATCGGCTCTTAAATCATCCCTCAATAGCAATTCAACAATCCCCTCTTTTCTTTGTCCCTGCCATATACTTTGGCGTCATTCACCAAAGACGTTGTGGGTAATCTTTTTCCCTCAATTCTAGTTCTAGACTTGCCATCTGAAATTAAATTTTTTGAATCCAGCAGGCCTTTTTGCGTTGAAATAATATCTTGCAACCGATCAGTGATCCCCTTTATTTTCGTTGCCACCATGAAATCAAAATGAATAGATCGAGGACTAAAATTGGTGCAGCAACTACGAATGAGCTTCCGAAACTTACTTGTGCTTGTACTCGAACTGGGTTGATCAGCAGCAGCTGGTTCTTGAAGCAGCAATTTTCTCCGCAGAGCTTCAATTTCGAACTCATCCAACACGTCTTCAGCATCATAAGCCAAGTTCTGAAGATTGTCGAGCCACTTCTTCACAGACTTGTCCTTTGTCTGCTTCTCCTCAGCATCTGCTAGCACTGCCTGAATCATCACCAACATTCCCTTCCACTTGATGAAATCAGCCTTCAACTTCTCATGCTGTGTCAACAGCTCAAGTCCCTGTGAAGCCAGCTTTTCGATCAGCAACTCAACTGACGCACTGAGCACCGCCTCTCTGATGAATGACATTTTTTTTTTGGTTGAAAGAAACAGAGTAAATTATGAAAAAAGAAGAATAAAAATCTGCAGAATGCGAACAAAGGCTATTATGTGATTTTGGTTTGTGAAGAGTAAAGCAAGCAAGAGAGGGTAATGTGAAGTGAATGCCACATATGTCAAGAAAAACAAGCCTTTCCCAGTGCTATCGGATCTAATTCTCTTTTTCAAATTTCAACGTTCTTTACTTAATCTTTTCATTTTCTAATTTTTAGGTGATTCATGTTCTTGCTAAAGTATCAAGCCTGATTCTGAATTTCTGATCAATCACTAGCATTAACATACGTTGCAATAATCTATTCGTAACACCCTAGGCAAGATATTGTCCGCAGATCACCTCCTATAAACACATACCTTGCGTCTTGCCAAGGAAGGTGTGGATCACCCTTTATAAACCCAGCATCTCTCTCATGCTTTGTCAACGTGGCATTTGCCTAGGGTGTTACACTATTAATGAAAGTTATTTATTTTATAATCAAATTGAAGATTTTGTTCTTGCAATTTTGTATAATGGCCATGTGGAACTTAATTATAATCAAGCATCATTTATCGACAGACAAATGAAATTACAAAAAATCATTGTTATTATTATTATTATTATTTTGTGATTTTGGGTATCTGCTTTTTTAAAAGCATATTGGTCTTCTTTGATTTAAGTTTTCGCTTTATCTTTATTAATTTGTCATCTAACAAAGCTTTCACTCTATCTCTATTCACTCTCACAGAATACAAGTAATGTGTGTGCCAAAATTGTTAAAGAAGAAATGGCATTAATTCCTTCTCCAAAACGTATCATTTCTTTAGAATAAATGAAAACGTAGTGTTATGAACAACTTTTAGGCCATGTTTGGTTTGAAGATAGGCGAGCAGAGGAAAGGAGTGGAATGGAGGGGAAGGGAGAAGAAAGGAGAGAAGGAGAACAGTGAATTTAAATTTCACTGTTTGGTTTGACATAAAATTTCATAGAGAAAGAAATTACAATATTTTTTTGGACAAATTTACCCCTTGCCTTAAATATTAAACTATTAATATAAGTAATTAAATATAATTTAATGTCAATATGAAACTTTTGTCAACTTATAAATAATTTTTTTTAAATGTCAGATTGTCCTAAAAAAAATTCACGATTTATTACATATATATATTCCATTTTTGTTTAATGTCATGTTGCCCTAAAAAAAATTCATGATTTATTAGTATATATATGTAAAACTTAATTAATAACATAACCTTGTAAATTTTGTATGCTTCTAAGTTTTGACAATTAAAAAAAAATCAAACGAACAATATGCAGGAAATGAGCATATCAAAACAATAATAAGTCTAAAATGAGTTAAATTTCACAAACAATAGTAAGTTTAAAATGAGTGCAATAAAATAACAATAAGCCTAAAATGAGTGCATCAAAACAACAATAGACCTAAAATAATTCATCGAAACAACAATGGACCTAAAATGATTTAAATGCACCGCTAAGGTATAGTCTAATCCAAGATTCTCGCTCCTCATCACAAAGACTACAAAAAACATTGAGTGCGGCATTATCACGAGCAATTAAAATGGTGGCTGTAAGGCGTTCTACCATTGTAAGACTACCCATCTTCTTCAACTCATCACCCAATCCTACTTATTTGTCATTTAATTTCTTGCCCTAGAGCTCGACTCAAGCAACTAGAAGTTTCTTTCATTTCCATGGCAAAAAGAGTTGTTAGCTCTTTAAATGACTCTCCACTGTCTTCTGAATCTTCAGTTCTTCTCCTTTTCCTTGATGAGTTGCTTGAAGTTGTTGGGCACTTTTTTGGAGCATGTGAAATAGACATACTCTCATCCACCTTGTCCTGCACACCCTCAAAATGCAACTCCTCTCCTTCAGTTTCTTTGCACACTCTTGTCCTTTCAATTTTCTCTATAGCATCTCCGGGGCCTCTGCATTCTTTCCAGTTGCATGATCTTTACCACAAATCAAACAAAGATCCTCATAAAACTTGTGATGACAATCTAGAAAAAATACTAATTAAGTTAAAAATCAGAATCATTCATCTCTACCAATATCCAATCTGAGTTGCATTTCCAGAAACTCTGTTACTTCACAATTGACATATTTGTGCATAAGAATAAGCAACTCGAATCCTTTCTCAGTGACAGCATTTGATACCAAATAATTACAACAATCAGAATCATGCACACAATACATAGACACTTCTCAGTGACAGCATTTGATACCAAATATGTCGATTCACATGAAAAAATTTATCATTTCTCATTCTACATCCAATGATTACAACAATGGAACATGCAAAAGATGAGTAACTATAAATTAAAATCTCATTCTATTACTCTCATTATCTTATACCTGAATATAAGCATCCCACACTGCCTTCTCTGCAGTCACAATTTTCTTGTTTAGGTCCCATCCAAAGCCACTGCAATTCGATCCAGTTAACATCTCATTTACAGTTCGAAATTGTTATTGGAGTAAAATCTCATCTCATCTCATCTCATGAAGTTGTTGTCGGAGTAAACTCTCCCATCATGATACAAATCCAAAAGCGCCTGCACGAGTATTATATCTTCATCTTTGCTCCAAAATCTTGATTTTGGAGCTTGTGGTGCTGGTTGTTCCATTTAGCTATTGAACAAAAATTAGACATTAGTTAGATAATTTAAAACTAGTAGCTCAAGCAACAAGCAACAAAAATTGAAACAACACTGATAAAACAACAACAGAGATAATAGACACGCAGATCAATCTAGTTCTTGCAACATTGGATGGACCACTAATTTAATTGGAATACTGTCTATATAAAATATGCAAGGAAAATAATAGACATGGAGATCAATTAATCCCAAAACTTCCTACCTTATTATAATTAACTTACAAAGTTACTATTTGCTGTTCTTTGCTAGTCTCACTATAGAAAAAATACAAATTAATTCAATCTAAAATTTCAACTGATCAGCTTTACACTAACTCTACTCTGGGAATGTAAAAGTAACAAATTAAATTAAAGCATGGCTTCTAAATAATTGACTGACTAATAAAAAAAATTTGGAGATAAAATATTCTTGTTTGATATCATATGTCAGAATGAAGAACAATTGCATGCAAATAAACAATAATTTTGTTACTGTCAGAGGAATTTTCTCTTTAGATAAAATTTCACTGACATAAATTACTTCATAATTTTTCATGCTAATTTTATAACTTGTCAATTCTTAAACTTATCACAAGACTGTACCCATGCTTTTTCCACTTACCTTTTTTTTTTTCTATCTTTTTGTGCCATGACACCTTTTCTAGCAAATTTATAAACTAAATTGCAATTGGTTTCATGATTCAACGACCAATTTCATTGCAACATTAAAATACTTGCAATGAAAAACTAGAGCCTATAGCTGCTTCTTTTATAATCCCTCACCCTATTCTTTGCTAGTCTAACTACAGAAAAAATACAAAGGCCTTTTGGCTTCATTTTACTAAAAGATGATATGAATGAAGATGAATGATTTGTTTTACGCTAAATCATCACATGAGTGTCACAGTTATGAATGATTTGTTTTACGTTAAACAGAGCATTTGATGTAAAATACAAACTACCAACTTCCTAAACATAGAAACCTCCATCTCCAAACATAAGCATCAAGCAACAACCCAAAATAAGTAAACACAAGTCACATTCATTTTAAAAGAAATTAGAGGAAATTGGTAAGGTTTGATGCTTACATGATATGGGAATCAGTCCATAACACAGATAATTCAAGATCTAATTTCATCACAGTTGCAGCAAAGCACAATCGATATCATCATTCCAAACATCCAAATCCAAACCATAAGAATCAAGTACAGAAGCCTTGCAACTATCAATAAAATCTGTCCAATAATTTTTGTAATTTAGAAAATCTATAAAATCATATCCAAAGAAATTGCCTTGATAACTAATTCAATTGACCAAATGTAACTAAATAAATCAAGCTACCGTAACCACAACAAGCCAACAGAAAAACCACGATGATGTTACATGCATTAAACACAATAACAAAAATTGAACAAGAGCAAGAGAACGAACCATCGAACAAGAGTTAAAAAAAAGAATTAAAAAAATGAATAAATATGAGAAGCAGACTTGAGGGAGGTGAATCGACGGCAGCAGCTGATGAATCGACGATAGCAGCTGTGAAAAGGGGATGAAAATCGAAGAGGGGGCTGCTGGATGGAGAGAAATCGCAAGAGAGAGACAATATTCTAGGGTTTCAGCTTAAATTTTAATAAGGGTAAAATGGGAAATTTAAAATGTTGTAGGGTCATAAATGACAATTTAGATTTTTTTAAGCTATGGAATTTGAATTCCCACCCCACAATAAAGAAATTGAATTCCTTTCTATAGTTAATATTAAATTTCCATGGAGATTAATTTCCAGGTAATTTATTCTAACCAAACAAAAGAAACCATTACAAATTTTAAATTCAGCTCCTTTCTTTCATCCTCTCCTGCCAACCAAACCAAACATGGCCTTAAAGTATTTCGTCCGATCCATTTCTTGAATCACTCTGCATGCTTTACTAAAGCTAATTTTGGTCTTGATTCTGAATTTCAAAATCTGAATTTATTCCTTACAAGTTTTGTTTATCCGTAAATTTAACAATAAGCAACTTAACCACTTATCTTTACTCTATATGTATATGTTGTACAATTCAGAAAATTCGAATCTCTTGATTTTCACACCAATAAAACTTATAAATCGTTGAGCTAAAATGATAGATTATCCAAATTAATTGAATATCCAAGTGGAAAAGCGCTTTATTGTTATTAGAAGTAATTAGAACAAATATTTCCACTATAAGAAAGAATCATTGATCCATAGCTCTCTTTGCTCGAAATCTTATGTAAATTAAATTGCGTAAAAAAATTCAAAGTATTAAATAGTTGGATTCAACCACATAAGAAATAAAGACCCTAGAAATTTGTTAGTTTTGCTTCAACTTGAGATTTGGCATTGCTCTAAATTGAGAAGATTCATCTCCATGAGCTCATCGGAAAACATCGTTCACATTCAAATGTAACATCATGATTAAGCACAAATTCAGTTGAAAAAACTTAATATCAATTTGTTTGCCACTTATTGAGAATTAAGCACAAAATCATGATCATTTAAAATAAATCTCTACTGAAGTCTGGGAATACTCAACAATTATAAATAGTAATCCCATTTTGATGGCCTGTAGGATATTGTTTTTCAAATGTATTGTTTTCCAATTTTTTAATATGAAAGTATATATTGAAAAGAACAGGGGAAAAGAACTTTTTGGTTTAATTTTTTTGGAGGGAAAAAAACACATGAGTATTCCAAAACTGAAAATTCAATTTTTTTTAAGGTTCAGATGAGAATGAGAAATCTCAGCCACTAAACACCAACTGTTGCCTTCTATTGTTACTCCAACTCGTGACCTCTGTTGAATTGTACAACACCAGCCCAATTGAAGAGATCCAACCGATAGAATCTTCCATTGTTAGGTTCAAAATTGTGTAGTGGAATGGAGTTGGTAAGCACTAAGTGTGTGGTATGTGGTGAAGAAAATTTGTAATTAATAAATGTGCTAAGTGTGTCTAGCACATTGTGTGGCTATCGTTTCAGTTGTAATGCTATATAAACCCTTCCCTGTAAGCTTAGTAATGCATCCCAAGCAAGCTTTCTTATAAGCAATTAAAGAAATTGTGTGTTGAGTATAGGTTTAATTATGTTTCTTGTTCAACATTTCGTATCAGAGCTAGTGTTTGGTGCTATACATATCCGTCTAGCATATCAAATCGAAGAGCTTGATGAAAAGAACGCAATGGTGCAAAAATCAGCCTGATCGGAGTTCGGACGGGCCTGCAATCGCCGCCAGAAGTTTGCTGTCCTTGAATTTAGTCAACTGACCAAGTTGAACCGATTCGAACCGACTTGTTGAGCTGAACCAATATGGGTCCGAGTCAAGTCAACCGATCCGAATCAAACTGTTGACCATTAGCCGACGTTGACCGTTGACTGACGTTGATAGTTGACCGAAAGTTGACCCGAGTCTCACCCAATGTTTTTCGACATTCTGGTTTCATTCGTACATTCAAAATTTCCAAATTCTAACTCTTTGGTGGTGCTTATTTAGTTGAAATCCTGCCGACACGATGGGTGATCTTTATGTAATTGGAGTAATCAAGAAGCTCAATAACCAAAACTATAACACGTGGGCAACGTTTATGGGGCCTTACCTACAAGGTTAAGACCTATGGGAAATTATTAGTGGTAGTGAATCTACACAACCAACGGCAGAAGATACCAATGGCGTTTTGCAAAAGTGAAAGATTGGAGTGGGCAAGGCGATGTTTGCTTTAAAGACCACAATTGAAGAAGAAATGCTAGAGCACATTCGGGATGCCAAAACACCAAAGGAAGCTTGGGACACGTTTGTTGCACATTTTTCAAAGAAAAACAATACAAAAATACGACTTCTTGAGAACAAGTTGCTATCAATGGTGCAGGGCAACATGACGATTGCTCAATCCTTTTAGAAGGTGAAGTCTATATGCCGCGAAATTTCGTAGTTAGATTCTTCAGCTGCTCTTAGGGATGCCAGGATAAAAAGAATCATGTCTATGGTTTGAGACCCCAATATCAAAGTTTTGTTGCTGCAGTGCAAGGATGACCAACATAACCATCACTTGTCGAGTTTGAAAATTTGGTAGCCAATCAAGAAGTAATGGCTAAGCAAACGATAGAAGTCTCGCTAAAGGGTGAAGAGGAAGCACTATACACTAACAAAAGCAAAGGCAACTTCTAGCAGTACAATAGAAGTGGATCTAAAAAACAATGATGACAAGACAAAAGGTTATCAAGGAGAAGGTGGCTCTCATCTAGAGGGAGCTTCAAAAAGTCACGGTAATAGTAAAAAATTTGACTGTGAATGTTTCAACTACTGAAAAAGAGCCACATGGCTAAAGATTTGGTCTAAGAGAAGAAGCCAACTGAGAGTAATCCTGCTACTTTCAATTCTAAAGGGAAAAGCAAAGAGGACTGGGATGCTGAAGCGTCATTCACTGCGCAATAAAAAGAATTGGTTATCACAGTGACAACTGCAGAATAGATTGACTACAAGAATGACTGGATCATTGATTCAGGATGCTCAAATCACATAACCGGAGACAAACAGAAGTTAAAGAATTTTTTTGAGAATAAGGGAAGTTGAGTAGTGGTGACAGCCAACAACTTAAGGTTACCAATAGCTCACATTGGTAAAACAGTAATTACACCTCGGTATTGTCCTAACCAAGTGCCACTTTAAGATGTCTACCATGTTCCAGGAATGAAGAAAAATTTGCTATCCGTGGCTCAATTGACATCATCAGGCTACTATCTCTTGTTGGTCCCCGAGATGTGAAGGTATATCGTGATCTCAAAATCTCAGAAAAACAGACAATAGAGGCGCGAAGAATGGAGTCGGTCTATGTAATGTCAGTAAAATCTGCATATGTAGACAAGATAAGAAACAATGAGACAGCATATTTGTGGCACATGCAATTGGGTCATGCTAGTTATTCCAAGCTAAGTATAATGGTAAATAAGTCAATGCTTAAGGGACTTCCTCAACTTGATGTAAGAACAGATACTATCTGTGAAGGATGCCAGTATAGGAAAGCACATCAATTACCGTATAAGGAATCAAAGTTTAGAGCAAATGAGCCATTAGAGTTGATACACTCTGATGTGTTCGGGCCTGCCAAGCAACCATCAACTGGTGGAATACAGTACATGGTGACATTCATTGATGACTTCTCTAGGTATGTGTGGGTTTTCTTTATGAAAGAAAAATCTGACACACTCTCAAAGTTCAAAGAATTCAGAGAGATAGTTAAAAGAGAAGTGGGAAAGAAGATTCGCTGATTTTGTATAGATAATAGGGGAGAATATAGCTCAAGGGAGTTTTCAAAATATCTACAAGAATCTCAAATACACTACCAGTACACTTGTGCCAATACACCACAGCAGATTGGTGTAGCTGAAAGAAAGAATCGACATCTTGCAGAAGTTTGTTGAAGCATGCTACATGCAAAAAATGTTCCTGGAAGATTTTGGGCTAAAGCTATGAGAATTGCAGCCCATATGATCAATAAGCTTCCTCAACCAAGGTTAGCGTTTGTTTCACCATTTGAGAAACTGTGGGACATGAAACCTACAGTTAGTTATTTTCTAGTATTTGGCTGTATTTGCTATGTTTTTGTTCCTGATCATTTATGTAGCAAGTTTGATAAGAAAGTAGTTAGATATGTTTTTGTGGGATACGACAACCAGAGAAAAGGGTGGAAATGTTGTGATCCTACAAGTGGAAGATGTTACACTTCACGAGATGTAGTGTTCAATGAAGCATCTTCTTGTTGTTCCTCAAAAAAGCAAGTGTTGCCATACTCAAAAGAATTTAAAGACAAACTGCAAGAAAAGCTAGGGGAGCATACTGTCCAAATCCAATCAAGTCCTGATAAAGCTAGTAATGATTATAATGATGATAACGCTAATGATCAAGAGCCAACTCAAAGTCCTTGGCAAACTGGTCTGTATCAACAACCAGACGCAAAAGTATCAACACCGCAATCACGACCTAGAAGGTCAATAAGAACACGAAGGCCAAATCCCAAATATGCCAATACAGCCATAGTTAAAGAAACAACTGAACCTGAGACGTTCGAAGAAGCATAAAAAAATTTCGAGTGGATTAAAGCTATGAGAGAAGAGATCGCTGCATTGGAGCAAAATCAGACGTGGGAACTTGTGCCAAAGCCTAGAGATGTAAAAACTATATTATGTAAATGGGTTTACAAGATAAAGCGTCATCTAGATGGGTCGATTGAGAGGTACAAAGCTTGGCTGGTAGCTCGTGGTTTCTCTCAGCAATATGGACTAGACTATGATGAAATGTTCAGTCCGGTACCAAAACTTACAACTGTATAAGTTTTACTTGCACTTGCAGCTAATAAAGGCTGGAGCTTGTGGCAATTAGATGTGAGAATGCTTTTCTTCATGGAGAGTTGGATCGGGAGATTTACATGAACCAACCAATGGGTTTTGAAAGCTAAGATCATCCTGAATATGTATGTAAGCTGCAGAAAGCACTATACGGATTGAAATAAGCACCCAGGGTGTGGTATGGTAAGATTGTTGAATTTCTAAATCAAAGTGGTTATTCAGTAACACTTGCAAATTCCAACTTGTTTGTTAAAGCTAATGGGAGAAAGTTAGCTGTTGTGCTTGTATATGTGGATTATTTAATCATAATTGGTGATGATGAGGCAGAAATTCTTCGAACAAAGGAGAATTTATCAGTTCGTTATCAGATGAAGGAACTTGGACAGCTTAAGCACTTCCTTGGTCTTGAGGTTGACTGCACACAAGTAGGAATATTTCTCTGTCAGTAAAAATATTCTAGAGATCTGTTGAAGAAGTTTGGGATGCTTCAATGCAAGCCAATCTCAACACCAATGAAGCCAAATGGCAAGATGTGTGCATATGAAGGAAAAGACTTAGAAGATACAATAATGTACAGACAATTGGTAGAGAGTCTTATCTATTTGACCTTGACTCGGCCTGACATTTCTTATGTTGTTGGTGTGCTGAGTCGATATATACAAAATCTAAGGAAGTCACATTTGGAAGTAGTTCAACGAATACTGAGATATGTAAATGGTATAATTGACTATGGTCTTTTGTACAAGAAAGGCAAAGACTACAAGTTAGTCGGTTACTGTGATGCTGACTATGCAGGAGATCATGACACTAGAAGATCAACAACTGGGTATGTATTTAAGATTGGTTTCGAAACGATTTCTTGGTGTAGTAAAAGACAGCCGACGGTATCATTGTCAACAACAGAAGCTGAGTATCGAGTAGCAACAATGGCAGCTCAGAAGAATACGTGGTTGATACAGTTGATGAATAATCTACGTCAACCAGTAGATTATGCAGTTTCGTTGTACTGTGACAACCAATAGGCAATTCGTTTGGCTGGGAATCCAGTGTTTCATGCTAGAACTAAGCATGTGGATGTGCATTATCACTTCGTTAGAGAAAAAGTCTTGAAAAATGAAGCTGAGCTACGATACATCAGGATGGACGAACAAGTTGCAGACTTGTTCACGAAAAGTTTGAGTATTGGAAAGTTTGAAAACTTTCATAGTTAGCTCAGCATAAGAAAGTGGATGGAAGTTGGCGTTGAGGGGGAGTGTTGAATTTTAAAACACCATCCCAATTGAAGAGATCCAGCCCATAGAATCTTCCATTGTTAGGTTCAAAATTGTGTAGTGGAATGGAGTTGGTAAGCACTAAGTGTGTGGTGAAGAAAATTTGTAATTAATAAATGTGCTAAGTGTGTCTAGCACATTGTGTGGCTGTCGTTTCAGTTGTAATGCTACATAAACCTTTCCCTGTAAGCTTAGTAATGCATCCCAAGCAAGCTTTCTTATAAGCAATTAAAGAAATTGTGTGTTGAGTATAGGTTTAACTGTGTTTCTTATTCAACAACCTCGAGCTCAAAGTACATTCACACGACCAAATGAATTACGTCCTATGGCTGAATTCAAGTTTAAAAACCAGCATTAACATGAAAAATGAAATTGAAATAATAGAAAATTAACTAAAATTATTCTTCTACTTTCCTAATACTAAGTAGTAAAACTGAATTTTCAATATCTATGTTTTTTGGACTTTTTTTTTCTTTTTTTCTTTAATAACAAGTACTCTAGAAGACATTCACGGTTTGCTATGTTCATAAAAAAAATGTATGCTTTAAACCTAATTTGATTAAATCTTTTGGTTTTATATATTATTTTATTCACAATATTTCTCTTTTCCTTAAATCTTAAACTTTAACTAATATATCTAGTTTACTTAACAATTGATTGTGTCTTTACAACAAGAGTAATGCTAAGCATTCAACATTTAAATCCTAACTTGTGGCATCCATACATCATTGGATGATAGATTAGAATGATACGTAGTATTGGACTTATGTGCGGACACTTAGAATTATTATTTTGAAATACATATTCATGTAGAATATCAATGTCTAGCCACATTTGTCAGAGGGAAAATATTTTGAGTCGGGGAGACTGAACAATTTCTTTTTTTTTTTGGGAAAGAAACAGAATAAATGATGAAAAATGAGAAGAAAAAAATCTTCAGAAATTGAGCAAGTCTATTTTGTAATTGTGAATGATTTGCGATTGTGATATGTGGAGTAGAGCAAGCAAAGAAGTGTCATGTGTAGCAGAAAAGCAAGCTTTGCTATCCAAAATTTATATTTTTTTTCTTTTTTTTTTAATTTTCCATTTTTGTGAAATTGCCAAAATTACCATTACGAGTAGCCATGAGCTCTACACATAACTTTATCCATATAAAAGACAATTGCAATTACATTACCCTGAAGCAGAGTATCAAACTTTTGTCATTGATCTGTTAATTATCATATGTGTTTTTTTATTTGATATTCAAGTGAGTGATGCTATATCTATCTGTAGCTTTTGTCATTCTTTTGATGCCCGAGCATCGTTTGAGTAGTTTTCATTGCTTCTAACATTAAAAGGCTTGCTCTGGTACCAAGTTGAAAATGTAAAACACAAAGCAATAATGTTGATGGATCAAATTTTCTAGGATATCTTGTACTGTATTCATCATAAAATATATATACAGAACACAATTTATCGGCCAAAGACAATATACGCTTATTTTTTACAATTCTTTATGCTGAATCATCCTTATCATGAGTTATCAGTTTCTGCTTAGTCAGTTTTCATGTCAAGGCTTGCTGTATCTGAGTGCGTCTACCGAGATTCGAGCCGAAGATGCTCATAGAGGCATTTCATCGAACATCTCATTCATTCCATCAAACACCTGACCTATTCTAACATCAATGAATTGTTATAATATAATCCACTATGGCTACTTAATAGTCCTTTTTTTAAAGCAGTAAATAAATCAAACTTAGGAATATAATTTTCACAGGCTCCTATTTTATTGAGTTATATTAAAAATCTATGGCATACATCATACAAAATTACAGATTTAGATCAAAACATAATCTATTTTTTGGTAAACACGTGCTCTCTCTCTCTCTCTCTCTCATCTCTGTTTCAATCTCACTTTGCAAGAAGACATGTTAATATATAGAAACAGAAGCATAGACAGGACTAACTTAAATACTAAATACTAAATAATAAAAATTATTTTAGGAAACTAGTGAGGGGCTGATTTTCCTAAATTTTAATATGGATGGATATCTACTCGTACTTTCGTGCTAGTAGATTCCTCAGTTATTTGTCGGTAGAGCACTGAGATGTATTACAAAGTCTATATATGTAATATATCGGTAGATTGTAAAAATAATAAATAAATAAATAAATAAAAAACTGATGCAGAGTTTGTATATAGATTCCCAGTAAATTTCAGATTGTAATGTATCTAAAGAGTGTAACACTTAAAAAAAAAAAGAAGAACAAAGAGAAACTCAAGCGAACAGTTGCAAAACATAATATATAATTAATTTACAGGGGGGATGGTGTGTGCACAAAGGCAACTTAAGAGCACTTTTAGGCCAGAATCTCAGATTTAAAAACAAAAATCATAGCTATAAGGACTACTCTGCTGATATATGATATGATTTTTGTTTAAATACCTATGATACATACCTGCAACACAAAGATTAAAGAAAATTTAAAGATTTGAAAGCTAACATTATTAATACCTATCACATAATGATTGTCGTCTCTTGGAGTTAAGACGAAGTAGGCTTAAAGCAATATTTCTTTTGCAATATGGGATGTGCTCAGCTCACCAAAGTTAGCCATCTAATGCAGAGTGGATATTTTCATCATTAGGCCATTCTAGTTAGAAGCAACACTTGGTATATGGTATCATCCTAATAATCTTTCCACAACTAATACAAATAAATGATAGCTTTGCACATGCAAATTGTGTTAAATTAAGGTCTTCATTCTATGTTTGCCGGGTTCCATACACCCCGCCTCCTTAATTTTTAGGGTTTGGCATTGGAACGGCTGATAATCATGTGTTCGGTTTTAATGACAAGTGCTTAAATTCAAAATTATATATGCTTGATTTTTAGTCTCTGCTGTCATGAATTAGCAGCTTGGCTGGTGATAAAAGAAGTCAAGTATCTGGGGAAATTCAGTCTCAGATTCTGCTCTTATGTTTCATTGCTAGAAGGGTTGGCTACTAATATATGATATGCTTTTGGTTTAAATATACACATATGATAAATGAGGTCATTGGTAAATTCATTGATTTAGACAATAGAAACAACACCACCCAGGCCATTGCCTATGTTGCAAAGACGAGTTCGAGACTTTATGGGGCACTCATTTGGGTTGTATTAAGTACAGATATTTGAACTATGTCAGGAACTCTCGACTATGTATAATTGTATAGATGTAGACTCTACGACTCATAGTGTACTCTCACTTGTATTGATTTAAGAATTCGAATAGTGCAAGCTTAGGTACTACTGTACTTGTACCTGCCTCACTGACCTCAGTAGGCCTTAGAATTGCCTATTTGGGTTCGAACTTCAGAGGGTAACTCTCAAGAGCTTAGTGTCATGAGATGAGTGTTTTGCGCAACGAATGTTAAGTAAGCCTTTGAGCTTCTTAACTAGCTAAGCAAAGAGGCTTGCGGAAGAGCTAGAGATAAGAGAGCGATTGAGCAGAAAGAGAAAATTATATTACTCACAAGAATCTTTACAAGAGAGCTTACAAGAGTGCTTGAGTTGCTTGCTCAATGCTTGGATGTTCAAATGCCTAATGCCATCCCATATTTATAGGGAAGCTTGCCAAGCTCTAGAGAATTCTATAGCCTAAAGTTCTAGAGAAATCTAAAATATGTACAAGAGTGTCAAGTGTGCTACGGTTTTTTGGAACATTCCGAAATTAAGCCAAGCTAACACATCTTGGCTTATGGCCTTGGGCCATTTTTGGGCTCAATTTAGGTAGTCCGTAACATCCTCCCCCACCAAAGCTCGCGCCATCCTCGTCGTGCTTGAACCTTTGAATGTGTTCTGCGAATTGCCATAAATCTTTTTCGTGTTCCGAAGTGGCTTCGCTCTCAGGGAGGTTTTTCCACTTCACCAAGAACTCATTGTATGCTGGCACACCTCTTCTCCGAATCATGCGGTCGGCAATGATGTACTCCACATCCTTGTCGAATGCGGTAACTATGGTTGTTGGCGTACCCCTCGATTTTCTACGACTTGGGTCTCCCACGTCTTTGTGATATGGTTTGAGGAGACTTACGTGGAAGACCGGATGAATCTTGAGCCTTGGCGGAAGTTGTAGTTGATACGAGACGTTACCCACACGTCGGAAAACTTGGAAGGCTCTTCGTATCACCTCACTAACCCTTTGTGGACTTTCCGCAATGTCTTAAATTGTTGGGGTAGGAGCTTGATCTTCCTTGTACTCGACATGCCGTCTCCTTTGATCTGCCCACTTTTTCATTTTCCTCATAGCTTTGCCAAGGTAAGTTCGTGTGATGTCCATTTCTTTGTGCCATTCGCGAGCGAGCTTGTGTGCCACGGGGCTTTTTCCTCCTTAAGTTGAGGCTATGGCGTTGGGGGTCATAGGTTAGAATCCCATGATGATTTCGAATGGGCTTTTGCCTGTAGCCTCACTTCGCTAAAGATTATAAGAAAATTGAGCGATGTTGAGCAACTTCGCCCAATCCCGCTGATGAGTGTTCACATAGTGCCTCAAGTACATCTCAAAGAGGCCTTTGATGCGCTTAGTCTGCCCATCCATTTGATGGTGGAAGCTTGTTGAGAACATGAGATCTATCCCCAATATCTTGAAGAGCTCTATCCAAAAGTGTCCAGTGAAATGCGGATCTCAATTTACAATGCTCTTCGGAACTCCCCAAAGCTTCGCTATGTGCTTGGTGTGGCTATAAAAGTTGCATACTTGATGTATCGGTCGACAACGACTATATTGCTGTTGCACCCTTTGGACTTAGGCAAGGCCATAATGAAGTCCATCAAAACCCTTTCCCATGGCCTTGTTGCAAATGGCAGGGGCTCCAACAATCCTGTGGGAGTTAATGATCCATCTTGTTTGTTGGCACACAAGACAAGTCTGCGCATAGGCCTCAATGTCGTCCTGCATGTGTGGCCAAAAGTATGAGGCTTGGACCAGTGCAGTGGTGTGCTCGATCCCAAGGTGACTAGCCCACTTGGAGTCGTGGCACTCCTTGTTGACTTCCTTGCGTAATTTTCCCCACCTAGGCACAAACAGTCGATCTCCCTTGGTGAGGAGGACGCCTTCCTCTTGCCAAAATCGCCTTGTCTTTCCCTCGAGAACTTTCTCCAGCAAGTCCTTGGGCAACGGATCTTGTTGGAGACCTTACTTGATGTGTGAGACAAGGTTGGACTTCGATTGGCTCATGTTAAGTGTTGCCAATTCCGTCTTGCGGCTTAGTGCATCCGTAACGACATTGGCTTTGCCCTGTTAGTACTTAAGCCGATAGTCGTATTCTACAAGAAAATCTTGCTACCTTGCTTGCTTGGGGCTCAACTTCTTTTGAGTTTGGAAGTAGCTTGTCGCTACATTGTTTGTCATGATCGTGAAGTCTGAGCCGAGTAAGTAATGTCGCCACACTCACAAGCAATGTATGATTCCTATCATTTCCTTCTCTTGCACCGTGTAGCGTTGCTCTGTATCATTCAGCTTCTAACTCTCGAAAGCTATAGGGTGGCCTTCTTGCATAAGTACTCCACCAATGGCGAAGTCGGAGGCATCCGTTTGAACTTCGAAGTGCTTCGTGTGGTCCGGAAGAACGAGGACAGGTTCCTCGAAAATTACCTTCTTCAAGTTTTCGAATGCGCGCTGGCATTCTTTGGACCAATGCCACATTCGATTTTTCTTGAGAAGGTCCATCAAGGGTGTCGCCTTGGCTAAGTAGCCCTTGATGAAATGGTGGTAGTAATTCACCAATCTGAGAAATGAGCGAAGCTCGGATACTTTGGTGGGAGGCTCCCATTCGAGGATGGCCTTTATTTTCGAGTTCTCCATCTTTAGTTTCCTATCCGCTTCGGTGCCCAAGGAACTCTACTTCCTATTATGCGAATGAGCATTTCTCCATTTTTATGTAGAGTTCATTTTCTCGGAGTACTTGGAGGACTTGTCGCAGATGTTGAGCATGCTCTTCGAGTGTGGTTTTATACACCAAAATGTCATCCAAGTACACGGCCACAAAGCGGTCAGGGAATAGTTGGAGCGCCTTGTTCATGAGCGTGCAAAATGTGGCGGGTGCATTGGTGAGGCCGAATGGCATGACAAGGAACTCAAAAGATCCGTACCTTGTTACGCATGCTGTCTTGGGTTCATCTCCCTCGGCAATACGAACTTGGTAGTACCCGATGCGCAAGTTGAGTTTGGTGAAGTACCGTGCTTTGCCAAGCTGATCGAAAAGATCCGCTATCAAGGGAATTGGATACTTGTTCTTGATAGTGATCTTGTTGAGTGCTCTATAGTCAATGTACATCCGTAGCAATCCATTCTTTTTCTTTTGGAAGAGGATTGGTTGTTAGAGTGCATTTTATACACTAGTTTTGCATTGTTTACTCCCTTTAATATCGATGTTTTGCACTTAATAATAGTGATTTACTTGTGCTTTATTTTTGTAGGTACAAGTATATTGATTGGTGCTTAATTGAGCTACAAGATGATGTTCGAGGATGAATTGTCTTCCTAGAGAAATTCGGAGCTTCAGAAGAAGTTTGTTGATAAGGCGTGGGCGTGTGCTGTCAACTGAGGACTTAAAGCTTTTATTTTAACGTATTTTATCTTTTTAGTTACTTTGTAATTTTTAATTTAATCTTTAGATAATATTTTAGATATTAGTATTTTATTTTTGGAAAACTCTATAAAAGAGGGGAAACACGTGAAATAGAGGAGGATTTGCATTTGATTGAGAATTCGAAACATGAATGGATTGCAAATTTACTGTGAGATCTTTCTTATTCTTTAATGGTTTTATTGCTTTTTGGGTATTTGCTTATTCTCTGAATTATTGTCATGGTTATGTTTGTTAATTAAATAATTGGCCACTATTTAATTATCAACTTAATCTATTGCCAATTGAAAGATTCATCGTATGAAGATTTTGATGTTTGTGGCAGATAGCATAGCAGTGCGTTGTGTTATGAGAATAAACAATCTAATTTAAATAAACCATCGTATGCGTTTGTTGATTAGGATTTAGGTTTCTTTAGTTTTCCAAGCTGTCAATCAATTAAATTTTATGATCGTATCTAGGGCTGTCTATTGATTAGGGAAATAATCAACGGTCATACCTTAGTTATCGACTAGTTAAGGAGAGATTGACTATTAGAGTATCTCAGTAGCTATAACTGGTCTATTTATAAGTAGTAATGATTTATATTTGTATCAATGATCAGTAGTCGAATCAAAGCTGAGTTAATTCCTTCAACCAGAGTTTTTCCATTTTGAATTACACTTTTATTTTGCACTCTTATTATTTTCATTTGATTTTCGTTATTGTCAACAATCCCCAAATTTTACATTTTCATTTTAAAAGGATTTAAATAATTACCGATCTCTGTGGACACGACCCTTCTCAATCACTATACACAATCTTTTTTAGAGTAGGTTTTTATATTTGCTTGCTTCGACACCTATCAAATTTTGGCGCCGTTACCGGAGATTGGTGCCATTTATTTAATCCTTTTTACGTTTTACTTGGTGTATGGTTCGTTCTTCTCATATAGGGACACTTTTGTTTGATCCTGAAATTAAGAAGATAGCTCGCTAGCTGAGGCAATAGACCAAGCGAGCCAAGCAACAATCGTCGACGCCTTTTTTTCTGAAACAGATACGGTACCTTATTTGGTTGAATCATCTAGCGATTCAGAAGAAGTATCTAGCAACTCAAAAGAACAAGTGATGGCTAGAGCTGCACCTGCAGAAAGAACTCTTAGAGAGTTAGCAGAACCAGACTTGAATTAGCAGCCACTCTGCATTCAATATGCAGACTTGAAGGTAAATTTTGAATTAAAGTCTAGTCCTATTCATTTATTACCCAAGTTTCATGGTTTTGCAGGTGAAGATCCTCATAAACATCTCAAAGAGTTTCATGTTGTGTGTTTAAGCATGAGGCCTCAAGGTGTGACTGAAGAGCAGATTAAGCTGTGTGCTTTTCCTTTCTCTTTAGATGGACTAGCTAAAGACTGGTTGTATTACTTGCCTCCTGGACCGATTACAACGTAGAATGATTTGAAGAAGCAGTTCCTCGAGAAGTACTGTCCTGCTTTAAGAGCTGCCAACATCAGAAAAGACATTTGTGGGATCAGGCAACTTCCTAGGGAGGTTTTGCATGAGTATTGGGAGCAATTCAAACAATTGTGTGACAGTTGTCCTCAGTATCAAATTTTTTATCAACTTCTTATCCAATACTTTTACGAAGGACTGTCGTTGATGGATAGGAGTATGATAGATGCTGCTAGTGGAGGTGTGTTGGTGAACAAGACCCCTACTTAAGCAAGGGAGTTGATCTCAAACATGGCTGCCAATATGCAACAGTTTGGCAATAGGCAAGATCCCACTTCAAGGAAAGTGAATGAGATAAGTACTTATTTTATTGATCAACGTTTAGATAAACTTACCTCTCTTTTGGAAAAGTTTGTTGTAGGTAATGTGCTACAGGTAAAGACTTATGACATTTGTTCCATTATGAGCCATCCAACTGATATGTGTCCTACATTGGTGCACCGAATGGCGCCTTAGAGGGGCATATGTAGCCCGCATCAAGTAAATCTGTGAGTTATTTTCGCAGCTCTTCAAGTTCGGGCAGTGCCATACAGTAAGTTGTCAAGGCTGGAGGTTTGGAACCTTGTTCCAACTCAATTTGATGATCCACCTCTCGTCTAGGTGGGAGCTTCTTTGGAAGTTTCGGAGGCATTATGTCCTTGAACTCATTAAGGACGACTTGTATTTGTGGAGGGACTTGGCTTGGAGTATTTCCGAAAATTTTCCCTTCGTTAATCTCTCGAATGGACACTAGGAAGCTTGGGTCCTTCTTAAAAGCCCTTTTGAATTGCTTGGCCGAGAGCGTCATCTCCTTAGACTTGCCGCGCTGCGTTGGGACGATGCATGCCTTACTCACATCGAGGATGCTTAGGGAGTTTGAGGCTGGAAGTGGGAAGGCATGGACTTGATCGAAGAATTCCATACGAAGGACTATCTTGAAGTCGTTTATGGGTATGATGGAGAAATTGAGTTTTCCGCTCGATGTCCCGAACGTAACGTGCACGCCTTTTGCAGTACCCGTAATGGGCTTGGCGGCGAGATCACCGCCTCTAAGGTGCCTCTTTCCTTGGTAGCTTTGAGGCCTATGAGCTTGGCCTCTTATTCAGATATGAAGTTGTGCGTTGCTCCCGTGTCTAGCAGAGCACGAACGGACTAACCATTTATATTTGCACTCACGTACATGAGTCCTTTCTTAGCGAGTACAGTCGGTTAGCTATTGAGTACGCCAAGCCGTTGGAGAGAACCCATGCTGGGTCGGGGTTCTTCCATTGATAGTGTGGAGTTGCCCTTGAGTTGGGCTGCTAGGGCATTAAGCGACTTTTTCTCTGGGCAGTTGTGCACCCAATGAGGACCATTGCATATGAAGCATGGGCTTCGTGGCTTTGGCACTTCCTTCTTGCCCTCCGATTTGCCTTGCTCGCCTTTGCCGCTTGAAGGCTTTTTCTGCCCCCAATCTTTGAGATCGTTGCCCTTGTCCTTGCGACTCTCTCCCCCACCTTTGCCTTGGCTAGACTTCTTGTCTTTTGGATTGGATGGAGTATTCGATGAGTGATTTCGCGGTGGCGATGGCGTCGTCAAGTGTTTGGACGCCACACCTATCGAGTTCTGTCTTGGCCCAATCCTTAAGGCCATCTTAGAAGTAGACGAGGGAATCGTTGTCGGACATATCGCTGATCTCGAGCATGAGGGTAGTGAACTTGTTGATATAGTCTCGAACGCTACCCATTTGCTTGAGGCGACGTAGGCGGCTCTCACTTCCTTTTCTGTGTTGCTTAGGGAAAATTGCTTTCGGAGTTCTTGCTTGAAATATGCCCAAGTATCGATGGTGCTGATGCCTTTGCCTATGTCCCCATGCTTTCGACGCCACCAAAGTTGTGCAGCGCCTCAGAGATATGTAGGCGTTTGCCTACCTTCGATGCCTCGTCTAGCACGCCCATAGCATTGAAGTATTGATCTAGCCCAAAGAGGAAGTTGTCCACGATAGTGGCATTGCGTGTGCCATCGTAGGTGTCGAGCTTTGGTAGGTCAATGTGTCGCTCATCACTTGTGCTTGTGGAAGCTGGACTAGCGAAGAGTGTGCGCTTGTGCCATGCCCAGTCCGAGCCGACCTCAGGTCGTAGTTACTCTTGACGAAACTGCGGAGTTTTAACAACTCTTCGTGGAATGCTCGAAACTCCCCTCGGAGGGTGTTTGCTTGGTCTTGGATAAGGGCCTTGGTTGCCATTGTGAAGTCGGCATACTCCCCCTCAAGACCGTCCACCCTTGCTTCCAAGCTTTCAAGGGTGTCCTGAGCAACGGACATAGTAGTCTCGAGCGTGACCATATGAGGCTCCAAGGCATCAATGGAAGCAACCTTGGACTTGCTGTGAGTCTTGGCCTGTCTTCGAGTTTCATCGCGGCCACTACTTGGTTCCGAAAGTGTCTCAACACCAAGCGTGCCCTCTTGTGTTGTGCTTGAAGTTGGAAGATTGGCCATTGCTCTGATATGAGTTAGATTGCGTGGGTGCAAATCTTAGCTCTGATACCACTTGTCACGGGATGAGTGTTTTGCGCAATGAACCCGTGCGGCACTTAGACAACTCTTGCAGAAAGTTTCTAAGTAAGCCTTTGAGCTTCTCGACTAGCTAAGCAAAGAGGCTTGCGGAAGAGCTAGAGAGAGGAGAGCAATTGAGTCGAAAGAGAAAATTGTATTACTCACAAGAATCTTTACAAGAGAGCTTACAAGAGTGCTTGAGTTGCTTGCTTAGTGCTTGGATGCTCAAATGCCTAATGCCATCCCATATTTATAGGGAGGCTTGCCAAGCTCTAGAGAATTCTATGGCCTAGAGAATTCTATGTACGTGTGCTCAAATTCTAGAGAAATCTAGGATATGTACAAGAGTGTCAAGTGTACTAGAGCTTTACGGAACATTTCCGGAATTGGGCCAAGCTAGCACATCTTGGCACATGGCCTTGGGCCATTTTTGGGCTCAATTTGGGCGGTCCGTAACATCAGGCCTCCAATTGAATTGTGTTGTTCTTGTACAGGTGGTTTGGGTTATGCTCACAAACAATGTGCTGAGACATGGTTCAAGATCAGTGGTACCTTAAATTTCATTTTTTTGGAGAACGAATGATGGGTGCCAATTTACTTATTTAAAAAAGAAAATTTGTGTATGGTTGTGCTTCATGTGATCAAACAATAGTTTCTTTTTACAGTAGTTGTGGTTTTTAAACCACGTCACCACAATACCAAATGGAGTTTGAAAGATTGATTCGAGAACAAAAAATTTCTACCTAACAAATCGAAATTTGAAAGAAAGGAGCTACTAAATAAAATCAAGTTAACAGAGTAAAGAGCATTTTCATTCTCATCACTTCAATTTCAAGAGTAAAAGCCTAAAAGGCCATCAATAGACAATAACTTGAGATCACAAATGGTGGGGAAATTTTAAAAAACAAGTGACCAACACATAATAAAGCAGAGCAAATAACGGTGGAAAATGGAAAATGCAAGCATACTCTGTGAAAAATGCTTGAATCAGTTCAATCCACCAGATTAATCGATAATATTTCTCATTTCATAAGTCAATAAGCATAAAAGAATTTCATAGAAGCATTTCATCGGACATCTAATTCATTCTGTCAAATAGCAGACCAATTCTAACATTAGTTAACTGTTATAGTATAAGGAACAAGAATATATGTTAAAATATAGAAACAAAGGATGTTGCAGCAAGGAATAAACTAAGTATTAATTTTGATCAATTAATTTCACTCATTTATTTAAAAGGCAAGCAAAGAAGAGAATAAAAATCAGACCAAGAAGGCAGCCGTCCAAGCTTCTAAGGCATGTGCTCAGAAATCAGCATTTTATTTTAAAAAATAAAATATGTTACTTCAGCAAGAGAGAAAATTTAATGAGTTAAATTAATATGACGATAACTAAATTTCATCATTTGTTCCGGCTAAATAAAAGTCCTGCAAGCAATTAAAAAAAAGCAATAAACTAACATCAAAAACTTATTAATTAATTTAATTACCTGCAAACAAACTCAGAAATGAACTTGGATTAACCGGCTTTGCCTAATAATAAAGGATGATAAAACAGATTACTTAGAATAATTAATTAAAGCTTTGCTTACCTGCAGCTTGAGAGAGCACCCAATTATCGTCATTGCCATGCAACATAGCAGAGCAGCTTCCTTTCCTTTGCATGAGAAACCTTGACAATGTCTTCTCAATGTAACTCTTTATGCCTTACAAATCACGTCTCAAGCATCCGTAAGTAACGGCCTTTTGTTGGTGCATCAACACCATTATCCTCAGGATTCATCAGA
The DNA here is from genome assembly GCA_030449835.1 of Clausena lansium. NCBI lineage: Eukaryota > Viridiplantae > Streptophyta > Magnoliopsida > Sapindales > Rutaceae > Clausena > Clausena lansium. The sequence goes on along the minus strand of JASUUF010000109.1, from coordinate 604,706 downwards.
GTCCAACATATATCCATAGAAAAGCAAAGCCAAAACCAGCTCATCAGCCTACTCTGCCATCAATCCATGCCCTCATGCCATAATCGGTATTAACTCTACTACTTGGATCATACAAAGCTGCATGATCTCCAGTAGAATCTACTCTCTGAGGCATGTGATAGCCAAATGTCATAACATGAATACAGCTCAAGTACTTTTGTATTGAATCTAAAGGAAAATTATTGAGTCTGAAGCCAGTGTAATCTGAACAGTTCCAGTCGGAATCAGCAGAGCCTGGCTCTTTTTTTTGGCTTCTGATTCTGCTGCAGCTCCCTATTCTTCAAAGAGAATCCCCATATATCATTTTTGCAGAAATCCAAGAAAGATCCAGGCCCTGGAAGCCATAACCCACAAACCCTGGATGTTTCTGTTGAGGGGTCAATGAAAGATTTTCTGAAAGAAGAATTGTTCACCATTGAAGAAAATGTTGAGGATTTGCATTTCCTCCTCCAATGGAAAGCAGGGTAGTGATTGCTCACCATTTCGATATTGAAACTGATGCACGCAGTCATATTTCTTCCAGGCATTTCAACAAACGGCTTGAAGACTCTACTTCAAAAATTTTACTACTCTAAATAATCCGCCTAAACTCCACGTGAAAAGCAGATACCTAATGGATTTTAAATCCACCGAGGAGATTGGATATGTCAAACAACCTGAGGAGCCTCACTCAAATGCAGCTTCACGAACAAAACTTGAGCCATGGGTGCTGCATAATGAACTTCTTAGTTGCCTGCATGGTCTTTGCCTTAGTCAGCTCTTGGTTCTGTCACTTCAAAGGCTTATCATGAATCTCAAGAGATCTTGCATTTGGCTAACCTGGAGTGAATAATTTTATTTTATTTGATCCCTTATTTATACGTCTGCTCAACTGACCTCACATATAGCCGTAAAAGCATCTGTGCTCCTGTGTTATATATAGAATAATAGCTTACTTTGGAGTAGGAATTGCATAGTGTCGTTGTTTCAAGTTGTGTAGAATGCTCCACAAAATTGCATATTAGAAGACACGCTACAGTCTTCATTTTACAGTAGTTGTGGTTTTTTAAGCCACAGCACCACAATACTACCAAATGGAGTTTGAAAGATTGATTTGAGAACAAAAAATTCTATTTAACACATAGAAATTCAAATGAAAGGTTAGCTAGCAACAATATAAGCCTGTCTGATACCAAATTAAATCAAGTTAATAGAGTAAACAGCATGTTCATTCTCATCACCTCAATTTCAAGGCTAAAAGCCTGTCAATAGACAATAACTTGAGATCACAAACGCTGGGGAAGTGAAACAAACAATTGACCAACACACATTAAAGCAGAAATAACAGTGGAAAATGGAATATGCAAACATAATCTGTAAAAAATTCTTGAATCTGTTCAATCTACCAGATTAATCCCATATTTCTCATTTCATAAGTCAATAAGCATAAAACTTTTGTATGGAAAAAAAAAATAATATCTGCAACCCGAGACTAGAGATAATTTGAAGATTTGAATTACTGGAATGCCAATTCAAGAAACCTAACATTGTTAACAGCTATCACATAATCAACGTTATCATATAAAAAAAAAAACAAAAAATTCCTACCATGTGACCTTTAATGAAAAAACCATTTCACATACTTAAACCAAATAATGAAGGCAAAGAAACAATTTAAAACGTAAAGTCAATTGATACTACAGTTAAATTACAGGTGAAAAGAAAAAAAAACTAAAATTACGATTACACAATCTAGTTTAGTTTACAAATTGAAATCTAGTATCAATTGGAATCACTGGATCGGTCTTCTTCAAAAACCAATCTCTCATTAATTTCCACATAAGGTATATGGATAATCATGGGCCAATATTTTCCTTTATCCTTTCTGCACCTTTTTGCTATCAACGGGCAATCATCGATAATTAATCGCAAAAGTGATTTAGGCAGGCCCTGCTCTGGAAAGTATTTGAGCTTTGGACAATTTTCGAGATCCAGAGATTCCAACGAAGTGAGGTTTTCACCAATTGAAGATAGGCGTTTCAGATTTGGCATATCGGAAATCGACAGTTCGGTTAGAGAGGCAGGAAACTGCGGAGATAACACCAGATCTGGACATCCTCCGCTGAATTTGAACTCTCTAAGAGAAGTGAATCTGTTCAATCCCCACTCGAACAATGGCTTTGATATATTCAGATCATGAACCCCAAGTGATTGGAGGTTGGTGGGAAAACCATCCTCTGGGAAAGATACCAAGCTCGGACACCAACTTATTTCTAAGTCTACAAGTGAGGTGAGATTGTGCATGCAGTTGGGTAAGGCCTTCAGATTCTCACAATAACCGATCTTTAGCCCAGACAGGCTCGTAGAAGGCAATCCTCCGTCGGGAAATGATTCAAGATTTGGACATTGTTCTATCTCAATCTCTTGAAGATGGTGAAGATTATGCAAACCAGCAGGTAATGATTTAAGATTCTCAAGGCTGTCAATAGTGATTTCTTCAAGAGATGTGTTGTCCAACCTTTCTGCTAACGACTCCAGCATTGAACAGTCACTGACATCAAGGTACTTAAGAGCCTGAGGTAGATTTCCATTCCGTGACAAGAAACCAAGATTCGAGCAATGACTGACCTCAAGGTGCTCCAGCGTGGCAGGTAACTGGTTTCCTGAAGAAAAGGATGTGAAGGAGGTGCACCCACTGCTGCTACTACAGATGTCCTGTTCCCCTATCAAAGTCCTTAAATTATCACACCATCCAAGAATCAGATTTTTAAGGCTCGGGGGTAGCTGGATTCTCGCAATATACGTCAAAGAATCACAGCTGTGAATTTCCAGACTTTCAAGAAATGTATTGCTATTTTGCATCCATGCCTCAGGTAAGGATTTCAAAGCATTACATCCTTCAATTTCAATTGCTCTCAACCGGGAAGGCAGAGCAACCTCTGGAAATGAAACAAGTGATTTACAATACCGAATCTTCAAACTCTGAAGAGATGAATCAGAGTTACGCATCCATGCCTCAGGTAAGGATTCCAAGGCATTGCATTCTTCAATTTCAACTGATCTCAACTGGGAAGGCAGAGCAGCCTGAGGAAAGGAAACAAGGGAATCGCAGTAGTTTATCCGCATCTCTCTAAGGGAACTAAGGGCGAGCAATGCCTGTGGTAGCTTTGTAAGGCCTTCACAGTCACTCAATTCCAAAAATTGAAGCCTGCACGGCAACTCTGGCTGTTGTTGGTCATGTACTTCTTCTGCTACCAAGGAAAGAAGTTGGGGACAACTTGAAATCTGCAACCGATTAAGGGAGCAAATGTCTTGCAGCAACCGTGTCTCACTCCACCAAAAATACGTTAGCTCTTGGACATTTTCAATCTTAAAATTTTCCAAGTTATGTAGCCCTTGCTCAAATAGAACCACTGGATTTGACATATCTCTTGAAGACACTAAATTCAATGAGCTGAGGTCAACTGGGCTGCTGAAGACCACCCTTTTACATCCATCGATTTGTAATTCACTGAGAGCTGGAAGACATTGAATTGTCACTATCAACTGTTCACAACTTTTGATGACGAGCTTCTTCAATAAAGGAAGACGTTCAGCCAATGTTCCTTGCAGTTTAGAACATCTTACAAGAGAAAGCATTCGCAGGTTAGGAAACGCTTCAAGTTTTTGACCAAATCCACAAGGAATCCATTTTTCCCATTCTTGCATATCCTGAAAACACAGAGTCTCCAGTGATGAAAAGGGCACTAAGCAACTGTTTCCATAGAACTCTGAACCCACGCTCTTTACTCCACCCATTCCACTTATCTGAAGATGCTTTAGAAATGGTAGCTGGCCAACTGATGGCAAAGATGTACACATGCGACAATCTTCAAATCTTAGGAGCACCAATCTTGAGAGTGAGGAGTCTCCTATCCAAATTGGAAATCTTGCACCTCCGTAGCCTGTGATGGTGAGCTCCTCTAGCTTTTGATGAGGTTTTAGCATGTCAAGCACGCCTGTTTCAATTTCAGCCGCATCACTGATATCAGTACTCCACTCAAGCAATAAAGCTTTAAGATTCACTTTGCGGTTTAACTGAGCCTCACTGGCATCGCCAACATCTTTCACATTCTCCAACTTCGAAATTTGTAGTATTCCATGAAGATGCGTCAAAGACTTTAACTCTCGTAGTCCAGAACCACAGTCTTTTCCCACAACAAATCTACACAACGTCAAGAGACAAGTCAATTTACCGAATCCCTTCGGCATTTCTACCAATGAATCAACATTAGAATTTCTTAGATGATGCAATTTCGTCAGGTTTCCCATGTCTTTACACATCTTCCTGAGACGACGACAATCTTCCAATAAAAGTGCATGCAAGTTGTACAGTGAGTTAATTGACTCAGGTAAAATTTGAATTTCAGTTTTGGATAAGTTAAGAAACCGTAAATGCTTCAAATTTCCAATTTCTTTTGGTAGCGTGAAGATCTGATACCCACTTACAGAAAAGATCCTTAAGCGTGGGAGATACATCAGCATCTGAAGAGCACTCCAGGCCAAAAAATCACCCCCGTAATTTGACAACTCAATTGGTAAAAAGGTTCGCAAATGTTTTACACCACAGATGGACTTCAACCTCTTTTCGCCATCATATTGCCTACGAATGTACGAAAAATGACGAAGCCTTTCAGAAAACTTTTGTCTGTTTTCACCTTCTAATGTATCCTCCATTCTGAAGTATAGCTCCCCTGCAGCCCACCGAGCAAGGTCATTGATTAGGTCATGCATCGCAAATCGGGATGGATCTTTACTTGACTGTTGAAATAATGACCGTGAAACTAACTCCCGAACGAACTCGCGGCCCAAATCTTCCATTTTCCTTCCACTGTATTCTTGATGCAAGAAACCTTCAGCTATCCACAATAAAATCATCTCCTCTTCTTCAAATTCATAATCTTTTGGAAACAATGAGCAGTATGCGAAGCACTGTTTCAACTGTGGAGGAAGAAAATGGTAGCTCACTCTTAGGGCTGGTACAATATCACAATTTTCCACTCGTAAATTCCATATGTCAGTATTGAGCACAAATTCCCAGTCATTCAAGTCATCTTTCCCACGTAAAAGGCCGCCAAGAGTTTTCGCAGCTAAAGGCAATCCTTTGCACTTCTTCGCTATCTTCTCTCCAACTTCCTTCAAAGATTGATGCCTGTTGAAATCCCCTAAGGAGTGTTGAAGGAGCACACACAAACAATCATCGTCTGACAACTCTTTCAATGGTTTAGCTGAAACAGCTCCCATTGTTGCTGCAACACCTTGATTGCGAGTTGTGACAATAATCTTGCTTCCTGGTGTGCCAGTACCAAAGGGACTGCTCAAGATGCTCCAATAATTGTAATTCTCGTTCCACACGTCATCCAAAACGAGCAAAAATTTCTTTCCGGACAATTGCTTCTTCAGTTTCTCTTGAAGCAAATTTAAATCATCATCATCCTTACACTGATCATTAGCAATGGACTTTAGGATTGATTTTGTTACCCTGGAAACATCAAAATTCTCAGAGACACAAGTCCACGTTTTGATCTCAAATTGCCGTTGCACTCGATCATCGTTATAGACAAGCTGAGCAAGAGTTGTCTTCCCAACGCCGCCCATTCCATTTATAGAAATAACAGAGAATCCATCATCAGCTCTTAAATCATCCCTCAACAACAATTCAACAATCTCCTCCTTCTCTTTTTCCCTGCCATATACTTTGGCTTCATTCACCAAAGATGTTGTGGGTAATCTTCGTCCCACATTTCTAGACTTGCCATCTGAAATTACATTTTTCAAATTCAGCAGGTCTTTTTGCCTTTCAATATCTTGCAACCGAGCAGTGACCTCCTCCATTTTCGACACCATCATGGATTCAAACTTAACAGATCGCGGACTAAAATTGTTGCAGCAGGTAGGAATGATCTTACGAAACTTACTCGTACAAGCACTGGGTTGATCAGCAGCAGCTGGTTCTTGAAGCAGCAACTCCCTCCGCAAAGCTTCAGTTTCAAATTCATCCAATATGTCTTCAACATCATAAGCCAAGTTCTGAAGATTGTCTAGCCACTTCTTAACTGGCTTGTCGTCCTTTGTCTGCCTATCCTCAGCATCAGCAAGCACTTCCTGAATCATCTCCAACATTCCCTTCCACTTCATTAAACCAGCCTTCAACTTCTTATGCTGTCTAAACAGCTCAAGTCCCTCTGAAGCCAGCTTTTTGATCAGCAACTCAACTGACACACTAAGCACCGCCTCTCCGATGAATGACATTTTATTTTATTTTATTTATAATTTTTTTTGGTTGAAAGAAACTGAGTAAATTATGAAAAATGAACAATGTCTGGTATGTGATTGTGGTTTGTGAAGAGTGAAGCAAGCAAGAGAGGGTAATATGAACTGTATGCCACATATCTCAAGAAAAACAGGGCTTTCTCAATGCTATCGAATCTAATTCTCTTTTTCAAATTTCAACATTCTTTACTTATTAATCTCTATTTATTCTTTAATTTTTATGTGATTTCATGTTCTTATTCTTGCTAAAGCGTCAAGCAGGTTATAGCATCTGATTCCGATCAATCCCTAACATTAACATACATAGCAATAATCTATTAATGAAATTTATTTATTTTATAATCAAATTGAAGATTTCGTTCTTCCAATTTTGTATAATGGCCATGTGGAACTTAATTATAATCAAGCATCATTTATCGACAGACAAATGAAATTACAAAAAATCATTGTTATTATTATTATTATTATTTTGTGATTTTGGGTATCTGCTTTTATAAAAGCATATTGGTCTTCTTTCATTTAAGTTTTCGCTTTAACTTTATTAATTAGGCATCTAACAAAGCTTTCACTCTATCTCTATTCACTCTCACAGAATACAAGTAACGTGTGTGCCAAAATTGTTAAAGAAGAAATGGCATTAATTCCTTCTCCAAAACGTATCATTTATTTAGAATATATGAAAACGTAGTGTTATGAACAACTTTTAAAGTATTTTGTCCGATGCATTTCTTGTATCACTCTGCATGAGCTATTCAAGCTAATTTTGGTCTTGATTCTGAATTTATTCCTTATAAGTTTAGTTCAACCGTAAATTTAACAATGAGCAACTTAGCCACTTAGCTTTACTCTATACGTATATGCTGTACGATTCAGAAAATTCGAATCTCATGATTTTCACACCAATAAAAAATACACAATTATAAATCGTTGAACTAAAATGACAGATTATCCAAATTAATTGAAGATCCAAGTGGAAAAGCGCTTTATTGTTATTAGAAGTAATTAGAACAAATATTTCCGCTATAAGAAAGAATCATTGATCCATAACTCTCTTTGCTCGAAATCTTTTATGAAAAAAATTAAGTATTAAATAGTTGGATTCAACCACATAAGAAACAGAAACCTAGAAATTTGTTTAATACATAAATTGAGAAGATTCATGTCCATGAGCTCATCGGAAGACATCATTCATACGCTGAAATGTAACATCATGATTAAGCACAAATTCAGTTGAAAAAACTTAATATTAATTTGTTTGTCACTTGTTGAGAATTAAGCACAAATTCAAGATCATTTAAAATCAATCTCTACAGAAGTCAGGGAATACACAGCAAATATCCACAGCAATCCAATTTTGATGCCCCGTAGGATATTGTTTTTCAAAAGTATTGTTTTCCAATTTTTTAATATGAAAAGTATAAATTGAAAAGAATAGGGGAAAAGAACTTTTTGGTGTAGTTTTTTGGAGGTAAAAAATTAAAACGAGTATTCCAAAACTGAAAATTCAATTTTTTTAAGGTTCGGATGAGAATGAGAAATCTCCGCCACTAAACACCAATTGTTGCCCTCTATGGTTACTCCAACTCATGTGACCTCAGGCTCAAAGTACATTCACACGACCAGATTACGTCCTAAGGCTGAATTCAAGTTTACAAACCAGCATTAACATAAAAAAATGAATTTGAAATAATAGAAAATTAACTAAAAGTATTCTTACTACTTTCCTAATACTAAATAGTAAAACTGAATTTTCGATATCTTTGCTTTCTGGACATTTTTTTTCCTTTTTTTTTTTCTTTAATAACAAGTACTCTAGAAGACATTCACGGTTTGCTATGTTCATAAAAAAAAAATGTATGCTTTAAACCTAATTTGATTAAATCTTTTGGTTTTATATATTATTTTATTCACAATATTTCTCTTTTCCTTAAGTCTTCAACTTTAATTAATATACCTAGTTTAGTTAACAATTGATTGTGTCGTTACAACAAGAGTAATGCTAGGCATTCAACATTTAAATCCTAACTTGTGGCATCCATACATCATTGGATGATAGATTAGAATGACACGTAGTATTGGACTTATGCGCGGACACTTAGAATTATTATTCTGAAATACATATTCATGTGGAGATATCAATGCCTAGCCACATTTGTGAGAGGGAAAATATTTTGAGTCGGGGAGACAATGAACACTTTCTCTTTTTTTATTATTTTTTTTTTGGTGGGAAAGAAACAGAATAAATGATGAAAAATGAGAAGAAAAAAATCTTCAGAAATTGAGCAAGTCTATTTTGTAATTGTGAATGATTTGCGATTGTGATATGTGGAGTAGAGCAAGCAAGAGAGTGTAATGTTTAGCAGAAAAGCAAGCTTTGCCATCCAAAATTTAAATATATATATATATATATATATATATATATATTTTTTTTTTTAATTTTCCATTTTTGCGAAATTGCCAAAATTACCATCGCAAGCAGCCATGAGCTCTACACATAACTTTATCCATATAAAAGACAATTGCAATTACATTACCCTGAAGCAGAGTATCAAACTTTTGCCATTGATCTGTTAATTATCATGTGTGTTTTTTATTTGATACTTAAGTGAGTGATGCTATATCTATCTGCGGCTTCTCTCATTCTTTTGATGCCCGAGCATCGTTTGAGTTGGTTTCATTGCTTCTAACGCTAAAAAGCTTGCTCTGGTACCAAGTTGAAAATGTAAAACACAAAGCAATAATGTTGAAGGATCAAATTTTCCAGGATATCTTGTACTGTATTCATCATAAAATATATATAGAGAACATATTTTATCAGCCAAAGACAATATACGCTTATTTTTTACAATTCTTTATGCTGAATCATCCTTATCATGAGTTATCAGTTTCTGCTTAGTCAGTTTTCATGTCAAGGCCTGCTGTACAGAGTGCTGATACTGAGATTCACGCCGAAGATGCTCATAGAGGCATTTCATCGAACATCTCATTCATTCCATCAAACACCTGACCTGTTCTAACATCAATGAACTGTTATAATATAATCCACTATGGCTACTTAATAATTTTCAGACTTAAGAATATAATTTTCACAGGCTCCTATTTTATTGAGTTATATTAAAAATCTATGGCATAAATCATACAGAATTACAGATTTAAATCAAAACATAATCTCTTTTTACCAAAATGTGCTCTCTCTCTTTCATCTCCGTTTCAATCTCTCTTTGCTAGAAGATATGTTAATATATAGAAACAGGGGCATAGCCAGGACTAACTTAAATACTAAATACTAAATAATGAAAATTGGTTTACTAAATAATGTAACATATCGGTAGATTGTAAAAATTCAAAAAAGAAAAAGAAAAATGAAAAAACTGACGCAGAGTTTGTATATAGATTCCTATTAAATTCCGGATTGTAATGTATCTAAAGAGTGTAACAATTTGAAAAAAAAAAAGAAGAAAAAAGAGAAACTCATGCTAACAGTTGCAAATTAAAGATAATATATAATTAATTTGCAGGGGGGGTGGGGCGTGCACAAAGGCAACTTAAGAACAGTTTTAGGCCAGAATCTCAGATTTAGAAACAAAAATCATAGCTACAAGGACTACTCTGCTGACAGATGCTGTGATTTTTGTTTAAATACCTATGATAAATACCTGCAACTCAAAGATTAAAGAATTTTTAAAGATTTGAAAGCTAACATTATTAATACCTATCACATATATAATGATTGCCGTCTCTAGGAGTTAAGATGGAGTTGGCTTAAAGCAATATTTAAAGCAATATGGAATGTGCTCAGCTCACCAAGGTTAGCCTTATAATGCAGAGTGGAGATTTTCATCATGAGGCCATTCTAGTATATCTGATAATCGTGTGTTCAGTTTTAATGACAAGTGCTTAAATTCGGAATTATATATGCTTGAATTTTAGTCTCTGCTGTCATGAATCAGCAGCTTGGCTGGTGATAAAAGAAGTCAAGTCTCTGGGGAAATTCAGTCTCAGATTCAGCTGCCAAGTTTCATAGCTACAAGGACTAGCTACTAGTACATGATATGCTTTTGGTTTAAATATATACCTATGATAAATGAGGTCATTGCTAAATTCATTGCTTTAGACAGTAGAAACAACTCACGACCCAGGCCATTGCCCATGTGGCAAAGACGAGTTCGAGGTTTTATGGGGACTCATCAGGCCTGTATTAAGAACAGATATTTGAGCTATGTCAGGAACTCTAGACTATGTATAATTGTATAGATGTAGACTCCAAGACTTAATGGTGCGTTTACTAAACAAGAATCGGAATGGGCTGGAATCGGAATGGAGGATGGAAATCAGAATAAGTTGTTTATTTGAACTGTAGGAATCGGAATTGAAATGAGCTGGATTCTATTAATGTGCTTACTTTGTCCTGGAATCAGAATCGGAATGAGTTAGATGGTAGCAAATTACTAAAAAGTTCTTAATAATAATAATAAAATTATTATTAATATATTAATTAATTATAATAATTTTTATCATAATGATAATAATATTGTTAATATATTAATTAATTATAATTTATCAATAATAATAATAATAATGACATTTAAATAATAATAAATAATAAATAAAATAATAAAAATTAATAGATTTTAATAAAATAATATTAAAATAATAATAATGACATTATTACTATTTTAATATTATGTGTGAATATTATTATTATAAAATGATATTAATTAAAAAATAAAATTAATAAAATTTAATAATAATAATAATAATAATAACAATAATTAATAATAATAATAATAAATGTTAATAATGATAATATTAATAAAAATAATAATAACAATAATAATAATAATAATATTAATAATAATAATAACGACATTTAAATAATAATAATAATAATCAAAATAAAAAATCACAATCATCATCAACAAAATAATAATTCATTTCAACAAAAAATATAAATCATAATCGGATTCATCATCATCAACAAAATAATAAAATACCAAACAATCATCAACAAAATAATCCGTTTCCAAAAAAAAAATAACAATGATAATAATAATAATCAAAATCAAAATCCCAAATAACCATCATCAACAAAATAATCCATTTCAAAAAAAAATCAAATCGGAATCATCATCGCCATCAACAACGGCGGCAACAAAGGAATCATCACCGTCACCATCATCATCATCATCATCATCAGATCGGAATCATGGCTATGAGAGATGAAATCGGAGACGAAACGTAGACAAAACCGAGGCGGAGCGAAATCGAGACGGCCCAATGAAATCGAGAAGGCAAAGCTACTACTCCGCAGTCGACGGTGATGGAAGCGACGATGAAGATGGTGGTTGATTTTGGCCGCGACAGTGACAGAAGTTGCAGCGATGGCGTTCGACTGGGTAGAGATCTGCGATCCAGTTTCAGTTTTGTTGATTTTCCTTTTTTTTTTTGGCTATTTATATTTTTTATTTGAAGTGAGGATATATTCGAAAATAAGAAAAAAAAATAAGGGGCAGATTGGGAAATCCATGGAATGGGAGTTTGATTCCCAAGCCCCCCCACTGGAATGCCAATACCAAGAATATTGATTCCAAATTTTGTTATGGGCCCTATGTTTTGATTCCCATTCCCATTTCAATTTTAACAAGTAAACAAATGGTTGATTCTGAATCCTCCATTCCCATTCCGATTTCGAGAATGTAAACGCACCATAAGTGTAATCTACTTATATTGACCCAAGAATTAGAACAGTGCAAGCTTAAGTACTGTTGTAACTAGTAACCACTTCATTGACCTTACTAGGCCTCAAAAATGCCTATTTGGGTTCAGACTTCAGAGGGTAATTCTCAAAAGCTCAGGCCTCTTTTTTGGTGAACAAATGATGGATGCTGATTACTTGTTTAAAGAAAAAAAAATTGTGTATGTTTGTGCTTCGTGTGATCAAATGACACTTTCATTTTACTAAAGTCGTGCTTTTTAAATCATATCAGCACAATACCAAACGGAGTTTGTAAGATTGATTCAATTCCAAAAAATATCTACCTAGCAAATCGAAATTCGAAAGAAAGGTTAGTTACTAAATAAAATCAAGTTAACAGAGTAAAGAGCATTTTCATTTGTTAGACTTATTGTTATTTTGTGCCCTAAAAGCATATGATAAATAACAATTTCTGAATTTCATAAAATTTATTTATTCATGATTTATTTGAGCATACATTATTAGCCCTTATTTATAAAGTATGTGATTTATGTATTGGGCATATGATGTCAATACAAGAAGATACAAATTGCAGGTGCTTTATAAATATAAGATTGTTCACAATTAATGAAATGGACATTTCATTATGTAAGGCTGTAACTTTTCTACTTCTATTGTGAGTGATTTTATCTTGATCACTGAAGTTGAGACTTCGAGTAGAATAGTTAATATGTATATGCGATATGCATATTGAACTAGACTATAGTGGATTATGATCTAGTTTAACAAATGTCGTTGAGCATAATTCACACTAGCTTTAATAAGCTTAATAGACATTAATCTTGAGTGGGTAATGAACTTGCATTCATATATTATGTCTTTTGAGTTATCACAGAGTGAGATCCATATAAACGGTCAAAACCTCGATAGCTAGGAGATGTAATTTCATGGATCATAGAAACATATACTTACAAGATATAATCTATATTATTGATGCTTACCTAAGCTGTTTGTGGTACTTGAACATTTAAATCTATGGCCGTAGTTTATTCAATAAATTATTTTTTGAAAAATAATATTTATTTGTAAATTTATTTACAAATATAGATATATTAAAAGTGATCATTTAAACAAATAGTGACTTAGGGGTAAATATGTAATTAACAGGGGCACAACATTTATCATTGGCCTAGCTTTAATTACGAGCATCAGTTAGAGGGTCAATTAAGTGGTTATTATTAGTCTAAAACCAAAGCTAAAATTAATTAATAGGAGTTTTAATTAATTGGGCTTTATTTAATTACATGAGTTACTAGAGTGCAACTTTGGGCTTTTAGTGGAATAGCATGAGGTTAACTTAGTAGTTTTGGTGTGTCATGAGATGATTGGGTCTTGACTATTAAGTTGGAGCTAGAAAGCCCATGGGACTGCAGTTCCTCGGCTAGCTCAATTCCTAGTCAAACTCTGACTCTAATAAGTGCTTATATAAAGGAGAGGAAATTAGAACAGAAGTGAACTTTACATATGTTATTTTTCTTGAAAAGAAAAATACAGTTATGAGTTCTAGGGTTTCCATCTCCTGCATTGAAATTTAGAGTTCTTTACATGCCCACATATGTGAGGGAGACGATTGAGGATAGTAGAGAAGATTGCAACCATATTCTGTAGACCACAACAATGGTGGTGGAAAATATTGCAGTCGTCTTCTTCAGATTTTCAATAGGAAATTAAGGTATTTTTCTAACCCTATGCATGTATACATAATCAAGAAAAGTTCCTAGCTTCTGCTGATTTTATAAATTAGAAAAGTTATTTTTCTAGGTTCTGATTTACCAACATCATTCTTATTACTTCAATTTCAAGAGTAAAAGCCTAAAAGCCAGTCAATAGACAATAACTTGATATCACAGATGGTGAGGAAATTTTAAAAACAAGTGACCAACACAGAATAAAGCAGAGAAAATAACAGTGAAAAATGGAATATGCAAACATACTATGTGAAAAATGCTTGAATCTGCTTAATCCACCATATTAATCGATAATATTTCTCATTTCATAAGTCAATAAGCATAAAAGAATTTCATAAAAGCATTTCATCGGACATCTAATTCATTTCATCAAATAGTGACCAATTCTAACATCAGTTAACTGTTATAGTACAAGGAACAAGAAGATATGTTGAGATATAGAAACAAAAGATGTTGCAGCAAGGAGTAAACTAAGTATTAATTTTGATCAATTAATTTCATTCATTTATTTAAAAGGCGAGTGTTGAGTGTTAGAAAGTGTGTACTTATGAAGGATAAAATAGTCATGTTACACTTCAAGTCTCACTAACATCCTTACTTTTATTTATTTAAATCATTTGCACTTTAATTGTGTGTGTTTTATTATAACTTATGTATTTTATGTATTTTCTGGGAATTCAGGCTATTTCACAATTAACGAGACATCGGACATCAAAACGGACAGCATTTTTGAACTCAGGACAGTCGAAAACCTTAGGAGGAGCATAAAAGGAAAAATTACACTATTCACATATACGTTACTGTTCACATATACGGTACTGTTCACGTATACATCACTGATCATGTACGGTACTATTCACATATACGTACGATGATGTGGCATTGACCGATGACGTGCCATTAACCGGTGATCTGGCAGTATTTGATTGGACGAATGATGTGGCATTGACTGCTTATGTGGCGTTGATTGATGATGTGGCGCTGATCGATGACGTGGCAGTGTATTATTGGACCGAAAAAATGAGCTTACAATAGAAGCAATGCACTTGATCAAGGTTGGTTGACTTTGATGTTGACCGATGACGTGGCAGCAAATTATTGAACGCGAAAATTAGCTTAAGTTACATGTGGCACACTGAATCACTGTCGCTGATGATGTGTTCCAAGCAATCCAAGCTTGCCACGTAGCGCAATCTTGAGCATCCGAATTGATTTCATCCAATGGCTATAATTTACTCATTGTATCTATAAAAAGGGAGCTCTCCCCCTCTAATTTGACACCCCTGAATCCATTTTTGAGCTTATTTTGTAAAATTCTCTCTCCTTCTTGTATTTCTACGTATTTTAGTACAATACCCATTTTACCCCTAGTTCAAATAATGAGTAGCTTATTTTATTTCAAGCTTGGGTTGAAGGTGAAGTCTCAACATGTTCCATGGGCTAATTTGGTAAATTTACTTTCTTCTCCCCTCTAATTTATATGGCTGTTTTGACTTTTCGTCGACAGATAGTAATAATCTTATCTAGATTTTGTACCGGTACTACCGTCTCCCTAGTGCAAGGTTATTACTGTTTGGCACGATAAGTGCTTAATACCATATTTATTAGAGTGTGGCTCATGAGGAGTGGAAATCCCCCTCATGATTTAATTGACACTAATAAAGAATATTAAGCCCATGGTGCATGTTGATGCAGATCCAGATACCCAAGCACTTTATTCACATATTTAATCTCCAATTTAATCTCACCATTTTAATTTAGATTTAGAACAAAATTATATTAACACCTTCATCATAAATCCAATTACCTACTTAGAAAACTAACCCTACACACAATTAAAATCTACCTCTTCGTGGGATCGACACTCGTCACCATCAATCTGTACTACAATAGATTCGTGCGTTTGTGAGTTCAATAAAATTTGCACAACAGCGAGCAAAGAGGAGAAGAAAAATCAGACGAAAAAGGCAGCCGTCCAAGCTTCTAAGGCATGTGCTCAGAAATCAGCATTTTATTTGAAAAAATAAAATATGTTACATCAGCAAGAGAGAAAATATAATGAATTAAATTAATATAATAACAACTAAATTTAATCATTTGTTCCGGCTAAACCAAAATCCTTCAAGCAATTCAAAGAAAAAAAAAAGCAATAAACTGACATCAAAAACTTATTAATTAATTTAATTACCTGCAAATAAACCCAAAAATGAACTTGTATTAACCAGCTTTACCTAATAATGGATGATGATAAAACAGGTTACTTAGAATCATTAATTAATGCTTTGCTTACCTACAGCTTGAGAGAGCACCCAATTATCATTGTCATTGCCACGCAACATAGCCGAGTAGCTTCCTTTCCTTGGCACGAGAAACCTTGATAATGTCTTCTCAATGTCACTCTTGATGCCGGCCCTTTTGTTGGTGCATCAATGCCATTATTCTGAGGATTCACCAGAATCCAAGCATATATCCATAGAAAGGCAAAGCCGAAGCCAGCTCATCAGCCGATACATGAATCCAATTCAAGGCCTTATGCCATAATCTGCATTAACTCTACTATATGGATCATACAAAGCTGCATGATCTCCAATAGAAATCTACTCTCTGAGGCATGTGGTAGCCAAATGCCATAACATGAATCCAATTCAAGTACTTTTGTATTAAATCTAAAGCAAAAATTGTTGAGTCTGAAGCCAGTGCAATTTGAACAGCTCCAGTCAGAATCATGATTCTTCAAAGAGAATCCCCATATCTAATATACCAGAGCTTGTGTTTGCAGAAAGCTAAGAAAGATCCAGGCCCTTGAAGCCATAACCCATAAAGCCTGGCCGTTTTTGTTGAGGTGTCAATGAAAGATTCCCTAAATGACGAATTGCTCACCATTGAAGAAAATGTTAAGTATTTGCATTTCCTCATCGAATGGAAAGTAGAGTAGCGATTGCTCACCATTTCGATATTAAAACTAATACACGCATTTTTTTTCTTTCAAGCATTTCGTATATAAAGGCCATAAGCGACAACCTCGCCATTAATCAATAATCATAAGTTAACGCCCCCCAAATATTTTGTCCTGTTTCTTTGCGTTGTTCTACTATACTTTCACATAAATCCAACCATCTCTTTGAAATCAATTCAATTCATATAGCGAACATATAGCCAGAGAAGCATACCCTTCTCAACCAGCATGTGAAGATATGTTCTACTGATTTAGGGACTAATGTGAAATCAAATGAGAGTTTGTTGGCAATTATGCAGATTACATTCAGTTGAGGGGTTAGTTTATAAATTTCTGCTGATGTGGCATGGGTTGTTAAAGGTTGTTATATGGTTTCTGAAATTTTTTTAGAAACACGATGTTGGTTTGTAGCACTGATACCTTCTCTCACTCATTTCTTCCCCATTCAGTGTAATTTTTCTTTTCGTGTGAATCTTGTAACCTCCTCAATAAGAGTGATCTGTTTGTACTTAGTTTTGGTTAATGAAAGTATGTGAATTTTTCCTTTAAACTTAGAGCTTGTTCTTAGCAATTCAGTTCTGATTCTTTGTTCAATATTCTGATTTCTTTTTAATCTCGGTTCTAGTCTAATCTTGATTGGTTAAAGCTCGAAGTATTGAATTAGTGATTAGCCATTAAAATTTTGATGAATCTTGGCCATGTCACTTCTAAAACCGGAGATTGAGAAATTCACCATTGGTAGTGATTTCTCACTCTAGAAGATGAAGATGAGGGCTCTGCTTATTCATCAGGGCCTTGAGTCTGCTTTGGAAGAAGATGATCTTAATAAGGCTACAAGCTCTAAACTTGATGAAAAGAAGAAGTAAATCCATAACAGAGCCCATAGTACTTTGATCTTGAGTCTTACTAAGGGAAATCTCTGAAGAAAAGATAGCTCCTATGATATGAAATAAGGTGGAAGCACTATGCATGTAGAAATCTTTAGCTCACAGGCCTTTCTTGAAGAAAAAATTGTACATGTTTTCAGTGAAAGAAGGTATGTCTATCCAAGAACATATTGATACTTTCAACAAGATCATTCTTGATTTTGATGGGGTTGAAAATGTGAAGATTGGAGATGAAGACAAAGCATTCTTCTTGCTAAGTTCACTGCCACAATCCTATGAATGTTTTGTAGATACAATGTTGTATGGAAGAACAACATTGACCTTGAAAGATGTTAAGGCATCACTGAGCTAAAAAGAGATTCAGAGGAGTAATGGGCATGAAGGGAGTAATGAGAAAGGGCTGATTGCCAGAACTGGAAAAAAAAAAAAGGAACAGAAGAATAAGAATCAAGGAAAGGGTCAAGGAAATATCCAAGAAGCATATATTAAGAAAAAGTATTTTTACTGCGGAAAAGAAGGCCATGGCATTTGAGATTGTACAAAGAAAAAGAAAAAGGAGAATCAAGAAAATTCAAGAGATGCAACTGCGGCTTCATATGACTCCTCGGATGATGGCTATCACAGTGCTAATCTATTAATAGCTTCAAAAGGCAACTTAGAAGGTAAATGCTTGTTAGATTCAGGCTGTTCTTTTCACATATGCCCCAATAAGTCTTTTTTTCATGAGTATGAGTCTATTGATAGTGGTAGAGTTCTTATGGGGAACAACAATAAGTGTAAAATTATAGGGATAAGATCTGTCAAGATAAGAATGTTTGATAGGATCATTAGAACTTTACATGGGGTAAGACATGCTCCTGAATTAAAGAAAAACTTGATCTCTTTAGGCATGTTGGATAGCTCTGAGTATTCATTTAAGTCAGATAACGGTGGCATAGGAGTGACTTAAGGGGATTCTGTTGTGATGAAATGTGAAAAGAGGAATATGGGTTGTATATGTTAATTGGTTTTTCTATTCCTGCAAGTGCTGTAATGACAGTAGAATTTGATGTAGATAAAACAAAACTTTATCCCCTTAGACTTGGCCATATGAGTGTAAAAAGGTTGCAAGCAAGAACTTGAAAGGCAGGGTTTGTTGTGTGGAGACAAGATAAGCAGTCTTGATTTTTGTGAGAATTGTGTCTATAGAAAGGCACATAGAGCCAAGTTTCCAAAAGGGATGCATAGATCTAAATGTATCTTAGAATATGTCCATTTTGATTTATGGAGGCCAGCTCAAGTGTCATCTTTGTCAGGGGGTAGATACTTTATGACCTTGATTGATGATTATTCAAGGAAGGTGTGGCTTTATGTTCTGGAATCTAAGGATCAGGATTTAGAAAAGTTTAAAGTTTGAAAAACATTGGTGGAAAATCAAAGTGGAAGGAAATTGAAGGCCTTAAGGACTAATAATGGCATGGAGTTCTAGAACAAGGAGTTTAAAGACTTTGCCAAAAAAATGAAATTTTAAGGCAAAAAACAGTTAGATTTACTCCTCAGTAAAATTACCTAGCATAAAGGATGAATAAGACCCTTGTTGATAAAACCAAATGTATGTTATTTAATTCCAAACTTCTAAAAAGTTTCTGGGCAAAAGCTTTGAGTACAGCTTGTTATCTAGTCAACAGGTGTCCTTCATTAGCCATTAGTTTCAAAACACTAGAGCAAATGTGGTCAGGAAGTCCTGCAAAATATGATAATCTTAGAATCTTTGGATGTCCTACTTATGCACATATAAATCAAGGCAAGCTTGAACCAAGAGCCTTAAAGGGAGTTTTTATTGGCTACCCTGATGGTGTTAAAGGATATAGAATTTGGTGTGGACAACTTGGAAAATGCATTATCAGTAGAGATGTTATTTTCAATGAGGCAGCTATAGTTATGGCTGGTAAGGAAATAACATAAACTGATATGCATATTGAAGAAGATATGAATAAGCTAGCTAAATCCTCTAAGCTTGAGGTGGAGTTTCTTGAAGCTAAGGATGAGGCAATAGAGACATATGATGCTGAAGCTGGATATTTAATGAAACTAAAGCTGCTGAAGCACAAGACACACAACAAACTGACCTGGAGAACTATCAGTTAGCTAGAGACAGAGACAAAAGGCAAACCAAGGCATCTGTGAAGTATGGTTATGAAGATTTAATTGTTTATGCACCAATGAGTTCAGATGACATGTCAATTGAAGAGCCTGGTAGTTACTCTGAAGCTATTCAGAGTGAGAACTATGACAAATGGATTGAGGCAATGAAAGAGGAGATGACTCTTTATAGAGAAATTAGATCTGGACATTTGTTCCAAATCCATGTGACAAGAAGTTAGTCAGCTATAAATGAATTTTCAAGAAGAAGGATGGCATCCCTGGAGTTGAGGCTTCAGGATTCAAGGCAAGGTTTGTGTTTAGAGGATTTACGCAGAGAAAGGGTGTAGAATGAAATCTTCTCCCCTGTTGTCAAACATAGCTCAATTAAAATTCTCTTAGCTGTGTTGGCTTTGCTTAATATGAAGCTTGAGCAAATGGATGTTAAAACTATCTTCCTTAATGGGAAGCTTGAAGAACATATTATGATGACTCAGCTTGAAGGTTTTGCATAGATAGGGAAAGAAGATTACGTATGCTTGCTGAATAAGTCATTATATGACTTTAAACAATCTCCAAAATAGTGGTATAGGATATTTGATGACCTATTGGTTTCAAATGGATATCACAGGAGCTAATATGACAGCTGTGTCTATTATAGAGGTTCAAGTCAAGTTGGAGTTGTGTACTTGGCTTTGTATATTGATGATATACTTATTGCAAGCAAATATAAATCTAAGATTGAAAAGCTTAAGAAACTAATGAACCATGAGTTTGAGATAAAAGACCTTGGCAATGCTAAAAGATTCTTGAGATGGAGATTATAAAGAATAGAGCTGCTAGTGTTCTTTTCTTGAGTCAAGAGAAGTATGTTAATAAGGTTTTAGAAAGGTTTGATATGCAACACAACAAATCTGTTCTAACCCCTCTTAGTACTCAGTTCAAGCTATCTATGTTCCCAAGTATATGATACTGTCAAAGATAGGCTCAAGATGGAAGAGATATCATATGCACAGGCTGTGGGGAGCCGTATGTATGCAATGATTTGTACCAGACTTGATATAGCTTATTCAGTGGAAGTTGTCAGTAGGTTCTTAAGCTGCCCAAGTAAGATCCATTGGGATGCTGTCAAATGGATATTGAGATACCTTAGGGGTACCTAAGTTCATGGCATGTTATGTGGAAGATGTAACCAAGCTGTGAGTGTAGTGGCGGGGTATGTAGATTCTGACTTTGCTGGAGACTTGGACAGGAGAAAGTCAACAACTGGCTATTTGTTCATGTTGAATAACGATATGATCAGTTGGAAGTCATCCCTATAGGCTATGGTAACTTTATTTTCAACTGAGGTTGAATTTGTAGCAGCCACAGAAGTAACCAAGGAGTCTATGTGGCTTAAAGGCATCCTTAATGAACTTTGGTTAAATCAGAAATCAGTTCATATTTTTTGTGATAATCAAAGTGCTATACAGTTGGTTAAGAATCAAATGTATCATGAGAGGACTAAACATATAGATGTGAAGCTACAGTTCATTAGAGATGAAGTTGCAAAGGGACTGTGGTGATTTTAAAGATACATACAGATGTAAATCCAACTAACATGCTCACCAAAGTACTTCCCACAGCCAAGTTTGAATTCTGTGTGAATCTGGTGGGGATCTTGCCCAATCCAAACTGAAATCATGAGTGAACTATATCATTTGAAGGTTTTTTTAAAGCAGTTTTTATGGTGTGTAATCAACTGAATCAGGTCTCCAAGGTGGAGTGTGAAGATATGTTTTACTGATTTGGGGACTAAAGTGAAATCTGACAAGAGCTTATGTAGATTATATTCAGTTGAGCGGTTATTTTGTAAATATGTGCTGACGTGGCATGGGTTGTTAAAGGTTGTTATATGATTTCTGGAAATTTTCCAGAAACGCGATGCTGGTTTGCAGCCCTTGATATACAAACCTTCTCTCACTCATTTCTTCCCCATTCAGTGTAATTTTTCTTTCTGCGTGAATCTTGTAACCTCCTCGATAAGAGTGATTTATTTGTACTCAGTTTTGGTTAATGAAAGTGCGTGGATTTTCCTTCATACTTGGAGCTTGTTCTTAGCAATTCAGTTCTAATTCTTTGTTCACTGTTCTGATTTCTTTTCAATCTTGGTTCCAGTTTAATCTTGATTGGTTAAAGCTCGAAGTATTGAATTAGTTCTTGTGATTAGCCATTAAAAATTACAACAAAGCACAAAGAGAAACACTTCACCGGGGTCGAGATCTTGCGTGACATCATCGTCGGGGTATCCGTCGGTCTCATCATGCCTTTTGCCCGCCCTCCTTGCCAGGTTATCCGGAGCCAATGCCACGTCATCCATTGTCCTCACTGCTGGCATCGCTGAGGTGGCTTCTGGCGCCATCACTATCTGTTGTATGTTACAGCCAGCACTACTATATGCTTTTGTTAATTGTTATTATTTGATTTGCATAAAACGAATAATTAAAAACTTATAATTAAGAGTAATCATAAACTTTTAATTAAGAGTCGAATTATGATATTTGATCTATATCAATATCTATTATAAGATCTATGACGAGATGTCAAATGTCAAAATAGAGTTGAGATCTATAACATCAAAATACGAATTTAAAAAATAATTATGCCTATTTATGCAACGAATTATGTTATATTATTATAAATTGTAAAGTCGGTCGAATGGGGAAACTTATTTCATCAATTAATTTTTTAAAATATTTTTACTATACACACACACATACATACATATGACGTGGTTGGTAAATGTTACTACTTCACTTCCTTTAAATTGAGTAATGATATGTTTATTGTTCCTAGAAGTTTGGGGATTGAATTGTGAAATAACAAGAATTTTAATTTTTTTATTAATTTAATTTATATTTAATAAACTAATTCATTTTTAATAGATTAGAATAGTAAAACACAATAAATTTTTAGTTAATTAAAATGTGTGTTTATTGAATTATATATACCCTCTATAAATTAATAAATCAATTAATTAATATCATTTTAAATTAATAAATTTTATATGATCTCGAGATTATGAATTTATAAAAATTTTACCAAAATTTTAAATTTTTTTTAACCAAACTAACCTGTTAATCTTTAGACAGACAAAATAAATTCATTTTTACTACAGCATATAAAATGATTTGACAAGTTTTAAAAAATATATATATAGATAAAATGGGTTGAATCTCCCACAAATTTAAAATAAAATTACACCCACTTTAAATTGAGTAATGCTATGCTTATTATTTTTAGTACTTTAACGGTTGAATTTTGAAATAATAAGAATTTTGTATTTTTTAAACCAAACTAAACTGTTAACTTTAGACAGACAAAACGATTTTTACTACAGCAATATGCAAGGAAGTGAAGTATCTGCGTCGGCACAGCCTTTTGGGCGCCGTTGATTTTACATACTAAAACAAAGTCAGTTTCATCATTCACCGTCCAAACCCACATCAACTTCAATCACTTCCAAGTAATTGACAGTTCTCTTCTCCGAAAAAAAAAAAAAGAGTAACTGACCGTTCTTCATGTTAATTAATAATTCCTATAATTATCAGAAACCTCAAACCCTTGAAGTAGCTGAATAGAGAAACGGAGGATGTCAAAGTCGTTTTCACATTTTCAAGCACCATTCCCGGTTAGCTCTTTATACATGGGATTGTCTTTTTACTTCTTTATTTTTGTTTTTGATTGAAAAAAGTTTTGTTTGTTTGATGACTTTTGTTGAAATGGTATATGGGTTGTTTGGATTCTTGCAAATGATGATAGGAAGCTATAATTTGTAGAGGATCCTAAAGAACTGTATTGCATGAAATTAATAATGTGCATTTGGTTTTCAATCCGGGAATAATTCTTCTTGTTGAAAATAAAACGACATACAAAATCTTAACTAAATGCATTTCATTGGGATTCTTCAACAATTAAAATTTGTTTTTGCTTCTTCCAATGAGTCTGTGTCCAATTACATATTGAAACACTTCAATTTGTGTCGTAGTGTTTGAAAGCACTTCACGAATGCTATTGTCATGTACGTTGACATTTTCACTTTTGTTACTGTAATTACATGGGAAAACTGGGTACCTTGCTTTACTAATTTGTTGGATAACAGTTGTTGCATCTTTGGTGTGATAGAGGCTTACAAATGGGGAGTACAACCATATTTGCTAAATTTCAAGTATAATAGAGTCATGCACTAGTTATGCTAAGGTACAATTTTCTTGTTTTTGTTGTATCTAGGTGGCAGCAAAAAATATTCACATAGTAACTGGTGATCGTTTGTGCTCTATGGAGGTTCTGCCACTATATGCCAAAGGTTTTGTGGCTTAAAGCTATGGTTTCTTGAGAGACTGAAACCTAAGCATTGCAATAAAAAGCATGGACTACTGAGTGAGTCCAAGAATTTAAAGAATCAAGATAAGGATCAGCTAGATAGTCATCTAGAAACTAATTCATCAAATGATGGACGAGATTCTGAAGGAGTTCAACATTATCTGTACCTAATGGTCAGTAAAGACTATTGTACCTAATGGTCAGTAAAGACTATTCTAAGTTAACCTCTTTATTATGGTCAGTCATTATGTCATCAATGTGAATTAATTTTGGTATATTCATTTCTCATATTTTCCAATTGGAAAATTAAAATCTCTAGATTTTGGATCTTACAGTTTCTGTTGGAGAAACGAAAGCAACAACTTCACAATTACAAGCACATTCCCCAAATTTTCCTGTTCAGAGTGATGAAGCACCTTCACTTTGCATTGCTGTTATAGGAGCCACTGGTGAGCAAGCAAGAAGGAAGATATTCCCTGCATTATTTGCCTCTATTACAGTGGCCTTCTTCCTGAGGTAGTACCACAATTTCTTTGTCTTGTTAGGCCTCTTTGCCTTGTATCTAGAGTTGCTACAGCTAGAATCTTCTTTTTTCACCAAGCTTGTTGTTTTGAATGCTACAGTTTCTATGTATTTACTTTTCTGAATCATTAATCCAATTATGTTGTTATGTGTATCAAAACAAATTTCACTTGCTTCTAATATGGCAAGGAAAACTGGGATGTTCCAATAAATTGAATAAAAGATATTGTTTTCATCAATATTTTACAATTTTCCAAACTTGTTCCAAAAATATTTGGTGAATTTCCGGTTTTTATTATTTTTATCATTTATGCCTGCAAAGTGTGGGAAACGTTGGTTATTGAAGAAAGAATTTGACAGATGAAGACCTGAGGTCCATCACAGCTTCAACTTTGACTTGCCGCATTGATCATCGGTATGGTTCTCATACCGCCATACAAATTCTCTTTCCTGCCATTCAGTTTCTTGTTTTAAATCCTTGAGTGATTCAAATTATTTCACTTATAATTTTCGCATGCAAGATGCACAGATGCTAGAAGCTGCCTGAATGATTGCAGTTCATGGTTGGCAGCTATTTACATGCTGTAGGTAGGGCTTCATCAATTTATAACTTTGGGATCCTTTTGGCTACACTCATCAAAGTTTTCAAAGAGGGAAAAAAAAAAAAAAAAAAAAAAAAAAAAGAGATGGGCGTGGGTTAGCTACATGTCACATTCTGTTAGCTAGTTGCCAGGGCGGGATTTCTATTGATTTAAGGAATTATGAGTGTGTTTTTGGAAGGACCCTCTCAAGAATGTCAACATGCAACCATTGCTTATGGAAAGGGCTTTGCATCTAGACAAGCATTAGACTTTTGAAAATGGGTAAGCCTGAAATAAATGCAACCAGGGCCCACAATGTAGTCGTCAAGTTAGTTTGATTGCTATAAAATTAGAATAGAATGAATTGAAGAAGTTTAATACGGCATTTGTTCCTCATGATTTTACAATCTTTTCAGAGAAAACTATGGGGACAAAATGGATGCCTTTCTCAGTAGAAAATATTATCTTAATAGCGGGTATAACAACCGATAAGGAATGTTAAAGATCAGCGCTTTGATGGTGTCAAAGATAGCACCTAAAGTCAGCACCGTTCTCTTAATTTTAAAAAGCAATATCCAACCTTGTTGACATTAAAGGAGAGAAACAAGGGGCAGCAACTAATTTTGAAGAAAAACGCAAGCACTGAATTCACAACTTTGACAATTTGCATTCACGTGGTTTGAGTAGCAATAGCCAAATCTTGGCTATAAATTGAGGGGTTCATGTCCTCATTTATGCATCCCATCTTCAAGTGTTTCTCCTCCGTTTTGAGAGAGAAAGAGTTTATGTGAGAAGTTAAGAGTATTTAATACTCTTGTGTTTAGTGAGTGAGAGTATTGGGTGTATTGGGGTTTTGGGTAGTGAGACAAAATACTACAATACTTGCATACTCCATATCACTAGTAAAAATATTTTCTTTTTGTCTTCGCCCATGGACGTAAGTTAAAAGTCGAACCACATAAATTTTGGTGTCCCTGTGTGATAATTATTTCTCAATTTCACTTTAGTTGTATGCCTACTTTACCCATCAATATTCTAACAGTGGTATCAGAGCTTGGTTTCATTTTTGGAGTCGGGGTACTGTTTACGTATACAGTACGGTCACTATTTATATACGGTTACTGTTCACGTGAAACGGTGGGAGCCGATCCTAGCCAAGGCAGTCCGTGGTGAAAGTGATGACAGCAAAGTTTGAAATTGAGAAGTTCAACGGGAGTAATTTCTCGTTGTGGAAAATGAAGATGCGGGCAATCTTGAGAAAAAATAATTGCCTAGAAGCAATTGGAGAAAGGCCTGCGGAAATCACTAATGACAAGTGGAATGAAATGGATGGCAATGCAATTGCTAATCTACACTTGGCACTTGCAGATGGGGTATTATCCAGTGTGGCGGAGGAAAAGACAGCGAAGGGTATTTGGGATACTCTCACAAAATTGTACGAGGCCAAATCGCTACACAATAAAATCTTCTTGAAAAGGAGACTCTATACTCTTCGTATGGCGGAAACCACAACGGTGACCGATCATATCAACACTCTGAAAACTCTATTTTCACAACTTACAACGTTGGGTCATAAAATAGAGGAAACTGAAAGTGCAGAACTTCTACTTCAAAGTCTACTTGACTCGTATGATCAACTCATCATCAACTTGACGAACAATATCCTTATGGAGTACTTAGTCTTCGATGATGTTACAGCCTCTGTATTAGAAGAAGAGAGTAGGTGCAAGAACAAGGAAGACAGGCAGGCAAGTTCACAACAAGCGAAAGCGCTAATGATGATGAGAGGGAGATCAACAGAACGTGGCCCCAGTGGGAGTCACAATCATGATAGATCAAAGTCAAGAACTAAGAAGAAAGTCAGGTGCTACAAATGTGGCAAACTAGGGCATGTCAAGAAAGAGTGTTGGAGTAACCAGAAGAGAAGAGAAGGTAAAGATCCTAAGTCGCCAAATGCTCAGGGGTGTGTAGCAAGTACCTCAGATGATGATGATGTCTTATACAGCGAAGCAGCACCTGTTGCAAAAGGCAGGAAGCGGTTAGCTGATGTCTGGCTTATAGACTCAGGAGCAACATGACACATGACCTCTCGGAGAGAATAGTTTCACACATATGAACCTATCTCAGGAGAATCTGTGTACATGGGTGATGACCATGCCTTGGAGATCGCTGGTATTGGTACTGTCAAAATAAAAATGTGTGATGGTATAGTTCGCACAATTCAGGAGGTACGGCATGTCAAGGGCCTGAAGAAAAATCTGTTGTCTTTGGGACAAATAGATAGTCTTGGCTGCAAAACTCATGTTGAAAATGGGATCATGAAAATAGTCAGTGACGCGCTTGTATTGATGAAGGCGGAAAAGATCGGTGCTAATCTATTCATGCTTAAAGGAGAAACACTACAGGAAGCTGATGCGTGTGTTGCGTCAAATGGAGAAGAGTCGGCGATGATGTGGCATCTCAAAATTGGCCACATGTAAGAACAAGGATTGAAGATTCTCTCTGAGTGAAAATTGCTTTCGAGGCTCAAATCGGTGAACTTACCGTTTTGTGAGCATTGTGTTACAAGTAAGCAGCATAGATTGAAGTTCAACAGATCTAATGCCAGAAGCAAAAATATCTTAGACCTGGTTCATTTTGATGTTTGGGAATCACCAGATTTATCCCAAGGAGGTGCAAAGTGCTTCGTGACTTTCATTGATGATTACTCTATGAGATGTTGGGTGTACCAAATCAAGAAAAAGTTAGATGTGGTTCCAGTGTTTAAGGAATACAAAGTACGGGTAGAACTTGAATCTATGAAAAGGATCAAGTGTTTGAGAACAGATAATGGTGGAGAGTATACAGATGGCGAGTTTCTTGCATTCTGTAAGCAAGAAGGTATTCAGAGACAGTTCACGGTAGCATATACTCCTCAACATAATAGAGTGGCAAAGCGGATGAACAGAACTCTTACAAAAAGGATGAGAGCTATGTTGAAGACTGCTAGTTTGCCCAACTTATTTTGGGCAGAAGCAGCCAAAACCGCCTGTTATGTGGTAAATCGGTCGCCATCCACGGCAATTGGGTTGAAGACTCCGATGGAGATGTGGACTGGTAAGCCAGCTGATTACTCTCATCTACATATATTTGAATGTCCTGTGTACGTAATGTACAATGCCCAAGAAAGAACAAAACTGGATCCAAAATCTAGGAGGTGTATCTTCTTGGGGTATGTTGATGGAGTAAAGGGGTACCGTCTGTGGGATCCCACTGCCCACAAGATTGTCATCAGCAGAGATGTTATTTTTGTAGAAGATCAACTAGAAAGGAAAGATGAGGATGATAGCACTGAAAAAGAAAAGTCAGAGACTGTGTCGGTATATGTGGAAAATAATCTAGAAGATTCAGATTCTTCTGAAGCAGTAACAGAACACGAGGAACAAGAACCAGTCGAGTCCGAGGCCCAAGAAGTTCGTCGGTCAGCTCGTGAGAGACGACCGCCAGTGTGGCACTCGAAGTATGTTACAGAGATCAATGTTGCATACTGTCTTCTAACAGAGGATGGAGAGCCATCAACTTTCCATGAAGCTTTAAATAGCTCAGATGTTGCTTTGTGGATGACAGCAATACAAGAAGAAATTGAAGCTCTACACAAGAACAAGACTTGGGAACTTGTACCACTACCACATGGTAGAAAAGCCATTGGAAACAAGTGGGTCTACAAGATCAAACGTAATGGCAATGATCAAGTGGAGCGGTATCATGCAAGATTGGTGGTGAAAGGTTATGCTCAGAAAGAAGGCATTGACTTCAATGAGATATTTTATTCGGTGGTTCGGCTCACGACAGTCAGAATAGTCTTAGCAATGTGTGCTACATTTGACCTACATCTAGAGCAATGAAAACTGCATTTCTTCATGGAGAACTTGAAGAAGAAATTTATATGCTCCAATCAGAAGGTTTTGCTGAAACAGGCAAGGAGAACTTGGTTTGCAGGTTGAACAAATCTCTATACGGCCTCAAGCAGGCACCAAGGTGTTGGTATAAGAGATTTGATTCCTTCATCATGAGCCTTCAATACAACAGACTTGGTTCAGACCATTGTGCATACTACAAGAGGTTTGAGGATCATGATTTTATTATTTTGCTGTTGTATATGGATGACATGTTGGTAGCAGGTCGCAACAAAGATCGTATCCAAGAATTGAAGGCACAGTTGGCTAGGGAATTTGAAATGAAGGACTTGGGACCAGCAAACAATATTCTAGGGATGCAAATTCACCGAGACAGAAATAACAAGAAGATTTGGCTTTCTCAAAGGAATTACTTGAAGAAAATCTTGCGGCGTTTCAACATGCAAGATTGTAAGCCAATTTCTACCCCACTTCCTGTTAATTTCAAGTTGTCCTCAAGTATGTGTCCTAACAATGAAGCAGAGAGGAAAGAGATGTCTCGAGTGCCGTATGCATCAGCAGTGGGAAGTTTGATGTTTGCTATGATATGTACAAGACCAGACATTGCACAAGCAGTGGGAGCAGTCAGTCGATACATGGCGAATCCTGGTGGAAAGCATTGGAAAACAGTGAAGAGGATTCTGAGATACATCAAAGGAACCTCGGATGTTGCATTATGTTATGGAGGATCAGAATTTACTGTCAAGGGCTACGTAGATTCAGATTTTGCAGGTGACCTTGATAAAAGAAAATCCACTATTGGCTATGTGTTTACACTTGCAGGAGGAGCTATAAGCTGGGTTTCAAAACTGCAGACCGTTGTGGCTTTATCTACAACAGAAGCAGAATACATGGCGGCTACACAAGCATGCAAGGAAGCTATTTGGATACAAAGGTTAATGGAGGAGCTCGGGCACAAACAAGAGAACATTCCTGTGTTTTGTGACAGTCAGAGCGCCTTGCACATTGTAAGGAATCTAGCTTTTCATTCCAGGACAAAGCACATAGGGGTTCAGTACCACTTCATTCGAGAAGTAGTGGAGGATGGAAGTGTAGATTTGCAGAAAATCCACACGAAGGAAAACCTAGCAGATGTTATGACCAAGCCAATCAATACTGACAAGTTTGTATGGAGTAGATCCTCTTATGGCCTAGTGGAAACGTAAGCAACATGACAATGGCGAAGCAGAAAGGATGGTGTGGAGATTGATTGATCTTCAATTAAATCTCCAAGTGGGAGAATGTCAAAGATAGCACCTAAAGTCAGTACCGTTCTCTTAATTTCAAAAAGCAATATCCAACCTTTTTGACATTAAAGGAGACAAACAAGGGGCAGCAACTAATTTTGAAGAAAAATGCAAGCACCGAATTCACAACTTTGACAATTTGCAATCACGTGGTTTGAGTAACAGTAGCCAATTCTTGGCTATAAATTGAGGGGTTCACGTCCTCATTTATGCATCTCATCTTCAAGTGTTTCTCCTCCGTTTTGAGAGAGAAAGAGTTTATGTGAGAAGTTAAGAGTAATTAATACTCTTGTGTTTAGTGAGTGAGAGTATTGGGTGTATTGGGGTTTTGGGTAGTGAGACAAAATACTTTAATACTTGTATACTCCATATCACTAATAAAAATATTTTCTTTCTGTTTTCGCCCGTGGACGTAGGCTAAAAGCCAAATCACATAAATTTTAGTATCCCTGTGTGATAATTATTTCTCAATTTCACTTTAGTTGTATGCCTACTTCACCTATCAATATTCTAACAGGTGGTGCATATCAAGGTGGGGTTGATAAAATCACAAATCAGTGCTGTTTACAAGTCTCCCTAGCTTTATCATGCTTCCTATTCTATGCAACTTAATGGTATTACCTGAAGCCTTAAAAAAAATAAAAAAATATATTATAATGAAACTATTTGGCATGGTCTTGAAATTACTGGCCTCAAATTGTTGGGCTATTAGCCGCTTACCTAATATCTTAATGTTTTGCATCAAGTGATTTATCTTACAGCACTTGATGAAAAATTAATTTGTGTTCGATTAGGGGATTTAATGAATCTGTCCCTCAAAATTGTAGTTATTCTATATGGAAAATGATAATATAATAAGAATAATTAAACACAAAATTCTTAGGCTCCTGCCTAGGCCTTATTTTGTCCTCGTTATAAAAAGGTCACTAAAATAATATAAATTGATAAAGAGTACAAATAAAGAGCAGGGCAGTAAACTGTTCCAAAATATAAGCATAAAAACCTGTTAAGAAGCAGTACATGCAATAGTTTCAGGTTTCTCCATGAAATTTGGATCAGCTACCACTTCACTGAACTAACTGGCTGAATTAAGTATTAAATAATGAAAGTTCCTGAAAGTAAGTAAACTATTGAGTCTATGACAACATGAAAAAAAATATTAATGAAAATCAGAAGATAGATGCTATTATTCCATATGTAGAATTAAAAAACAATTATCCAGATCAAACAGAATTTTCTTTATAATTTTCTCTGTTGCCAAACAGCAGCTTTGCTTCCAGATTAGATTTTCTTTACCTTGTATGGGTTGAAGTACATTGATAATTCAAGAAAAGGATTTGGTCTAATTGGCTTGTGTTTGGATTAAATAGTTGGCCTGGTAACGAACAAATTAAAATCATTGATGGTTGGATTAATTATATGTTTACTAATGCTATTAAGAGCTATTGGATGAACTTACATAAAAAAAAATGTAATTTTGATCAATTAATTTCACCGATTTATTTAAAAGGTAAGCAAAGAGGAGAAGAAAAATCAGACCAAGAAGGCAGCCGTCCAAACTTCTTAGGCATAAGCTCATAAATCAGCATTTGCTGTTCTCTCTGTCAATGTTCCCAAAACTCTAACAAGATTTACATGCTGAAGAATGTGCACTATTGAAATCAAATTGGATAATGGATGTATGGATTTTTATAATCAGACATCCGCATTCTAATGCGCCCAGCAAAAGAATGTGCACTATCAAGGACCATGTAAATGGTATAAGCAAAGATATAGCGAAGCTAATTGGACAGGCTTCCCACCAAATGCATCAGAAATATTGACACAGCCTTAGGAAGCCATTTTTGAAGTTGACAATTGGAATCTTATTATGAATTGCAGGAATACTGCTGTTTGAACTTTCTCCCAATAGCAAAAGTGAGAGAGAATAATATAACCGATTGCTCAACTATCATGAAGCAAAGGTTGAACATATAGAAATGAAGATACAAATTTGCTCAATCAAGAGATGAAAAAATAGGATGATAATTCCTAATTGATTGTAATAAAACTCACCTCAGCACAAATTTTTCCAACAATAGAAATGGTCTTGACAGGCCGCAAGGTCTCTGCACCTAGAAGAATTGCATCACTCCCTGAACCCCGAAATATAAAAAGGGACAAAGTTAAGGTTCCTGTTTGGTGAATATCATACTAATGTCAGCCATGCAAGGATGATCAATGGTGAGGAAATACAATATCTGTGATACCCACAGTGGCAATTGATTCTCTCACATCAAAATATAGCATACTGTTATCAACAACAACATGATAAAGCATGTCTACTCAAGCCACAAAAGAAAGACACATGAAATGAAACATTACCCAGTTATGTAATTGAAATTTACCATCTAATACTGCATTGGCAACATGATCAGTTGCTTCAGCACGAGTAGGTCTCAGGTTGTCAGTCATACTGTCCACAACACTAGTAACCACTGCAGGCTTTCCAGCCATGTTGCACTTGTAAACAGCAGCCTTTTGCAATAAGAACACCTGAAAAATCCCAAGTAGATCATCGTCGAAAGAATCTAATTGAACTCCAGACATCATCTTGTAGAGGTGAATGCATAAACAACCACATCCATACCAAACACAAAAACTCCTAAAAGTAAAACGAACAACATAATTGCACTCATTTCCACTACTGTGATTATCATCATGGAGAAAATCCTTTTCTAATGAGGGGAAGTTTTTTTGTCCTCAATGTCAAAATATGGCACATGCATAAATAATTGCTCATTCATTGATGCAATTATGTTGCTGGATGTGATATAATCCTGCATAATTAAGTGAAACAAGCAGAAAAATACTGCTAAAAATGACCTAAATAAAATATTGGAAGTTAATAAAATTCAACTGGATTGGGAAAGTTATTTAAAAAAAATGGATACCCAAAATCCAAAATAAATCTTGACAGTCATGGGCCATTGGATTTGAAACCTAAATACATATTCATAAATTTTTATTTTAAGTTGGCAACATTTTTTTTTTGAATGAAAATAGCATTTCAAGGCAAATAAAACGGGAGTTACGGAAGTTCCGCAATTGCTGCGGGAGGATCTTCCAGCCAAATAAGACCATTTATCAAATACAGACCCAATTTTGCTAAATAATCAGCGATTGTATTACAATCCCTTGAAATATATTTGACTTGAACATTCTCCTTCTTCATTAGACTTCTGATATCTGAAATGATCCATTCAATCTCCTTCTGGCTTGATAAGACCCCTACTATTAGATTGACAATATTCACTGAATCTGATTCCACAATCAAAGGGGATAAGCCTCAGTCTAACGCCAGTTTGATGCCTTCTAGAAGAGCATCTGCCTCTGCAAACTCAATGTCGCCATGAAAAGATTTCTTGCGAGCCGAGCCAGCCTTGAACTCTCCTTTGGAATTTCGAATTATTGCACCCAAACCGGTAATTCCATTGGAGGCGTCTATTGCTGCATCTGTGTTCAATTTGTACCAATGATTTTCTGGTGGGAGCCAGCTAATATCCTTCTTGATTGGAGAAGCTTTTCGAAGTGGAGAAGCCTGGGCAGCAATGTACGAATTCATAACAGCTTCCCCGAAGGCCCGTATCTTTTAAACCTATATCCCCGAAGACCATGCCAAGTGAATCTAGAGCCTCGGATTTGTTGATAAATGGCAACGAGTGGAATGAACAGCTTATAAAGGTAAAATTTCTTCCTATTGATGCCGAAATAATTCTTAAAATCCCCTTGCCACGGGTTCCTGCTACTGATACTTTAGTGTGGCACTATGAAAAAAGGGGATTATAGACAGTTAAGAGTGGTTATCATGTGGCCCTTAGTCTTAATTATCCCAATTCCCCCTAAAATTCTTCTGGCTCTATTAACTGGTGGTCTACCTCATGGCTTTTATCCATTCCATCTAAAGTCAAGATATTTTTTTGGTGGGCCTTACATAATATTCTCCCTACATCCAGTAATCTTTTCAAAAGAAAGATTTTGGATTCTCCCAATTGCCAAAGATGTTTTAGTGCTGTTGAAGGCACTTTCCATGTGGTAGTTGGTTGTAAATTTGCGACGAAAGTATGGAAGTTGTCTTCTTTGGCTGTTTATATGAAGAACATGGATTTTGCTTATTTTGCAAAGCATATGAAATCTTCACTGTCAAAAGATGATTACCAATTTTTTGTGATGATCGCATGGCCCATTTAGCACTCCAGAAATGTAGAGCTCCATCAGAACCAGAAGATGGAGCCAAAGCATGTACTTGACAAGGCTGAAGTTGGCAACATTGTTTCTTTTATCTTTTACATTTGAATAAAAGAGGGATGCCCAAAATTCCAAAATAAATCTTCATAATCATGAGTTATTGGATTTGGAATCTACTTGTTGGGTCGATAAAAAATTTTCAGCGATTAGTTGCCAACATTGGTAATAACTTTCCGATATTGAAAAATAGGGGACTGGTGTTTAGGTTGGATTTTTCTAATGGCACTAAGTATGGTCCATCCTAACACGCTCGAAATTTACTGCTGTCGAGCCGACCTCGAGAGTACAACCTAGAGCTTATGTTAGCTACCTAGTTTATGAATACGACATGGAGCCTATGTTGGTGACTTGGTTTAAAAACACGATCCTGTCTACACTACCACTCTAGAGTTCACCAATTCGACTTAGAAATGAGTTAAGTCGACCTGGAAATTCGTTTGTCTGACCCAAGAATGTGCTAGCTTGACGTATTATTTGTCAAGATAACGTGGCCTATTTTCTAGGGGAGTTATGTGCAACTATCCTTTCAACTACCCCTCAATAGATAGACAACCACCTGTAACTGCCAAGGAGATGGCTGAAAATAAGGAATCCACCCACAACCAAGATGTCTATTTAAACTGAAGAAGGTATCAGGTGAATGGGTCAGCAAATTGAACCAAAAAAACTACTAGTCCTAAAGTTTTCTACCTTCTACAAGATTTACAACACTATCACCTGAGAATTCTTTTCTCTAACTTATTTTCAATCCTTTATCCTCATTATTTTTTCTCCCTATACTCAAATTATCTGAATTAAGCATCAGATGGTCTATGCCGGAACCCTTACCGGCGTGTCCTAACCGTATTTTTGTGGTTGGCACCTCAATCCAAGCCATATCGTGAACAATTATACTAACCTCACTCCTAGCCATATCGTGCACCTCAAATAGAGTTTTCAATATCTGACTACTAAGCTTTTCATTGCCCAGGAGACCATTTAAGTGACGGTACTCTTTAAGGATTCCCTCTCCCACTGACTCTGGCAATATAAAACCAAACTTAACAATGAAGATGTCTGATTATAAGAATCCATATATCCATTAAAATTTAGATGTCGGATTATAAAAATTCATAACCTCATTCTTGAACCCCTCAAATCCCTTGTGTTGATGTCTTTGAAAGTTTCTTCACTGCTATTTCTTGTCCATCTAGCAATATGCCCTAGAATAAAAATACAATCAACACATGTTGAAGGTTTGGACTCGAGACTTTAGTATTATATTATTTAAACAGCCAAACGAAATACTACCTCATAGACAGGGCCATATCCACCCTCCCCAAGGTTATTTTTTAACCTTATTACTAAATTCACCATAGCTTGCTGTCAGAACAAAAACATAGCAAAGGAAAACCAGCTGCAGTTGTAAGGCAAGTGATTGCTAATAACCCCTCCTTGTTTTGATTCTTTTCATAATATTCGTGAGCTGTAAAATTGATTTGCAGTGGTAACTAGAGGCGGCATAAAGATCTTGACACAAATCGTTTTCAATCTGTTATCTCGTAAAATAGACCATATGTACAGACTTTGATGTTCTGATAGTCAAATTCAGCTATGCAACTGCAAATATTTTCCATTAATTTAAGTGTCTATTTTATGAAGAAAATGTTTATTCACCGAAAAATTACAACCATTAACAATGGTACTTCTTCCAAAAGACACTATTTGGTTTGAAATTGGCATCTGTTCACAACCGATTTGCCGGATTCAAAAAATCAAATATCCGTTTATTATCCAAAGAGTATTCTAGAAAACAACTGGTTTGTCGGTTTCACAAAACCGGCTTGCCATTTTTCCAGACGCCAAAAACATGCTTTATGGAAAACAACCGGTTGGCCAGTTTCACAAAACATGCTAGCTGTTTTTGTTCATGCCAAACATGCTCTCTGGAAATTAAATGGGTAGCTGTTTTCTCAAAACCGGCTAGCCGCTTTATCAAAACCAACTAGCCATTTTCTTCCAGAATTTCAAACTTAAAAAAATGTTACAATCTCTCTTACAATCCCCCACTAGATTGTAATATTTTTCCATATTTATTAATGATAAACTTATACATACAAAAGGTATCTTTCAATTTTAACCTTTAATTAGTAAATATATTTCAAAGCATTTACAAAACAATTTTGTGCTAAGCATTAAACTTTGTCTCTTAAGTAAATACTAGAGATACATCACATATAAGCATTAAACTTTGTCTCTTAAGTAAATACCAGAGATTTCAATGTTATTTTCCAATCATTTAGCATTATTTCGGCCTTGTGCTCTATCTTGAATTCATGAACGTTACAAGATTAAACCAAGATCTTGTTAGAAACGGCACCATTTCTTATGTTCACTTAGGTGAAGCTTCAAATCATGTCTTTAGCTACTATAAGACTTGAACTTCATTAAGAGTAAATACTCAACCGCAACATCGTAGCTATTTGCACCGAACATCTCAAATGAAAATATTTATTGTCAGTGCCATACCAGTCACATAACAACAACTTGTTATTACCCATTTAACTATGGAATAACGGTATAACTATTACATAGTTCGGTTACCGTCGTTGGTGACTTTGATAAAGAAAGGTTTCAACCCCATTCCAAAGATTTATCCTTAACTAAGTCTCTTGAAAGACCTTTTGTTAAGGGATCTACTAGGTTCTTATTAGTCATAACATGAATAATATTAATAGCACCATCTGCTATTAATTGTTTCACAAAATCATGTCTCAAGCTAATATGTCTAGACTTTCCATTTTACACTTTTTAATAAGCTCTAGATAATATAGCTTCACTATCGCAATACAAAGAAATAGATGGCATCGGTTGTGGCCACAACTATATATCAAACAATAAATTTCTCAGCCTAGGTGAAGACAGATCGCGTCGTGCTTGAGGCGTGGTGCGATCGTGATGCTGCAAGTGCAGGCGCGCGAAGATGTGCAGAGATCGCGCTTTGGTTGCTGTCACGTGGGGCACTGGAGGCGTCGCATGGCTGGTGATCCTCAGGTGCGACAGGCTGCTGAAGTCGCGGATGGTGCAGTGCGTTGTGTCCAAGCTTTGAATCTTTAGGGTTTCTGAACAGTAAATAACGGAATTAGTTTTTCAAAATTTTTTTTTGAAATAGAAATTAAGTAAAGAAATAAAAATAAAAAATATTTTTTTTTGAATTTTTTTTAAAAAATAGAAATTAAATGAAAGAAAGGAAAAAAATTATAAATTAAAAGCTAAAAGAGATGCTTGAGATAATAAAATCATAGAAGTACTTTTTAAGTAAGTATATGGGCAAGCTTTAAAACTATTGTGCTTTAATAAATTAAAGGCAAAAGTACTTTTTTAGTAAGAACGTGGGCACGCCTAAACAAAAATGGAAACACTTGAGACACTAAAAATCACAGAAGAACTTTTTCAATAAGCACATGGGCAAGCCCGCCTAACCAAAAATTTTCTTCTGGCCAAAAGAAGCAAAGATATTATTTAAATAATCTAAATCAAAACTAAAAACAAAAGATGCAACAAAAATTTAAATAAACATAAATCATTTGGGTTGCCTCCCAAAGAGCGCCTTTATTTTATATCTTTGGCTAGACATATTCATGCCTCAATCCCCCAGCAACAGAACCAACGGTTTAAGCTCTTTTTTCGGTGCCTGCAAAATATATGGAAGAAGTTTTGCATGAGATGAAGGCAATTCAATATAAGACACATTATGAGTTAAAGTTCTCAAAGAATTTAATTCAAAGATTGTCTCTTGCAATGCAGAATTTAAAACAAACTCTCTTTTATCCTTATGCAATCCTTTGAGGCCCAAGCGGTTGTTTAAAGCAGCTACTAATGAATCTTCAACATCCAAATAAAAAACCTCCTACACTAAAGGGTTAATAACTTCCACAGAAAATACCGAATGTTCTTCACTAGGATATTTCATGGCATCATTCATATTGAACTCTATAACCTCTCCATCAAACTCCACAGTGAGAGTCCTTTTATGTACATCCATTATAGTCCTAGCAGTCTTAAGAAATGGTCTTCTTAGCAAAATTAGGATAGAATTAGAGGAGTTATCCTTTCCCATATCAAGTACATAAAAATCAGCTGGAAAAATCAACTCATTAACCTTTACTAAGACATCTTCTAATACCCCATCAGGATATGCATTAGACCTATCAACTAGTTGAATTATCACGCCAGTTTCTTTCAATGGACCAACATTCAAAGATGAATAAATAGAACGAGGCATGACATTAATAGAAGCTCCTACATCTAACATAGCTTTCTCAACTCTAACACTACCAATTTTGTAAGGGATAGTAAACATACTTGGATCTTTGCACTTAGGAGGTAGTTTCTTTTGGAGAACTGCTAAAACATTCTCCGTCATATAAATTCTTTCATTTCCTCTCAACTTCCTCTTGGAAGTGCACAATTCCTTAAGAAATTTAGCATAGCAAGGTATTTGTTTTATAGCATCTAATAAAGGAA
This sequence comes from Clausena lansium, assembly GCA_030449835.1. Taxonomy (NCBI): domain Eukaryota; kingdom Viridiplantae; phylum Streptophyta; class Magnoliopsida; order Sapindales; family Rutaceae; genus Clausena; species Clausena lansium. The sequence goes on along the minus strand of JASUUF010000109.1, from coordinate 565,529 downwards.
TATTTACCTCAACCTTGCGAAATGTCTTAAGGATGTCACTCTCTTGTTCCTCCTTTTTGGATTTTGCAAACCGACTTGGAAAAGGAGGAGGTATCACCATAGGTAGGGGTTTTGCTTTGCTAGGTTGCACATCTTGAGATTTAGGCACTAATTCTTCTTTCTCAAGCTCATCTTCTACACGCTTTGTCACTTTCTTGCTAGGCTCTTGCAACTCCTCCCCACTTCTAAGGATGACAGCACTAACGTTTTGCTTTGGATTCACTTTAGGTTGTAAAGGCAATCTCCCTGATACTTGAGACTCCAAGTGGCTCACTGTAGTCGCCAGTTGGCTCATTTGGTTTTCTAAATTCTGAATGCTTGTTGTAGTTGACTGCTGAAATTGTTGAGAGGTAGTTGCAAGTGATTTAAAAATTTCTTCAAGAGTTATACCTGACTTGGAGTTAACTATGGAGGAGCTGGTTGTCCGGGTGGGTTATTGATGTAGGAATCCGGACGGCCTAACTCCATAGCTGAAGTTGAGATGATCCTTCCATCTTAGATTGTACGTTTGTGCATAAGGATCATATCTCCTCTGAGGCATGCCCGGAAATCCTCCAACTGCATTGGCTTGTTCAAAGGGTTCTTCTTGAAGTGTAGGACACATATCAGTTGGTTGACCTATATTGGAACAAATGTCACAAGTTTTCACCTGTTGCACATTGTCTACAACAAACTTTTCCACAAGAGAAGTAAGTTTATCTAAACGTTGGTCAATAGAATATGTACTTACTTCATTCACTTTCCTTGAAGTTGGATCTTGTCTGTTGCCAAATTACTGCGCATTAGCAGCCATGTTCGACATTAACCCCTTTGCTTGAGTAGGGGTCTTGTTCACCAACACACCTCCACTTGTAGCATCTATTATACTTCTATCCATCAATGACAATCCTTCGTAAAAATATTGGATAAGAAGTTGTTCCGAAATCTGATGCTGAGGACAGCTGGCACGCAATTGTTTGAATCGCTCCCAATACTCATACAATGACTCGTCAGAAAGTTATCTAATCCCACAAATGTCTTTTCTTATGCTGGCAGCTCTTGAAGCAGGAAAGATTGCCTAAAACCAATCTTTAGCTAGCCCATCTAAAGAGAAAGGAAAAGCACGCAGCTTAATCTACTCTTCAGTCACACCTTGAGGCCTCATGCTTGCACACACAACATGAAATTCCTTTAGATGTTTATGGGGATCTTTACCTGCAAAACCATGAAACTTGGGTAATAAATAAATAAGACCGGGTTTTAATTCAAAATTTACCTCCAAGTACGCATATTGAATATAGAGTGGTTGCTGATTCAAGTCAGGTTCAGCTAACTCTCAAAGAGTTCTTTCTGCAGATGGAGCTCTAGCCATCACTTGGTCTTCTGAGTTGCCAAATACTTCTTCTGAATCGCTAGCTGATTCAACCAAATCAGGTACTGTATCTGTTTCAGAAAGTAAAGGTGACGAGGATCGTTGCTAGGCTCGCTTGGTTTGCTGTCTCAGCTGGTGAGCTGTCTTCTCAATTTCAGGATCAAACAAAAGTGTACCTGTATGAGAAGAACGAACCATACACCAAGTAAAACGTAAAAAGGATTAAATAAATGATACTAATCCCCGACAACGGCGCCAAAATTTGATGGGTGTCGAAGCTAGCAAATATAAAAACCTACTCTAAACAAGATTGTGCATAGTGATTGAGCAGGGTTGTATCCACAGAGATTGGTAATTATTTAAATCCTTTTAAAATGAAAATATAAAATTGGGGGATTTTTGACGATAAGGAAAATTAATTGAAAATAATAAGAATGCAAATTAAAAATGCTAATTCAAAATAGGAAAAACTCTGGTTGAAAGAATTAACTCAGCTTTGATTCAATTACTGATCATTGATACAAATTCAAAAATCATTATTACTTATGAATAGACTAGTTATAGCTACTGAGACCCTTTAATAGCCAATCTCTCCTTAACTAGTCGATAATTAAGGTACCACCGTTAATTATTTCCTTAATCAATAAACAACCCTAGATACAATCATAGGATTTAATCAATTGACAGCCTGAAAAACTAGAGAGACCCAAATCCTAATCAACACATATGATGATTCATTTAAATTAGATTGCTTATTCTCATAACACAACGCACTGCTATGCTATTTGCCACAAACATCAAAATCTTCATATGATGAATCTTTCAATTGGTAATAGATTAAATTGATAATTAAATAGTGGCCAATTATTTAATTAACAAACATAATCATGACAGTAATTCAGAGAATAAACAAATACCCAAAAAGCAATAAAACAATTAAAGCATAAGAACGATCTCACAGTAATGATGAATCAAAGATTCAATAATCCTTAACCAGAAAAATGAGTTTAGTTACTCATGGAGAAGAGAGAAAAGATTTTTTTAGGGTTTTCTTTTTATTTGTTCTCCCCTCTTTTGTTTTTTACACCTTTCCTCTCTTACAGTTTCCCAAAAAATAAAAATACTAATATCTAAAATATTATCTAAAGATTTAATTCAAAATTACAAAAATAACCAAAAAGATAAAACACGTCAAAACAAAAACTGCAGGTTCTTAGTTGACAGCACGCGCCCACACCTTATCAACAAACTTCTTCTTAAGTTCATAATTTCTTCATGAAGACATTTCCTCCTCAAACATCATCTTGTAACTCAATTTAGCACCAATCAATAGAATTGCACTTACAAAAATAAAACACAAGTAAATCACCATTATTAAGTGCAAAATATCGATATTAAGGGGAGTAAATAATGCAAAACTAGTGCATAAAATGCACTCCAACAGAGAATATTTAATGAGTTAAATTAATACAACGATAACTAAATTTCATCATTTGTCCTTTTGTTCCGGTTAAATAAAAATGCTGCAAGGGCTAGCAATTAAAAAAGCAATAAAATAATAACTTTGGCAGGCCATTAACATCATAAAATTATTAATTAATTTTAATAAAAGCTTTGATATATTACCTGCAGCTTGAGAGAGCACCCAATTTTCGTCATTGCCACGCAACATAGCCAAGCTGCTTCCTTTCCTTGGCATGAGAAACCTCGATAATTTCTTCTCAATGTAACTCTTGATGTCTCAAGCACCCATAATTGCCGGCCCTTCTGTTGATGCATCAATGCCATTACCCCCAGGATTCACCAGAATCCAAGCTTATACCTATAGAAAGGCAAAGCCGAAACCTAAACTCACCATTTCAATATTACTACTATAAACAATCAACCTAGACTCCACTTGAAAAGCTGAGGAGCCTTAATCAAATGCAGCTTCATAAACAAAACTTGTGGCATGGTCTTTGGCTTTGTCATCTCTTGGCCCTTTAACTTCGAAGGCTTACGATGAATCTCAAGAGAGCTTGCATTTTGCTAAACTGGAGTGAAAATAATTTTATTTTATTTGGACCCTTGTTTATACTTCTGCTCAATTGACCGCACAGTACAAATGCTTTTTCATTATCTTTGTTTTCCTGGACATTCTTTTTCCTTCCTTTTTTTTGCCCTTATAACAAGTACTCCAAAAGACATTTACAGTTTACTATGTTCATGAAGCAAAAAAATTGTCTGCTTCAAAACTAATTTTGAATCAGGTTGATTACTACTCTTACATTATTTTGACATTAATATATACTTTGGCTGATTTTCAGGTTGGACTCCCAGTAGCCTAGTGAATATATCATACTGTGAAAAGATAGAAGAAATATGCATCGTATTAGTCTTCATTCATTCTAAGTTTTTGCTTTATCTTATTTATTAACTTTTGCCATCTATCAAAGCTTTTCCCTACTAATTAAGCTCTATCAAGATTCTACCTATTAACTCCCACAGGATACAAAATGTGCATTCCAAAATTGTTAAAGTAGAAATCATATTTCTTCTCAAAAAATTAATTATTTCTTTAGAATATATGTAAATGTTTTGTATAAGCAATGTATTTGCTTTCTTTAATTTTTAGGGTGTGTTTGGTACGCTGTATTGTATTTTGCTGGCCGCATTAGCACAGGCCTAATGAGTGTAAGTTTCCAAGCCAACGTGGGCTTGCATTAATATAATGCATAACAGAGTTGCAATCTCATATAATGCGGGCTTCCAAGCGCACCCTTAAAGTATTTTGTCCGATCCATTTCATGTATCACTCTGCATGCTTTGTTGAAGCTTCTTTTGGTCTTGATTTTGAATTTCAAAGTCTTAATTTATTCATCATTACAAGTTTTGTTCCTCCATAAATTGAAAAATAAGCTACTTAGCCACTTAGCTTTACTATATATCGATCAATTCTATGTATATGCTGTAAAATAAACCCTAAGATAAGACCATGCAGTAATACAATTGAGAAAATTCGAATCTTGAACATATCTCTAGATTAGTTATCTCTTGATTATGTGTTTACAACTAGAATAATGATAAGATCCTAACATTTGAGTATGAACTGTGGTATCCATCTATTAGATGGTAGATAAGCAACTTTTTTAGTTATAAAATTTATCGCCTATAAGACAAATGACACATAACATTAAAAGTTAAGTTAAGATACTTAAAATTATTTTTGCGAAACACGTATTCACATGGAGACAAAACCCCTAACCACATTTGTGAGAGGGAAAATATTTTGAGTCGCGGAGACTATGAACATTTTCCTTTTTTCGGTAGAAAAAAATACAGTAAATGATGAAAAAGGAAAAAAAATCTTGAGAAATTGAACAAGTCTATTTTGTGATTGTGAATGATTTGCGATTGTGTAATGCAAGCTAGAGAGTGTAATGTGTAGCAGAAAAACAAGCTTCGCGATCCGAAATTTATAATTTTCTCTTTTCTTTTAATATTCCATTATTGTGAAATTGCCAAAACAAAGTTGCAATATTTGAATTTATTTTGAAATTGCAATTATACATAGATAGAAGCCTTACAACAACACTACTATAGTTCCATTTACCACAAAATTACCATCACAAGCAACCCTGAACTCAACAAATAACTTTATACATATAAAAGAAGCAGTTACATCACCCTAAAACAGAATATCAAACTTTTTCATTGATCTGTTAATTATTTTGTCTGTTTTTTATTTGATATGTAAGTGAGTGATGCTGTATCTATCCGCTGTCATTCTTATAATGCCCAAGCATTGTTTCAGTAGGTTTCATTGCTTCTAAAGCAAAAAAGCTTGCTCTCATACCAAGTTGAAAATGTAAAGAACTAACAATGTAAAACACAAAGCAGTAATGTTAAAGGATCAAATTTTCCAGCATAATTTGTATTGTATTCATCATTAAAAATATATACAGAATACATTTTACTTGCCAAAGAAATGCTCAGTATATACAAATGACAATATACACTTATTTTTTACAATTCTTTATGTTGAATCATCCTTATCATGAGTTATCAGTTTCTGCTGAGTCAGTTGTCATGTCAAGGCTTGCTGTACAGAGTGCTGAAATTGAGATTCAAGATGAGGCTGCTCACAGAGGCAATTCATCGAACGTCTAATGCATTCCATCAAGCATCTGACCTGTTCTAACAACAATGAACTGTTATAATCTAATACACTGTGGCTACTTAATGGTCCTTTTTTCAAGGTAGTAAATAATAATGAACTGTTATAATCAAACTTAAGAATAATAATTTTCATAGGCTCCTATTGTATTGAGTTATTATTAAAAATCCATGGCATGCGTCATACAGAACTACAGAATTAGATCAAAACATAATCTCTTTTTTGGTAAACATGTGCAAAATTCTTTCTCTTTCATCTCTGTTTCAATCTCACTTTGCAATAGCATGGAAGTAACAAGAAGATATGTTAATATGTTGAAAATTCTTTTACTAAATAATAAATAATGAAATTTTTCTTTGTAAACCACCAGCCCTCAAGGGGCTGATTTTAATAAGGATAGATATCTTCTCATATATTTGTGCGAGTAGATTTCTGAGTTAATTGTCGCCAGACCTCTGTGTTGTATTACAAAGTCTATATATGTATTATGTAATATATATCTGTAGATTGTAAAAATTTAAAAAAAAAAAAAACTCCACATAGAGTTTGTTTATAGATTCCTAGTCGATTTCAGATTATGATGTATCTAAAGTACCAATTTAAAAAAAAAAAAGAAAAAAAGAAAGAAACTCGAGGGAAAAGTTGCAAAAGGAAAATGATGATGATCTATATATATATATATTTTACGAAGATAATATATGATTAATATGCTGGTGGGGTGAGGTATGCACAAAGGCAACTTAAGAGCACTTTAGGCCAGAATCTCAGATTTAAAAACAAAAATCATAGCTACAAGGACAATTCTGCTAATATATGATATGATTTTTGTTTAAATACCTGTGACAAATACTTGCAAAACAAAGATTAAAGAAAATTTAAAGATTTGAAAGCTGAAGTACTGTTGTAACTAGTAACCACTTCACTGACCTCAGTAGGCCTTGGAAATGCCTATTTGGGTTCAGACTTCAGAGGGTAATTCTCAAGAGCTTAGGCCTTCAATTGAATTGGGTTGTTCTTGTAAAGGTGGTTTGGGTTATGCTCACAAACAATGTGCTGAGACTTGGTTCAAGGGCGGGGGTACCTTAAATTTCATTCTTTTTGGATGCCCATTTACTTGTTTAAAAAAGGAAATTTATGTATGGTTGTGCTTCTTGTGATCAAACCACAGTATCATTTTATAGTAGTCGTGGTTTTTAAACTACATCACCACAATACCAAGCAGAGTTTGAAAGATTGATTCGAGAACAAAAAAATTCTACCTAACAAATCGAAATTCGAATGAAAGGTTAGCTACTAAATAAAATCAAGTTAACAGAGTAAAAAGCATTTTCATTCTCATCACTTCAATTTCAAGGGCAAAAGGCTAAAAGCCAGTCAATAGACAATAACTTGAGGTCACAAAAACTGGGGAAATGAAAAAAACAAGTGACCAACACACATTAAAGAACAGCAAATGCTTGAATAGTCTGTGAAAAATGCTTCAATCTGTTCAATCCACCCTGTGAAAAATGCTTCAATCTGTTCAATCCACCAAATTAATCTATAATATTTCTCATTTCATAAGTCAATAAGCATGAAAGAATTTCACAGAAGCATTTCATCGGACATCTAATTCATTCCATCAAATAGCAGACCAATTCAAACATCAGTTAACTGTTATAGTATAAGGAACAAGAAGATATGTTAAGATATAGAAACAAAGGATGTTACAGCAAGGGATAAATTAAGTTTTAATTTCGATCAATTAATTTCACTCATTTATTTAAAGGCAAGCGAAGAGGAGAAGAAAAATCAGACCAAGAAGGCAACCATCCAAGATTCTTAGGCATGTGCTCAGAAATCAGCATTTGCTCTGCTCTCTGTGAATGCAAAATGCCAAAATCTCTAACAAGATTTACATGCTGAAAGTTATCATAACCTCATTCTCGAACCCCTCAAATCTCTCGTGTTGATGTGTCTGAAAGTTTCTTCACTGCTATTTCTCGTCCATCTAGCAATATGCCCTGGAATAAAAGTACAATCAACATGTGTTGAAGGTTTGAACTCGAGACTTTGGGTTTGATACCATATTATTTAATCATTCGGACGAAATACTACCACATGGATCTTGATGCAAATCATTTTCAATCTATTACTTTAATAAAATAGACCACATGTACGGATTTTCGGTTCTGATATGTCAGATTCTTGCTCTGAGATACTGTACACCACAACTTTAGCTATGAAAATGCAAGTTTTTTATATATCAACCACCTATAGTTCGTGACGAATCTTAAAGAGAAATGAGTATACAACTCTATACTCAAAAGAGAAATTAGAAATTTTGCTGCTTCTAGATTTTTAAAAAATAAAATATGTTACATCAGCAAGAGAAAATTTAACGAGTTAAATTAATATAACGATAACTAAATTTCATTATTTGTCCTTTCGTTCCGGCTAAATAAAAATCCTGCAAGCAATTAAAAAAGCAAAAACTAACAATTTTGACAGGCCATTAAAAAGCAATAAACTAACATCATAAAATTATTAATTAATGTAATTACCTGCAAACAAACTCAGAAATAAACTTGGATTAACCAGCTTTACCTAATAATAAAGGATGATAAAACAGGTTAATTAACCAGCTTTACCTAAGAATAAAGGATGATAAAACAGGTTACTTAGAATCATTAATAAAAGCCTGCTTACCTGCAGCTTGAGAGAGCACCCAAATATTGTCATTGCCACGCAACATAGCCAAGCAGCTTCCTTTCCTTGGCATGAGAAACCTTGATAATGTCTTTTCAATGTAACTGTTGATGCCCTATAGATCACATCTCAAGCATCCGTAATGGCAGGCCCTTTTTTTTTTTGGTGCATTAATGCAATTATTCTCAGAATTCACCCAGAATCCAACCATATATCCATAGAAAGGCAAAGCCAAAACCAGCTCATCAGCCGATATCAATCCAAGCACTTATGCCAGTATTAACTCTACTACTTGAATCATACAAAGCTGCATGATCTCCAGTAGAATCTACTCTCTGAGGCATGTGGTAGCCAAATTCCATAACATGAATGATGAATCCAGTTCAAGTACTTTTGTATTGAATCTAAAGGAAAACTTGTTTGTCTGAAGCCGGTGTAATTTGAACAGCTCCCGTCAGAATCAGCTGAGCCTGGCTCGTGTTTTTGGCTTCTGATTCTTCAAAGAGAATCCCCATATATAATATATCAGAGCTTGTGTTTGCAGAAACCCAAGAAAGATCCAGGCCCTGGAAGCCATAACCCATAAAGCCTGGCCGTTTTTGTTGAGGGGTCAATGAAAGATTTCCTAGAAGAAGAATTGTTCACCATTGAAGAAAATGTTAAGGATTTGCATTTCCTCCTCGAATGGAAAGCAGAGTAATGATTGCTCACCATTTTGGATATTAAAACTAATACATGCATTCATTTTTCTTTCAGGCATTTCAACAAACGGCCTGAAGACTCTACTTCAAAAATTTTACCACTAAACTCCACTAGAAAAGCTGATACCTAATGGATTTTAAATCTACTGAAGCAAAACTTGTCGCATGGCAAACAACGTGAGGAGCCTTTTTTTTCTTTTTTTTGATGGGCCAGAAAGTCCATCATGTGAAATTGCGAATGACTTATAATTTTAAGTCAATACATTTTTCTTCTTTTCTTTTATTCTTCATGTTATTTGCCTTAGAAATAAAATTAAATAATTTCCCATGCTAATTCTTCTCATCTTCACGTGACTGCCACAATTAGGCCCGGGCTTCTTCGATTTTTTTCCATTTTAACTCCCATTACTTTCCACTTCCAATTAATTTCTTCTTTAAGCTCTTCTTACTTGAATACTCTAAAATATGAGCCTACAATAACAAATAATAAAAATTAAGAAAAAAATTTGAATAATAAAATATAAATAAGTATAAATTAAGTAAGGGAAGTAATAAAATAAAATATAAAATAAAGGCACATCATTGAACAAAGTCTAGTATGTGATTTTGGTTAGTGAAGAGTAAAGCAAGCAAGAGAGGGTAATGTGAAGTGTATGCCACATATGTCAAGAAAAACAAGCCTTTCTCAATGCTATCGAATCTAATGGTCTCTTTCAAATTTCAATATTCTTTACTTATTAGTCTTATTATAACATATGATATGCTACCTGCAGCTTGAGAGAGCATTGGTTTTATCATATGATATGATTTTATTAATGCTCACATATGATAAAACCAATGCTCTCTCTTTTGCTTACAAGCCCACATATGATATGCTTTTGGTTTAAATATGTACCTATGATAAGTGAGGTCATTGCTAAATTCATTGCTAGACAGTGGAAACAACTCATCACCCAGGCCATTGCCCATATGGCAAAGACGAATTCGAGGTTTTATGGGGACTCATCTGCCCTTTATTAGTGAGTTTAAAATAAGAGTGCTTAAGATGGAAACTTGGGGTTTCTGGTTTATATTTATTTGCTTCCTGTCTTTGCCATTCCCATTTGCTAATATCGGTAGGAATTGCATAATGTTGTTGTTTCAAGACTTTTCACTACATTTTAGAATGTGCTCTGCAAAATGCTCTAGAAATTGCATAATAGATGATATGCTACACTTTACATTTCACAGTGGGTGTGGCTTTTTAAGCCACGACACCACAAGACCAAACAGAGAAATATTGATTCGAGAACAAAAGATTCTACCTAGCTATCACATAGAAGGTTAGCATAAGCCTGTCTGATTACCAAATGAAATCAAGTTAACAGTGTAAACAGCATTTCATTCTCATCACTGCAATTTCAAGACAAAAAGCCAGTCAATAGACAATTAAGTCTCGTTTCATTTTCTCAAAATTTATGCTCTCTCAGGTCTGTTGCATTAGACAAAAATAAACTTGAACCATATCTGAAAAGGGCATATGGCCTGATATCACAAATGCTGGGAAATGGAAAAAATGGGGAAAATAAAAGTGACCAATACAGAATAAAGCAGAGCAAAATGGAATTTCTATGCAAATATACCCTGATAAACTTTGTGAGAAATGCTTGAATCTATTCAATCCACTAGTTTCAATATCTCCAACCAAATGGATAAGCATAAAACCCTTCAACACAGGATTAAAGATAACTTTAAGATTTGAATTACTGAATATTTCTCCTTTCATATGTCAATAAGAATAATACCTTGCGACACAGCATAAAACTGAAATTACGATTACTCAATTTAGTTTAGTTTACAAAATGAAATCTAGTATCAACTAGAATCACTCGATTAGTCTTCTTCAAAAACTGATCTGTGATTAATTTCGACATAAGGTATATGGGTAATCATGGGCCAATATTTTCCTTTATCCTTCTGCACCTTTTTTCTATCAACGGACAATCATGGATAATTAATTGCAAAAGTGATTTAGGCAGGCCTTGTTCTGGAAAGTATTTGAGCTTCGCACAAAGGTTTTCACCAACTGAAGATAGGCATTTCAGATTTGGCAAATATGAAACTGTAGTACGGTTAGAGAGGCAGGAAACTGCGGAGATGACACCAGGTCTGGACATCCTTCGCAGATTTCTAATCGTCTGAGAGAGGTGAATCTATTCAATCCCCACTTGAATAGTGGCTTACATATCTTCAGATCATTAACAACAAGTGATTGAAGGTTGGTGGGAAAACCATCCGCAGGAAAAGATACCAATCTAGGACACATACCGATTTCTAAACGTAGAAGAGAGGCGAGATTGTGCATGCAGTTGGGTAAGGCCTGCAGATTCTCACAATCCAATATCTCGAGCTTAGTCAGTCTCCTAGAAGGCAATCCTCCTTCGGGAAATGATTCAAGATATGGAAATTGTTCTATCCGAATCTCTTGAAGATGGTGGAGATTATGCAAACCACCAGGTAATAATTTAAGATTTTCAAACCAGGAAATAGTGATTTCTTCAAGGGATGTGTTGTCCAACCTTTCGGCTAACAACTCCAGCTTGGAACAAAATCTGACACGAAGGTACTTAAGAGCCTGAGGTAGATTTCCATTCCGTGACAAGAAAGCAAGATTCAAGCAATAACTGACCTCAGGTTGCTCCAGCGTGGCAGGTAACTCGTTTTGTGAAGAAAAGGATGTGAGGGAGGTGCAGCCATTGTGGCTACTGCGGATGTCCTGTACCCTGTCAATGTCCTTAAATTATGGCAGCTGCTAATAATCAGCCGCCTCAGGCTAGGAGGTAGCTGGATTCTAGCAATATATGTCAAAGAATTACAGTTATAAATAATAATTCAGACTTTCAAGAGATGTACTGCTATTTTGCATCCATGCCTCAGTTAAAAATTTCAAAGCATAGCATCCTTCAATTTCAATTGTTCTCAACCGGGAAGGCAGAGCAACCTCTGGAAATGAAACCAGTGACTTACAATACCGAATCTTCAAACTCTGAAGAGACGAGTAGGAGTTGTGCATCCATGCCTCAGGTAAGGATTCCAAAGCATTGCATCCTTCAATATCAATTGTTCTCAACTGGGAAGGCAGAGCAGCCTCGGTAAATGAAATGAGTGAAGGACAGAGAGCTATCCGCATCTCTGTAAGGGAACTAAGGGTGAGCAATGCTTGTAGTAGCCTTGTAAGGCCTTTGCACTCACTCAATTCCAAAAACTGAAGCCTGCACTGCAACTCTGGCTGTTGTTGGTCAATGTCTTCCTCTGTTACCAAGGAAAGAAGTTGGGGACATCTTGAAATCTGCAACCGATTAAGGGATCTAACGTCTTGCAGCAACCGAGTCTCACTCCACCATAAATACGTTAGCTCTCGGACATTCCCAATCATTAAATTTTCCAAGTTAGGTGGCCCTTGCTCAAATACAACCACTTGATTTGAGCTGAGGACGATTGGCCTGCTGAACACCACACTTTTACATCCATTGATTTGTAATTCACTGACAGCTGGAAGATATTGAATTGTCACTAGCAACTGTCCACAACATTGAATGTGGAGCACCTTCAATAAAGGAAGACATTCGGGCAATGTTCCTTGCAGTTTAGAACAACATACAAGAGAAAGAATCCGTAGCTTAGGAAACCCATGAACTTCTTGACCAGTTCCACGAGGAATCCACTCTTCCCATTCTTGCATATTGATAAAAGAAAGCGTCTCTAGTGACGGAAAGGGCAATGATGGCAAAGATGTACACTTGCCGCAACCTTCAAATCTTAGGAACACCAATTTTGAGAATGAGGATTCTCCTAACCAAATTGGGAATTTTTTACCACCGTAGCCTGTGATGGTGAGGTTCTCTAGCTTTTGATGAGGTTTTAGCATGTCAAGCACGCGTGTCTCAATTTCAACTGCATGACTAATATCAGTACTCCATTCAAACAATAAAGCTTTAAGAAAATGAGCAACAACCCTTCCGCAATCCACAATAGAATTATCTCTTCCTCTTCAAATTCATTATCTTTGCGCAACAATGAGCATTAAGCAAAGCACTGTTTCAATTGTGGAGGAAGAAAATGGTAGCTCACTCCTAGGGCTGGTATAATATCACATTTGTCCTCGTGTATATCCCATATGTCAGTATTGAGAACAAATTCCCAGTCTCTCGGGTCATCTTTGCCGCGCAAAAGGCTGCCAAGAGTTTTTGCGGCCAAAGGCAAACCCTTGCACTTCATCACTAGCTTCTCTCCAACTTCCTTTAAGGATTGACGCATACTGAAATCCCTAGCCCCTAAGGAGATTTGAGTGACCACACACAAACAATCATCATTTGACAACTCTTTCAGTTGATACGCTTGATCGGCCCCCGCATGTACTCTTTAAATACCAATTCAAGAAAGTTAACCATTGTTAACAGCTATCACATAATCAACATTGTCATATAAAAAAAAATGGAAAAAATCGAATCAGATGACCTTTAATAAATAAAACCATTTCACATACTTAGAAGTTAAAACCAAATAATGAAGGGAAAGAAACAATTTAAAACTGTTAGTTGGCTGCTCTTAGGACTGCAAAAGCTATCCATGTATTAAATAATTGTTTTATGTTTCAGTTGTTATTAAATTGAGTTTGTCCTAGCCTTTATGTTTCAGTTGTTTTTGTCCTAGTCTTTCGGAAGTTGTTAGTTTGTTCAACATGTATCAGCTCATGGCTTAATTCTCGGCTACTGAGTTGTTCAGGTTTATTATATATTGTAAGCTTATTGCATCAAAGTAATTAGAATTTCCAGAATTGCATTCTCGCATATCTTTCTCTATTTTATACTTGAACTCATATTCTTCTTCAAACAATTCTTAATCCTCAGTTTTATCTTTCAAAACTAACAATTGGTATCAGAGCTTCCTTTTTAAGGGATCTGTGTGTGAGTTTGATGCATCATGGAAGCCGAAACCAGTCTCTGTTCTATTGCTCCGCCGGTGTTCGATGGAGACAACTAACAGATTTGGACAGTACGCATGGAGGCATACTTGGATGCTTTGGATCTTTAGGAAGCAGTGGAAGAAGACTATGAAATTCCTGCACTTCCAAATAATCCCACCATGGCACAGATAAAAGCACAGAAGGAAAAGAAGACGAAGAAGTCGAGGGCCAAAGCATGCTTGTTTGCTGCGGTATCATCAATAATATTCATAAAAATAATGTCCCTTAAGACAGCCAAGTCTATATAGTATCATCTCAAGGAAGAATATGCAGGAGATGAAAAGATAAAAGAAATGCAAGTTTTGAATTTGATAAGGGAATTTGAGTTGCAAAAGATGAAGGAATCTGAAACAATTAAAGAGTATTCAGATAGACTTCGTGGAATCGTAAACAATGTGAGGCTACTCGGATCTGAATTTAGTGATTCAAGGATTGTAGAAAAAATCCTTGTCACTGTGCCTGAGAGGTATGAAGCGACAATTACAACCTTGGAAAATACCAAGAATATGTCAAAAATTTCCTTGGCAGAATTACTTAATTCCTTGCAGGCACCAGAGCAGAGGAAGCTTATGAGGCAAGATGTCAATACTGAGGGAGCCTTACTTGCAAAACATCACGGAGTTGACAAAAATAAGAAGAAAAAGAAGAAAAGCCAAGAGGGAACTTCAGTTTCTCCTACTTTGAGTAACAACAAAAGCAACAATGGAAATTTCAAGGGTAAATACCCTCATTGTCATCACTGTGGAAAGAAAGGTCACCCTCCATTCAAATGTTGAAGGAGGCCCGATGCAAAATGTTCTAAATGCAATCAGACTAGACATGAAGCAGTAATTTGCAAAGAAAAAGTTTAGCAACAGGAAATTGAAGCCCAAGTTGCAAATCAAGAGGATGAAGATCAGCTTTTTGTGGCGTCTTACTTTGCAAGTAGTAGTTTAACTGAACGTTGGTTAATTGACAGCAGCTGTACCAACCATATGACAAATGACAAGGAACTCTTCATAGATTTGAGGCCGACTGACATTACTAAAGTCAAAATTAGCAATAGTGATTACATCTCTGTCAAAGGGAAAGGGATAATCGCCATAACCAGCACTGAAGGTACAAAGAGAATCTCTGATGTCCTCTACGTACCAAAAATTGACCAAAATTTGTTGAGTGTAGGTCAATTGATTGAAAAAGGCTTTAAAGTGATCTTTAAAGATAGTTTCTGTCACATTCAAGATGTCACTGGTGAGGAAATTCTCAAAGTAAGAATGAAAGAAAAAAGTTTTTTTTTTTTTATCCCATCAAAGAAGAACTTGCCGCATTTTCCACCAAAGCTAGCAACACCGAGATGTGGCACAAGAGACTTGGTCATTGTTACTTGCAAAGGATGCAGCTCATGAAGACAAAGGGGCTCACAGTTGGCTTACCAGCCTTTGGAGATCACTTACCAAATTGTCAAGCTTGTCAGTACGTTAAGCAAAAAAGGAGGCCATTCCCAAAGTCAACCTGGAGAGCCACTCACAAGTTGCAGCTAGTCCACACAGATGTATCGAATCCTTAAAAAACTCCATCATTAGTAGGTAATCGATATTACATTGCTTTCATTGATGATTTTACAAGATTGTGCTGGATCTTTTTCTTAAAATTCAAGTCCGAAGAAGCTGGAGTGTTTTGGAAGTTCAAGAAAATGGTGGAAAACCAAAGTGGCTGCAATATTCAAGTTCTAAGGTCCGATAATGGAAAAGAATATACATCAGAAGAATTCAATTTGTTTTGCGAAAAAGCGGGCATCGAACATCGGCTTACTGCTCCCTACACTCCATAGCAAAATGGAGTTAGTGAAAGGAGAAACAGATACATAATAAAAATGACCAGATGTATGCTTCATGACAAGGAATTGCCAAAGAATTTTTGGGCTGAGGCGGCTAATACTGCAGTTTTCTAGCAAAATAGATTGCCTACCAAGGCATTGAAGGACAAAACTCCATTTGAGGCATGGTATGGCTATAAAGCTTCACTCAATTTTCTTAGAGTGTTCGGTTGTGTGTGTTTCTCTCATATTCCATAGGTCAAGCGTGATAAACTTGATAAGAAGTTAGAGCCAGGCATCTTTGTTGGCTACAGTTCTTCCTTTAAGGCCTACAAGGTTTATCAACCTCAAACAGGGAAGATAATTGTCAGTAGAGACGTGTTCTTTAGTGAAGATGAGAAGTGGAACTGGCAACAAACAAAAAATACGTCCTCTAGCAAGTAGAAATCAAGTACTCCCTTTCAAACAATTGAAGAGCACGCATCAGAACAGTGGCAAGAAGAATTGCATGATGATTCTATTGGAAAAATATGCTCTTTAAAGCATATTTGTTTATTTATTGTTATAAATATTTTTCTGATTAATAAAATGAATGAGGTATTTTATTCAAGTATCTCTATTGCATTAATATTTTGAGTAAAGTCCATTTAACCATATTATATGTATTTATGTGATCACCAAGTGGATTCACAGAAGACATAAATACAAGTTATCTTATGATTAAATAAATTAAGTTCGCAGTTGATAAATAAAGTTGGGCGCTTTATTTAGGTATAGACTGTAATAAGTTCATTGAGTGATTTGTCTTAATCATATATGAATTTATTGATGTAGCATGACTACATTGAACTGGATCACTTGTGAGATTTAATTAACTTTGTAATAACTGTCAGACTTATTAAATCTCATAGGCATTGATTTAATGTGATCTTAATCTTGAGTCAATTATAATTTCTTGATTATAATTGTTATTTCATTTGAGATACCAATGGGCACGACATACACTTGTAGTCAAGATTACCCGGTATCTTGGTGGGAGCAATTACAAGTATTGAATTTATAGATTGACAATATAGAATTTGTACGACACATCTCTTGATGGGTTTCAGTACTTGATCATAGAATTCTCTCAAGCGAGAGTGTATCAACATATATATATAAGTATGTTGAAAATGATCATTAGAGAAAACCAAGTAAGTATCAAGGAACAAGATGTAATTAAATTGATTGGACAGTTGAGATATCAATTTAATTAACGATGTGGTACAAAGGATTGTGCAATAAAGAAATCAATGTGGCTTGGGCGAATTATTATTCGAGCATACAATTATGGAGGTCAGTTCCAATCTTATAGTGGAGTAGAATTGGAATTAAATAATTATTTTTGTTTAATTACAAGCTTAATTATTGTAGCCACTATTGTATGTTCCCAAATGATCCCCGGGTTAGCTCATTTAATTGACAACACCATTACTGGACCCAAAAGCGAGAAAACTCAAGATATCATGCAAAAATCTTAATTATAATATTTGTTAAGGCCTAATGTATTATATACAAGTGTAAAAGGGGTCTTGTGATATTTTACAAGTTAGTTCCCTAGTAGGTTACACATTCCCTCTACTATTACGTTAGTGGAGAGATAAATATTTAATTTAAAATATTTTAATATTTTAAATTAATGAGATATAATACATGATAGGGTTTTTTCATGAGCTATTATAAATAAGGATTTTTCTCAAAACGAGAAAGAGAGAGATCTTCATTTTAAAAAACAAAAAAAAAACAAAACGCCAGTTGCAATTGGGAGTAGTGAAACGGACGCCCACACGCCCAGTGTTGATCAATCTTGAGTCATAGCCTGGAAGATCGTTTGGTGGATTATTCATCTTCTCATAAAAACAAGGTACGAGTTTCTAGATTACTTAATTCTTATATATTATATGAGATCATTGATAAAAATACGATTTTTATCCAACAATTGGTATCAGAGCCATCTCATTATAATATATAAGGATTTCGTAAGAAATCAATCTTGTTGATTATGTATTAGAGTGGCACAATTTATTTAGATATATATTATTTGTTAATATATGAATAAAGTATGCTTGGGATTGTCTCAATTCATGATTAGAAATTTGTCTCAGACATCAGATTGAATCTGTAACAAGAGGGGTGGTTTATCATCACCATGTTTCCCTCTTGGTTTTAATTTTTTGTTTTAGAATTTGTGTAAGCCACTGGCGTTAGGAATCTGTAACAAAAAAAATAAGGTTGTATTCATCGACAAGAAGAAATTCATCGGATCAAAAAAGCAAACAAGACGCAGCAAATAGCCACATGCGCGCGCAGACAAGAAAGAAACACACGCACATGTAGCAGCAGGTGAAGACTACGTTAGCAAGAAGATCGCAGAGAGCGCTGCGCCGCGCGAATCGCAGGCAGAAGCCTGCATTGCCGCGCGAATCGCAGTGCAGCAAGCATGCCACAGCGCGAATCGCAGTGCAAGCAGCAGCAAGCGCGCGCGCGCTATAGCACGCAGCAGTGCTAGCGGCCGAGCCGCAGCTACTGGCAATCGTGCAGGCGTTAGCGCGAGAAGCGAGTCTTGGTGCGTGCTCATGGTTGGCGTCGGGTGAAGGCTTTCCGGCGGGACAAAGAGCAGTGCATCGGAGAAGAAGATGAAAATTTGCTGGATTTTGGGTGACGGCGGCTGAGGAGAAAATACAGATTTAGGGTTTTTGTGGTTTTTATCACTTTAGTCCCTATAGTTCTGTAACTTTCTCGTTTGGGCATATTGTTTTACTATTTTGCATTTAAATCCAAGATTTGTTTTTTGGCTTGGTAAATCCTAGTTTTAGGTCCAATAAAATTTGGGCTTAATGGATTAAAATGCATGGATATAGTTTAACACATTAAGTTTATTTTTGGTCCAAAATTTTTTACTTAAAAATTTTGTTTTCTTTAAAAAATAAGAATTGGACCAATAATAAATTTAAAGCCCATATTAGCCAAAGTCCATTAACAAAGAAAAGCCAATGGAAGATGGACATTGACAAAAAGCCCAATGAAGATTAGGCTTAGGATTAATGTATT
This sequence comes from Clausena lansium, assembly GCA_030449835.1. Lineage (NCBI taxonomy): Eukaryota > Viridiplantae > Streptophyta > Magnoliopsida > Sapindales > Rutaceae > Clausena > Clausena lansium. The sequence continues at coordinate 546,704 of JASUUF010000109.1, read as the reverse complement.
TTTATTTTAGGAAAATCATGAATTGAGATTATTTAATTATTTTTCTATATGTTATGTTTTGGATGTTAACATGCCATGAAAACATGTCATATAGAATAGGAAGTGCCACTCTATGCATAATGATAAATATCATTCATTTAACATGAATTTATGTATATTGTTTGTATTATTCAAATGCTTGATAATATGAGATATCACTTGGATAATATTATAGGAAGCATGATATTAACAATATATGTATGTTTTTAAAAGGAAAAACCAATTTTAAAATATTGAGTGGGAGAGGGAAAATTCAAGATAATTTTTCCCACGGGCTCCATTGTTGGTTCAATAATAAAATTATATATATACCTCGACTTCATGATACGGTGATGCTCCCTACGGAGGGTATATATATTAGATATTTTATTTGATGAACTTCTTTAAAGATAAGATCGAAATATTTTTCAATCTGTTGATCACCCTAACGGTGACTGCATGATATAGAGAATACGTAGATTGAAACAATGGTTACACACTCAACTAAAATTTGTTATTAATCTTCCCATCGAAGCTCATTAACAAATTTAGGCCTAAAAAGATAACGATAGTTATTTATCATGTTTTGACATGAAAGTAAATAATCTAATGGATATTTGGATCTGGTAAGTGTAGACATGACTTCCCCAACGGATAGCTTGTCAAAGCGGTACTAGATTATCGTTACAATAAAATAAAATGCATTTATGGTTTTTTGCATTTTTATTATTTATTGTGAATGTTATATCAAAATATTTATGCATGGATGTTTTATTTTTCATAAATGTCTTCCTTAAGCCCACTTACTCTTATCCCGAATCAAAACAAACTCATCAAGAGAACTATATAGATTGGAAAAGAAATCTATATATTGTCCTGACTGCTGAAAATTATAAATATGTCTTAACCCAGGCATGCCCCCCAGAACCACTAGACAATGCTCATAGAAATGAGAGGAGGCTTTATGAGAAATGGCAAAAGGCTAATGAAATGGCTAAATGCTACATTTTAGCCTCAATTTCTAATATTCTGCAGACCAAACATCAGAATTTGGAGACAGCCACTGAAATAATGGATAGTCTCCAAGAGATGTTCGGGCAGAGCACTCGCTCTGCGAGGCAAGCAGCATTGAAGGGTATTATGAATAGCAAAATGGGGAAGGGCACAAGAGTTCGTGATCATGTCCTCAAAATGATGGACTATTTGAATGAGGCTGAGATTCAGGGTGCACAAATCGATGATAACTCAAAAATTGATATGGTGCTAGAATCTCTGCCAGATACATTCAAAGAGTTTAAGGTCAATTATAACATGAACAAAAGAAACATGACCTTAACAGAATTGATGAACGAACTCCATTCTGCTGAAGAGATCTATCGTGCTGAGAAATCTCTAGGAAGCATAAATATTGCTAAAAAAAAAAAAAAAAAAAAAAATTCTTCATCTAGGCCTAAGCCAAAAGGCAAAGGTAAGAAGAAGAAACCTGGGAAAATGAAATTGTCTACGAAACAAGATGGCAAGCCTAAAGGCAAGTGCTTCAAGTGTGGACAAAAGGGTCATTGGAAAAAGGATTGTCCTAAGATTACCAAATCAGGTATAGGAAATCTTTTTGTTATTGAGACTTGTTTAGTTCAGAATCCAATTGACACATGGGTGTTGGATTCAGGAGCAACTAATCATATTTGTAATTCACTTATTTGGTTTCAGGAAACCAGGAAACTAAGTGAAGGGAGCGTTAGGTCACAGACTTGGGACAGATAGATTCGTGTCGTTAGCCGAAGACTGGATCTGTTTTATTATCTTTTAATAATGAGACTTTGGTTTTGAATAATTGTCTTTATGTTCCAGACATTAGGAGGAATTTAATTTCAGTAGCTTGTTTGTCAAAACAAGGGTATACTGTAAATTTTGGATCCTCTGTTTCTATTTTTTATAATAATAGACTTATTTGTTCTGGTACATTGGAAGACAATTTATATCATTTAAGGCCTATGATCCTTTCTATGCATGACACAGTGATTAATAATGATGAGCATACACATTTATCTAAGAAAAGAAAGTTTTCTTCCAACCAATGCTATCTCTGGCATTTACGTTTGGGTCATATAAACCAAAATAGGATACAGAGAATGATCAAAGATGGGCTCTTGGGTCCATTAGAAAATGAATCATTGCCACTCTGTGAATCTTGTTTAGAAGGAAAAATGACAAAAAGGCCATTCTCGGCCAAAGGAGTGCGTGCTATAGTACCACTTGAATTGGTACATACAAATGTATGTGAACCAATTAATGTACAAGCTCGAGGGGGTTATGAGTACTTCATCACTTTCACTGATGATTACTCTAGATACGGTTATGTTTATCTGATGCGTCACAAGTCTGAAGCTCTTGAGAAATTTAAAGAGTATAAGGCTGAGACAGAAAAGCAATTAGATAAGAACATAAAGAAACTTCGATCTGATCGAGGTGGTGAATATCTCTCCGGAGATTTCAAAGAGTATCTGGTTGAAAATGGGATTATATCTCAGTTGACTGCCCCAGGAACACCACAACAGAATGGGGTAGCTGAAAGGAGAAATAGAACTCTTTTGGATATGGTGAGATCTATGCTCGCTTATTATTCATCATTACCTATCTCTTTTGGGGACTAGCACTAGAGACTCAGCTTTACCTTTTAAACTTAGTTCCATCCAAGTCGGTGCCTAAAACCCCAATAGAATTATGGTCGTGTCGCAAACCAAGTTTACGACATGTTCATATTTTGGGGATCACCAAAGACATGTGCTTTGAAACCAAAGGCGGAACAAAATGGATTCACGTTCCGAGGTTTGCATGTTTGTGGGGTATCCCAAAGGAACAAGGGGAGGTTTATTTTATAGTCCTCAAGATAGGAAAGTAATTGTGAGCACACACTTTACTTCCTCGAGGAAGACTATATGAATAACTTCAAACCAAAGAGTAAGGTAGTACTTGAAGAATCGTCAAGTGATCGATTGATACTCGACTTTCAACACCCGTTTTAGAACAAGATGAAGAGCAACAATCTGATCAAGAAAGGATTAGCCCCGAACAACCATCACTTTTAGAACCTCGTCGTAGTGGGAGGGTAACTAGGTTACCAAAGAAGATACATGTTATTGGGAGAAACCTATACGGCTATCTCGTATGAACATGTACAAGATCCCATTAGTTACAATGAAGCTCTAATAGATAGAGATGTTGAATTTTGGAAAAAGGCTATGAATCAAGAAATGGAATCTATGTATTCCAATAAAGTCCGGGAACTTGTAGAGGCACCAAATGGGGTAAAACCTATTGGGTGTAAGTGGATCTACAAGAGGAAAAGAGGAGTAGACGGAAGGGTGGAAACATTTAAAGCAAGATTAGTAGCCAAAGGGTTCACTCGAAAGAGGGAATCGACTATGAGGAAACTTTTTCTCCGGTTGCTATGCTTAAGTCCATCGAATTCTGCTCTCCATTTCTTTGCGGTCTTTGGATTATGAAATTTGGCAAATGGATGTTAAGACTGCCTTTCTAAATGGGCATCTTGAAGAAGACATCTATATGCAAAGAACCGGATGGATTCATACAAAAAGGCCAAGAACACATGGTATGCAAGTTGCAGAGATCTATCTATGGATTGAAGCAAGCATCCCGGTCATGGAACATTAGATTTGATCAAGCGATAAAATCGTTTGGATTCATTCAGAATATTGATGAACCATGTGTATATAAGAAAATTCAGGGAAAAACTGTAGCCTTTCTAATTCTTTATGTAGATGATATTCTCCTTATTGGAAATGATATAGGAGTATTGACTACAATAAAGAGTTGGCTAGCAAAACAATTTGATATGAAAGACCTGGGAGAGGCTAGTTATATTCTTGGTATCAAGTTACTACGAGACCGGAAGAATAAAACTATAGCCTTATCTCAAGCGGTCTATATCGATAAGATATTGGCTAGATTTAGCATGGAAAATTCCAAGACTGGCTTGTTACCATTCAGACATGGAATTGCATTCTCTAAGGATCAATCACTTAAAACATTTGATGAGATAGAGAAAATGAGACGAGTTCCCTATGCGGAAGCTGTGGGGAGTCTCATGTATGCCATGCATGCTTGCACTAGACCGACATCTCTGTTTTTTGCGGTTGGAATGGTTAGTAGATATCAATCTAATCCTGGACTCGAGCACCTTTGGACTCGTCATCAAGCATATAATGAAGTATTTGAAAAGAACTAAGCATTATATGCTTGTGTATTCGGTGATGAACTTATTCCAGTGGGTTATACCGATTCGACTTCATGTCGATAAGGATTCTAGAAAGTCTACTTCGTGCTATGTGTTTACATTAGGAAGTGGAGCTATTAGTTGGAGGAGTGTGAAACAATCTTGTATCACGCGACTCCACAACGGAAGCTGAATATGTGGCTGCATCCGAAGGCGCAAAGAAGCCGTATGGGCTCCGTAAGTTCCTTCAAGATCTTGAGGTGGTACCTGATGCAACTGCACCACTTAAATTATTTTGTGATAATAGTGGCGCAGTAGCTCAATCAAAAGAACCAAGGAACCACAAGAAACAAAAACATATTGAAAGGAAGTATCATCTTATAAGGGATATAGTGCAGAGAGGTGATGTAAAAGTTACTCGATTGCGTCACAAAGAAAACTTGCGAGACCCTTTTACTAAGGCCATACCTGGGAAACTTTTTGACTTGCACTTAGAGTCCATGGGCATGCGTGAGATGCCAAATATGCTTTGAGAGCTAGTGGGAGATTATTGGAAAAATATGCTCTTTAAAGCATATTTGTTTATTTATTGTTATAAATATTTTTCTGATTAATAAAATGAATGAGGTATTTTATTCAAGTATCTCTATTGCATTAATATTTTGAGTAAAGTCCATTTAACCATATTATATGTATTTATGTGATCACCAAGTGGATTCACAGAAGACATAAATACAAGTTATCTTATGATTAAATAAATTAAGTTCGCAGCTTGATAAATAAAGTTGGGCGCTTTATTTAGGTATAGACTCGTAATAAGTTCATTGAGTGATTTGTCTTAATCATATATGAATTTATTGATGTAGCATGACTACATTGAACTGGATCACTTGTGAGATTTAATTAACTTTGTAATAATCTGTCGACTTATTAAATCTCATAGGCATTGATTTAATGTGATCTTAATCTTGAGTCAATTATAATTTCTTGATTATAATTGTTATTTCATTTGAGATACCAATGGGCACGACATACACTTGTAGTCAAGATTACCCGGTATCTTGGTGGGAGCAATTACAAGTATTGAATTTATAGATTGACAATATAGAATTTGTACGACACATCTCTTGATGGGTTTCAAAGATTTGATCATAGAATTCTCTCGGCGAGTGTATCAACATATATATATAAGTATGTTGAAAATGATCATTAGAGAAAACCAAGTAAGTATCAAGGAACAAGATGTAATTAAATTGATTGGACAGTTGAGATATCAATTTAATTAACGATGTGGTACAAAGGATTGTGCAATAAAGAAATCAATGTGGCTTGGGCGAATTATTATTCGAGCATACAATTATGGAGGTCAGTTCCAATCTTATAGTGGAGTAGAATTGGAATTAAATAATTATTTTTGTTTAATTACAAGCTTAATTATTGTAGCCACTATTGTATGTTCCCAAATGATCCCCGGGTTAGCTCATTTAATTGACAACACCATTACTGGACCCAAAAGCGAGAAAACTGGCATATCAGGCAAAAATCTTAATTATAATATTTGTTAAGGCCTAATGTATTATATACAAGTGTAAAAGGGGTCTTGTGATATTTTACAAGTTAGTTCCCTAGTAGGTTACACATTCCCTCTACTATTACGTTAGTGGAGAGATAAATATTTAATTTAAAATATTTTAATATTTTAAATTAATGAGATATAATACATGATAGGGTTTTTTCATGAGCTATTATAAATAAGGATTTTTCTCAAAACGAGAAAGAGAGAGATCTTCATTTTAAAAAACAAAAAAAAAACAAAACGCCAGTTGCAATTGGGAGTAGTGAAACGGACGCCCACACGCCCAGTGTTGATCAATCTTGAGTCATAGCCTGGAAGATCGTTTGGTGGATTATTCATCTTCTCATAAAAACAAGGTACGAGTTTCTAGATTACTTAATTCTTATATATTATATGAGATCATTGATAAAAATACGATTTTTATCCAACAGATTCACCAATCCGTGGAACAAGACCGCTCACTGATATCTATCAGAGATGCAATGTGGCCATTTGTGAACCTGCAGGTTATGAAGAAGCTATTAAAGATCATGGAAGAAGGCAACGGAGGAGGAGTTGCCAATGATCAAAAAGAGCAAGACTTGGAAGCTAGTTGATAGACCGAATGATAGAAAAATTATTGGAGTAAAATGGGTGTTTAGAACCAAGCTAAATTCAGATGGAACCATCAACAAACACAAAGCCAGGCTTGTTGTCAAGGGGTATGCTCAAGTTTTTGGAGTTAATTACTCAGATACATTTGCTCCTGTTGCTAGATTAGACAATATTCGGTTGGTACTAGCTATAGCAGCTCAAAATGTATGGAAAGTATTTCAACTAGATGTAAAATCTGCATTCTTAAATGGTACTTTGCAGGAAAAAATCTACGTTGAACAGCTCGAAGGATTCGTGGAATAAGGTCAAGAGGAGAAGGTCTATTTGCTCAAAAAGGCTCTATACGACTTGAAACAAGCACCTAGAGCCTGGTATAGCAAGATAGATAAGCATCTGTCAAGCTTAGGGTTTGTAAAAAGCATGTCAGAGGCTACTCTTTATGTGAAACGTAAAGGAGATGATCTACTTATAGTCTCTCTTTATGTTGATGATCTCTTAATCACAGGTTGTAACGCCAAGCTTGTTGAAGAGTTCAAAATGGAAATAATGAAAATCTTTGAAATGACAGACCTTAGACTAATGACATACTTTCTGGGAATGGAGATTAAGTAGTTAGAACGTGAAGTTTTCGTCTGTCAAAAGAAGTATGCCAAGGAAATCCTTAAGAAGTTTCATATGGAGGATTGCAAGGCAATGACCACTCCAATGAATCAAAACGAAAGCTTAAGTAAGGAGGACGGCACAGACAAAGTTAATGTAGGCTATTTTAGAAGCATGGTTGGGTGTCTAATGTACCTAACCACAACCAGGCCAGATATTCTTTTTGTTGTGACTATTCTCTCTCGTTTCATGCATTGTGCTAGTGAAGTGCATCTTAAAGTAGCAAAAAGAGTTATTAGGTACATCAAAGGAACTAATGACTTTGGTGTAAAGTTCAAGAAGTGTCAAAACTTCAAGTTGTTGGGATTTTCTAACAGTGATTGGGGCGGATTTGTAGATGACATGAAGAGTACATCTGGATATTGTTTCAGTCTTGGTTCAGGAGTTTTCTTATGGAGTTCCAAGAAACAAGAGATTGTAGCACAGTCTACTGCAAAGGCCGAATTTGTTGCTGCTACAGCAGCAGTGAATCAAGCATTATGGCTGAGGAAATTGTTATGTGATTTACACTTGAAGCAATTGAATACAGAGGTATTTGTGGACAATCATGCAACAATTGCAATCTCCCACAATCCAGTTTTTCATGGAAAAACTAAGCATTTCAAGATCAAATTCTACTTTTTAAGAAAAGTGCAGAAAAAAGGAGAAGTGAGCCTCATTTATTGCAGATCTGAAGATCAGCTCGTAGATATTTTTACAAAATCTTTGCCAGCAAACAAGTTCGAGCTTCTTAAGCAAAGACTTGGAGTTTAATGCATGGAGGAGTGTTAGTTGGCTGCTCTTAGGACTGCAAAAGCTATCCACGTATTAAATAATTGTTTTATGTTTCAATTGTTATTAAATTGAGTTTGTCTTAGTCTTTATGTTTCAGTTGTTTTTGTCCTAGTCTTTAGGAAGTTGTTAGTTTGTTCAACATGTATCAGCTCATGGCTTAATTCTCGGCTACTGAGTTGTGCAGGTTTATTATATATTGTAAGCTTATTGCATCAAAGTAATTAGAATTTCCAAAATTGCATTTTCGCATATCTTTCTCTATTTTATACTTAAACTTATATTCTTCTTCAAACAATTCTTAATCCTTTGTTTTATCTTTCAAAACTAACAAAAACGAAACCCACAAGACTTAAAAACAATAGCCTCAAGTCCTTAACTATGTCTATGTGGAAGACTTTTAATTTTTAATCAGAAGATAATTAAATACCGATCACATAATCACATATAAGAGAAATGGAAGCTTAAGATTTTAAAAAAAAAACAACAACAATTTAAAACGTAACTCACCAAATAATAGAAGACTCAAAGACAAAAGCCTTATTCTATATAGAGGACTTTAATTTTTAATCACAAGACAATTAACTCAACAGCAGAAAAGTCAGTTACAATGCATCATGGAATCCTAAACATAATTTTATTCTTTCATTGATAAAGGCAGTTGATACTACAGTTAAATTACAGGTTAAAAAAAAACTGAAATAACGATTACACAATCTAGTTTAGTTTACAAAGGGAAACGATTTTCTGCTTTTATAGATCTACCTTCTTCAAACACAAATTGTTGTTAATTTGGACACGAGGTATATGGATAATCATGGGCCAATATTTTCCTTTATCCTTTCTCCACCTTTTTTCTATCAACGGGCAACCATTGATAATTAGTTGCAAAAGTGATTTAGGCAGGCGCTGCTCTGGAAAGTAATTGAGCTTCGGACATTTACAGAGAGCCAGAATTTCCAATGAAGTCAGATTTTGCAATGAAGAGAGGTTTTCACCAATTGAAGATAGGTGTTTTAGATTTGGTGAAAGAAAATTCATAAGGCAGCCAAGATGTCTTACCTTATCAGATTTTGCAGTGGAATAAACAATGTTGGATCACGTCACTGATCGGAAAGAAATCACGTGTGGAAATCTTTCTCAATTCACAATATAGATGCCCTTTTACGAGTTGTTCAATATTAGTGAAGAAGAAGAGAAGATTATGAATACTTCTGATTCACACACAGGCACTCTGTTTTTGAAAGAATTCAAAAAATCCTACACACTCTGTTATAGTTTCCCAAATGATGAATTCTCTTCTTCCACACGCACGCACAGCAATGGTTTATAGCTTATAAGCAACGGTTGGTAAGCATAATTCAACTTCCCACTCTTAACCGTGCATGGTAACCAGTAGTTACCATGTGCAGGTCGGATCGGGTCGGGTCGGCCCATCTTGGGCGCCCACCCGTCCAACATCTCCCACTCGCACATGATGGGACGACATCGAAATAGCAAAGTTGTGAACAAAGAAACAACGAACAACCACATATCACCAATCATACAGGCAAATATATCGTGTGACCATGAACATATCAAAAAACCCATTTGGGGAGCCAAAGATAGATCCCAATCGCTAATTTAGGCAAGAGATGTCTCAATTGCAATCATATGCAAAAGAACTCAACATATGTTCATTGTATCCTAGATTTAATTCACTTTAATACTCAAGCATACTAAATCCCCTTAGTATACCAAAATTGCGCAATCTCTTTATGTATTCACAATTGAAATATCCCACATATATTATACAATTGGTCGACCAGTGAATCACATAAAAGGAAAAAATTAAATCTTCCTATCATACTCATGTCCATCGATCCAGAATAGTCGCTTTCCTAGTCATGTTTCATAGACTGAATCATGTCAAGGTCATAGATAATATGCTAAAGTAGCAGACACTAGTATGAAATCTCAGAGACATAGTTGATAGTCATAGGGATACCAATATTGACTTATACCAAGTCATATGGAACTTACACAATGAGGAATAAGGGAGATTCTCTCATTTTCCATTTCAGTCACAAAGCAAGCGCGGTATGATACACGTGTTATAGTGAATCTTCCATTTCAGGCGTATGTCTTATTAATCTCATTCACTGTACATATCTTAGTCCAGTCGCTCTTCTACAGCGCCTGACCTGAGTTCTTAAAGTAAACGCTCTCTTTAGCGTCAAAATAAGATCTCATATCTGGCTTCAATCAGGTCTCTATGATGGTGGGGTACATCACAGTCGGTCCACGAGAAATATCTTTTACGACCTCATCTTGACTCTAGTCAAAGCGACAAAATTTGTAGAATATCTTTTTGTTCTTTGGCTCTTAGACAAGCACATTGTCTCATTATTCTACTTGTCTCATCTTAGCTTGCTCCCAGAGCAACTGAGGCGACCACTCATGTAAGAAAGCCGGTCATGACCTGAAGACATACTCTCATATGTGTGTAATTATGCTTTTCTTTAAATTAAAAATAACATAAGAGATCTATGAATATCATTGCATTTCAAAATAAGTCATGTAACAAAGATGTTCACAAAATAAAAAACATTTTAAAAAATGCAAGATTACAATCTACGTAGCCCCAACGATCTAGCATGAGAGGCAAATACATCCCTCGTTACAGCTTTCGTAAGTGGATCAGCTATCATGCTATGCGTCGATATATATTGTATGGCTACTTCCTTCTTCGCCAAAATGTCTCTTATAAAATTGTATTTAGTCTCAATGTGTTTCGACTTGCTGTGATACTTAACGTCCTTAGAGAAAGAAATAGCAGCATGACTGTCACAATAGACATTTATTGGATTAGTGGCGCTAATATTAATCTCTAATTCTTCTACAAATCTCTTAAGCCATAGAGCTTCTTGTACTGCTGCAGAACATGCGATATATTCGGCTTCCATCGTCGATAAAGTCGTGCATGTTTGCTTCTTGCTACTCCATGTAATTGCTCCTTTGTTTAGCAAGAATGCATATCCTGAGGTCGATTTGTGTTCATCCAGATCGCCACCCTAGTCGGCATCTGAATATCCAATAATTCGCAAACCACCTCCTTGATAGCATAAGGAATAATCTGCAGTGCCTTTGAGATATGCTAAAATCCTTTTGACCGCACTCCAATGCTTCTGTCTAGGATTTGACTGATATCTACTCACCAGTCCTACAGTATAACTGATATCTGGCCTTATACACATCATGGCATACATGAGACTTCCAATCGCATTTGCATAAGGAACTCTGGCCATTCTTTCCTTTTCTTGAGGAGTCTTGGGACACATATCAAGACTAAAAGATTGTCTTTTGGCTATTGGGGCATACATTGGCTAACAAACAGCCATGTTAAATCTTTCAAGGATCTTCTTAATGTAAGGTTCTTGAGACAATGCCAGAAGTTTCCTTGAACGATCCCTAAAAATTTTGACTCTTAAGATATAAGCTGCTTCACCCATATCTTTCATGTCAAAATTTTAGTATAGCCAATCTTTGATAGTTTTGACAAACTTTTTACTGTTTGCAGCCAACAGTATATCGTCTACATACAAAGACAATATCGCAAAATTGTCTTTAGACCTCTTAATGTACACACAATGGTCTTCCTCAACCATCCTGAAGCCATAAGAAATTACGGCTTAATGAAATTTGAGGTTCCATTGTCTAGAAGATTGTTTAAGGCCATAGATAGATCTTTTGAGCTTGCATACTTTGCGCTCTTGGCCTTTAACAATAAAACCTTGTGGTTGTTCCATATAAATTTCTTCCTCTAGTTCTCCATTGAGAAATGCAGTTTTTACATCCATTTGATATAATTCAAGATCTAGATGTGCAATGATAGCCAAGATTAATCTTATAGAAGCAAACCTTACTACAAGAGAAAAGGTCTCTTCATAGTCTACACCTTCCTGTTGGGTATAGCCTTTAGCGACTAATCTTGCTTTATATCTCTCGATTGTCCCATCTGCCTTACGTTTTATCCGGAGAACCCATTTGTTTCCGATAGCTTTACAGTTAGGCGGAAGATCAACCAAGTCCCAGACTTGATTGATCTTCATAGACTCCATCTCTTCATCCATTACTTTTATCCACAAATCCCTAGCAGATGATGTGAGAGCCTTGTTATAAGTGTTTGGCTCATCACCATCATGTGAAGCAATCCTAAAAGCTTCTCCCTCAATCTCAAAACGACGACAAGGAATTAGCCTACGATTACGCTTCCGAGTTGATTCCCCAACTTGAATCAAAGTGTCTGGTGTCTCACTCCCACTAAGAGTGGCAATCCCTAAAGGATCTGTACTAACACCAACACCGACGTTAGAAGTGATAATCTCATTTGGATCTTCTAATTCATAGAATTGAAATTCCTTATCAACTTCTCCAATGCTAGGAAATTCAGTTTCTAGAAAACTGATATCTTGTTATTCCAGTTCGAACACAGTTCCACTTACTTGTTCACCAATGAACACATATCCTTTATAGTGTTCTGAGTATCTAATAAAGATGCACTTTTTACTCCTAGCTCCCAATTTTTCAAACTTATGAGTAGGGTTGTGAACAAAAGCTGCAGACCCCCATGGTCGCAGATGAAATATGTCAGGTTTTCTACCCATACATAACTCATATGGGGTGGAACTAACTAATTTTGGGGGAACTCAGTTAAGTAGATAGGCAGCAGTTAACAAAGCATCTCCCCAATAGGATATTGGAAGATTTGCTTGCGTCATCATTGACCTAACCATTTCCAACAAAGTTCTATTCCTTCTTTTCGCTACACCATTTTATTGTGGAGTGCCAGAAATAGTCAGCTGTCTTTTTATTTCTTTCTCATTACACAGTTCCTTAAACTGTTCCGAAAGGTATTCATGTCCTTGGTCTGTCTTAAGAGCTTTAACATTGTTGTCTAGTTATTCTCTACCATGTTTAAATATAATCTAAAGCAATCCAATGCTTCTAATTTATGAGAAATCAAGTAGACATGACTGAAACGCGAATAATCATCAATGAATGTAATAAAATATGAGGCTCCATATTTAACCCTTACATTCATTAGACCACATATGTCAGAGTGGATTAACTGCAATGGTTTATTGGCTCTAATTCCTTTGCTAAATGGTTTTCTAGTTGTTTTTCCAGCTAGATAATTTTCACATATAGGCAACTCAACCTTGGGGAGTGATCCCAACATGCCCTCTCTCACAAGTCTATGCATTTTATCTTGCCCTATATGAATTAATCTAGCATGCCAAGTGATGGCATCAATCTCATTATTACTAGAAGAAGTAACATAAGAAAAACAACTATAATCATAACTTGAAGCATCAAGTATTGTATCCAATACAATAAAACCATTAATTAAATGCCCAGTTCCTATAAGGACTGAATTTAAGAAAATCTCTAAACAAACACCATGGAAATTTAAGTGATATCCTAATTTAAGAAGAACAAAGATAGAAATCAAGTTTCGTCAAATCTCCGGTGCATACAGGACATCGTGTAACAAAAGAACACGGCCACCACGCAAAGTCAATTTGCAGGTGCATATTCCTTTTGCCTCAACTCTAGAGTTGTTGCCCACGTATATCCATCTACTCCCCTGATTGATTCGATGATAGTCCACAAATGCTTCTCGATCATGAGCTATATGGTCTGTTGCTCCTGAGTCTACAGTCTACACAGGACGATATTCGGTTAGGAGTACAGAACTCGTAACTAAAGCATAATTTAATAAAGTAGAGTTGGGTCTCACCGTTTTTGGCTCAGTGCATTCACGAACGAAGTGACCCAGCTTGCTACAGTTGTAGCATCTCACTTTGGATTTGTCCCTTTTCTTGCCAGCACGCCTACCTCTTGGGCGTTTTTTAGCATTTGGCTTCTTTTTATCAGGATCAGATCCTTTACCCTTCTAGTTATACTTGTAGCCCCTCTTGCGCTTAAAGCTTGAAGCTTTGCGCGAGCTTGACTCAGCCACAAAAACACTATCAGAAAGCTTAGTTGTCTCAAGGCGCTCTACTTCCAGCTCTAGGTGATGCTCAATATCATTAAAAGTTCTGATATTCTCATTGTGAGTCATATTCACCTTCATGTGTTCCCAGGAATCGGGTAAAGTTCTTATCGCTTCCTAGACTTGTTGTTCATCAGTAAGAACATGTCTAGCAGACTTCAGCTCTCAAACCATGTTCGACATCTCCCTCAAATGCTGCCTCATAGTATGATTCGGGTGCTTCCGATAAGAGTCAAATTTTATCGTAAGCCTTCTCAGTTTAGTGGTCGATGTACCACCAAACTTTTCTTTCAAAGTGAGCCACATCTCTTGAGCAGTCTCATACTTCTTATACTCACACATGAGATCATCTTGCATGCTGCTCAGCAATGTTATGCGAGCATTGCTATTCTTTTTTTTCTAGGCCTGATAGGCCTCAAGATCCCTCCTGTGTTGAGCAGTATTTCCTTGCTCAGGCTCAGCTAGGGTGTTGTTAAGAGCTTCTAGAGTCTCTTGCTCTTCAAAGATGTACTGAATTTTGTGGTGCCAAATATCATAATTGTCACCATTCAGTTTCTCATCCTTGTTCAATTCAGCTACAATTTTCTTAGATGCAGAGGCCATCTCAACTATGATTTAACACAGAGACAATTCAAAAAACAATTACTAAAGGCATAATGAATAATTACACACCAACAATTAATTTTGCCGCAGACGCAAACAAAAAAAAAACATGACGAATTAATATCGGGAATGGAATCAAAAGGTCGTCGAGGCTTCCAACCATCATCCAATTCCCTTTATTATATTCACCATTAATTCGATTTTAATGCACAAAATTATCAGTTTTAATTATGAATTCACTAAATTCAATTTAATTAGAACTCCCACTGAACGGAACAATTTATGAGATAGTATAAATAAGTATTTTGAGTCGAGCAACAACTGATGTAGAATATATTAATAAAGTCATAGCAACACATAGTTCAACCAACAAAATAAAAAACAATCATAATAAACAAACAAACGAAATATCCTAACATGGTCAAACTAATATTTAAAATCTTCTACATGTTCTTAAAATATTCTTTGTTGCTCGTGACTCTTTCATCCAACTTATAGTTAAGTCTATCTCCAAATAAAAATAATTGCTCCCTCTTGATGATTCTGTTTATGGTTTTCTCATACCATAACTTCTGCCCTCTACCAAGATGACTAGCTTGTCTTCCATTTCGAAGGTTCGTGTGAATGCTGAGCACTGAGGTTCGCCTCATCTTTGAAACAAGACGGCACTCCTCCATCAACTCAATTTCACACCTCAGCATATAATATCTGTGTGAGGGTTTCTCAATCTCATTTAACATGCGAACCTTAAAGATAACCATATTGTCATCATCAGGTAATGATTGAATGAGGACCCATTGATAATAACCCCAGTTCGTGTACACAGTAGGCTTATTAACGGACATTAAGCAGTTAAAGGCCCTGTATAAATCTTCTACATTTGTGCATATAGGAAGATCAGGGTCCATCTTATAATTCTCCATTTTCTCCATAAGTTCTTTATAAGATAAGCCATTATTAATCTCAATTAGAACATTAAAGGAAACCCAAGCTCTAATTGTCATTAAACCTTCTTCGTTAGTCCACAACTTACTAACAGGAGGCATCTACGAAAAATATATATATATATATATATATATAAATTCATATTATTGATTGTTAACAAACGACTAAATACGAGATTAAATATTAGCCAATTTTTATGAAAAATATTTCAAGCTCCTTCTAGAGCGAAATATTAATTAACATATAATGCTCATCCGTGTGACTATATTTGTTCAATCCAAAATTTTATTTCAAAAAATCAAGAAATTATTAAAATAATTATTTTATATTAAAAATATAGAAAATTAAATTTCGGATCAAACGGCGCCCAAGTCGGAGTCCCGGATAGCAAAATATGCAAAATTAACAATTCTGGACACATAACCCAAATGTGCTACAGTACTCTACAGTATATGTACAGTATCGCTGCAGTGCACGACTGCATGCTCTAGTCACATGCGTTATAGTTGTTTCACATGCATTGATGGCGCGTGGACCCCACGCGCGACCTTGCAAAAATTCGATGATCTCGGATCCGGTACCGTCCGACTCAATTTTTCATTCTGAAGCCAACGGTACCCTCGAATTTTCAAACGGAGGTCGGAATAAGCCGGAATCGTCAAAAAAATGATTCGGCACTGTTCATCGTCTTCTCCAAATTAGGGTTTCTAAGCCCTAATTCGACCAGAATTGTATTTTGGCCATAACTTTATCGTCTTAAGACCGTTTTTAACAAATCACATATCTTTGGAAGCTCTCGAAAAGATCTTTCCAACGATATATTACACATAACATCAGATTTTATAGATCAAAATATATGATTATATGAAGCTACGGGTTTCATAATCTTTTAGGGTTCATGCAATCTACGCCCTAGGCCGGTTTTAATTCCATCAATTCTAGAATATATCCATCCAAATCAAGCATTCCAAAAGACTTAAAACAACAGCCATCCAATTTCATGCATCCCATAAGAAATGAAAATTCATGCTTTTCATATTATAACCCACCAATGCATGAATCCAACACATCCAGGCTCTGATACCAATGAAAGAAAATTCATAAGGCAGCCACGATGCCTTACCTTATCAGATTTTGTAGCGGAATAAACAAAGTTGAATCACGTCACCGATCGGAAAAAAAATCACATGTGAAAATCCTTCTCAATTCACAGTATATATGCCCTTTTATGAGTTGTTCAATATTAATGAAGAAGAAGAGAAGATTATGAATGTTTCTCTGTGTTTTTGTTCACACACAGGCGCTCTGTTTTTGAAAGAATTCAAAAAATCCCACACACTCTGCTATAGCTTCCCAAATGATGAATTCTCTTCTTCCACACGCACGCGTAGCAACGGTTTATAGCTTATAAGCAACGGTAATTCAACTTCCCACTCTCAACCGTGCATGGTGGTTACCATGTGTGGATCGGATTAGGTTGGGTCGGCCCATCTTGGGCGCCCACCCGTCCAACATTTGGCATATCTGAAATCCACAGTACGGTTAGAGAGGCAGGAAACCACGCAGATGACACCAAGTCTGCGCATCCTCAACTTATTTTTAATTTCCTGAGAGAGGAGAATCTATTCAATCCCTACTCGAACAATGGCTTTGTTATCTTCAGATTACGAACCACAAGTGATTGGAGGTTGGTAGGAAAACCATCCTCTGGGAAAGATACCAAGCTCGGACACCTTTGTATGTCTAAACGTAGAAGAGAGGTGAGATTGTGCATGCAGTTGGGTAAGGCCTTCAAATTCTCACAACTATTGATCACAAGCTCAGTCATTTTCGTAGAAGGCAATCCTTCTTCGGGAAATAACTCAAGATTTGGACATACATATATCCTAATCTTTTGAAGACGGTGGAGATTATGCAAACCAGCAGGTAATGATTTAAGATTTTTTTCGGCAATAATGATTTCTTCAAGGGATGTGTTGTCCAACCTTTCTGCTAACGACTCCAGCCTTGAACATTGTTGGACACCGAGGTACTTAAGAGCCTGAGGTAGTTTTCCATTCCGTGACAAGAAAGCAAGATTCGAGCAATTATTGACGTCAAGGTGCTCCAGCGTGGCAGGTAACTCATTTTCTGAAGAAAAGGATGTGAGGGAGGTGCACCCACTGCTACTACTGCAGATCTCTTGTTCCCCTGTCAAAGTCCTTAAATTACAACAACAACTGATAATCAGCCACTTCAGGCTTAAAGGCAGTTGGATTCTAGCAATATAGGTCAAAGAATCACATAATTCAATGACCAGACTTTCAAGAGATGTATTGCTATTGTGCATCCATGCCTCAGGTAAGGATTCCAAAGCATTGCATTTTTTAATTCTAATTGTTTTCAACTGGGAAGGCAGAGCAACCTCTGGAAATGAAACAAGTGAATTGCAATCTCCAATCTCCAAACTCTGAAGAGATGAATTAGAGTTGTGCATCCATGCCTCAGGTAAGGATTTCGTTACACTGCATCCTTCAATTTCAATTGTTCTCAATTGGGAAGGCAGAGCAGCCTGAGGAAAGGAAACAAGGCAAGCGCAGCCATATATCCGCATCTTTGTAAGGGAACTAAGGGTGACCAATGCTTGTGGTAACTTTGTAAGGCCTTCACAATATTCCAAATATCCGCATCTTTGCTGTTGGTCATGTTCTTCCTTTGTGACCAAGGCAAGAAGTTGGGGGCATTCCGAAATCTGCAGCCGATTAAGGGAGCTAATGTCTTGCAATAACCGAGTTCCACTCTGCCATAAATATGTTTGCTCTCGGATATTTTGAATCCTTAAATTTTCCAATTTAGGTACCCTTTGCTCAAATAGACCCGCTAAAACCACTTCATTTGTTATCTCCCCTAAAAGCACTGATTTCAACGAGCTGAGGTCGATTGGGCTGCTGAACACCATCTTTTTGCATCTATCGATTTCTAATTCACTGAGAGCTGGATGACATTGAATTGTCACTAGCAACTGTTCACAACTTTTGATGACGAGCTTATCCAGTAGGGCAATGTTCCTTGCAGCTTAGAACAACTCACAAGAGAAAGCATTCGCAGCTTAGGAAACACTTCATCAACTTCTTGACCAGTTCCACGAGGAATCCACTCTTCCCATTCTTGCATATACTTAAAACAAAGAGTCTCCATTGATGGAAAGGGTACTGAGAAACTGTTTCCATAAAAATCTGGACCCACGCTCTTTATTCTACCCTTTCCTCTTATCTCAAGATGATTTAAAAGTGGTAGTTGTCCAACTGATGGCAAAGATGTACACATGCGACAATATTCAAATTTTAGCCGCACCAATTTTGAGAAAGAGGAATCTCCTAACCAAATTGGAAATTTTGAACCACCATAGCATGTGACGGTGAGCTCCTATACATCCTGATGTGGTTTTAGCATGCTAAGAACACGTGCCTCAAATTCACTCTGGTCAAGGTTCCGAACATGCCATGTACTCCATTGGAGCAATAAAGCTTTAAGATTCACCTTGCTCTTTAACTGAGCCTTACTAGCATCGCCAACATCTTTTACATTCTCCAACTTTGAAATTTGTAGTGTTCCTTGAAGATGCGTCAAAGACTTTAACTCTTGTAGCCCAGAGCCACTGTTTTTTCCTTTTATAACAAATATACCCAACGTCAAGAGACAAGTCAATTTATCAAGTACCTTCGGCATTTCCTCCAATGAATAGATATTAGAATTTCTTAGATGATGCAATTTCGTCAGGTTTCCCATGTCTTTAAACAACTTCTTGAGCCGACGACAGTCTTCCAATAAAATTTTATGCAAGTTGTACAGTGAGTTAATTGACTCGGGCAAAATTTGAATTTTAGCTCCGGATAAGTTTAGAAGGCGTAAATTTGAATTTGGTAGGTTGAAGATGCTACCATACCCACACAACGAAAAGACCCTTAAGCGTGGGAGATTCAGCAGCATCGGAAGAACACTTTACCGGAAAAAAGGTTCGTAAATGTTTCGCATCACAAATGGACTCTAACCTCTTTTCGTCATCATATCTAGGAATATACGAAAAATGACGAAGACTTTGAGAAAACTTTTGTTGGTTTCCACCTTCTAATGTATCGTCCATTCTGAAGTATAGCTCACCTGCAGCCCACCGGGCAAGGTCATTGATTAGGTCATGCATCACAAATCGGGATGCATCTTTACTTGACTGTTGAAATAATGGCCTTGAATGTAACTCCCGAATGAACTCGCAGCCCAATTCTTCCATTTTCCTTCCATTGTATTCTTGCTCCAAGAAACCTTGAGCTGTCCACAATAAAATCATCTCCTCTTCTAGAAATTCATAATCTTTGGGAATTAATGAGCAGTATGCGAAGCACTATTTCAACTGTGGAGGAAGAAAATGGTAGCTCACTCTTAGGGCTGGTAAAATATTACAATTTTCCTCTTGTAAATTCCATATGTCAGTAATGAGCACAAATTCCCAGTCTCTTGGGTCATCTCTGCCGCGCAAAAGGCCGCCAAGAGTTTTTGCGGCTAAAGGCAATCCTCTGCACTTCATCACTATCTTCTCTCCAACTTCCTTCAAGGATTGATGCATGTTGAAATCCCTAGCCCCCAAGGAGATTTGAGTGAGCAGACACAAACAATCATCATTTGACAACTCTTTCTGTTGATACGCATGATCAGCCCCCACATTTACCGTAACACCTAGATTGCGAGTTGTGACAACAATCTTACTTCCGGGTGCGCCAGCTCCAAAGGGACAGCTCAAAATGCTCCAATAATCGTAATTCTCATTCCACACGTCATCTAAAACGAGCAAAAATTTCTTTTCGGACAATTGCTTCTTCAGTTTCTCTTGAAGCAAATTTAAATCATCATCATCCTTAATCTGATCATTAGCAATGGACTTCATGATTGATTTTGTTACCCTGAAAACATCAAAATCCTCAGAGACACAAGTCCACGCTTTGATCTCAAAATGACGTTGTTCTTGATCATCGTTATAGACAAGCTGAGCAAGAGTTGTCTTCCCAATGTCGCCCATTCCATTAATAGAAATAACAGAGAATTCATCATCAACTCTTAAATCATCCCTCAACAACAATTCAACAATCGCCTCCTTATCTTTTTCCTTGACATGGACTTTGGCTTCATTCACCAAAGATGCTGCGGGTGATCATTGTCCCACATTTCTAGGCATGCCTTCTGAAATTACATTTTTCAACTTCAGCAGGTTTATGTCCCGTTCAATATCTTGCAACCGAGCATTGACCTCCTTCATTTTCGAGACCATCATAGAATCAAACTGAATAGATCGAGGACTAAAGTTGGTGCAGCAAGTGGGAATGAGCATCCGAAACTTACTTGTGTTTGCACACAAACTGGTTTGAAGCAGCAATTTCCACCACAAAGCTTCAGTTTCAAACTCATCCAGTGTGTCTTCAACATCATAAGCCAAGTTCTAAAGCTTGTCAAGTCACGTCTTAACTGACTTGTCTTTCCCCTGCCTGTCCTCAGCATCAGCAAGCACTGCCTGGATCATCTCCATTTTGTCCTTCCACCTCATGAAATTAGCCTTCAACTTCTCATGCTGTGTAAACAGCTCAAGTGAAGCCAGACTTTTTATCAGCAACTCAAATGACGCAGTGAGCACTGCCTCTCTGATGATTGACATTTTTTTTTAGGAAACAGAGTAAATTATGGAAAATGAAGAAGAAAAAATCTGCAGAAATTGAACAAAGTCTAGTATGTGATTTTGGTTTGCGAAGAGTAAAGCAAGCAAGAGAATGCAATGTGGAAATGGTGTCAACCACAAGTTCAATTCATCTTATCAAAATATTATGATCAAGAACAATCTAATGGCTATGCATAATTCAATCTAATGGACATGATTCCCTGAACTTTACAAAGGACAGTTTACACTTGTTTTATAGAATACTTTATGCTGAATCATCCTTAATATGCTGAATCATCAGTCATCAACTTTTGCTGAGTCAATTGCTATGTCTAAAACTTGCAGATCTTGAGATCTAGGCTAAGGCTGCTCGCAAAGGCATTTCATCGAACATCTAATTCACTCCATCAAACACCTAACCTGTTCTAACATCAATGAACTCTTATTTATAATATTCGGAATTCATAATTGATACACTGGCTAATTAAAAGACACTTTTTAAAGTAGTAAATAAATCAAACTTCAGAATAATTATTTTTAAACTAGTAAATAAAGTAATTTGGTCTTGTTGGCTTGTGTTTTGGATTGAATATTTGGCCTGATAATGAACAAATTAAAATCATCAATGGTTGGACTAATTATATGCTTACTAATGCTTTTAAGAGCTATTGGATGAACTTACAAAAATTTTAAAAAAATGTAATTTTGATCAATTAATTTTACTCACTTATTTAAAAGGCAAGCAAAGAGGAGAAGAAAAATCAGACCAAGAAGGCAGCTGTCCAAGCTTCTTAGGCATGTGCTCATGTATCAGCATTCGCTTTTCTCTCGGTCAATGCAAAATCCCAAAACTCTAGCAAGATTTACATGCTAAAGCTTTGCAGTTAGCACAACCTCATTCTTGAACCACTCAAATCCCTTGTGTTGATGTATTTGAAAGTTTCATCACTGCTATTTCTTATCCATCTAGCAGTATGCCTTGCAATAAAAGTACAATCAACACGTGTTGAAGGTTTGAACTCAAGACTTTGGCTTTGGTACCATATTATTTAAACAGTCGTATAAAATACTGCCTCAAAAATGAACTTGGATAAAACAGCTTTACCTAATGATAAAAGATCATAAAGCAGGTTACTTAGGGTATGTTTGGGATTGTCCTAAAAAATCAATTCTCATGTAGATGATTTTCAAATAATCAGCTTTGTAAATAATTTAGTAAATTTAGATTATAGAATAATCTCTTATCAAATAATTTGATACACATGTTTTGGTAAAATAATCTTAAATATTATGTGTACTTATCAAATGACTAAAATATACATGTTTATTACTTGATAAAAATAAATCATATTTTATAAATGAATAATATGACAAAACTTATTTTAATTTTATTAATTACATAGTTTCAGAAGATATTTTAAATTTTGGATCACTGTTACGTCGCCGACGTTGGCTTCACGGCGGCCGGCGATGAAATTTGAAAGCTATTCAACACTAATTTTAGGATTCAATAGAAAATCTGATTATTTGAAAATCACTTTTAATATGAGTTTACCAAACATATTTTGGACAATAGATTGTTAAATAAGTGATTATTTAACAATTTAAAACAATCCCAAACATTCTCTTAATTAAAGCTGGCTTTGCTTACCCGCAGCTGAGAGAGAACCCAATTATGATTTTACTACTATAAACAGTCAACTTAAACACAAAAAAGCTAACATTATTAACGCCTATCACATTATCAACACATCAAAGAAATGTAAGCCGCAGATTAAAAAAAAAAAATCCTATTATATTATCAGTAGACCGAAGACTAGAAGCAATACTTGTTACACGGTAATCAGGCGCTACTAATCTTTCGACAAATAAGACCAAAAAAATGGTAAGGATTTCCATACACCCTGCCACCTTAAGTTGTAGAATTTGGCATTGGAACCGCAGATAATCATGTGTTCAGTTTTAATGGCTAGTGATGCTTAAATTCGGAATTATCTATGCTTGACTTTTAATCTCTGCTGTCCTGACTGGGCAGCTTGGCTCGTGATAAAAGAATTTAGTGGATAATATATTAATTCAGTAGTAGAAAAGTCAACTACAATAAAGCATCATGGAATCCCGAACATTGAAAGATGATATTCTCACCAATGAAAGATGAAAATTCATCGGAGATTGCCATGAAAAAAAATTAAAAAAAAAAAGGAGAAGAAGAAACTAAGTGTATAGTTAAATTATACTGAAATTACAATTACACAATCTAGTTTAATTTGCAAATTGAAATCACTGGAGCAGTCCACTTCTGTTCAGCCACCTAAAACAAATATGAGATTAATTCGGACAAAAGTTATGTGAATATTCTCCTTTATCCTTTTTGCACCTTTTTTTCTATCAACGGGCAATCATCGATAATTAGTTGCAAAAGTAACTTAGGCATGCCCTGCTCTCGAAAGTATTCGAGCTTCGGACAGTTATTGAGATGCAGAACTTCCAATGAAGTAAGGTTTTCACCAATTGAAAATAGGCGTTTCAGATTTGGCATATCTGATATCCACAGTTCGGTCAGAGAGACAGGAAACTGTGGAAATGACGCCAGATCTGGACATCCTCCGCTGATTTCGAATCGCCTGAGATAGGTGCTGTTCAATCCCCACTCGAACAATGCCTTACATATCTTCAGATCATGAACCTCAAGTGATTGAAGGTTGGTGGGAAAACCATCTTCTGGGAAAGATACCAAGCTAGGACACCCACTTATTCCTAAATGTAGAAGGGAGGTGAGATTTTTCATGCAGTTGAGCAAGGCCTTCAGTTTCTCACAATCCCAAATCTGGAGCTTAGTCAGTTTCGTAGAAGGCAATCCTCCTTTAGGGAAGGACTCAAAATTCGGACAACTCTCTATCCGAATCTCTTGAAGATTGTAGAGATTATGCCATCCGGCAGGTAATAATTTAAGATTTTCAAGCATGACAATACCAATCTCTTCAAGAGATGTGTTGTCCAACCTTTTTGCTAACCGCTCCGGCTTTGAACAGCCACTGAACCAAAGGTACTTAAGAGCCAGAGGTAGAATTCCACTCCGTGACATGAAAGCAAGATTTCACCAATTTCTGACATCAATGTGCTCAAGCGTGGCAGGTAACTCATCTTCTGAAAAAGAGGATGTGGGGAAGATACCATTGCTGCTGCTACAGATCTCCTGTTCTCCTGTGAAAGACCCTAATTATATTATCATAGTCCCAGATAATCAGCCGCTTCAGGCTTGGAGGTGGCTGGATTCTACCAATAAATAACAAAGAATTACAGCAACAAATGTCCAAACATTCAAGAAATGTATTGCAATTTTGCATCCATGCCTCAGTCAAGGATTTCAAAGAATTACAGTATGTAATTTTAACTGTTCTCAACTGGGAAGGTAGAGCAACCTCAGCCATATATCCCCATCTCTCTAAGGGAACAAAGGGTGATTAATGCTTGTGGTAGCTTCACAAGGCCTTCACAATCTCTCAAAGCCAAATATTGAAGTCTGCGCGGCAACTCTTGTTGTTGTTGGACATTTTTCTTCCTCTGCTACCTAGGAAAGAAGTCGGGTACAACTTGAAATCTGTAACTCATTAAGAGAGCTAATGTCTTGCATTAACCGAGTTTCACTCCGCCATAAATATTTTAGCTCTCCGACATTTCGAATCTCTAACTTTTGTAATTTTGGTAGCCCTTGCTCAAATAGAACCATTTGATTCGACACATCTCTTAAAAACACTGAATTCAATGAGCCGGTGACGATTGGGCTGCTGCACACCACCCTTTTACATCTATTGATTTCTAATTCACGGAGAGCAGGAAGACATTGAAGTGTCACTAGCAACTGTTCACAACTAAAAATGTCGAGCTTATCCAATAAAAGAAGACGTTCCGGCAATGTTCCTTGAAGTTTAGAACAACTGAAAAGAGAAAGCATTCGCAGCCTCGGAAACGCTTTATCAACTTCTTGACCAGATCCATGAGGAATCCACTCTTCCCATTCTTGCATATTCGCAAAAGAAAGTCTCCACTGATGGAAAGGGTACTGAGCAACTGCTTCCATAAAACTCCGAACCCACGCTCTTTACTCTACCCATTCCACATCATCACAAGATTCTTTAGAAATGGTAGTTGCCCTACTGATGGCAAAGATGTAGATGTGCCACAATTATCAAATCTTAGACGCATCAATTTTGAGAATGAGGAATCTCCTAACCAAATTGGAAATTTTGTACCACCGTAGCCTGTGATGGTGAGCTCCTCCAGCTTTTGATGAGGTTTTAGCATCTCAAGCACATGTGTTTCAATTTCAGGGTCCACCGTATCCCTAATACTGTAATGCGATCCAAAAATATAGTAGTGAACACCCCATGTTGACGCCAAAATCTGGTCGTGTCGGTGTGTGGCTGCCTACCAGATTCCAACGGCAGAATTTAAATTTATTTTGTTGTAGAGACGGTTTCCTGCTTTTTTCCTATGGTCTGAGCAGAAATTGGCGACCAGGAACTCAATTCTGGTGAGCACGATCCTGCTCTAGTGAGTACCTGCAACAAGAAAAACGGTTAGGGGCACCAGAAGTTTTTCCGGCGTTAACCCTCCGACGCTCAAGTCAGTATCAAAGATTTTCGCGGGATAACCAAACATATAAATTTAATATAAAAATGAGTAAATATCAATCTAAAGAAAAGAATGCAAAAAGAAATTCTCCCTCCAAATAAAAAGAAACGAAGATATAATCATGAAGGATGAAGAATGAATTCGAAAATTGGATCTTCTAAGATCATGCAGAGAAGGAGATGAGATGGAGTTTTTTCAAAAGTCTTCTCCTTTTCTCTTTTGCAAGTAAGGGTTCTTTTTCTTCCAAAGATTGATTTTCCCCTTCTCTAATTAGAATAGGGTTTTTCTTCCCCCTAGATTGAGTCACCCCTCCCCTCATCTCTTTAGAGTTTTTATAGGAGTTGGAGTTCTCCTTCCCCCTCTTGTTTCGGTTGAGTGGATAGTATCTCCCTTGTTTTTAGCATGACGTGATCCCATTCACTCTCCACTTCTTCTTCCCCTAAGATCACTCAATCGTGGGCTTTGTGGATGAAATCCCTTGATTTTAGGATAAAGCGATTATGACTGGGTCTCTTTTAACCTGCACCGCCACAAATTCTGCTCGCCACCCTTCAGAAGGCTACGCTATATGGCGAGGTAAGAAGAATGAGGCTTCAAGAAAAGCCTATCCTACTCGTCAGATTCCTCCAGGTTACACTGTATGGCGAGGAGAGCGAAATAGGCTTCAAGGAAAGCCTATCCTGCTAGCCAGCTTCCTTCAGGCTGCATGAAATGTTGAGGCGAACAGAATCAGGCTTCAAGAAAAGCTTGATTCTAGTCGCCCTATTTTTGCACCCAAACACCCCATTGAAGTGATAAAGCTTTAAGATTCACCTTACTGTTTAATTGGGCCTCACTAGCATAACCAGCATCTTTCACATTCTCCAACTTCGAAATTTCAAGTGTACCTTGAAGATGCATCAAGGACTTCAACTCTCGTAACCCAAAATCACAGTCTTTTCCCACAACAAAACTACCCAACGTCAAGAGAGAAGTTAATTTACCAATTCCTTTCGGCATTTTCTCCAATGACTCAACATTAGAATTGTTCAGATGATGCAACTTCATCAGGTTTCCCATGTCCTTGCATAGCTTCTGAAGCCGACGACAATCTTCAATAAAAGTGTATGCAAGTTGTACAGTGTGTTAATTGATTCAGGCAAAATTTTAATTTCAGTTCTAGATAAGTCAAGAAACCGTAAATGCTTTCAATTTTCAATTGCATTCGGTAGCTCAAAGATGTTATACCCACGCAAAGAAACGACCCTTAAGCGTGGGAGATTCATCAGCATCTGAAAAACACTCCAAGCCAAATAATCACCTCTGTAATCTGAAAACTTTATGGGTAAAAAGGTTCGGAATTGTTGCACGTCACAGGTGGAGTCTAACCTATTGTCGCCATCATATTGTCCACGAATGCACGAAAAATGGCGGAGAGCTCTAGAAAACTTTTGTCGGTTTTCACCTTCTAAGGTGTCCTCCATTCTCAAGTATGTCTCCCATGTAGCTCACCGAGCAAGATCATTAATGAGGTCATGCATCACAAATCGGGATCCATCTTTACTTGACTGTTGGAATAAGGACCTTGAATGTAGCTCTTGAACGAACTCGCTACCCAAATCTTCCATTTTCCTTCCTCTGTTTTCTTGGTGCAACAAACCATGAGCCATCCACAATAAGATTATCTCCTCCTCTTGAAATTCATAATCTTTTGGAAACAAAGAGCAGAATGCAAAGCATTGTTTCAAGTGTGGAGGAAGAAAATGGTAGCTCACTCTTAGGGCTGGTGCAATATCACATTTGTCCTCTTGTAAGTCCCATATGTTAGTATTGAGCACAAATTCGCAATCATTCAAGTCATCTTTGCCTCATAAAATGCCGCCAAAAGTGATGTAGAATAAGTAGAAGCATAAATTTAGATTATTATTTGTAGTTTAATTCCTTTTACCAATTTAATTAGGATTAGCTTAATATTTTCTTGTTTAATTAATATTCCTTTTCTGATTAGGAATCATAAATTTATTAGGATTAGGATTAATCTTAGTTAATATAAATAGGCTTGTTATGCTTGTTCTTAACACAAGCTTCATCAATAATATTCAAGTATTTTCTCAATTGAGATATTTTTTCCCTTGTGAGAGCCCTCCTTCTTAAGTTTCAAGAACGTATGCTAGAATTCTAGTATCACTTCCGCACTGCGTCAAATGGTATCAGAGCTTTCCTCTGTGCCAAGCAGAGCTTTCCTGACCACCATAAACCACCCTCCATACATAAATTCTTCCACCATCACCCATTAATTCCAGCAAAAAAAAAAAAAAACCGAACCACCCTCACAGCCACCGTACGTGGTTGCCGCAGCCACAAAACATCCTCCTTCCCTATCGATCTCACCAACATTAGAACCAGCAGATGTCGGCCACCATAACCCAAGCCATCACACCACCGATCCGCCGCCTTAAGCCACTGAAATAGCCGCACATCCGCCACAAAAACCGCCACTCAAATCGCTACCCTCCGCCGCGATTTGACAGCCACCACCACTACCAATCCGTCCACCATCATCAGATCTCTCTTTCCAACCCACTCCCGCTGCCAACTGCAGGCCGCTTCACCGGAACCGAACAAAACCTCCAAACCGCGACTTCGATTTAATTTTCGGCCAAACCACAATGATTTGAGTCCAACCACCACCACTATTACACTCACCACCATCAAATCTTCCAGATCTACCCTTCCTCTCCCGTTTTTCCGACCACCATCGCCGGCAACACCAACTTTTGCTTATTTATAGTTTTAGCCCAAAGTTTCTTTTAATTCTATTATTGCCCTTTAATTTTCTTTTCTTACAAAAACAAACAAAAAAATTATTCACAACAACAATGGTTTCTAGAGATAGCAGTACTCAATTTGAAGATTGAATTACAAGAGGGATAGAACGACTCGAACAATCACAGAACCATTCAGCAGAAGCATGGCATGAAACAGTGAAAGCCTTACAAGCAATACAAACCCATGTTACGGCAATGGAAGAAGCATTACTTGGTGTGAGACAAGATTTAAAAGAGAGTTGACTTGGCCAAAGAAGTAACCAGGAAACTAAGCGTGCTGAAATTATTGATTCAGGAATTAATTTTGGTGAGCAAGGGAAAACTAACGGAGTTAAGGAAATAGGTAGCACTAATAGAAATACAAAAGCTACTCCACCCTTTCTAAATTCAGATGACTCAGATGACGAAGAAATAGAAGATGAGCAACAAGGAATGCATCAAAATGACTACCGCATAAAAATTGACCTTATATTCTTTAATGGACAACTAGGCATTGAAGAATTCCTTGATTGGTTGTCTGATGTTGAATGATTCTTTGAAACAATTGATTTTTCAGAATCAAAGAAGGTCAAGGTAGTAGCGTATAAACTCAAAGGAGCTGCTGCAGTTTGGTGGGACAATCTCTAGAATTCTCGAGTGCTACAAGAAAAAGGAAAGGTTAAGACGTGGCATCGCATGCACCACTTGCTAAGGGAACGATTTTTGCCTCTCGACTACGTACAGACCTTGTTTCGTGAGTACAACAATTGTCGTCAAGGAGCCAAAACAGTTGAAGAATATGCCCTTGAATTTCAAAGGCTTATGGAAAGAAATAATCTCCGCGAGACAGAAGCTCAGATAGTTGGTCGATTCTTAGATGGTTTACGCCCAAAAATAGAAGATCAAGTTAGGTTACAACCAGTACATACACTACAAAATGCCATTCGACTAGCTAAAAAGGTGGAAGTACAACTTGAAAAGCGAAAGGCTCGTAACTAAACCACCTCACGCTCATTCACTCCTAATCAACCAAGGCAGAGGTATGAAGTTAACAAAGGACAAGCTCCTATGGAGAACTTTAGAAAACCAACACAGAACCGTAATGGACAGAATGTACGACCAACAAAGGATCCAACAAGTAGTAGTAATCCTTATGCAGTCCCTCGAGGCGACAAATGTTTTCGTTGTTCAAAACCAGGTCATACATCAAACCAATGTCCAGAACGAAGACGCCAAACAGTTAATTTGGCAACCCATGTTGGGGAAAGTGAAGAGCATGAAGACGAACTTTATGAAGACAATGAGGACATAGAAGAGGGAGAAGAGTGGACACATCCAGACGAAGGTGTGTCATTAGTGATACAACGTTTGCTATATACTCCAAAGAAAGAAGAAAACGCTCAACGACATAGCATCTTCAAGACAAGATGCACAGTGAACGAAAGAGTATGTGATTTGGTTATTGATAGTGGTAGTAGTGAGAATATAGTTTCCAAGACCATGGTTGATAAGTTACAACTTAAAACTCCCAAACATCTTTCTCCTTATCGCATTGGATGGATAAAAGATGTTGGAGAAACTAAAGCTACTGAACAATGCCGCATTTCTTTTTCCATTGGAAGATACAAGGATGAAGTAACTTGCGATGTTGTTGACATGAATGCTTGTCATATGCTACTTAGAAGACCATGGCAGTTTGATCTTAATACAGTACATCATGGAAAGGATAATACATACAGGTTCTACAAAGATTATGAAGATTATTCTTGCCCCACTGAAGTCAAGAGTCAAAGGGACTTATCTTTTAGTACCAAGAGAGGCATTCGAAGCAGAATCAGTCCCCACATAAGTCCAGCCATTACTCTCAGAATTTCAAGATATTTTGCCTAAAGAACTTCCTAATACGTTGCCTCCTATGAGAAATATTCAACACCAATCTTGTTCCTGGAGCTAGCCTACCGAACTTGCCACATTATCGTATGAGCCCAAAGGAATATGAGATCTTACAAGAGCAAGTTGCAGAATTACTTCAGAAAGGCCTAATCCGTGAAAGTATGAGTCCTTGTGTTGTGCCCGCCTTGCTAACTCCAAAGAAAGACGGAAGCTGGAGAATGTGTGTTGATAGCAGAGCTATTAATAAAATCACTGTGAAATATCGATTCCTAATTCCTCGGTTAGATGATATGCTTGATAGACTTGGAGGATCGAAGATGTTTTCAAAGATAGATTTAAAGAATGGCTATCATCAAATTCGTATCTGCCCTGGAGATGAATGGAAGATAGCTTTTAAAACTCACACGGGTTTATATGAATGGTTAGTTATGCCTTTTGGCCTATCTAATGCGCCAAGTACCTTCATGAGGTTGATGAATCAAGTATTACAGCCTTTCATAGGAAAATTTGTTATTGTTTACTTTGATGATATTTTGATTTATAACCGTAACGAAGAAGAACATTTAAGACATCTGCAGGAAGTCTTCACAGCTCTGCAGGAGAAAGCCTATATGTCAACTTGAAAAAGTGCAGTTTTCTAACAGATAATCTGATATTCTTAGGCTATGTTGTGAGTGCTGAAGGAATCAAAGTAGATAAAGAGAAAGTGAAGGCTATACGAGAATGGCCGACACCTTCAAATATTGGAGAAGTATGAAGCTTTCATGGGCTTGCTACATTCTATAGACATTTCGTTAAAGATTTCAGTACTATTGCTGCCCCTCTCACTAATTGTCTAAAGCAAAGGCAGCTAGTTTGGACAGACAAGGCAGAACAGAGTTTCTTAAAGTTAAAAGAAAGTTTAACTACTGCACCAGTCCTTGCACTCCCAGATTTTAGCAAGTTTTTTGAAGTTGATTGTGACGCTTCTGGGATTGGAATTGGAGCTGTCTTATCTCAAGAAGGACGCCCTATAGCATTTTTCAGCGAGAAGCTTAGTGAGGCTAGACAGAAGTGGTCTACTTATGAACAAGAATTATATGCTGTTGTTCGTACTTTAAAACAGTGGGAGCCTTATTTAATTCAAAAGGAATTTGTTCTGAATAGTGATCATGAAGCACTCAAATTCCTCAATAATTCTTCAAAGCCAAATCGTATGCATGCTCGGTGGATTGCTTACATTCAAAGGTTTACCTTCTCTCTTAAGCATAAGTTCGGGCAATTGAATAAAGTTGCCGATGCTTTGAGTCGCCAAGGAGTTTTCCTTACCTTGGTAAAAAGTGAGATTATTGGCTTTGAATACATAAAGGATCTTTATGCAGAAGATGAAGATTTCAAAGAGGAGTGGAAGAACTGCATCTCAGGAGTTTCAAGCAAGTATCAGATATGAGATGGATTCCTATTCTTCAGAGATCGTTTATGCATTCCCCAAGGGTCTTTAAGGGAGCATATAATTCGCGAGCTATATAGCGGAGGATTAGGAGGACATATGGGTCGAGATAAAAATATTGCACTAGTAGAGGCACGATACTACTAGCCACATCTTTAAAAGGGATGTTGAGAAGTTCATTAAACATTGTTACACGTGCCAGACAGCTAAAGGCCATACGCAGAATACGAGTTTATATACGCCTCTCCCCATTCCTGAAGCTCATTGGGAAGATTTATCTATGGATTTCGTATTGGGACTTCCACGAACTCAACGAGGAACGGATTCTATCTTCGTGGTTGTTGATCGATTTTCTAAAATGGCGCACTTCATTCCATGCAAGAAGACTTCTGATGCAAAGAATATTGCCCAGCTGTTCTTCCGAGAGGTTGTTCGCTTACATGGGTTACCTAAGACTATTGTCTCTGATCGAGATAGTAAATTCTTAAGCTACTTTTGGAAGACCTTATGGAGGAGACTAGATACGTCATTGTAGTATATTAGTACTTGTCATCCACAGACAGATGGGCAAACTGAAGTTGTTAATCGTACATTAGGCAATATTCTACGAAGTTTGATTCAAGAAAATCCTCGCCAGTGGGATTATGTTTTACCACAAGCAGAGTTCGCATATAATAATGTGCTCAATCGATCAAGTGGAAAGTCACCTTTTGAGATTGTCTATATTCGGCCTTCTTTACATACCTTAGATTTGGTTCCTTTGCCTAAACTACTAGGGATGAGCATCATTGCTGATCATATGATAGACAAAGTAGTCAATGTTCATGAAGAAGTTAAGAAGAAGTTAGAAGAATCTACTACTAAGTACAAGACAGACACGGACAAGCGTAGGCGCTTCAAATCCTTTGCCGTAGGAGATCAAGTGATGGTTCATCTACGAAAGGAAATATTTCCTGTTGGAGAATACAACAAGCTCAAGCAAAAGAAGATTGGACCATTTCGCATCCTGCAGAAAATCAATGACAATGCCTATGTCGTGGACCTACCAGCTAGCTATAATATTTCCAAGACATTCAATATTCAAGACTTGTTCAAGTATCATGGACCTGCACCATTGCCATATGTTTGAGCCAACTCGAGGACGAGTTTTTTCTAAGGGGAGGAGACTGATGTAGAATAAGTAGAAGCATAAATTTATATTCCTATTTCTAGTTTAATTCCTTTTACTAGTTTAATTAGGATTAGCTTAATATTTTCTTGTTTAATTAATATTCCTTTTCTGATTAGGAATCATAAGTTTATTAGGATTAGGATTAATCTTAGTTAATATAAATAGGCTTGTTATGCTTGTTCTTAACACAAGCTTCATCAATAATATTCAAGTATTTTCTCAATTGAGATATTTTCTCTTGTGAGAGCCCTCCTTCTTGAGTTTCAAGAACGTACTTTAGAACGACATCTAGTATCGCTTCCGCACTGCGTCAAAGAGTTTTTGCTGCCAAAGGCAATCCTTTGCACTTCTTTGCTATCTTCTCGCCAACTTCCTTCACGGATGGATTCATGTTGAAATCCCTAGCCCCTAGGGAATGTTGAATGAGCACATACAAACAATCATGGTCGGACAACTCTTTCAATGGTCTAGCTGAAACAGCTCTCATTGTTGCTGCAACACCTTGATTGCGAGTTGTGACAACAATCTTGCTTCCAGGTATGCTAGCACCAAAGGGACAGCTCAAGATGCTCCAATAATTGTAATTCTCATTCCAAACGTCATCCAAAACGAGCAAAAATTTCTTTGCAGACAATTGCTTCTTCAGTTTCTCTTGAAACAAATTTAAATCATCTCTGTCTGTGCACTGATCACTAGCAATGGAATTTAGGATAGATTTTGAAATCCTAAAATCATCAAAATCCTCAGAGACACAAGTCCACTCTTTGATCTCAAAATGATGTTGCACTCGATCATCGTTATAGACAAGCTGAGCAAGAGTCATCTTCCCAACGCCGCCCATTCCATTTATAGATATAACAGAGAATCCATCATCAGCTCTTAAATCATCATTCAACAACAATTCAACAATCTCCTCCTTCTCTTTTTCCCTGCCATAAACTTTGGCTTCAGTCACCAAAGAAGTTGTGGGTAATCTTTGTCCTACATCTCTAGACTTGCCAACTGAAATTACATTTTTCGAATCCAGCAGGCCTTTCTGCGTTGAAATAATATCTTGCAACCGATCAGTGATCCCCTTTATTTTCGAGGCCATCATGGATTCAAACTGAATAGATCGAGGACTAAAGTTTGTGCAGCAAGTGGGAATGAGCTTCCGAAACTTATTTGTATTTGCACTCGAACTGGGTTGACCACCAGCAGCTGGTTCTTGAAGCAGCAAGCCAGCAACTCCCTCCGCAGAGCTTCAGCTTCAAACTCATCCAACACGTCTTCAGCATCATAAGCCAAGTTCTGAAGATTGTCGAGCCATTTCTTCACAGACTTGTCCTTTGCTTGCCTATCCTCGGCATCAGCAAGCACTGCCTGAATCATCTCCAACATTCCCTTCCACTTGATGAAATCAGCCTTCAACTTCCCATGTCGTGTAAACAGCTCAAGTCCCTGTGAAGCCAGCTTTTCGATCAGCAACTCAAACTGACGCACTGAGCACCGCCTCTCCGATGAATGACATTATTGTTTTCTTTTTGAGTGAAAGAAACAGAGCAAATTATGAAAAATGAAGAAAAAATCTGCAGAAAGTGAATAAAGTCTAGTATGCGGTTTTAGTTTGTGAAGAGTAAAGCAAGCAAGAGAGGGTAATGTGAACTGTATGCCACTTTTGTCAAGAAAAACAATCCTTTCTCAGTGCTATCAAATCTAATTCTCTTTTTAAAATTTCAATATTCTTTACTTATTAGTCTCTTTAATCTTTAACTTTTAGGTGTGATTCTTGTTCTTGCTAAAGCATGAAGCAAGTTATAGCAAGTCATAAAGCAAGTTATAGCAAGTTATAACGTACATGATACATCCCAATAATTTATTAATGAAATTTATTTATATGTTCTTGTAATTTTTTTATAATTGCCATGTGGAATTTATAATCAGGCATCATATTCTGACAGACAAATGAAATAACAAAAAACATAATTTTTTGTTTTTGTGATTTGGGGTATCTGCTTTTATAAAAGCATATTGGTCTTCTTTCGTTCAAGTTTTTGCTTTATCTTTATTAAATAGGCATCTTACAAAGCTTTTCAGTCTATCCATTCACTCTCACAGGACACAAGCACAAATGGCATTAATTTCTTACCCAAAATTATTAGTGCTTTCTTGAAAATTAATCAATCAATACTGATATATGATAGATGACCCAAAATTTCATTTAACAAAACTCCCAGAATTAATATTTTACGTTAAAATCAATTCAAATAAGACCAAAATAAAAATTGGTAAATTCGGTTAAACGGAATTTCCGGCCGTATATTATTTTTCTTATTCGAACAATTTTTAAAGTGCTTTATCCCATCCATTTCTTGTATGCCTCTGCATGCTTTATTAAAGCTTCTTTTGCCCTTGATTCTGAATTTCAATTTCTTAATTTATGCATTACAAGTTTTGTTTGTCCATAAATTGAACAATATATAAGCAACTTAGCCACTTAGCTTTACTCAATATCAGTTTTCTACTTCTATGCTGTAAAATAAACCTTAAGATAAGATTTATGCTAATTAAAACAATCAGAAAATTCAAGTTTAAAAACCAGCATTAAGATAAAAATGAATCTGAAATATTTGAAAATTAACTAAATTATTCTACTATGATCCTCAAACTAATTAGTAAAAATGCATTTTCATTGTCTTTGTTTTTCTGGATATTCTTTTCCTTCTTTCTTTTTTCTTTAATAACAAGTACTCTAAAAGACATTTACAGTTACTATGTTCATAAAACAAAAAAATTGTCTGCATTAAACCTAATTTTGAATTACAGATTATGATGTATCTAAAGAGTGTGCCAATTTAAAAAAAAAAAAAAACGACGAAGAGAGAGAGAGAGAGAGGGAAAGAAACTCGAGGGAACAGTTGCAAAAGGAAAATGATGATGAGCTATATAATTTTTTTTTTTTTTTGGATACAAAGATAATACATATATAATTAATTTGCTGGCGAGGTGGGGTATGCACAAAGGCAACTTAAGAGCACTTTAGGCTGTAGGCCAGCAACCAGAATCTCTCTGTGGAAATTCAGTCTCAGATTAAAAACCAATATCAGTATATCACAGCTACAAGGACTATTCTGCTAATATATGATATGCTGTTTGTTTAAATACCTGTGATAAATACCTGCAACACAAAGATTAAAGAAAATTTAAAGATTTGAAAGCTAAGTACTGTTGTAACTAGTAACCACTTCACTGACCTCAGTAGGCCTTAAAAATGCCTATTTTGGTTCAGACTTCAGAGGGTAATTCTCAATAGCTTAGGCCTCCAATTGAATTGGGTTGTTCTTGTAAAGGTGGTTTGGGTTATGCTCACAAACAATGTGTTGAGACTTGGTTCAAGAACAGGGGTACCTTAAATTTCATTTTTTTGGTGAACAAATGATGGATGCCCATTTACTTGTTTAAAAATGGAAATTTATGTATGGTTGTGCTTCATGTGATCAAACCACAGTATTACAGTAGTCGTGGTTTTTAAACTACATCACCACAATACCAAACAGAGTTTGAAAGATTGATTCGAGAACAAAAAATTCTACCTAACAAATCAAAATTCGAATGAAAGGTTAGCTACTAAATAAAATCAAGTTAACAGAGTAAAGAGCATTTTCATTCTTATCACTTCAATTTCAAGGGTAAAAGGCTAAAAGCCAGTCAATAGACAATAACTTGAGATCACAAAAGCTGGGGAAATAAAAAAAAAAAACAAGTGACCAACACACATTAAAGCAGAGCACATAACAGTGGAAAATGGAATACGCAAACATAGTCTGTGAAAACTGCTTGAATCTGTTCAATCCACCAGATTAATTGATAATATTTCTCATTTCATTAGTCAATCAGCATAAAAGAATTTCACAGAAGCATTTCATCGGACATCTAATTCATTCCATTAAAAAGCAGACCAATTCTAACATAAGTTAACTGTTATAGTATAAGGAACAAGAAGATATGTTAAGATATAGAAACAAAAGATGTTGCGGCAAGGGATAAAATAAGTACTAATTTTGATCAATTAATTTCACTCATTTATTTAAAAGGCAAGTGAAGATGAGAAGAAAAATCAGGCCAAGAAGGCAGCCATCCAAGATTCTTAGGCATGTTCTCAGAAATCAGCGTTTGCTCTGCTCTCTGTCAATGCAAAATGCCAAAACTCTTAACAACATTTACATGCTGAAAGTTATCATAACCTCATTCTTGAACCCCTCAAATCTCTTGTGTTGATGTGTCTGAAAGTTTCTTCACTGCTATTTCTCGTCCATCTAGCAATATGCCCTGGAATAAAAGTACAAGCAACATGTGTTGAAGGTTTGAACTCGATGCCATATAATTTAAACAGTCCAACGAAATACTACCACATAGACAGGGCCATATCCATCCTCCCCAAGCTTATTTTTGAACCTTGTTAGTTAATTCAATAGTAACTGCAGAATTTGATACTTTGCTCTTTGCTTCTTTAGCTGAGTCCAATAACCCTATCGATGGAAAAAATAAATAAAAGACACAGAATCCTGATCAATAACTTGTCCCCAGAACAGAAATATACAGCATAGCATAGTAGAATAAAACAGCTGGAGTTGTAAGGCAAGTGATTGCTAATAAACCCACCTCGTTTTGTTTCTTTTTATCATCTTCGTGAGCTGAAAAATTGATTACTGTGATAACCAGAGGTAGCATAAAGATCTTGATGCAAATCATTTTCAATCTATTACTTTTTCAGTTCTGATATGTCAGATTCTTGCTCTGAGATACTGTAGACCACAGTTTTAGCTATGAAAATGCAAATTTTTTTTATATATCAACCACGAATCTAAAAGAGAATTGAGTATGCAACTCTATACTCAAAAGAGAAATTAGAAATTTTGCTGGTTCTAGATTTTTATAAAATAAAATATGTTACATCAGTAAGAGAGAAAATTTAATGAGTTAAATTAATATAACAATAACAAAATTTCAGTATTTGTCCTTTCGTTCCGGATAAATAAAAATCCAGCAAGAAATTTAAAAAGCAATAAACTAACAATTTTGACAGGCCATTAAAAAGCAATAAACTAACATCATAAAATTATTAATTAATTTAATTACCTGCAAGCAAACTCAGAAATAAACTTGGATTACCCAGCTTTACTTAATAATAAAGAATCATAAAACAGGTTACTTAGAATCGTTAATTAAAGCTTTGCTTACCTGCAGCTTGAGAGAGCACCCAATTATCGTGATTGCCACTCAATATAACCAAGCAGCTTCCTTTCCTTGGCATGAGAAACCTTGATAATGTCTTCTCAATTAACTCTTGATGCCTTATAGATCACGTCTCAAGCATCCTAACCCCACTTGAAAAGCTGATACCTAACGGATTTTAAATCCACTGAAGCAAAACTTGTCGCATGGCAAACAACTTACTCAAATGCAGCTTCACAAACAAAACTTGTGGCATGGCTGCTGCATAATGAACTTCTTAGTTGCCAAGTTCTCAAGATTATCGAGCATCTGCTAACACTGCCTGAATCATCTCCATATTGTCCTTCCACTTCATTGAACAAAGTCACATATAAATATAAATAAGTATAAATTAAGCAAGGAAAGTAATAAAATAATATATAAAATAAAGGCACATCATTGAACAAAGTCTAGTATGTGATTTTGGTTTGTGGAGAGTAAAGCAAGCAAGAGAATGCAATGTGCAATGGTGTACACAAAAATATTGTAATTAAATTTCCTATGATGTGTGGAAGCTATTTGAGTTACCAAATAAATTGTAGAATTGAGAACTGTTGCTGAAAATTAAAATTTTTCAGCACCAGTGTTACAATTTCGAAAAATCATAACAATTCATGCTTTAAGAATTTTTGAACATGAAATGTATCAACAAAAAGTTCAGGAAATCTAGTTTAAAACCGTATAATTAGTTTCCCATGATTCCAGCTAAATTAAAAGATATTCAGTATAATATCCACACTGCTCACAGCATCTCAGGATTACTAACAACATATTCTCATCAATTTCAAGAGTTAACCATGTGCCAATAATTATCAATCAACCAACCAGCAAAACAAAGCATATTCATGGATTAAACAAATAATACCTCAAGAGTTTAGCCTCCCTCTTACAAAAGCAAAGCCAACCGAAAACAAGGTAAAAGACCCCAAGCAAACTACTTCCAAAATCAAAAGAAAACAGCACCTATTTTCCTCTTCTTCTTCCTTTCAATGAAAATATTTTCTCCCCTCCCTTTTTTTTAGACCATAGAAGTGTATAGAGAGAGAAAAGAGTTTTGACTTTTAACATAGTTAAAAATAGGAGTGGCAATCTGGGTCAGGATTCATTTATTCGATTCGATTCAATGCGAATTAAATGGGTTTGGGTTTGAAAAAATTAATTCGTTAAATAAATGGATAAATTTGATTCGATACGCTAATTAAACGAATCAAATCCAGGTTTGAGGACATTGATTTGTTTATTCGTTTATGATTCGTTTAATAAATAAGTCATAAATGAATCGAATATGATCCATTCGTTTAAGATTCGCTTATTATTCGTTTATTTAAATTACTTATTTATCATTAAATATGCAAAAAATTTAAAGTTTGTAGGCTAATATAGTAATTATACATGATAATAAGTTTGTATTTTGTTGGATGTTAAATTTATGGTCTTTTATATTTATTTTGCTTAATTTTTGTTTATTAATTATATTTTTGTAAACGAATTCATATTCAATTCGATGCATTATTGGATAAATGAATAGTAAACAAATCCATATTCGATTCGATTCGATTCATTTATTAATTCTACTAAACGAATTATAAGAATCAACCGAATATTTGTTTAATAAACGAATCGAATCCGAATCCTGAGATTTCAATTCGTTTAATAAACAAATCGCATCCGAATCAACAGAATTTTGACCCAATTCGTTTATGATTCGATTCAAATTCAATTCGTTTATTTGTTTTGCCACCCCTAGTTAAAAAGAAATTTGTGGATAAGATAAAATTACTATTCTCCTTTTTGTTTTAACTCTACTATGGTGACTCTTGTATCTAAAATAACTTTGTTTTAAAATAAAATAAAAAATAGTGAAAAGGTAAATAAAATCAAATAATGGGTATTACAACTTCTCCCTCCCTTAAAAGAAATTTCATCCTCGAAATTTAGTATCTCATCTTATTCATTGAAAAGTTACGAGTACTTCTCCTTAATCTCTAACTCTCATTCCCACGTAGCTTCCTCCACAGAATAATTAGCCCAACAAACTTTCACTAAAGGAATAACTCTATTCCTTAAAAGTTATTCCTTCCTGTCTACGATCTCCATCGGTTCCTCCTCATATGTCATATTGTTCGATATTTGGATAGGTTGGTAATCCAAACATGAGAAGGATAAGCCATGTACTTCCTCAACACTGACACATGAAATACATTGTGAAGCCTCGAAAGGCTTGGTGGCTAAGCCACTCTATATGCCACTGTGTCAATCCTCTCCAGGATTTCAAAAGGCCCAACAAACCTAAGACTAATTTTGGCCCCAGTAGTTTCCTTTCACCAACCTCGTCCCAACAAATAGGCGACCTACACTACCGCCTATACAAGGCTTCAAAAGGTGTCATGCCTATGCTAGAATGGAAACTATTATTATAGGCAAACTCTATTAATGGCAGATGTTCTTCCCAATTACCTCGTAAATCCAATGCACAAGCTCGTAACATGTCCTCAAGAGTTTGGATAGCCCTTTTTGACTATCCATTTGTCTAAGGATGAAAAGTAGTGCTGAATTTTAACTTTGTCCTAAACTCATTCTGCAAACCACCCTAGAAATTAGAGGTGAATCTTGGATATCTATTTAAGACAGTAGATACTGGCACTCCATGTAATCTCACTATCTCATCAACAATAAGTTGCCCCAATCTCCAAAACTTATTAGTACTCTTTATTGGCAAGAAGTGTGCCAACTTAGTCAATTTGTCCATAATTACACATATTGAGTCACAACTTTTTCTCGAACGAGGCAACCCAATGAACAAATCCATGATGATGTTTTTCCACTTCCATTTTGGAATAGGAAGTGATTGAAGAGACCCACTAAGTCTTTGATGCTCAATTTTCGCTTACTGACACACCAAGCATTTCGAAACAAAATCAGCAATAACACCCTTCATATTCCTCCACCAAAAACTTTGCTTCAAGTTTCGATACATTTTAGTGCTTCCAGGATGAGCACTAAAAGTTGAATTGTGACCGTCTCGTAAAATCTCCTTTTTCAACTCATCCTCAGCTGGTACACAAACCCTCTGCCCAAGCCAAAGAGCACCATCATCATCTATTTTGAACTTTGAATGTCCTAAAAAGACAACTCGATCAAGCCAAAACTCACATTTTTAAACTTTGCATAGAGCTTCTTCTCTCGAAGTGTTTAAAGAACCACTCTCAAATGTTCCTCATGCTCCTCCATGGTTTTAGAGTACACCAAAAAGTCATCAATGAAAACAATGACAAATCGGTCAAGATTAGGCTAAAAGACTTTATTCATCAAGTCCATGATAGTTGCAGGAGCATTAGTTAACCCAAAGGCATAACTAGGAACTCATAATGCCCGCAGCGAGTTCTGAAAGCTGCCTTCGGCACATCTTCACCCTTCACTGACACGACTCAAAAGTGTTTTACTTTCGAGTATAAGAGTGTCATGTTATAATAACCTAGTGAGTCCGAGGTCGAACCACAGGGAAAAGATTTAATTTGCTTATTTTTAATTTTTTTTAAATATTGAAAATAAAATTAAAATATATGCAATTTAATTTGAGTAAAAATATGAAATTAAATTAGCTAGGGTTATTGATCTACTCTTAGTAGTAAAAATAATTTAATAAATTCTTTTTATCATATTTCTTTATTGTCCAAAAGATTAATTGTATAAATTATCATTATTTTCCCATTATTTTTATTATGAATTAAGTGTTTAGTGTGCCAAAATTTAACTTGTCTATAATAAGTCAAAATACCATTTTACCATACTTTATATTAGGATATTAAGAATTTGTTGTGCCAAACTCCCTTGTTTGTCTACAATAAATCAAAATTTCAAAATATAAAATATGGATTATACTAATTAGAAAATAATTTAATTTATACAATTAAAAATAGAATTTGATTAAATCATATTTTTCAACTAAGAGTTTCACCTTACCCTAACTATTATTATTTAACTAGACATAATTGAAATAAAAAGAATAATTGAAATTAAATTAAACATAAGAAATAAAAACAACTAAAATTTGAAATAAAACTAAATTAAAATTAATTTACTAAATATTACAAAGAGAGATGAGATTAAGAAGAATTTGGGAAGAAAGAAGTGACGAACTGTGTGTAATTATTAATATTAAATTAACAAAATTAAAAATAAAAACAACTAAAATTGGAAACAAAACTAAATTTATTTAAGAAATTAATTTACTAAATTATTACAAAGAGATATGAGAAGAAGAGTTCGGGAAGAAAGAAATGAAGAAAGTGTGTAGAGATGTGCTCCTCCCCTCAATTTATACTAATCCATAATTAATCCACACCATAAACTTAATTAAATCCTAATTAATCACAACCTTACATTTGTCCCACTAATCAAACATAAATGACCCACTAATCCAAACACAATCCCAACCCTGAAGAAAGTGTGTAAAGATGTGTTCCTCCCCTCAATTTATACTAATCCATAATTAATCCACACCATAAACTTGGTTAAATCCTAATTAATCACAACCTTACATTTGTCCCACTAATCAAACATAAATGACCCACTAATCCAAACACAATTCCAACCCAATCCTCTCAAGCATATTCACTCATAATTACTACGCCTAACATGGTAAAAACTTATAATTTTATAATTACCACATGTAAAATGGTAAAAATATATATATAATTTTATAACAAAAGTCTTGGATCCTCTTCGACAATGATTTAGCTTTTCAGGCCTCTAGAATCCAAATTTGATATCTGTTTATTTGTTTAGATGCTCAAATTGCATGAAATTATTATTTTTATCTAATAAACACACAAAAATATATAATATCAAATATTTAAAATCATAATTAGAAATTCATAATATATTACATAATTACAAATGTAAATTATAACATAAGCACAAAATAACATATTTTCCCTTAATAAACATACAATTTTTAACAATAATCATTCTCCTTGAGATGATCATACCTAGAACGTAAATCAATCTTAGAGAATACTATTGCACCCTGCAATTGATCAAAAAGTCATCAATGCGGGGAAGAGGTATTTGTTCTTGATAGTGACTAAATTCAATTGTCAACAGTCAATACATAACCGCATAGAACCATCCTTCTTCTTCACGAACAACACTGGAGCTCCCTACAGTGATACACTAGGGTGGATAAAACCCTTATCAAGAAGTTCCTGCACTTGAACTTTTAGTTCCTTCAGCTCAAAAGGTGCCATTCGATAAGGTGCTCTTTGAAATGGGGTGTGGTTCCAGGCAGCAAGTCAATCGAGAATTCGATCTCTCGATCAGAA
This sequence comes from Clausena lansium, assembly GCA_030449835.1. Lineage (NCBI taxonomy): Eukaryota > Viridiplantae > Streptophyta > Magnoliopsida > Sapindales > Rutaceae > Clausena > Clausena lansium. Next base: position 503,095 of record JASUUF010000109.1, on the reverse strand, counting down.
GGTAAGCCAGGCAATTCCTCTGGAAACACATTAAGAAACTCCCTCACCACAAGAATGTCTTCAAGGGAAACCTGACCATTTCCATCCGCCATTACATAAGCCAGAAACCCCTCACATCCTTTTGCCAACATCTTCCTAGCCTTTAATACAAATATCAGGCCCCCGCTATAACTTCATTTGCTTTGAAACAGAAATTCTGCTTCTCTAGGAATTTTAAATACAATCTTCTTAAAGAAACATCTACACTAGCATGATAGGTAGCCAACCAATTCATTCCCAAAATAACGTCAAAGTCATGCATAACATTTGGTAATAGATCACCAAGAAATTCTCTATTACCAAACCTAACCAAACAAGACTTGTACACCTGATTCACAATCATATTATCACCCATAAGAGTTTCAATAGACAGGTGACATCCGAGTGGCTCAATTTTTCTATCTGTATGATAAGAAAATGCAATGGATACAAAAGAATAGTGACACCAGAATCAAATAACACCCCAGCATCTTTAGAAAACGGAGATACTGTACCTATTACAACATCATTAGATGCCTCAGCATCTTGCTCCATCATCGCAAAAACTCGGCCCTGAGATCTAGGCCTCTTACTTTGATTAATTGGTACCAGTAGCAACATTACACGTCTTAGGACATTCTTTGACCATGTGACCAGTTTGCCTAGAGCCAAAACAATCACCCATACCTAAAAGACATTCTCCGCGATGTATTCTCCCAAAAAAGTTATTATTTGGGCCCTTACCCTGAGATCCTCCCTGATGAGGTCGTTGGTTCTGTCGTTCATGTCTTCTTTTGGGACTCGTTCAGCCGTCTTTATTTCTCCAAAACCCTATCCACCATATCAGCATATTCAGGTAATCTCAATTGTTCTATAGTATCTATAATAGATGGTCACAATCCTCAAGAAAACGTCTGCACCTTTTGTCCTCAATATCAACCTGTGTTCGAGCAAAATGAGATAAGGCATTGAATCTACCCTCGTACTTAGCCACAGACTTGTTTCCCTGAATTAAGTCTAGAAATTCCCGCTTCATTTGGTTAGCCATGATCCGTGGAAAATACTTCTCATAAAATGCATCATTGAATGCCTTCCAAGTTATCGGTCTCGTACCTAGACTTCTCCTCAACAAACAGGCTTTGGCCTTCCACCAATGATCTGCCTCATCGTGAAGGGCAAATGTGGCGAATACCACCCTAAGTTCATCATTACAACCAATAGCGTCTAGTATCTTATGAATTTGCTTAAGCCATGCCTCTGCAGCTAAACGATCTAGTGTTGACCCTAAAAAATAGAGGGTCCTAACTTCTAGAACTGCTCTAGTGTCACTATCCCTCTACTGCCTGTAGTACTACTCTACCCTACATTCTGAATATTTCGAGAAGAACTAGTGCCTTGAGCAATCTCCTATAATAATTTAGTTTGAGTCTCTAAGATACCAGCAATCATCTGCATAGTTGGTTTAGTATTCTGAGCCATCTGTCAAAGCGTGGGGTTTTTTTCATCAACTTCCCGCTGCAAATTACTCGTCCAAGCTTAATTACCATCACAGGGTTGGGTTCTTCTAACATTACGTAAAACATTTCTAGGAGGCATTTTCCTATATTGGTTACCAAATATATACAAGTAAAGAGAATACATTAAAATATTTCATTCAAAATACTCAGTAAAAATCATATACATATACATAGACATACAAATCAAAACATTAAAAAAAAAAACCAAGACACTTTAGAAATAAGCGATAATGGTGTACCATTCACTCATTCATACAAACTTATCAAAAAATCATAATTTTCCGACATATTAAAAATCACCTTCCAACTATACGAAGTCATAGCTAAGGCAAATCTACATACTAACTCAACTACATGAGAATTATAATCTTAATCTAGAAATCTTTAACCTTAATGTCTACATAATCCTAACCTTGGTCTGATACCACAAATGTAACACCCCAAATTCACCCTTGAAAACAGAAGAGAAATTTGGAATGTAACCTCACATCATCATACTTATCACTATACAACAAAAAATGATATACTAAAAAAAACATCTTTAAATACAAAATGAACTAGAGTAATCCCAAGGTTCTTAAAACTTTTGTCTTCTAAGACCAAAAGCCACATTCCTAATCAGTCTGCAAAATGTTAGAGACGAGGGGCGAGCCTTCAACTCAGTAAGCAAATTCATTCACAATATTAAAACTATTAATCATAATACATTAAACATCATAATAATCACTTTATCATTTGGCATAATTGATGGATTCATTATAAGCATTTAAATAATCCAAACTTTCTAAAAACGTGTAAAGATAAAACATAGTTAGCTCATGCGTCAAAGTTCTTATCATCATTCAGGGTACCGCACCCTGCATTGCTCATAACATAACATCATATGTGCACAACATCGTCATCATCCAGCTAGTTGGCCATAATATAACATAACATCATATGCATTACTCCGGAAATTCAGCCAAAACATTTGAAACCATCTTACATACTTTTTCCACAAATAACATTTGAAAGTCCTTGAATGACAATTAATCATCTCTTTAATCATTTAAACCTTTTGATAGAATCCTTTAGAAAACATTTATTTTAAAAGAAATGTCTTAACAAGATTCATAAGATAGTTTTGATTTAAATAAATACTTTATATTAAACAATTTTGAAAAATGATTTTACTTTCCGAAATTCATTTGGTTACACAAAAAAAAAAACCAATTCTGTTTATACATAATCCCTATATCTTAAACATCTGCTATTACATAGTATATCATGCATGAATCTCCTTACCTCGAACCGTAACAACAAAAATGAGAACCTCATCCACCATCCTAGACTCATCCACATCCTAAAATCATAATGAAAATATTCTTATCAGTAACATATCAATCATGGCAAGAAAGATAACATCAAACGTCCTTAATCCAAAAATACTTGTAGTAAAATACTTATATTATTATTTACATTTGTAATTATGTAAAATATTATGAACTTCTAATTATGATTTTAAAATTTTGATATTATGTATTTTTGTGTGTTAATTTGTGTTTATTAGGTAAAAATAATAATTTTACGCAATTTAAGGCTCCAAACAAAATAAATATATATCAAGTATGGATTTCAGAGGTCCGAAAAGCTAGGTCATTATCGAAGAGGATCCACAACTTTTGCTATAAAATTATAAATTTTTACCATGCTAAGTGTGGTAATTAAAAAAATTATTAGTTTTTACCATGTTAGGTGTAGTAATTGTGAGTAGATATGCTTAAGAGGATTGAGTTAATATAAATTGAGAGGGGGGGAGCACATCTCAGCACAGCTTTCTTCATTTCTTTCTCTCCAAATTTTTCTCCTCATCTCTCTTTGTAATAATTTAGTTAATTAATTTCTTAAATAAATTTAGTTTTATTTCTAATTTTAGTTGTATTTATTTTTAATTTAATATTAATTAATACACATTTCTTCACTTCTTTCTCCCTAAATTCTTCTTCATTTCATCTCTCTTTGTAATATTAAGTAAATTAATTTCTATTTAGTTTATTTCAGTTTCAGTTATTTTTATTTATTAATTATGTTTAATTTAATTTCAAATATTATTTTTATTATGCTTTGCTAAATAATTGTAGGTAGGGTATTATGTTTAGCTAAATAATTGTAGTTAGGGTAAGGTGAAACTCTTAGTAGGAAAATATAATTTAATCAAATTATATTTTAATTATATAAATTAAATTATTTTCTATTTAATATTATCCATATTTTATATTTGGAAATTTTGATTTGTTGTGAACAAACAAGGGAGTCTGGCACAATAAATTCTTAATATCTTAATATAAAGTATGGTAAAATGGTATTTTGACTTATTGTAGACAAGTTAAATTTTTTTCATACTAAGTACTTAATCCATAATAAAATTAATGGGAAAATAATTATATTTTATACAATTAATCTTTTGGGCAATAAAGTAATATGATAAAAAGAATTTATTAAATTATAATTACTATTAAGAGTGGATCCATAACCCTAACTAATTTTATTTCATATTTTCACTCAAATTAAATTGCATATATTTTAATTTTATTTTCAATTCTTAGGTCAAATAAAATCTATTTTCATTTTTTTTGTTAAATTAAAATAAACAAATTAAATTCTTTCCCTGTGGTCCGACCCCAGACTCACCGGGTTATATTATAACATAATACTCTTATACTTGGGAGTACAGCACTTTTAAGTTGTGTCAAATTATTAGCGCCGTTGCCTGGGAAAAGTATTTATTTTGCATTATTTTTATTTTTATGCTTATATTTTCGTTTTTAATTCCTTTTCTTTTTGTAAATTTTATTTGTTGAGTGAAATTTATTTTGTTTTATTTTTATTTTTATATATTCGATTTTAATTACTTTTACTTTTTATAAATTTTCATTTGGCCCTTCTTCTATTTTTAAATTTGGTTTACCCACAAAAGTGAAGAAAGTTTGCAAATAGGTCCCTGGCTGAAATTCATATAACAATAAGATTTGGACCTATAACTTAAACATAATTGGAATCAATTTGGACATTTGGATTGAATGGACATGGACTTGGACTTTGACTTTGACTTTTTAATTTCTGCATTTTAATTTTCGCAATTTAATTTCCGCAATTTTATTTTTCCTTGCAATTTTACTTTTTCGCATTTATTTTTACTGGCTGGTTCTACCGCCTAAATTGTTATTTAATTTCAATCCTTTAATTTTCAATTATTTAATTTTCTGTTATTTATTTTCTTGTACATTAATTTATGTAATTTATATTCCGCATTTATTTTTCTTTTTTTTTCATTATTTTATTTGGCTGGTTCTATAATACTGCCTAAATTGTTAATATTACGTCAATGTGTTAATTTTTACTTTATTTATTTATATTGCATATGTAATTTTTATTTATTGTACATTTATTTTTGTTGTATATTTAATTTTTAGTTTGTTTATTTTTATTTTGCATTTTTTTATTCTTATATAATTATATTACTTGTTTATTTAATTTTCAGTTTGTTTTCATTTTTATTTTATATTGTGTAAATTTTATTTTTTTATGTTACCAATTTCTTTGCATACATTCTTTGTAATATAATTTCACACATAAGTCACAAATGAGAATGAGGATATTGAACTCATTGAACCAATCATTTAAGAACACATTCAGGATGAGAAATTTTCAAATTCTATGAAAATTTGTTTTACTAGTTCATTTGAATCAAGTAAAAAATTGGAATGTGAGACTACTAATATATGTTCTATACTTGATTTTATGCAGGGTTCTGAAGATAACAATAGCCAAGTGAACTTTGGAGGCACGATACAACTTGAAGAGCCAAAAGAAGATGGAGCACCAAAGCTTGAACTGAAGCCTTTACCAGAAAAATTAAAATATGCATATATTGGAGATCAACAAACCTATGCAGTGGTAATTTCTTCCCAACTCACAAGCAACCAGGAAAGTGAGTTACTTACTATTCTAAAAAGGCATAAAACTGTAATTAGTTGGAACTTAAAAGACATAAAGGTCATTAATCTTTCATTTACACGCACATAATACACTTAGAGGAAAATGCCAAAACAACCTGTCAACCACAAAGAAGATTAACCCTCACATGAAAGAAGTAACAAAGAATGAGGTCTTTAAACTATTAGATGTATGAATCATCTATCCTATCTCTGATAGTAAATGGGCGAGTCCAACAGAAATAGCACCAAAGAAATCTGGAATAACTGTTGTAAAAAATAAAAAAGGTGAATTAATTCCAACACGCATCTCATCTAGCTGGCGCATGTGCATTGATTATAGAAAATTAAATGATGCCACCAGGAAAGACCATTTTCCCCTTCCATTTTTATACCAGATTCTCAAAAGAGTAAGACACCCCTACTACTGCTTTCTTGATGGCTTCTCAGGCTATTATCAAATTCTTATAGCCTTAGAAGACCAAGAAAAGACCACATTCACATGCCCATTTGGTGCATTTGGATTTAGAAGAATGCCTTTTGGACTCTATAATGCTCCTATAACATTTCAAAGATGCATGCTAAGCATTTTTAGTGACATGGTTGACAATTGTTTGGAGGTTTTTATGGATGATTTAACTGTATTTGGAAATTCTTTTGATAACTGTCTTGATAATCTATAAAAAGTCTTGAAAAGGAGCAAAGAAAAATGACTTGTTTTAAATTGAGAAAAATGTCATTTCGTGACTAATTCTGGAATTGTCTTAGACCATGTTATTTCTTCTAATGGAATTGAAGTTGATAAAGCCATTGACTTGAAAAGATAAGCCATTTGTCACCTTCAACTTGGCGTAATAGATGACAAATGGTTATCTTCCTTTCATTGTCCCAGAACGACTCCAACGGCATAATCACTAGCATTACACATTAGTTCAAAAGGTAAAGACCAATTAGGAGATTGCATTATAGGGGCTGATGTCAAAAGACTGATTATTTTTTCAAAGGCTTTTGAAAATCTTCGGTCCATTCGAATGGTGTATCTTTTATCAGGGGGATACAAAGTGATTTGGATATGGTACTAAAGTCTTTTATAAACCTCCTATAAAAGCCGTTGAAAAGATTGGGCACAATTTTATAGATTCCAACAAGATGCCAAGCCAATATTAAAACGATGGATTTTGCTACTCCAAGAATTCAACCTGATAATTAAGGAAAAAAAGGGCGCTGAAAATGTTGTTACAGACCACCTATCAAGATTTACAAATGAGTCTTCAATTGATACAACACCCATCAATGATTCTTTCCCTGATGAATTTTTATTCTTCGTATACAATATGCCTTGGTATGCTAACATTGTTACTTATCTTGCAACAGGTGAAATGCCGTCTGATTGGAACTCCAAGGCTAAAAAGAAATTCTTAACAGAGGTAAAAAGTTTTTATTGGGATTATCCGTACTTGTTCAAGTACTATTCTGATCAAATTTTTTGAAGATGCATACCGGACAATGAGGTAAGTAGTGTCATTCAATTGCCATTCTAAAGCATGTGGTGGCCACTTTTCTTCAAAGAAAATAGCTGCAAAAATATTGCAGTGTGGATTTTATTGGCCTACACAATTTAAAGATTCGCATGTGTTTTGTAAAATGTGCAAGAATTATCAAATGTTTGGGTCCATTTCAAAGCAAAACATGATGCCTTTAAATCCCATCCTTGTTATTGAAATATTTGATTATTGGGAAATTGATTTTATTGGCTCTTTTCCATAAACATTTGGATTTGTATATATTTTAGTTACTGTTGGTTATGTTTCAAAATGGATTAAAGCAATTCCTTGTCAGCATAATGATCACAAAACTATAATTCGCTTTTTAAAAGAAAATCTTTTGAGTAGATTTGGAATCCCTGAACCATTATTAGTGATGGACATAAGCATTTTTGTAATAAGTCATTTGAGTCTTTATAATTCTCGTCTTCGTTTGTTTCCAAGGAAATTAAAGTCAAGGTGGAGTGGCCTATTTGTTGTGAAAAGTGTATTTCCATATGGGGCCGCAGAAATTGAGGATCCAAAGAACAGTGTCACATTTAAAGTTAATGGTGAAAGACTAAAATCATATATGGAACACCAACCACGTGAAGAAGACACCGAAATCGATTTGAGTGACCCACCAAATCTTGAGTAAATCTTTAATGGGTGACTTAAATTGGTTTTATTTTGTTTTACTGTTATTTTTCCATTTGATTGTTTGATTGTTTCTTTTTATGTCTCAATTGATGCACTCCTCACAATTTTTTTTTAGCATTATAATATCTATTGCTTAAGCGAGTTTGTTCAATAATTGCGTTTTCTCTATTTATGTTCAATAAATGTCATAAGTACCTCAGTAAGACAGATCCTCTTCAAGCATCTTAGAAGACTTTTACATGCTAAATTTCACTTAAGAGGCTTGATACAAAGTTGTAAATCACATCTAATTTGGGAACGACGACCACCAGAGTTAGTATCCTACATGAGGATCCTGAAAGACAACTCTGGAAAATATAAGGCAATATATATGACTTCCAATTGAATCTTGAGGTTAATGCAATGAGAAGACGAATGTAAGTTTCAATTTTTTTAGTGTGTTTTCTTTTTTATTGTTCTGTTATTTTTTACGTTTGATTTGATTTTGTCGATTTGATTCTCTTCATTTTGTTATTTTGATTTACTTTCTCATATAAATAGTGGATAACTTTATATCGTGACTTCTTGAGTCAAAGATAAAATTAAATTCATTAAAGATGGCTTGAGTAAAGAACCGTAAGATGATATCTTATGATCTCTTGAGACGCATCGAAGGGAATATGTATAGTGTGCAATTAAACGATTATGGACATAACTTTGAAAAGGAAGTTCGCAATTTAGTCTTGGGAATCTGACTCAAAAACACTATATTTACCAGTTTATAAGAAAACTGGATGGAAAGCCTATCTTCGACCCATAAAGGGCGTTTAAACTGTTATTGGACGTGAAACCAGAGGAAGATGTGAGCCACCATCGCAACTACCAGTAAATATCCTTTACTGTTAATAATCTTTTATCTTTTGAATTATTGTTTTTAATAGTGTGATTATATTATTGTTTGCCTTTTTCTTTTTACTGTTTGTTTTTTCTGTTTGGTTTTGAATTATGAGCCAAAGCTTCTGTAACAAGTTCAAGTGTGATATTTTCTACTTCTTCTTTTATTATTTACGTTTTCTCTATCTTTTTCGCATGCGTATTTTTAAATTATGAAATGTTAAGGTTAATATTTATAATAGGTTGGGGGGTGAGGATAGTTGATGTAATTTGTAAATATATGTGTTTGTTTATTTTGGAAAAAAAATCCAAAAACAATAAATTTTCTTTTATTGTCTAGGATGGCTGTGTAAAAAATCACTACTTTTGAGATGCATCCTAATAGTCCAGTCTGTATTAAATTTTGATCTTGAAATTCATAGTAAATTATTTTTGTTCCTTATTCTTTGAATTACTCAAATTTGTGACTTCTCCATTTGATTATCACTGATTAAGTCAATTATGTCATTTATTCATTAAACATGTATTATTTAATCATTCTTCATACACACACAATGACGCATGCTAGTGGGTTGTAAGTTAAAATTTTTGCAATAGTTTTGTTCTTTTGATTCATTGGAGATAATATCAAGGTCGTCGAAAATGTATATATTTCAAAAAAGAAAAAGTAAAAAAAAAATACAAAAAAAAAGAATTTATTTAATTTTGCTATATCTGAAACCCGAGTAATTAATTCCGTTAAGGTGTTTCAACACCTAGTACCCTAGAGCCAACTGGTTTGGGAGTCACTGGCCCAAAGCTAGCTACATGGGTTGAAGTTATTGTATTTGTTTATCTAGAACCCGAGTAATTAAGTCCATAGGGGTGTCTAAACACTTAGTGCCCTAAAGCCAACAGTCTTGGAGTCACTAGCCCAAAGCTCGCTAAATGGGTGATAGATATGCTATGTGCTTATTTATTATAAATAATCCGAGTAAGTCCAAAGGTAGGCCAACTGGTTTGGGAGTCACTGGCCTAAAGCTCGCTACATGGATTAATTATCTTTAAAACAAAAGTGTTGTTTTCTTTTGACGAAGCCCTATAAGTATTGTGTTAATTTCTTGAGCACAAAAGAGTGTTTGGTGATATCCTGGATAACGAGTGAATGACAATAAGTTAAAATAAATAAATTTGGGAGAATTCATTTATTTGGTAAGTTAGAGGATAGATGAACAACTATTTACTTGCATGTGAATTTTATAATTCTTAATTTAATATAGAATTTCTATTGCAAGGGACTACCAATAAGCTAGTTGGGGGGTGTGATTAGGGTTAAAAATTGTATGTTTACTAAGGAATAAAAATATTATTTTGTGCTTATATTATTATTTACATTTGTAATTATGTAAAATATTATGAATTTCTAATTATGATTTTAAATATTTGATATTTTGTATTTTTGTGTGTTTATTAAGTAAAAATAATAATTTCACGTAATTCAAGGTTCCAAACAACTAAATGGATGTTAAATATGGATTTCGGAGGTCCAAAAAGCTAGGTCATTGTCAAAGAGGATCCATAACTTTTGTTGTAAAATTATAAACTTTTACCATGTTAAGTGTGGTAATTGTAACAATTATAAGTTTTTACAATGTTAGGTGTAGTAACTGTGAGTGGATATGCTTGAGAGGATTGGGTGTGGATTGCATTTGGATTAGTGGGACATTTATGTTTGATTAGTGTGACAAATGTAAGGTTGTGATTAATTAGGTTTTAATTAAGTCACTACTACAAAATGGGCTTTTTATGACAGTTTTAAAAGACATTAATTCTTAGGCCCCAACATTAAAAGGGCTACACTTTTTATGACGGTTCAATAACCGTCATAAAAAGTCAATAGATGATGATGATTAATTAATATGTCATATTAGGAGTAGTTTTATTCAAAACCGTCATTAAAAATAACCATTTAACCATTGTTTTCAACAAACCTGTCATTAAAAATAACCATTTAATGACGATTTTCAACAAAACAGTCATTGATTTGCACTTTTTTATGGCGGTTTTGTACATGTGGGATGCAATCCGATTTTAATGACGATTTTGTTGAAAATCGTCATTAATTTGTATTTTTTTTATGACGATTTTATATCAAAACCATCATTAATGTGAGAGTTTTAATGACAGTTTTCAACAAAACCATCATTGATTGGTACTTTTTTATATATAATGTGTAATGAATTCTAGTTTTAATGACGATTTTTTTTAAAACCTTCATTGATTTGAACTTTTTTATGACTGTTTTGTATAAAAACCGTCATTAAATGTGTGATGGAATTCAGTTTTTATGACGGTTTTGTCGAAAAGCGTCATTGATTTTTTTTTATGACGGTACCAAACCGTCATGAAATGTCAGTTTTTATTATTTTATAATGCCGGTTCTGCAAATAATAACAGTCATATATATTATTACAATACAATGAGTGGTTTTTATATAACCATCATCTTTGATGTTATTAAAAAAAATACAATGTTTCAAAATAATTTATCATCGAACTCCTTTTAGTTTTCTATTTAATAATATTTTTATAATTTACAAACGATATCATATCCAAAATATTGCTTTACAAAAATCTTACACAATCTTTCATGAATCTTTACAAAAATTTTGAAATGGTAACAAAATCAACTACTAACCAACAAAATTCTCACAACAAAATTCTCAATGTTATACTCTAATGCAAAGAACTTTGACAATCCTTCTTCTTCAACAACATACGAGCTCTCCCACATGTAGGGGGTGGGCATGGGTTGGTTTGGGTTGGGTTTTAAACTAACCCAAACCAAACTATAAAAGTTTGGGTCTAACCCAAACCAACCCATATATTCTCAACCCAACCCAAACCAACCCATATATTCTCAACCCAACCCAAACCAACCCATTTGGGTTTGGTTTGAATTTTATAATCAAAATATTTTTTATTTTGATAAATTTATTAATTATTAAAATTATAATATTTTTATTTTAATTTATCAAAATTATAATAATGATTAATTGTTATTAATTATTAAATTAATATTAAAATATGAAAAAAGATGGTGGATAAAAAATTATAAATAATAAATTTTACAATAACTTCATCCTTAAATTAAAAAATAATAGAAAATTAAAATAAAGTTTAATAACAAAAGTCATTATTTCTCAATAAATGAGAACATAAATTCTAATAATAAACTTACACAAACATGACATCAATAAGAAAATTGAAAGAAAGAAAATTAAAAACTAGTAGTATTAACATTATTACAACACAAATCTCTAACAATTAAGCTTATGGCCTGTTTTGCATTAAAGTTTTATAACTTTTAAGTCACAAATGTCAATTATTATTAAAAGAAATTGCAATCATGAAATAAAATTGAAAGCATAGGATAATTATAAATTTAGACAAATAATAAAAATATTATTAATTTTCATGATATAAATATTATATTATCCAGCTGAAGCAGCTTGGATAAGATCATACTACACTACCGGAACAGAGAAGGAACAGAGCAAAAACCATTTATAACGTATGATCATGTATTGGAGATGGAAACATTCTCAGGTTCAGTTGGATTATTCTGCAGCTAATAAGCACTTAGCCATGCACACAAGTTGAATATAAACGCTTCAAGCTAGGTACGGATAAATAACTAATATTGATAAGGTCTCCAGGGGTTGAATATTCATACTGCTGATCGAAATATTCCCTTCTCTGCTTCTCCTTATGCAGCTGCTTCAACTTGTTAGTTGTTGCCGTATTTGGCCTGCAGTGAGATGCTAGAGTTTTGGAAATTTATTCATAACCCATGGGTAAACCATACCCAAACCACAAAAAAATGGTTTCTAACCTAAAACCCATTTTCATGATTTACCCAACCCAAACCATTTTGTTTGGTTTGAGTTTGGGTAAACCCATGGGTTGTGGGTTTAAGCCCACCCCTACCCACATGTAATCTAGCTACCGCATCTAAATTCTCATCAACTCTTCATGTGCAATATTTTCAAGTAAATCATACCACCACTAGCAATCTACAATATTATTTACAAAGAAAAAATATATATCAAAATCATTTATTACAAGTCGTAATTAAATCATTAGAAGTTACATACTAACCTTGAATTATCAATCAATTAATTTTCCTATGTAGCACCAATTTGCCATGTATAGCTAGCCCATTCGCATCTAACTTCATCAATCTCTCCTTGAGTATAGCTTTGTATCTTGACAAACTATAAAGTGAAAAATATATAAATGATTTAGTTGGAAAAAATAAATAAATATTAGATAACAAATTTCCAATACCTTTTCTAGAATAGAGATATTAGAATTAGCCATAATGTCCCACATATATTTCATCACATAATATCCACAATGCTCAACGTTTCTGGGTTGACAAGCACACTGCAAAAGAGAAAGTAATAGATTTAAGTTATACAATGAACAAATTCATGCAATATTGGATTATAAATCTTATATAAAACTATTATGAATTTGAATTCCTTACTTTGATTGCTTTCCACATGCAATTCTTCCTAGTAATTCTTCAATGTGCCGCGCTAGCCATTCTCAATGAACTTAATATAAAAATTGAAAAGCATATATTAGAAACTAATATACAGAAAATACAAGAAAAACAGTACAATTCTTTAGCTTACCAATTAATTAGCTCTTTTAAGTTTTGACGAGGCTCATGGCCAATTGAATCAAAAAATAACATTGGCTTTCATATGAATCAATAACAATCAACATCCAATGTGCTCTACATAAAAAATATTTATCATTCTCATCAACTCTTCTATCCGATGAAATCCAAGACTTGTCCATTGTACACTCAAAAACAATAAACTGAAGTCCGAGGTTTCAATTACTACCTTCTAACCAAATGTGCTTTGATGTTTCCTTGCAAAAATTGAACCTGTTTATTACAAAAAAGAAAATTAAAGGAAATTAGTTTGGACATAAGGGCAAACAATAATAAAAATATGAAAAAAAATTGTAGGCAAAAACAGCAGCTGGAAGTTATAGGTGCTGTTTTAAATAGCAAACAGCAGCATGATAGCACCCACAAAATTTTTTTGTTACTGTCCAGATGTTGTAAACCAGAAAAAAAATAACACCTGGTATTTTCTTTTAACAAAAAACAGCAGCTGGATAGCAATTAAAAAATTTTCTAGTTGCTGTACAGTTGTTGTGAACAGTAAAAACAGCACCTGGTGCTGTCCTTAACAGAAAACAACAACTGGACTGTAACTAAAAAGTTTTCTAGTTGCTGTCCAGTTGCTGTGAACCAGTAAAAAAGAGCAACTGGATAGCACCCAAAAAATTTTTTGGTTGCCGTCCAGCTACTGTAAACCAGCAAAAAGCAGCACCTGGTGCTTTCTCTAACAGAAAACAGCAGCTGGACATCACCAAAAAAATTTTTGGTTGCTGTCCAGCTGCTGTAAACCAGCAAAAAATAACACCTGGTGATGTCTTTAACAAAAAAATAGCAACTAGACAGCAGCCATAAAATTTTCTAGTTATTGTCCAGCTGCTATAAACCAGCAAAAAATAGCACCTGGTGCTATCTTTAATAGCAAACAACAGCTACACAGCACCCAAAAACCATACAATATGATCCAGAATATACAACATATATGTAGGTGCAAGTGTATGAAATAGTGTGGTTACTTTGAGATCGAAGAGCCATCAATCATCTATAGTCATGTAAATAATATTTGCAGAAATAACTTTGAAACAACCTAAAAGAAGAAGAGTTTAATTTTGCAAGACAACTCACTAATAATTGAGCTGAAAATAGTGAAGAAATATAGTTATTTCAAGCTTGGGAAGATTATTTCCACGGCACAACCTGCTGCCTCCTCCAGAGGGAAGGAAACTTCGAGCTTTGGCTATGTAATTATGTGGTTGGTTTACAGAAACAACAACATCATCATCATTAGATCATTTAATTATAGATATATGGCAGGCATATGCATTAACTATCATATTAAAATGACTTAAATAAACAAATCTACAACTTACATCGCATCTGGAAGGATTGAATTCTTTTGGATTTAGATAAATTTCAGGATCCAAATGAATACTCCTCAACCAAACCAGAACTTTCCGACCCTTTGAAATGGTGTACTATGAAATGAAACACATTTCAATTTAGTTATGTAAACCATTAGCCTGTGTGCTTATCGAATCATGCTTATCCAGGGCGAGGGGAGAGTAGTAAAAATATTTCTTCATGTTCATCAAATAGATGTTGAGGAAAAAATCCCAGAAATTGAACTGACCACTTATATTCACATTTGTTTTGACTGTTATAATAAATCCTTATGTGAAAACCATCACATATAAACTCAGGAACATTCATGTTAAATTACCAAGAATCAATAACAGAATATGCGGAAGCGTACCTGAATCCATAACGCTGAATCCCCTCTAGATCTGTGTGGTTGGCCTTCCAGATCAGCACGTATATCCTAGAGAGCCCTTTAATTCTCTCTGTGCACTCTATCTGATAATGGGATGTCAGAAAGAATAGAAAGATACGTGTGACCTGGGGACCATAACCACTTATATAGACAACCTATCCTGTTGTCACTAGGTATTCCTAATTCTGCCCATCATAAAATTAGAATATCATTAGGTCTCTACACATTAAAGGCCCACACCCTATTAGATACATTAAAGCCCATATTACTGAAAACCTTATTAGATCACTTTTAATTGGGCTTAACCTTATATGACAGTCCACAACACATAATTATTCACATATAAGCCCAACGTTGGATTAAGGATCCAACATTGTTGGATTAAATAATCCAACATTGACTTCTCCGAAAACTGTGAGTGAGAATGTGATTATAGGAAGTGTTTCATCAACCCCCTTCAGACCAAAAAAAAAGAAAAAAACAAACATGATTTCATATTAAACAACAGCATACATGAAGGGAAATTGGAAAGCAATTGTTTTGATTACATTTTCTGTCTAAATAAATGGAACCAAATATCAATTACCAACCCAGCATCCTCAATAAGTCCTTTCGACCAAGCTCGATTGAGTAACAAAACAGCCATTATACAAATTTTAAATTACAATTAAACTGTCCCATTCATGATTCATGTGCCATTTGAAATTATTATAAAATGCTTGTAAATTTGAATTACCTAGTGCGGCTGACGGTGAAGGAACACAGAGGTAGTGTCGATAGAGATGACAGCAACTGCTTTGTGGAACTGAATCTGCTTGAGAATGACAGAGACTAACAATAGCTAAACCCTGGAGGATGGAACAAGGAAGCAAATTGGCTCGAGGACGGTTACACGCAGCGCTGGCGCACCTGAACAGATTTGACAGCGATGGTGGCATGGGCATTTGATAGCTTAGGCATGGTTAGGGCTGGTGTACGTGACTGTGTGTGAGTGAATGTGTCGTTGTGATTGTGAGTTGAAGAAGAAGAGAAGTTGTGCTCTCGTCGTTAACTGATTAAACAAGAAGATAAGGAGAATTGACCGTGCGTGAGTGGTTAGGGCTTTTATCGGTCTGTTTTTTTTTTTAAGCACTTTTAACAACAGTTACCGTTATTTATCATAACCGTCATTAAAAAAATTGAGTAATGTTGCTAGTTTTTTTACGACGGTTTTAATAACAAAACCGTCATTATAAGTATAAATTGTTAATGACCATCGTTAATTTTGCTCTAGTCTTTAATGACGATTTTATAACAAAATCGTCATTATAAGTGTATGTTTTTAACGATCATTATTATATATAACCATCATTAAAAGTGTACAATTTTAATGACGGTTATTTTATAAAACCTTTATTAAATGGTAGGCAAAATCTACTCTTCTTTTTAATGACAGTTATATATAATAACCGTCATTAAATTTGTACACTTTTAATGACGGTTATAATTAAAGAACAGTTATTGTAAAACTAAGATATTATGACCGGTCATAAAAAACTTTTAATGACGGTTTTTAATAAAAACCTTCATAACATATGGTCATTGTTTTGCATTTTTGTTGTTGTGAGTGCATGGTGTGGATTAATTATACATTAATATAAATTGAGAAGGGGGAGCACATCTCAACGCAACTTTCTTAATTTCTTTCTCCCAAAATTCTTCTCCTCATCTCTCTTTGTAATAATTTAGTTAATTAATTTCTTAAATAAATTTATTTTTATTTCCAATTTTAGTTGTTTTTATTTTTAATTATTTTTAATTTAATATTAATTAATACACCTTTCTTCACTTCTTTCTCCCCAAATTCTTCTTCATTTCATCTCTCTTTGTAATATTTAGTAAATTAATTTCAATTTAGTTTATTTCAATTTTAGTTGTTTTTATTTTTTTAATTATGTTTAATTTAATTTCAAATATTATTTTTATTATGTTTAGCTAAATAATTATAGTGAGGGTAAGGTGAAACTCTTAATAAGAAAATATGATTTAATCAAATTCTATTTTTAATTATATAAATTAAATTATTTTCTATTTAATGTTATCTATATTTTATATTTGAAAATTTTGATTTGTTGTAGACAAACAAGGGAGTTTTTCACAATAAATTCTTAATATCCTAATGTAAAGTATGGTAAAATGGTATCTGGACTTATTGTAGACAAGTTAAATTTTGGCATACTAAGTACTAAATCCATAATAAACTTAATGGGAAAATAATTATAATTTATACAATTAATCTTTTAGGCAATAAAAGAATTTATTAAATTATATTTACTACTAAGAGTGGATCCATAACCCTAACTAATTTAATTTCATATTTTCACTCAAATTAAATTGCATATGTTTTAATTTTATTTTCAATTCTTAGGTAAAATAAAATATATTTTCATTTTTCTAGATAAATTAAAATAAACAAATTAAATCTTTTCCATGTGGTTTGACCACAGACTCACCGGATTATATTATAATATGACACTCTTATACTTGGGAGTATAACACTTTTAAGTCGTGTCATCTGTTGTCTTAAATTCTTTCCCAAATAGCATTAACAGTTTCTCCTAAAAATGTCTCACAATATTTATACATATCTTGTGATGTCTTATTACGTGTAGAGCTTAATATCTGACCTACTACTAGTCTTTCCCATACGTCTATAACCTGACTACGTAATTGTGGGTCATGTGCGTTTAAATTCAACTCTATACCCTGTCTTATTACCAAATTGTATGGGCTGTCCTAATGGCATTCTTTTACCATAAGTCTTAGTATACCTAGGTTGATTATAATGATCATAATTTTGAGTCTTACTAAACTCTGTATAAGCTTTTCTTGGTAAATTCACATAATTATAAGCCTGTGGTGCTCTAGGTGCATTTCTTTCAAATGGGCTACTATCTGTTGCTGGTTTTGATTTGACTGGATTACTAGTATCTGCTAATTCTTTTATATAACTAAAATCTGATATCTTAGAATCTTCTGAATTAATAGATCTGACTTCTATTTCGTTATCTATTAATTCATCTTGTTTAGTAATCGTTGATTCTAATTCTAAATTATTTAAAAAGTCTTCTACAATTTGTTCTTCATCTAAATTATCATCTTGGGTTTCTGATTGAGCTTCTCTTGTATCTACATATTCTAGTACTTCTAATTGTTCATTAATGTCTGGAAATTCTAATTGTCTTTTTTCATCTGGACATAAATCATTATTAACGTCTAAAGTTGTAATTACATTACCCTTTTCTGAAATAAATATAGCTTCGTCTTCTCTAAGCATTCCTCTTTTGTAAATTAATTTCTTCTTCTGAATGTTCTCTATCTAAATTTTTAAATAAATCATGATATTTCCTCTATTCATTACTGGCCTACTATACTCTCCTTCTTGTCCTAAATCTATTGCTGGTCTTCTAGTAGATATTCCATCTTTTATAATTACATCAGCATATCCTTTTTCTAAATATATGTCTGCTGCTTGTATTACATAAGTATTTCTATCTATTTCTGATAATTCTCTTACATATTTACTAGCCATATCTAAGTAATATTGTGTATCTATTTCATTATTGTCTGTATTTTTCGAGTCTACCATTTCTAAAATTGCTTCATTAATCATATCATTTTCTAATTCTTCTTCAGTCTTTATTGTACATAGATTTTTTATAGTCTGTAAATCTAATAGAAATATTTCCTTTACTATTCTTATAACTAACCATGTTAGTGGGAAAAATTACATCTTTATCTTCTGTAAATTTTTGTAAATCCCATTCTAAGCCTGCTAATTCTTGACTATCATATTTTTCTGGTTTAATCATATATATTAATCCTATATCTCCCATTAATCCTACAACATCATATATGTTAACTTTAAAATTAATAGTACTCTTATTAACAGTCTTGCCTAAAAATGCTATACAAACTAAAAGGTTTTCACCTGTGAAGGTTTCATATATAACCTTTTGTCTGAATTCCTATTTTTACATGCTCACAAAACTCATCTATTTTCATTAAAATTTTTGGGCTACAATACATTAGTAATAAATTTTTATTCATGTCTAATTCAAATATTCCTAGAATAGATCTCGATACATGTGATCCCCATCAAGTATCTTGTAAACATACTAATGTCTTTGTACCTACATCACTTCTTGCTAATCCTTTGATTCCTATAACAATTAATCCTAAATTTATATAATTATAGCCTGATTTCTTCAGGTCTTTGACACTGTGGATCCATAAGATTTATAGTTAAAGCTTGGTCTCCTACACATGATATTGCTGCTACTTCTCTATTATGTCTGGATAAACCTGTATTTCTTTGTAATAGTCTTACATTATAAAGTCTTCTTGGTTCTAATAATTGTAATCTATTATTAACAAAATTATTATAATCCTGGTCTACATCTATTACTTCTTCAAGGGTTACCCCTTCTTTGCCTGCCTTTCTTAATAATTTATCTAATATACCTTTACCTTTGTCTTTTATTTTATGTGAATTTCTATTGTTTTCACCTACTTGTCTACTGATAGGAATTGTGCTTGTTCTACTATTCATTTTTCTTTTGATCTACTGAATAAAATAACCAAGGTGTCTTTTTCTTAGGTTGCTCTGTTGGTTCTCCTAATTTTAAATTATCTGTTTTATCAATTAAAGAATCTAATATTTAATGGATCTTGTTGTTTTTGTTTACCTAATTGTTTTTCTATATCTTTAAGTCTTTCTTCAACTGTGCAAATTTAAGTCCTATATATATATATATATCTAATTTATCTAATGCTTGATTTAATAAAATTAATTGTGCTATTATAGTATTATTCTGGCTAACAGTAAATTCTTTTTCTAACTTTTCTATTCTTTCTTTATTATTAATAGAGTCTTTATACAGGTTATTACTTAAGTTGATTACCAAATCAATTAAAGTATTAAGCTGTTTATAAGAATCTTTAGAGTCTATTGTATGAAAACAATGTAAATATTGTTTGTTTTCTACATATTACACTTAATATTAAACTTACCTTCTTTAAGCCTATATTCTCTGTCTTCTTTTAAATATAAATTTAATCTTTTTAATAATAATAAAATGAAAGGCTTCTTATTAATTAAAAGTCTTGGTTACAGATTGGAAGAAGAGAGAGAATAATTGAAATAGTCAGAGGAAAATTCACTCTGAAAGCTAACTTAGTGGTTTTCTAAGGAGCTATGCTAAAAATTACAGAACAACTATTAATCAATTACAGCTCTTAATTAAGACAAAAATTATTAGAAGAAGGTGCAGACATTTTTCAACAAAATATATTAATAGACCCAGAATTTTGAAAATATTTTTCTCTTAATTTTGTAAAAGGAAAAGCAAAAGAATAAAATAGCTGTCGATGGTGACATAAATTCAGATGGTGATTCCGAATGGACACTAAATCTGTTTGCACTACTGGTATAACAAGGCAAGTACAACCAAATTAAAGATGATTTTATCATGTAAATCCTCTTCTTTACATCATGTAAATCATTTGCATCTTAATTTAAAAAATCTTATGAGTTCATAATATGGAAAATGGATAGAACATAGGATCGGATCTAAGAAACTCAAGTGGTAACCTGTTTTGTGAAACAAAACAATTTTAATGAAAATAATTTATCTTAGGGAACGGCGCTGGTGGAGGAATAAATCCCGAACAAATTAGTACCCGCTTAGGCAATGAGTTGAAGCCACTTAGGGGAAGTCGTTACAGGGTATCCAAAGAGGGACTTGCCTAGTCTAAGATAAAGGAAGATATTTAAAATGGTGAGGATTTGCATTTTCTCTTCCAATGGAAAGCAGAGTAGTGAGTGATTGCTCACCATATCGATATTAAAACTAATACAAGCATTCTTTTTTCTTTCAGGCATTTCCTACACACAAGCAAAATATTCTCTCCTTTTTCTTTTAATTATTCTACTATACTAAACATAGGAAAGACCACCCACGCCCGCAAGGTTTGCTTGAATGGTCACACACACCCCCTTAGTTTCATAAATGGTCACATAGGCCTCTTTTTTATTATTATACCCTTGATTAAAACAATCAAATAATTAAATTTAAATAAACTACTATAATAAATATAAGTTATTTTATTAATGTAATATTTTATTTGTATCATATGATATTTATTATTATTTTTTTATCTTATTACTATATTTATGTTTATTTGGGTTGTAATAATCAAAGGGTATAATAGTCATTTGTAAAATTAAGGGGGTCTGTATGACCATTTATGAAACTAAAGGGGTGTGTGTGACTATTTAAGTAAACCATAGGGGTGTAGGTTGCTTTTTCCCTAATACATATAAATCCAACCATCTCTTTAAAATCAATTCAATTCAATTCTAATGGCGAACATATATAGAGCCAGAGAAGCAGAACCTTCTTAACCAGCACCAAAGAGAGCACGATTTCACCGCCGGAGAGATCATGCGTGACATCATCATCAAGTATCAGACGGTCCCAACCAGCACCAAAGCAGCTGGTGATTCCGAATGGACACTAAATCTGTTTGCACTACTGGTATAACAAGGCAAGTACAACCAAATTAAAGATAATTTTATCATGTAAATCATTTGCATCTTAATTTAAAAAATCTTATGAGTTCATAATATGGAAAATGGATAGAACATAGGATCGGATCTAAGAAACTCAAGTGGTAACCTGTTTTGTGAAACAAAACAATTTTAATGAAAATAATTTATCTTAGGGAACGGCGCTGGTGGAGGAATAAATCCCGAACAAATTAGTACCCGCTTAGGCAATGAGTTGAAGCCACTTAGGGGAAGTCGTTACAGGGTATCCAAAGAGGGACGTGCCCAGGGGCGGACTCAGGAATTTATACTACCCTGGGCTAAACTTAAAATTTTTTATTTTAAAGTGAGCGTAAAAATTTATAAGTAGAAAGAAATACATAAGTAAATGAGGACATAAAGAACCTTCTTTCTACAATACATCCTCTATACAAAAAGAGTTATATATTAAAATAAGCATGAAAACAAAAGGTAATTCAAATATTAAAAAAAAACACTAATTTTCAATTCTGCAATATGACATTGCAACCTATGATAATATGTGATTATATAATGATTAATAAATCAATTAAGAATTTTAAGCTAAAATAAATCAATAAATGTAATTACAATCAATTAAAAATCGCAAGTAATACTTTAATATTTGAAATCAATTACTTAATTATAGTCTTAAATAAATTAAACAATTAAAATTTATTCACCTTTTAAAATTATAAAAATATTATTACTCAAAAGTTTTGATAATAAACTAAATACAGCCTAGCAAAATTGTATTTGGGTGCCGCTGTTTCTTTGCTAAGCGCTCTGACTCTCTTTGAAGAACCAAATGCTTATGATTCTTTTATCAAAAACTCCTCAAAATACTCAAATTTTATTTTCTAACTTGTCCTCCTAGTTAAAATAATTAATAAACGAAATCCCAAAATTGACATAAAAATTTCATAAAAATGTTGATAATTGCTACTATATGTTATTTTTGTAAGTACTTTTAATACTAGTCACAATTTTAATGTTAGATTGACTTACTTTTTTTTTATTTAGAAATTTTTAAAATAAATTAAAGTAATAATAACATTTTAGCCACTAATATTTTCAATCTATTCAATAAATATATAATTTAATCATTTTATAAAATAAGTCACTAATTTCAATTGGAAAAAAATATAATTGAATTAAGGACATATTTGAAAATAAAATAAAATAAAAGCTCTACTATAACATAAAATTAATAAAAATATAAAGGTAAATGAATTAGGGGCATATATGAAAAGAAAATAGAATCTCCATTATTATATAAAATTCATAAAAGTGTAAGGGATATAAATGATGTTTTACCAAACAAGACCGGACGTGTAGGTCCGAAGAGAAAGGAAGATAATTAAAATGGTGATGCTTTGCATTTCCTCTTCCAATGGAAAGCAGAGTAGTGAGTGATTGCTCACCATTTCGATATTAAAACTAATAAAACCATTCTTTTTTTTGTTTCAGGCCTTTCCTACATACAGGTTAACATAGAAATCCATCCATCTCTTTGAAATTAATTCAATTCAATTCAATTCAAATGGCAAACATATATAGAACCAGAGAAGCAGACCCTTCTTAACCAGCCGCCGGTGAGATCGTGCGTGATGTCATCATCGGGTATCCGACGGTCTCAAAGTACCCTTTGCCCGCCCTCGCTGCTGGGATATCCGGAGCCAATGCCACGTCATCCATTGTCCTCACTGCTGGCAGCCATCACTACTCTATGCTTTCGTTATTATTGTTATTATTATTTGATTTGCATAAAACAAAAATTTTAATTAAGAATCGAATTATGATTTTGATCTATATCAATATCTATTATAAGATCTATGACATGATATCAAATATCAAAATAGAGTCGAGATTTATAACATAATTATGCCTATTTTATGTTGCCAATTATGTTATGTTATTATAAATTGTAAAGTAGGCCGAATGTGGAAACTTTATTTCATCCATTAATTTTTTAAAAAATACTATTATTTATTATATATATACACACACACATCCAGACATGGTTAGTAAATGTTAATATTATGGGTGAGTATGACCCATAACGATGCTTTTTTTTTTTTTTAATTAAAGCAATATGGATAAATTTATAAAGAATATTTGTCAATTTGTCATCATATATATGACATGGTT
Source organism: Clausena lansium (assembly GCA_030449835.1). NCBI lineage: Eukaryota > Viridiplantae > Streptophyta > Magnoliopsida > Sapindales > Rutaceae > Clausena > Clausena lansium. The sequence goes on along the minus strand of JASUUF010000109.1, from coordinate 479,321 downwards.
GGTAAATGTTAATATGATGGGTGAGTATGACCCACAACGATGCATTTATTTTAATTAAAGTAATATGGATAAATTTATAAAGAATATTTTTTAATTTGTTATCTTTTATATGACATGGTGTATAAATGTTAATATTATAGGTGAGTATGACCAATTCACAGCCATCACATGGAGTCGTGGCACGAGATTCATTTGTTTTTTTAATGGAAAATTAATCGCACTGATTAACAATTGATTATGATGGATGTATATCATGATGGATTTTTATGAATAAAACAAAAAGAACTCGTCATATTTTTTTATGAATTTGCAATTTATGAATGCAAATGGATCTCTAGCAACTGGTTGAGTTATATAGATTTGATTTGAGCCCTTGATCAGAACAATTAACCGATACAATAGCTCATTTTTTAGTACGATAAGTTTTCTAATAGACTTAAATATTTATTTAATTTTATAAGTTGTTTTTAAATTTTTGTTGTTATTAGTTATCTTTTCACCAAGTTTTTGAAGATTAAATAAGTTGTTTTGTCTTTACTAATAAAAGCTTAAATTTTGAGTTTTTGAGAATAAAGTTAAAAAAAATTTTAAAAATATTAAAATGTCTAAAATATCATTTACTTATTTAATAATCTTATTTTATTTTTTTTATAATATAATTTTAAAAAACTTATCTATTAAATTAGTTCTATAATTTTTAATAAAAGCTCTCTTCATAAGTTTTGGGTCGTGCCATTTATCCATTGCATTAATATTTGAAAAAAAAATGGTTTGACACTTTGAGTATTAAAAAAAATATAGATAAAATGGGTTGAATATCCTACAAATTTAAAATAAAATTGCACCCAATTTAAATTGAGCAATACTATACTTATTATTTCTAGAAGTTTAAGGGTTGAACTTTGAAATTGTAAGGACTTTAAAGTTTTTTGTTAATCTAATTTATATTTAGTGAATTAATTTATTTTTAATTTGTTAGATTAATCAAATATAATGATTTTTTAATTGATTAAAATGTATGTTCATCGAATTATATATACACTCTACAAATTAATAAATCAATTAATTAATAACACTTCAAATTAACAAATTTTTAAACGATCTTGAGATTATTAATTTATGAAAATTTTATTCTACTCAAATTTTTTTTATTGCCAAGCGAAACTGTTAACCTTTAGACAGACAAAACCACTTTTACTACACCAGTATGCAAGGAAGTGAAGTATCAGAAACCTTTTGGGCGCCGTTGAATTTACATACTAAAACAAAGTCAACTTCATCATCCACCGTCCAAAGCCACATCAACTTCAATCACTTCCAAGTAATTTCTTAATTCCTATAATTATCAGAAACCTTAAACCCTTGATGTAGCTGAATAGAGAAACGGAGGACGTCAGTGTCATTTTTACATTTTCCAGCACCAGTCCCGGTTAGCTTTTATACATGGGGCTGTCTATTTATTTCTTTATTTTTGTTTTTGTTTGAAAAAAGTTTTGTTTGGTTGATGACTTTTGTTGTAACGGTATATGGGTTGTTTGGTTTCTTGCAAATGATGATAGGAAACTATAATTTGTAGAGGATCCTAAAGAACTGTATTGCATTAAATTAATAATGTGTATTTTAATTTTCAATCTGGCAAAATTCTTTGTGTTGAAAATAAAAGGATATACAAATCTTAATTAAGTGCATTTCATTGGGATTTTTCAGCAATTAAAATGTGTTTTTGCTTCTTCCAATGAGTTTGTGTCCAATTACATATAGAAACACTTGAATCTGGGTCATAGTATTTGAAAGCACTTCACGAATGCTATTGTTACATAAGTTGACATTTTCACTTTTGTTACTGTTATTACATGGGAAAACTTGGTACCTTGCATCTTTGGCGTGATAGAGGCTTACAAATGGGGAGTACAACCACATTTGCTAAATTTCTATTATAATAGAGTCATACACTAGTTATGCGAATGTACAATTTTCTTGTTTTTCTTGTATCTAGGCGGCAGCAAAAAATATTCACACGCTAACTGGTGGTCATTTCGTGCTCTATGGAGGTTCTGCCAATATATGCCGAAGGTTTTGTAGCTTAAAGCTATGGTTACTTGAGAGACTGAACCTTAAGCATTGCAATAAAAAGCACGGTCTGCAGAGTGAGTTCAAGATTATAAAGAATCAAGATAAGGATAAGTTAGATAGTCATCTAGAAACTAGTTCATCAAATGATGGATGAAATTCTGAAGGAGTTTCAACATTATCTGTACATAATGCTCAGTAAAGACTATTCTAAGTTAACCTTTTTATTACGGTCAGTCGTTATGTTTATCAATGTGAATTGATTTTGGTATACTCATTTTCTCATATTTTGCAATTGGCAACCTAAAATCTCTAGATTGTGGAACTTAGAGTTTCCGTTGGAGAAACGAAAAGAACAACTTCACAATTACAAGCACATTTCCCAAATTTTCCTGTTCAGAGCGATGAAGCACCTTCACTTTGCATTGCTGTTATAGGAGCCACTGGTGAGCTAGCAAGAAGGAAGATATTCCCAGCATTATTTGCTCTCGCTTACAGTGGCTTTCTTGCTGAGGTAGTAACACAATTTCTTTATCTTGTTAGGCCTCTTTGCCTTTTATCTAGAGTTGCTACAGCTAGAGTCTTCTTTTTTCACCAACCCTGTTGTTTTTATTGTTGCAGTTTATATGTATTTACTTTTCTGAATCATTAATCCAATTATGTTGTTCTGTGCATCAAAGCATATTCAACTTGCTTCTAATATGGCAAGGAATACTGGGATGTTTCAATAAATTGAAAGAAAGATAGGTTTTCATCAATATTTTACAATTTTCCAGACTTGTTTCAAATGTATTTGGTGAATTTCCAGTTTTTATTGTTTTTATCATTCCTGCCTGCAGGATGTGGGAATCGTTGGTTATTCAAGAAAGAATTTGACCGATGAAGACCTGAGGTCCATCATAGCTTCAACTTTGACTTGCTGCATTGATCATCGGTATGGTTCTAATACAGCCATACAAATTCCCTTTCCTGCCAATTTGTTTCTTGTTTTAAATCCTTGAGTGAGTCAAACACTGCCCCTTACAATTTTTGAATGCAACGTGCACAAATGCTGGAAGCTGCCTGAATGATTGTAATTCATGGCTGGCAGCTATTTACATGCTGTTGATAGGGTTTCATCACTTTGGTATCCTTTTGGCTACACTCACCAAAAGTAAAAAAGATAGGAGGGGGGTGGGTTAGCTGCATGTCACATTCTGTTAGCTAGTTGCTAGAGTGGGATTTCTATTGATCTAAAGGAATTATGATTGTGTTTTTGGAAGGACCCTCTCAAGCACGTCAACATGCAACCATTGCTTATGGAAAGGGCTTTGCATCTAGCAAGCATTAGACTTTTGAAAACGTGTTAAGTTGAAATAGATGCAACCAAGGTTTATGTTGTAGACCGTCAATTTAGTTTGATTGCTATAAAATTGAATGAATTGAAGAAGTTTAATATGGCATTTGTTCCTCATGATTTTAACATTTTTTCAGAGAAAACTGTGGGGACAAAATGGGTGCCTTTCTCAGTAGAACATGTTATCTTAATGGCAGTTATGGCAACCGAGAAGGGATGTTAAAGCTCAGCACTTTGAGAGCATATTGATGTGGGGTTGATAAAATCACAAATCAGTGCTGTTTACAAGTCTCTCTAGCTTAATCACGCTTCCTATTTTATGTTACTGGAGCATGGAAAAAAATAATATTATAATGAAACTATTTGGCATGATTTAAATTTATTGGCCTCAAATTGTTGGGCTATTAGCCACTTACCTAATATCTTGAGTTTTTTCGTCTAGTGATTTATCAGTACCTGATGAAAAATTAATTTGTCTTCTATTTTTTTAATCATAATTATAAAAGATCACCTTATGTACTTTCTTTTACCTCTAAAGATTTGTTATAAACAGAGAAAAAAATAGATATAAATAGTAGTAATGTGTGATGGTTTATACTATTCAGTTCACATTCATATCTTAGCGTGCAGATCACTCTATTCCATTTTGGCATGATAGTTTCATTTGTTGTATCAGTAACTGTTACAAATAACTCATAAATCAGGAACGATAATATGATAAAACTTATTAATTATACACTTATTTGTAATAATTATTGAATGACTTTATAGTAATGATTGTGTGTATAGGATGGTTTTCTGGATTAAATTCTTAAACGATAATATTTTTCATCATTAAAAGCTCTTCTCAATCGAGAACCTTACAGTATGAAGGTTCTCTAATCTAATTTTTGAGCCATTATGGAGCCGAGCATACATCCGCAGATACAAGTAATTTTGTTTTTTCTCTAAATGCAATGACATTCACTTGTGCTATCTATTAGCTAATGATAGCCACTACCTGTTTAAATTTTTATGCAGGTCATTTTGTCAGAAGAGATGAATGTGCAGTCTGGAAGGTAATAAATATAAATGATTCATTGTACCTTCACTAACAATTCCAATTTTCTTATCCTCATGTCATTATATGGTAAAACATTGTGTAAGTTTTTTTGTTATATATGCAGGAATTTTGATGGTTATGGGATCATCCAAGACATAGTGCAGAGTCATATACTACAAACCATAGCATTGCTGGCACTGGAGACCCCTACTAGTCTCGATGGTGAAGATATCCCGAACGAAAAGGTACCTTCTCTTTCTGCAAGATGATCTTTTTATTCAAAATCAATTCGGCCGATAAAAACAAAAGAGACATGCAAACATAAATTTGGTTAATTTTTGTGTGTAATGCGCAAGCAAGGTTATAGTTGATTCTAGCCTTGTGTAGGGGTGATTGGGTATACTTTTGTATGACAGAAATAGTCGTAGTTTTTGTTCCCTTAGTGGAGTGGATAGCTGGTCCTCTATCTGTTTTAAATCTTCTTTATTAATACATTTTTTATTTTATTATAAAAAAAATGAGCAAGCAAGACTAGAAAGCACTATTAATCTATTTCCACTGTCCTACGGCAGTGAAGTTGAGGAATATACTTGCTAAAATTACTAACTTTTTGTGGATGTCCCTAACATCATGTGTCTTATTGAATCTGGAAAAAGGTAGAAAGGCATCAGTTTTATCAAGTTGTAGGTTTATCAACTATTTTGCAGGTTATGTGAATGTGATTGTTAAAAAAAAAAAATGGATGAGTTTAGAAAATCCTTAGGAAGAAGATATTTACTTCTTATGAGATAAAGCTCAAATTCTTGTATCTTTGTTAGCACCATTTTAATAGAACTTCACAGTTTTCCGTCTTGTGAGGCAGCATGCAAATGATTTTTCTTCTGCAGAGGCTACTTTGGATAGCCTAATTCATATGAAAGTTTTTTAGAAGGTTTTATATTTGTTTTGTGAGGAAGGACATCTAGTCCACCTTTCTCTGTAAAGTCCTTTATACTAATGAATATTCAGTTTCTAACCCTGCCCCCTTAGAAGTGAAGGATGAGTACAACAAAATTTGATTGCATGTGGTCATGTTGATAAGAAGCTTATTCATTTCAGGTCAAAGTTTTGAGGTCAATCTGCTGATTGGAACCAAGCAATGTCATTCTTCTGCAGAGGCTACTTTGGATAGCCCATAAAGTTTTTTAGAAGGTTTTATATTTGTTTTGTGAGGAAGGACATCTAGTCCACCTATATCTGTAAAGTCCTTTATACTAATGAATATTCAGTTTCTAACCCTGCCTCCTTAGAAGTGAAGGATGAATACAACAAAATTTGATTGCATGTGGTCATGTTGATAAGAAGCTTATTCATTTCAGGGCAAAGTTTTGAGGTCAATCTGCTGATTGGAACCAAGCAATGTCATTCTTGGCCAATATAAAGCTACCCCATGTATTTTGTTGCTGCATTATACATTGCCAATTCACGTTGGGATGGTGTGCCTTTTCTTATAAAAGCTGGCGTGGGACTAATCAAACACAGGTAATAGCTATTTCAGTTTTGCTGTTTATGACTTAAATCACTTATTTTCATCAAAGATAGACATTGTCGTGGTTTGTACATTACTAGATTATAATAGGAACCTAGAACACACTCTTAAAAAGCCTTACATTCCCGTTTAGATTTACGGCTTACAATATTTCTAAAAACATAAAATTAAGAAACAAATTCAAGAGAGGAAATTATGACATTAACCCATGAATCTCTCTTGTTACAATTTCAAGAACAATACAAACAAGAATTCTTCAGTTGATTAGTGTGTAATACCTGCATGCTATAATTGAAAACAAACAATGCCAGAAATATTCCTTTGCAATGGCACCACTGTCCATTTTTTCCAGATACCCATCACTTTATATCATGCATAAACAATTAAATTATGCATGTAACATAACCAACTGTCAGTATAATCAAGTGAAAATGATTTTTTTTTCTTTTTCCTTTTTTTAATTTGTAAGGCGAACTACGCTAACAGATTTTTTGATCAAGTACAACCAACAACTTAGATAAGCATCACTTGTGTAGGTTTCATCTTGTAAGTTGTTCCTACAGTTCATGTACATCTCCAAGTCTTTGTGCTTTTGACTGTTCGCATGGATTTCACTCCATGACAACTCAAAATACATAATAATAAATGCATGTTCATTCCAGACTCAGGATTTAAATTGATTAAGTTTATTAAACTTGTGCAAATTATCATCATTGACGTAGTATGCTTCAATTTTTTCACGACAGTCCAGTTCAATATATGTGCGTATATATATATCTCACATCTCATAATTCGCATAGTCTTGTTCAATGCTTCATAACTTTTGTACTTCTTGTCTTCACTTCAATGATCAAGGTAATGCACTCACTAAGGAAGTAAAAAGGCTATAGCCTTGCATAATGAAATGCCCATTTCATTAATGACTGAACAATCTTTTATTTCTCTGGCACTTCAGTTTCATCATGTTCCAGGGATCATCTATCATGAACGTTTTGGGCATAACATCGACCTTGCCACATATGAACTAATATTACGCAATGTGCCTGATGAGGTCATTCTAGTCAGATTCAACAATAAAGTTCCAGGATTAGGCTTGCAATTGGATGCTTCAGAGCTTAATTTGCTCTATAAGTAAGCACTTCAGTTTATGGAACTTGTTCTGTTTCTGCTATTGACTTTGTCGTCACCTTTGATATCCTTCATGTGCTTGTCTTTTGTGTTAATACTGTAGGTATAACGTGGAAGAGTTGCCCCCAGGGCGTGGTTGGGATGGTAACAGCATCGAGCTTGTAGCCGCTGACGCCCGGTTCGATTCTTGGGGGTAGTAAGGGGGAAAAAATAAAAAATATATTTGGGCTTGCCCACCCCCCTTACTTTAAAAAAAAAAAAAACGTGGAGGAGTTTTTTGTTTTCATATCAATCTTTCAAACTCCGCGGTATTATGGTGTCGTGACTTAAAAACCACAACTACTGTATAATAAAAACTGTAACATCTAGTCTGTTATGCAACTTTCTAGAGCATTCTGCATAAGACGTTCTAAATGCAGTGAAACTGAAAGTCTTGAAACAACAACATTTTGCGATTCTTACTCCAAATGAACATATTATTCTGTATAATACAGGAGCGCAGAAGCTTTTACAGCTATATGTGCGGTCAATTGAGTAGAAGTATAAATAAGGAAAAACTCTACTTTAACACATCAATATTCGAATGAAAGGTTAGCTGCCAACAATATAAGCATGTCTGATTACCAAATAAAAACCAAGTTAATAGAGCAAAGAGCATTTTCCTTCTCATCACTTCAATTTCAAGCCTAAATGCCCAAAAGCCAGTCAATAGACAATAACTTGAGATCACAAATGCTGGGGAAATAAAAAAAAACTAGTGACCACTGACCAGCACATATTAAAGCCGAGCAAATAACAGTGAAAAATGCTTGAATCAATGCAATTCACCAGATTAATCCATAATATTTCTCATTTCATAAGTCAATAAGCATAAAACTTTTGTTGAAAAAAAAAAATCTGCATCACGAGATTAGAGATAATTTGAAGATTTGAATTACTGAAATACCAATTCAAGGAAGCTAAACATTGTTAACAGCTATTACATAATCAACACTATCATATGAATAAAAAAAAATTCTATCATGTGACCTTTAATAAATAAAATCATTTCACATACTTAGAAGCTAGAACCAAATAATGAAGGGAAAGAAACAATTTAAAACGTAAAAAGACTTGAAAACAATAGCCTCAAGTCCTTAACTACTATGTGGAAAACTTTTAATTTTTAATAAGAAGATAATTAATACCGATCACATAATCGACACATGAGAGAAATGTAAGCTTAAGATTTAAAAAAACAAAAAAAAAAATACAATTTTGAACGTATTTTTAATAGAAGACTTAAAAGACAAAATCCTTATGCTATATAAAAGAGTTTAATTTTTATTCACAAGACAATTAAGTCAACGGCAGAAAAGTCAGTTACAATAAAGCGCGTCATGGAATCGTAGAAGCCAAAATTACAGATTCTGTAACTTATGTCCCTCCCATAAACAGTATCTCGAGCGCGGGCCTTATAACTGGGGTACTGTTCATGTGAGGGGGCTGTACGTTTCAGAATCTAGGACACAAGGTATACGGGTAATCATGGGCCAATATTTTCCTTTATCCTTTCTGCACCTTTTTTCTATCAACGGGCAATCGTTGATTCTTAGTCGCAAAAGTGATTTAGGCAGGCCCTGCTTTGGAAAGAATTTGAGCTTCGGACAATTGTCGAGATACAGAGATTCCAATGAAGTGAGGTTTTCACCAATTGAAGATAGGCGTTTCAGATTTGGCATATCTGAAATCCACAGTTCGGTTAGACAGGCAGGAAACCGCGGGGATAACACCAGGTCTGGGCATCCTCCGCTAATTGTTAATTTCCTGAGAGAGGAGAATCTGTTCAATCCCCACTCGAACAATGGCTTTGATATCTTCAGATCTTTAACCTCAAGTGATTGGAGGTTGGTGGGAAAACCATCCTCTGGGAAAGATACCAAGCTCGGACACCATCTTATTTCTAAGTCTACAAGTGAGGTGAGATTGTGCATGCAGTTGGGTAAGGCCTTCAGATTCTCACAACAACTGATCGTGAGCCCAGTCAGTTTTGTAGAAGGCAATCCTCCTTCGGGAAATGACTCAAGATTTGGACATCCATCTACCGTAATCTTTCGAAGATGGTAGAGATTATGCAAACCGGCAGGTAATGATTTAAGATTTTCAAGGCCGCAAATAGTGATTTCTTCAAGGGATGTGTTGTCCAACCTTTCTGCTAACGACTCCAGCTTTGAACAGAATCTGACCTCGAAGAACTTAAGAGCCTGAGGTAGATTTCCATTGCGTGACAATAAAGCAAGATTCGAGCAAAAACTGACCTGAAGGTGCTCCAGCGTGGCAGGTAACTCGTTTTCTGAAGAAAAGGATGTGAGGGAGGTTGAACCACTGCTGCTACTACTGATGTCCTGTTCCCCTGTCAAAGTCCTTAAATTATCACAGTCTTCGATAATCAGCCGCCTCAGGCTAGGAGGTAGCTGGATTCTAGCAATATATGTCAAAGAATTACAGAAATGAATGTGCATTTCTTTAAGAGATGTACTGCTATTTTGCATCCATGCCTCAGGTAAGGATTTCAAAGCATTGCATCTTTCTATTGTAATTGTTCTCAACTGGAAAGGCAGAGCAACCTCTGGAAATGAAACAAGTGAATTGCAATCCAGAATTTTCAAACTCTGAAGAGATGAATCGGAGTTACGCATCCATGCCTCAGGTAAGGATTCCAAAGCATTACATCCTTCAATTTCAATTGTTCTCAATTGGGCAGGCAGAGCAGCCTGAGGAAAGGAAACGAGGGAAGTGCAGCCATTTATCCAAATCTCTCTAAGGGAACTAAGGGTGAGCAATGCTTGTGGTAGCCTTGTAAGGCCTACACAATCACTCAATTTCAAAAATTGAAGCCTGCACTGCAAGTCTGGTTGTTGCTGGCCATGTTCTTCCTCTGTTACCAAGGAAAGAAGTTGGTGACACCTTGATATCTCCAACCGATTAAGGGATCTAATGTCTTGCAGCAACCGAGCCTCACTGCACCACAAATGCGTTTGCTCTCGAATATTATCAATCTCTAAGTTTTCCAATTTAGGTAGCCCATGCTCAAATAGACCTGCTAAAACCATTTCATTTGCCATACCCCTTAAAAGCACTGATTTCAAAGAGCTGAGGTCGGTTGGGCTGCAGAACACCACCCTTTTACATTTATCGATTTCTAATTCATTGAGAGCTGGAAGACATTGAATTGTCACTTGCAACTGTTTACATCTTTTGATGACGAGCTTCTCCAGTAAAGGAAGACGAACCGGCAATGTTCCTTTCAGCTCAGAGCAACGCTCAAGAGAAAGCATTCTCAGCTTAGGAAACCCGTCAACTTCATGACCAGCTCCACGAGGAATCCACTCTTCCCATTCTTGCATATACTCTAAACAAAGAGTCTCCAATGATGGAAAGGGCACTGAGCAACTGTTTCCATAAAACTCAGGACCGACGCTCTTTACACGAATCATTCTACTTATCTCAAGATGCTTTAGAAGTGGTAGTTGCCCAACTGATGGCAAAGATGTACACAGGAGACAACCTTCAAATCTTAGGAGCACTAATTTTGAGAATGAGGATTCTCCTAACCAAGTTGGAAATTCTGTACCACCGTAGCCTGCGATGGTGAGCTCCTCTAGATTTTGATGAGGTTTTAGCATGTCAAGCACATGTGTTTCCATTTCAAGCTCCACCGCACCACTAATTATTGTGCGCCAACGACTCCATTCAAGCAATAAAACTTTAAGATTCACCTTGCCGTTTAACTGAGCCTCACTGGCATCACCAACATCTTTCACATTTTCCAACCTCGAAATTTGTAGTGCCCCTTGAAGATGCGTCAAAGACTTCAACTCTCGCAGACTAGAACCACTGTCTTTTCCCACAGCAAATCTACCCAAAGTCAAGAGACAAGTCAATTTACCAAATCCCTTCGGCATTTCCTCCAATGAATCGACATCAGAATTTCTTAGATGATGCAAATTCGTCAGGTTTCCCACGTTTTGACACAACTTCTTGAGCCGATGACAGTTTTCCAATGAAATTGCATGCAAGTTGTACAGGGAGTTAATTGACTCGGGCAAAATTTGAATGCCAGTTCCGGATAAGTTTAGAAAGCGTAAATGCTTCAAATTTCCAATTTCATTTGGTAGGTTGAAGATGTTATGATACCCACACAATGAAAAGACCCTTAAGCGAGGGAGATTCAGCAGCATTGGAAGAACACTCCAAGCCAAATAATTGTTCCCATAATTTGACAAACTTACTGGTAAAAAGGTTCGCAAATGCTCCACATCACAGATGGACTTCAACCTCTTTTCACTGTCAAACTCTCCACAAACGTACGAAAAATGACGAAGACTTTTAGAAAACTTTTGTCCGTTTTCACCTTCTAAGATATCCTCCATTCTGAAGTATATCACCCCTGCAGCCCACTGAGCTAGGTCATTAACGAGGTCGTGCATCACAAATCGGGATGCATCTTTGCTTGACTGTTGAAATAATGACCTTGAATGTAGTTCTCGAATGAAATCACGGCCCAAATCTTCCATTTTCCTTCTACTGTTTTGTTGGTGCAAAAAACCTTCAGCCGCCCACAATAAAATTATCTCCTCTCCTTGAAATTCATAATCTTTGGGAATTAATGAGCAGTATGCGAAGCACTGTTTCAACTGTGGGGGAAGAAAATGGTAGCTCACTCTTAGGGCTGGTATAATATTGCAATTTTCCTCTGCGAAATCCCATACGTCAGTCTTGAGCACAATTTCCCAGTCATTCAAGTCATCTTTGCCGCGTAAAAGGCCGCCAAGAGTTTTCGCGGCCAAAGGCAATCCTTTGCATTTCATTGCTATCTTCTCTCCGACTTCTTTCAAGGATTGATGCGTGTTGAAATCTCTGGCCCCCAGTGAGTGTTGAGTGAGCACACTCAAACAGTCGTCTTTTGATAACACTCCCAATGGATATTCTCGAACACTTCCCACCATTGATGCGACACCTTGATTGCGAGTGGTGACGATAATCTTACTTCCTGGGGTGCCAGCTTTAAACGGCCGGTTCAGGAGGTCCCAATCTTCGTAATTGTCGTTCCACATGTCATCCAAAACAAACAAAAATTTCTTTTTAATCAGTTCCGTCTTCAGCTTCACTTGAAGCAAATTTAAGTCGTCATCATCCCTAACCTGATCATTAGCAATGGACTTTAGGATTGATTTTGTTACCCTGGAAAAATCAAAATGCTCAGAAACACAAGTCCACGCTTTGAGATCAAAATGATCTTGCAGACGATCATCATTGTAGGCAAGCTGAGCAAGAGTTGTCTTCCCAACGCCGCCTATTCCAATTATAGAAATAACAGAGAATCCATCATCAGCTCTTAAATCATCCCTCAACAACAACTGAACAATCTCATCCTCCTCTTTTTCCCTGCCATATACTTCGGCTTCATCCACCAAAGATGTTGTGGGTTGTCTGACATTTCCAGACTTCCCACCTGAAATTTCATTTTTCAAATTCAGCAGTTCTTTTTTGCTTTTAATAGATTCCAGCCGAGCAGTGAACTTCTCTATTTCCGACACCATCTTGGATTCAAACTGAATAGATCGAAGACTAAAGGTGGTGCAGCAAGTAGGACTAGCTGGTTCTTGAAGCAGCAACTCCCTCCTCAAATCTTCAGTTTGGAACTCATCCAATATGTCTTCAACATCATAAGCAAAGTTTTGAAGATCGTCTAGCCAATCCTTCACAGACTGGTCCTTTGTCCGCCTATCCTTGGCATCAGCAAGCACTGCCTTAATCGAACTCAACATTCCCTTCCACTTCATTAAACCAGCCTTCAACTTCTCATGCTGTCTAAACAGATCAAACCCCTTTGAAGCCAGCTTTTCGATCAGCAACTCAACTGACACAGTAAGCATAGCCTCTCCGATGAACGACATTTTTTTTTTTTTTGGTTTTTGGTTTTTGGTTGTTGAAGGAAACAGAGTAAATTATGAAAAATGAAGACGAAAAAAATCTGCAGAAAAATGAACAAGTCTAGTTTGTGATTGTGGTTTGTGAACGAAGAGTAAGAGCAAGCAAGTGATAATGCAATGTGAAATGGTGTACAACAAAACAAAGCTTTATTTATTTTTTATCGGCACCAATAAATTCAGCTGGCGACGACCAAAACACCACCACGCCAATCCGCGCGTTTCTGCCACTAAAGTCAAGAATGAGTAATTAGTTGGGTTATTTGTTTTTTATCATTTGATTATTATATAAAAAAAAAATGATACATGTCCCGAAGACTAAAGCAAACCGAAACTATCGAATTTCAAAAATTTAACCATTTGAACATTGTATTCATTTACACCCTTGTATTTGTCTTGGGTTTAAGATTTTTCCGCAGAACTGGTATCAAAACCTAGTAATTGGTATAAATAATTAAAAATTGATGATGATATAATTATTTATAATATTAATCCTACTGGATATAATTTATTAATAGATAGTAGAGCTATAAAATATAATATTAGTAAATATATTCAATATTATTCAAATGAAAAAAGAGATTTAGATATTAAAGAATTAATACAATTATACTTATCAAAAGCTCAAGAATTTAGAATTGGAGAATTAAAATAATAAATAGAGAAGCTTAAATATAGATCCTCTCTTATTAGATACGATAAGAATAGAAGTTTCAAGAAATAATTTTTCTCGAAAACAATGGAATATTAATTCTGTTGAAAATTATAATGAAGATCTTATAATCGATTATAATAGACTTTTGTCTATTAAGCAAAGAGAAGAATATAATATAAATAATAAAAGAATTAGAAGTAAATATTACCCTTTTAGTAATATGTTACTAGGATATAAAGATTTATTTATGCATAAACTCTACCTAATAAATAAAGGGTAGAGAAGAATTATATTCCAAAAGAAATAAAAGACATTATATGACACAAATATCTAATAGAAAGCAATGAAATATTATGCAGAAGGTATAATGAATAAATTACCTGACCCATTAATAATTTCTCAAAATATAGAAACTAGCAGGTTTTTACCTTCTAGTTATAGGTAAAGAGGATACACATATGGAAGATTTCAACATTTTGATCTAGTAAATGATTCCGACATGTAGGGAAATAACCAATTAAACTGGATTTCTTTATATTTATTAAATAAATTAGGAAACCCTAATTTAACCATAAATGATATAGAAAGTGCAAATGAAATACTAGAAATAAAAAATGTTAATGATGAAAATATAGATCAAATCAAAAGATTAGGAAATCAAATGAGTCAAGAATTTGAACATATTAAACAAATAATAAATGAATGCAAAATTGAAGATTTGGAATTATTGAAACAAAAAATTATAGATATAATAAATAAGAATTCTATAGAAATAAGATTGAATAAGATAGAATGTCAACTAAATAAAATAGAAAATATTGTTGAACAATTTGGTAATAAATTTGTCATAAATATACATGGAAAATTACAAGAAAATTGAAGCGCAAAGAATTAATAATAATATGGAAGAATTACTTATGATCATTCAAGAACAGAATAAAATTCCACAAGATACAATAATTTATTTCAATGAAAAGAACAGCAATGAAATCCAGCCTATGGTAAGGCTAATATTTAACAAAATAAAAGGAAATGAAAAATTGATAAGTTTAAGAATGTTAAGCGAAAATGCTGATAATGGATTAAAAGAATTATCTGATAATAATGAGGAATCTGAAACAGATGAAGAGGATGATAATGTCTTTATAAATTTAGAAGATATTGAAAAAAAAATTGAACATTTAAAAATGAATGAATCAAAACCACGAGTCTTTGAACAAGGTGAATCTAGTAACAAAGCTTCTTATGCTAGAGAAGAAATACCAACATACAAAAATAAAAGATCACAAAGTCAATATTTTAGGTCAAGTAGAAGACCTAAGAGGGAATATAAAACACCAGGAGAATATCAAGAAAGACCCATCAATCATGAGGGTATATGGTTAGACTTAGATTGTGTTAAAGATAGAGATAAAATGATAACTGCTGGGGTAAAATCCATGAAGATTGCATTAGTATTTTATAATCTAAATAGACATAATAGCATTGAATTCCTTAAAACTTCGTTTGTAGGAATAGCTGCACACTGGTTTATGGGATTAAGTGTAAATAATAAAAATAAAGTATTATATGAGGAAAACCCTAATAAAAATGAATCCTAAGAACAAATCCTAACAAGATTTGAAAGTGAAATAAGAAGAGGATTCTTAGGAGAAGATTGGGAAGCCGATTATCAGTAAGAATTAGAAAGAAAAAGAATGAAAAATATGAGAAAGCTAACTAGGCTTGAAATATGTGATATATGTTACTTAGAAGCATACACATGTAGCTTCGAAGAACTATATTATAAATGTGAATTTAAAGAAGAAGATAATACAAAAATGTATTACAATAGTTTATATTTTATGAAAATACCATACCCATGGGGTAAAAAGATTATGGAAGAATATAGCTAAGAATATGATGATACTACCAATACTGATGCCCTTGGAAGTAGAATTAGGTTTGCTCGAAATAGAGTAAATCAATGTTGTTCTAAAATAAGAGATAGACGATTAATGAAAAAATAAAATCGTGGATTATGTTGTTCAAGATTAGAAGAACCTCCAAGATTTGGATGTTCAGAAAAAGTTTATAAACATAAGAAAGGATTTAAAAAGAAGAAATTTTTCAAGACTAATAAAAATTATTACAAGAAAAATAAATATAAAAGAAAGCTCTTTAAAATGAACAAATATGGAAAATCTAAGGCAAAAACGCGTAAAAAATGTAAATGCTGGTTATGTAATGAAGAAGGACATTATGCAAATGAGTGTCGTAAGAAAAAGAAATTAAACATTAAAATGTTTGAAGGTTTTGAAGAATTAGAATTAATCACTGATAGTGAAGATGTTAGTGAAAATGATAGAATATACTATCTGTCTGATGTAACTTTAAGTACTTCAGAATCAGAATGAGTATAGAAGAAATAGATAATAAAGATTTATATCAGGATGAAGAAATAGAAGAACAAGGTTCTTTTAATAAAGAATTAATCTTTGATAAGAAATACAATATCTCAAGATTTATAAAAAGGGATTAGAAACATCTATGACTTCAGTCAATAGGTTAGCACAAGGAATAGCTAACATGGTTAAAAGAAAAAATATAATGTATTTTGGTGCCACTGTAAGAGAAGAACCAATTGACATTAGGCACGCTAGAGGAAATACAAATATACCATTGTTATTAAAATCTGACATTGAAGAAAATATCAATAAAATTAGACCTAGTGATAGGCATAAAATTGGATATATTCATATTGGAAGAATCCAAATTATGATAAAATCTTATTTCAGAGAAGGCATTGATAGTCCAGTAAATCTTGCTGTACTAGATAATAGAATAAAAAATAGAAAACATGCACTTCTTAGAGTAATCCAAGGAAATCTTAATTGTAAGAAATTAATATTTAAGATATATCCAAAATATTCTATAAATCTTAGAGATAGAAATATAAACAAAACTTTACCTTTATGTCATGATTTCAAATACTTTGATATAATGCATGATGGATCATATCCATATGGCATAACTTCTGCTATAGAATATGCTTTAACAAATTCAGGTAATAGTGAAATGTTCGCTGATAAAGAATTCATAAAAATAGACAAACTCTTTAATAAAGTTGGAAAAATACAACCCCCTGAATTATTAAGAGAAATTGATCTACCCGGGGAATGAGATATGGATTTAAGGAGTCAACCTACTTTGATTAGAGGGAATACCTCTAGGACTATAGAATATACTCCGGAAGGTAGAATAATTATACGGAGTAGAGAATCAATCTCTATACCTAGAAGAGATCTATCTTTAAGTGGAATGCAAAGTTCTACAAGATGTAGTCATCCTGTAATACCGCCATCACATGAAATATTAACAATTGTTAGAAAAAATAATCAAAATCTAAAAATTAAAATTGAATATAATAATGAAAAATCATGGCATGAGACTTTTGCTATTCTAGATATGGAAGCTGCAAAATCTTATGTAGATGTCAAGATGATTAAATATTTAGATAGAAAGATTCTAATTGAACCACATACTTATGCAGAGTATAATGGTGAAAGAAAAACATTAACCCATTACAGTGAGATACCCTTAAAGATTAAAGGAATAGAATTTATCTTTCCTTTCATTATAGAACCCGAATATGAAACAGATATAAGTCCTTTATTGTTAGGAATGAACTTCCTTGAAAATTTCTCTCCTTACTGCATAGGAGATAGAGAGATATCAATAACAATTGAAGGGATTAAACAAACTCTATCAGGATATGTCTAATCCTTTTATAGTATATATAAAAGTGATTATACCATATTATAAGCATAACCCCGAATGGTTCCATGCTTTGATTGATACGAGTTCCGGAGTTAGCTTAGCTAATTCAAGAATTTATCCAAAGTCATATTGGAAAGATTACAAACCTTTAAAGGAACAAGGAATCAATGGAGAACAAATTTCTCTTGGAAGATGTGGAATAAAAGTCTTAATCCAAATCAGCGATTATATACTAAGCATCCCAATATTATGGTCTTATGATTATATGGGTACTGATATCCTTTTAGGAGTTAATTTCCTTCGTCAATTCATTTATATAATGACTAACGAAGTAATTACTCTTAAAACCCCTTGTAATCATACACTTACCACACCACGGATTTATACTCCCCTCCGACGCACTACCCGAACATTCCATTTTCGCCGCAGCCAGCGTCGTGATTTCAATATAAAAATTAATCAAATTACGTCTGATTATGAAAAAATCTTAGAAAAACTTGATAAAAATTTTGGTGAAAATCCAATTCAATTATGGGAAATTGATAAAACATATGCTAAGATAGAATTAAGAGATCCAAATATTATTATAAGAGTTAAGTCTATGAGATATGGGCAAGAAGATATAATAGTGTTTGATAAACAAATTAAAAAACTCTTAGATATCAAACTTATCCGAGAATCTAAAAGTCCACATAGTAGCCCTGCCTTTATGGTTAGGAATCATGTAGAAATTAAACGAGGAAAAGCTCGTATGGTTATTAATTACAAAGAATTAAATAAATATACCAAATTTGATAGATACTTTTTACCTCACAAAGATACATTAATTACCTCTGTAATTAATAAAAAGATATTTAGCAAGTTTGATTGCAAATTAGGCTTTTGACAAATTAAGCTTGAAGAAGACAGTATACTACTTACTGCCTTTAGTACACCTCAAGGATAGTATGAATGGATTGTAATGCCATTTGAATTAAAAAATGCACCGCAAATATTTCAAAGAAGAATGGATAAAATTTTTAAAGAATTTTTGATGAATTTTGCATTATTTATGTGGATGATATATTAATTTCTCTAATAATAAAGTTGATCATATTACTCATTTAGTTTCTTTTGCAGAAAAATGCAAGAAACATGGGATATTACTTTCTAAAAAGAAAGCTGAAATAATAAAACCTAAGATTGAATTTCTACGATTAATAATAGATGAAACAGGAATAGAGATGTATTTGTTTCCAGATAAATTAGAATCTAAAGAGCAAATTCAAAGATTTTTAGGATGTCTTAATTATGCTGAAGGTTTCAAAGAAAATTTAGTAAAAGAAAGACAATTGTTACAAGGATTATTGAAAAAGAATAATACAAAATCTTTAGAAGAATCTCATAATCAAATAGTTAAAAATTAAAAGAAAAATGTAAAAATTTACCAAGACTAGGATTTCCAACGACCAGTGATAATTTAATTTTTGAAACTGATGCTTCTGATAATCACTAGGGTACAGGATTAAAAACTGATCTAGAAAAGAATTGTAGATATGCTAGCGGAACATTTAAGCCCGCAGAAAAGAACTATCATAGTAATGAAAAGGAATTATTAGCTATTAAAAATGAGATAGCTAAAGTTATTTTCTTTTTATTACTAAAGAAATTTAAAGTCAGATCTGATAATACCCAAGTTAAAGGATTTTTATTTAATAAATTGTCTAATCTCCCTCAATATAAGAGATTAATTAGATGGCAGCAATTCTTTGCAGAATATGATTTTGAAATTGAGTATATTAAAAGATCTAACAATTGTATTGCAGATTTTCTCAGCAGGGAATACAATGGATAAATGTCTTTCCAAAATAATAAAGGGCATAATGATGTGCTCTGAAGGTCAAGAATTGCTTCTCAAGGGCAATGAAATGATTTATGATGGGCTTGCTATGATTGATGAAGCCCAAGAAGAATTGAGCAAACTTTGTCCTGACAAAAGTTTACAAAATCATCCAGAAGTTCAAACTTCGAAGAATATATTAGCAAAATGCTAAAGAAGGTCCATTTCAAGGATCAAAATGAGGGTCAGATCGCCCAGTGTTCTTCACAGAATACAAAGATCCCAATGCCAGAGAGGTTTTTCTCAATTCATGATCTCAAAGAACAGTATATAAAGGGAGAGGGTTCCCAAAGCTCTTCACAGAGTTTAAAGCCCCAATATGTTAAAAGTGGACAGTCAGTTTCAATGGTTAAAATCTCACGTAAAAATGACTACGCTTATGAATATAAAAGAATTGGTAAAATAGCCTATGGGATTCGTCCTAGCCAGACTATAATACCGGATCATTCAGGGTTATACCCAAGGATTAATTTCGTTTAAGGAGGTGATCCTAAAATGATAAAAGATATGTTTGATTATCGTTTTCTTAATCTCATTTATACTGATGAAAATTTCAGGAAATTAGAATTACTCCCCGAAAATATCAAAGACGCCGCCATTGAACTCACAAAGATAAGCAAGACAAAAGAAGCCATTTTTGTCAAATTACTCAGTGTCTGTCCTGAATATTGTGATAACAAATGGTATCCAGCTCAACACATGATACAAGTTGGAGTCAGCAGCAAAAAGATTAGTCCCACAATTAATTTAGACTAAGTTTATAATGATTATGACCCAAAATTATTTGAGCCCAAAGCACTCATCACCAAAAGGGCAATAGGAATGAAAGTTCTTACTTAAAAGGATAAGCAAAGAATGTGTGTGGCTTTACGAAACCACAAAAGAATATATCATCTTTTCTATGAGTAGAAGAGAGAATATATTAGCCAGACAAGCCATCATTAAAAAGAAAAAAGAAATATTCGAAAATCTTGTAGAGTCTAGTCTACCGACACACTACGAAATATGCAAGGTGTTAAAACACCAAAATAATTGTAGCTATTGTTATGGAAAATCCAAAGACGGATCTAGTGATGAAGACATGTCAGTAGACGATGAGCTCATAATAGGCATGTAGCAGGTCCACTAGATTAATCAAAGATGCCAACTTGACAAAGCTCAATAATTCGAAGAAAGAAGCCAAAAAGATAAAGCTCAGAATTCTTATCTTAGCGATACAGTAGCTGTCTACTACAGAAGACAAATGTCAGCAAGATAAAGAGAGAAGGGTCACCTTATCTAAAGGAGATCCACGAGAACTCACAAGGATGTAACATCTGTAATGAAATTTGATCATGTAATCTTATCTTGAAAAAGCTATAAATAGAATCATGTAAGAAGGAGAGAGGCAATCAACCCTGTAGCCATCTCTAACCTTCAAAACTTCTGTAATCATCTCTGTAACCATCTCCAATTATGAAATAAATAAATATTTTGATTGAAATTATCATCTTCTATCTTATATATTTTAAGAAATAAATCAAGTACTTTACATGCTAGTACTTGCGTTAATCGAAGAAGAGTTCATAATACTAAGCACTCTTCTAGAGACGTTTGTAAGAAAAGCGCTCAGACATATTCTTTTAGGCCGTGGAGTAGTGTGTTGCGTTAGGCCATGTGGAACAATCACCGAGGTGATCTTGCTGGACGTGTGGAGCTATGACGGTGCTGACCATGGACCTCTCTATGGTTGGAGGCAATTAGCTAGTCTATCTCAGAATCCCAAGAGATAGTACACTGATTAATAATTCTGAACTATCTTCTTAAATTTTAGCAAAAAACGGAAGCATGTTGGGCCTTGGTTGTTTTCTTAAATAATATAAGATTGGAAGTGATAAAAGTAGTTCAAATTCTTAAAACATGGAACGGTCTGTTATTAAGTTTTTAAACGTTATAGATAATCTAGATTTTAGTAAAGAATACTAAATTATTTATGCAATTACTATGATTAAAGACCATTTAAATCTCAAGAAAATTCAATATAGAAATATGACTAGAATAGATATTGAAGATGAATATAATATATTTGATGCCTTTGAAGAAGAAAATAGGATAGCATTAATGGAATCTATTTTAACAAGAATTCAAGATAAGTGTAGAACTAATAACAGGACTCAAAATTGCCCATAATGAATCACAATAATAACAATAATATAAACTTTTTAATTCATAATACAAAATTTAGATTACAACATTTGTGTGAAAGCATGGATAGAATGTACCTAAGTTGGGAAGATAGCTTAGGAGGATACATAAATATGTTAGAAGAAAAGATTTGGTCTCTCAATCCCCAAGAGAGACAAATAGTTATTAATGCATGTCCTAATTTAGAACCAATAGATTTTTATGAATATGATAATCATGTAAATTTATATAAAATTATTATTAAAACTTTGAAAAGTTTTAAAGATAGAAGCAAAAGAGATAGAAGGACAAATTATCCAAATATTCAAAATTAACAAATATCTTAAAAATTCAGCAAATCTTGCAAAAGGACCCATTCGGTCAATTCGGACTGCACTATGCTCGGTACGTCTATCATTATTGTTAGATAAAATATTTTAAAACTATTTGATAAATAATTATTAATCAAATATTTACATAAAATTTTTTAATAAACAGATGTAATATTGTATAATTTTAATAATTTGCATTTGTACTATCCAATACTGTAACCTCATCCTTGACCTCAAATCCCATGTGTCGATCTAGCAATATACCCCGGAAGAAAAGTACAATCAACGCGTGTTTCCACCACTAGAGAAGCATTAGTAATTGGGTTATTATTATTTTACTGTTTTAAGAATTATAAAATATCAAATAATTATAAGAAATATTATTCCTTATCATTTTATTATTATAACTTTGCAAAAATTTTTATTTATTATTTTTTATTGGGTTATTGATATTTAAAATATTAATTTTATCTTTTATAGTAAAATACACAAATAGCGGTATTAAATAATAGACATAAAATTATTGTTATATACTTAAATTATTAAATAATAATTTAATCATGAATTTATGAATAACCCAGAATTTATTATAATTATAAAAATAGTGAATTGATAAAAATACCTCTAGACATATTTTGTTAAAAAAAGCACAACCTATTCTAAAAAAAAAACTTAAATATGAAAATTTGATTATGTAGATAAGCTTTATGTTTTTTTTTTTAATGGATTGTGAGTCTTTTAACAAAAATATTTATGGGTATTTCTGTCACTTCGTTACTTTTACAGTTATGATAAATTATGGGTTATTCATAAATTCATAGTAAAAACAATTATTTAACAATTTAAGGGCATAAATTATTTTTTTTTGTTTACTATTTGATACCTCTATTTGTGTATTTTATCATAAAGGATAAAATTAATATTTTACTAGTCAACTAACTGGTCAACTAATGGTCTTAACAGAAAAGTAGTAAAATAAAAAATTTTATAAAGTTATAGTAAAAAAATAATAGAGAACAATACTTCTTGCAGTCATTTTGAAAGGAATTTAAATCTATTTCAAATAGATGTAGGCAATATTAAAATCTAAGAATTAATTAATTAATGATTTAATTAATTAAATTCCTTAATAGAACGAAGCCTAAGAAAATCGCCAATATAATAAAACCTTATTATATTAAAAACACAAAATTAATTAAACTAAATTAATTTTCAGGAAATACTGTTCACAGGTTGCTGTTCACGAGATACTATTCATCCGCATCAAAAACATTAATTTTGCCAAAAATAATAACTTGCAGAAATTAAAAGACACGGAGGTTTTTACATGGTTCGGATTAATTAATCCTACATCTACGAGGCCACACCCATATTAAAAGCAATTCACTAAGTTGAGATGTTACAACCTATGGATTTACCAAACTTAAGACCCTCACTTACAGTTTATCACCACACAACTTACTCAACTTTAGATTGAATCAGCTTCTCTTGAATAACCGCTACCATCTTGATCCACGATCCTCAAGGCAATTCGCAAAGTAATCAATAGCGATTCTTCAATTCTTCAATGTCTAGTGATCAAAGATCCACATAAACTCTCCGCAAAGATGAACAAAAATAGTCTCGTTACAATACTTGAATATAGAAGACAATATAAATAATCACACAACTTGATGCACCAAATCAGGTTTCTCTGCTTTATGCTCTATGTTGTGCGTAACCATTCAATTGTGAAACACTTCTCTTTATATAGGCACTGAGGTTACACAAAAATAGCAAGACTTAAAAGACTTGGATTCTTTCTAAACAAGAATTTCTTTCCTCTTATAATTCCTTTGAACCAGAATGGGAATAAATATGATATTCTTGCCTTGCTTGTCTCCCAAGGAATATCTAGAGCATTAATAAATTTTCTATTTGAACCAACTTCTGCTCTAAATAAATTCTACGCACCAATTATAGAATCCCACCACTAATTGACTTGCTAAATTAGACATCTAATTAAACTAGGAAATAAATATTCCTAATGAGGAAATAAATATTTCTAATAAATTGGAATCTTACTAAATTAGAAAATTAATAAATTAATCCCTATTACAAGATATGCAATAAATAACATTCCAATTTAACTAGACTTGTCATAAGATGCCAACTCTATAAATAATGGACTTAACAATCTTCCCCTTTGGCATCCTTGGGGCAAAAGCAACCAACATAAGTCTTCAATAAAATATTAGTGCTAAAACATGAATCTGAAATAAGCACAAATAACAACAAAGAACTAATCAAAATAATTGGCAATTACCATGTTAGTTCATCAAATAAACTAAGGGAAGAATTAAAATAAAACTCTTATTTTATTGAACAATAAATTGCAAGGCAATATTAATTACAAAATCAAGATCAATAAAAAGATAAACTCCCCCATTTAAAAACTACTCCCCCTAATTTATTGAAGATTGAAGACCAATTACTCCACCTCTTTTGCCAAAAGGTTGCAAAAGTGAAGAATCTGGAGTAGCTAAAATGATGAGGAGGAAGCCTAGAAAATTGGGTGAAAAATAATGATCCTAGAGGCTTCCGTATATAGATGAACTAGTCGAGTAAAGAGAAAAAGAAATCCTATGTTCATAAGGAAAGGATTTAGAAAAGAAAAATTCTTTTCTAATTTAAGACAGAATCACCCCAAATAACGTAGAGGAGCAATAAACCAACATAATTCTAACTCATATAAGCCAGTAGAATTAAGGAAAATGCACATGTGAAGTGAGATGCATGAGAATGTTTGGAACATTGATACAGTGCAGATAAGGGAAATTTGAAATTAAACTGCGAATGAATGAAATGGAACTAGAATGCGATCCATATACCAATGGAAAGCTCTCGAAATCAGCTTTTTAAAGAATTTTACAGAACTGAATTTGAAGTTCTGTAGACAAAGTTATGATGAAAAGAATGCAACCTGTTCATTTGTGACGGGCAAAAATTTTTCTGCACTTTAAAAATTAAAAATTGGGATTTTGCTGCAAATAGGGATGGCCAACGGGCTGTGCTGGCATCAAACCTCGGCCCATGAGCCGGCACGGCACGGCCCACCATTTGAACCGACCGTGCCGTGCCAAAATTTTTTTTTTAAGCCTGGCACGAGCCCGCGCGTGCTGTGCTCGTGTACGGGCCCGTACCGTGCCTCGGGCCGTGCCCAAAAAAGCCCGTGAGCCTATTTTTTTTTTAAGTTCCCGTGCTTCAAAAAGCCCACGTTCCTAGTGTGCTTTTTCAAGCCCACGGCTTGACGCTCTTTTTCAAGCCTATGGGCCTTTTCTTCAAGCCCATCACCCATATACTTACTAATAATAAATGAATAAATAAATAAATAATTTTTATTAAAGGAACAATTAACATTTCATTAAGACATTAACACAATTAGACAACTATATTATCTAATTTCGTAATAACCAATTATAATACACCTAATTTTATTCGAAATACTAATATTGTACTTGCACTTGAACTCCATTGAATGAAAACGCAACTTTTAATTTATCATAAAGCATATTTCGTTCATAATTCTATTTTATATTTACGTAAATGTGAAAAATATTTCATTCACAAATGAAACATATCTCCTTTGACTAATTTATGATTTCATAAATGAATTATTAAAGTTATTTGAGTTTAGATTTATGATTTATAAAATCATTATATTTATAATTTTATTTATTAAAATCATGAAATCATTTATTCATTTAATAAATTATAAATTTAAAACAATTAGAATTTTTTTAAACTAAGACTAAATTAATTTTTAAAAATCTATGCTAATAAAATATTCATAACATTTTATGTTTATTTTTTATTAAAAATTTTTTACAAATATACTTTGGCCCACGTGCTATTGATGGCCCACGTGCTATTGATGCCCATGGGCCGCGTGCTAGCCCACCAATAAAGCGTGCTTATAACGTGCTTATTCACGTGCCGTACTTTGGCCCATCTCTAATCGTACCGTACTTTTAAGGGCCATGTGCCTAAAACTCTAAGCTAGCCCGGCCCACGTGCGTGCCGTGCTGTGCTGTGCCGTGTGCCTTAATAAAACGTGCTCGTGCCATGCTGTGCTATACGGACACGTGCCGTGCCACGTGCCACCCTGCCCATTGGCCATCTTTACCTACAAACATGTGTAACTCTTAAACCTAAAATCAAATCAATATGTAAAAACATGATAATGCACATGCATTATGAAAAATGTGCACATGTAAAGATGAATTTTTATGCATGAATAACAAATGTAAACAAGGGAAAAATCAATATATCTAGAAATTTTCCACAACAAGCACTAAGTCATGAAACCAATACTCTAATTTCCTCAAATAAATAAGGATTGGAGAAATTTAAGCTTGTGTGTGTGTTCGCAAGCAATTCAATTTAGACTTTTCCCCAAAAATTCATCAATATTCATAGTCAAAGTACCAAAAGTTAGTAGAACAAACTCTTAAGGAAGTAAAAGAAACATAAGCTTTATAATTGGACTTCCTTATCCAAGTGGTTCTAGGTTTATTGCCATTCGTGTCAATCTTATATCTAAGTTAGGTTTTTTTTAAGAATAATTGAATAACATAGTCTTTTTCATATATTTTATAAACTTAAAGCAATTAGGCCTTAAATGTCCTTTAACATGGCAAAAATGACAAGTGGGAATAAACATGTTGTTCTTTCCTTGATGAACTATTATAGAAAGTGCAACATCTTTATCTTTTTGATGATATAGAACTTTGGCTACAAGTGGAAAAGTTGTTGGTGGATGTGCTATTTGTGGAGAAGCTTTAGCAAACACACCTTGAGAATTTGAGTCTTTACCATGTTGGTATGCAAGACCTTGATGATCTAAGCTAGATTTACCAATTGATAAGATATGATCTAACTTTTGAGTGCCAGAATTCATCATCTTGAGTAATTTTTTATATTCTCTAATTCTATGGTTACTGCAAGCAATTGGTTATCTTTGTCAGTAAGTAAAGACTTGTAATGAATTACCTCACTCTCAAGTTTCGCATTATCATCCAATAGATTGGATACTTGTGTCATCAAAGTCATATTCTCATTGTAGACTTCTTCCTTGTAGCTTTTATAAAAAGCTTTCTTGTCATTTATATCAATGTCACTGACGTCGCTATCTGAAGCATTGTTCTTGTTATCAAATTCAATAGTTGTGTCAAGAGAAGAATCAGTGTCTTCCTTGTAGAGAGCTATACGCAAGGTTTTAGATGAGGATGGGCATCCAATGTTTGATTCTTGTATATTACCATTAGTATCATTATGGACAACAAGTCCTCCAACAAGGTCCTCTTCATCAATGTTATCATTTGAATCATTATCACTCCAAGTGGATTGTATTGTTTTCTTCTTCATGAGATTGTTAGCACATTGTGCTTGTATGTGCCCTATGCCTCCACATTCTCTACATTGAATACCCTCAAGCTTGTTAAGATTAAACAATTTAGAATTAGGGTTAAAAGAACCATTTTGAGCCGTTGGAGCCAGTAATGTAGAAGTCTTCTTTGGTTTGTTGAAGTTTTTCTTTTCCAACATCTTCTTGAAATTCTTTGCAATGAGTGCAAGAGAATTGTCCACGTACACATATTGATCATCATCATCACTTGCTTTGGTGACAGGAACCTGTGTTTCAGCCTGAAAAGCAACACTCTTTTCTTTCTTCGGATTTAAATTCAAGTAGTTTGTCTCATATATCATCAATTTTCCTATAAGAGAACTTCTAGTCATGGTAGACATATCAACATACTCTTTAATGGCTAAAAGTTTAGGATGATATCTAGAATGGACAAATCTTAAGATCTTTCTACAAATTTCTTCCTCAGAAATAGGTTTTCCAAGAGAAAAAAAATCATTAACCATAGCAAGATTTCTAGAATTAAATTCAGATATATTTTCATGCTCATGCATTTTCAAGTTCTCAAAATCATATATAAGTTTCTGAAGTTTAGAACGTTTTACCGTATTGTCGCCTTCAAAGGTACTTCGAAGTATATCAAAAGCAGCTTTAGATGTCTTGCATGTCAAAATTAGTTGATGTTGAAACGCATCAACTCCATTGACTATATCATTAAGTCCTTTTGCATTATATCTAGATGTGTCAAGCTCGTCATTAGACTATTCTCTGATTGGCTTTGGAGATACTACACCATCTTTATCAGTTTTGGTGGGTAGAGTATATCCAATGAGCAAGCATTGCCAAATTCTTTCATCAATAGCTGTCAGATAAATTTCCATCATTTGCTTCCAACAAGCATAATTTGTTCCATCTAGTACAGGTGGATGAGCCAAAGAGCCACCCTCTCTTTGCAAATTCATACTTACAAAATAGATCTGGATTCCAAGATCTCACCAAATCAACGGTTAGTGACCCGCTCTGATACCAATAGAAAGGAATTTAAATCTATTTCAAATAGATATAGGCAATATTAAAAGCTAAGAATTAATTATTTATTTATTTAATTAATTAAATTCCTTAATAGAACGAAGTCTAAGAAAATATCCAATATAATTAACCTTATTATATTAAAAACACAAAATCAATTAAACTAAATTAATTTTGGGCAATACTGTTCACAGTTACTATTCATAAGTACTGTTTACGAGATATTGTTCATCCGCATCAAAAACATTAATTTTGCCAAAAATAATAACTTGCAGAAATTAAAAGACACGGAGATGTTTACATAGTTCGGATTAATTAATCCTACATCTACGAGGCCACACCAAGATTAAAAGCAATTCACTAAGTTGAGATGTTACAACCTATGGATTTACCAAACTTAAGACTCTCACTTACAGTTTATCACCATACAGTTTACTCAACTTTAGATTGAATCAGCTTCTCTTGAATAACCGCTACCATCTTGATCCACGATCCTCAAGGCAATTCGCAAAGTAATCAATAGCGATTCTTCAATTCTTCAATGTCTAGTGATCAAAGATCCACATAGACTCTCCGCAAAGATGAACAAAAATAGTCTCGTTACAATACTTGAATATAGAAGACAATATAAATAAATCACACAACTTGATGCGCCAAATCAGGCTTCTCTACTTTATGCTCTGTGTTGTGCGTAACCATTCAATTGTGAAACACTTCTCTTTATATAGGCAGTGGGGTTACACAAAAATAGCAAGTCTTAAAAGACTTGGATTCTTTCCAAATAAAAATTTCTTTCCTCTTATAATTCCTTTGAACCAGAAGAGGAATAAATCTGATATTTTTGTTTTGGTTGTCTCCCAAGCAATATCTAGAGCATTAATAAATTTTCTATTTGAAGTTATTCTTGCCTTACTTGTCTCGCAAGCAATATCTAGAGCATTAATAAATTTCCTGTTTGAACCAACTACTGCTCTAAATAAATATTACGCGCCAATTATAGAATCCCACCATTAATTGACTTGTTAAATTAGACACCTAATTAAACTAGGAAATAAATATTCCTAATAAATTTGAATCTTACTAAATTAGGGAATTAATAAATTAATCTCTATTACAAGATATGCAATAAATAACATTCCAATTTAACTAAACTTGCCATAAAATGTCAACTCTATAAATAATGGACTTAACACATTTGATATTTTATAATTCTTGAAGTAGTGAAACGATAATAATCCTTAGTAATTTGGTTATTTATCATAGATGTCATTTATAATTTGATTATTAAATAAAATATTTTATAAATAATCAATTAAATATTTATATAATTTTAATATTTTATTAGGGGTGACTTGAAGCATATGTAAATTAAGCAATTGCTTAAGAGCATACTATATTTTAGATAGACCCCGTTTTTTAGTTATTTCTCTAATAACACTCTAATTAATAAAGATTTTTTTAATTATATACAATTTATTTTTTGATACAATTTATTTTTTGATACAATTTATTTTTTGAGTATCTCTCTAATTAATAATTATCCTACAATTAGGATATATACAAATACAAATTCTATATTTAATAACCTTAATGTAAAGATTTTCAAAAATTTTGTCATAATTTTATACAAATTCTAGTTTATTATATATTTAATTTTTTTATTTGTTGTCTTCTTTAATTTATTAAAAATTTTGTCAAAATGGTTAAGTCATTGATCAAAATAAAAAAAGTAGTATTTAATGATGTATATCATCAATAGTTCGAATACATGAAATCATCCACAATTCAATTACATGAAATCAATGTGGCAAAATAAATGTAAAATATTTAATTAAGGATATTTACACTTGTGGTTGATGCATGGTTTGAATTCTAAATAATATATATCACCACTCATTTCTTTGTCATGTGTTAAATAATTATCTATATATAGTTGCATGAGATGACTAGCAATTCATAGACACGTTTTGCATTTTAACCAATTTTTTTTTTTTTTGAGACAAAAGCTTAGCTTTCAGTTGGTAGTAACCAATTTAGTTGGTAGTAAAAATGATACTAAGTAAATGATACTGTTAATTAATATTAATTAAATTGAATTATATATAATTTGATCTCAATTGTCCTGATATGGATTCTAGAAAAATCTTATTCCCACAAAGGCGCAAACAGAGAAATGAGACCATTTTCATTGACCTGCACTACAAACTAACAAGTCAATCAACGTGCCAATGGGATACGACCTGAGTGCCTGGTTCGAGTCCCAGTTATGGTTGGGATTCAAAATTTCCTCAATTAAGCATAATTGAGGAAATTAACTTATAAATAGTTTTCTCCCATAAGTAAAATGCGAGTGGAGACAATAAATCCCTTCAATATAAGGGTTAATTTGTCTGGGCAAATGTTTCATAGAATTTAATATAATGTAATATTGTAGTCTTAGTATAATAGAATTTAATATAATGTAATATTATAGTCCCAGTATATTTATCTGTTAAAATAGCAGTTGTATATGTCTGATGTATGATCAATAACCTGATGTATAATCAGCCTAAAAAAAAATAAGTCAATCAACGTCAACCACAAGTCCATTTCATTTTATCAAAATATTATGATAAAGAATAATTTAATGTCTATGCATAACTTAATTTAATGGACATGATTCACCGAGCTTTATTACAAAGGATAATATATACTTCTTTTATACAATCATTTATGCTGAATCATCCTTATCATGAGTCATCAATTTCTGCCGAGACAATTATCATGTCAAGACTTGTTGATGTTGAGGTGTAAACTAAGGCTGCTCATAAAGACATTTCATGAAACATTTAGTTTATTCTATCAAACACATGACCTGTTCTAACATCAATAAACAATTATATGTAATATTTTAAATTCATAATTAATACACTAACATCAACAATTAAAGTCCAGTATCTTATCAACAATTCATCATCTCAACAATTTAAGTAATATAATTCTGAATATTCTATTAAAAATTAATATCGTTCTTATTTATTTAATTTGTAATAGTTCTGATCAAAGTTAAAATAAAAGGTATCTTCATGATTACTTTTTTTAGGAATTTTTTTAAACTGTTTAAGATGATTGACATTTTTTTTTTAATTGCTGTTGGTTGAATGAAATAGAGTAAAAAAAAATTTTTTGCCTAAGGCCCTACAAACTCTAGAGCCAGCCCTGATTTTATTTAATAAGCAATAACGTATCTCATATGCACTATCTCATTTGTAATAATGTATAATTTAAATCATTTACATATGTTTATTGAATAATCAATAACTAATTTATTATATATTTATTTTTTTTATTAGTTGTCTTCTTTACTAAAATTTTTCTCATAATTTCTAAGTCATTGATCAAATAAAAGTAGCATTTAATGATGTCAATCCATCAACACTGCATGAATGATGAAATCATCCACAATTTGATTACATTGACAAATTGATGACACGAAATCAATGTCGCAAATTAGATGTAAAATATTTAAGTTAAATAATCCTTAATAAGGATATATACATTTATACTGTTGATACATAGTTTAAATTCTTGTCATGTGCAAAACAATTGTCTATATATAATTGTTAGAGAAGACTAGCAATTCACAGAGACTTTTTGCATTTTAACCAATTTACTAGATAGTAAAAATGATACTTACTAAATTATACCATTAATTAAATTGAATTACATATAATTTGATCTTAATGTCCTGAGAATAATCTGATTCCCGTAAACAGAGTAAAGAGACCACTTTCATTGACCTGCACTACAATTTCAAGGCTACAAGTTAACAAGTCAGTCAACCACAAGTTCATTTCATCTAATCAAGATATTATGATCATGAAAAATCAAATGGCTATGCATAATTCAATCTAACGGACATTATTCAATGAACTTTACAAAGTTCATTTTTTATACCAAATTCGGAGGCGCGGCAATTGATTATATCTAAGTCCAAATTTTCGAGTTTGTCACGAGATGATGTAATTTTGATTTTGATGCAGCAACGAATAATTAAGCTTGATCTTAGCTGTTCGAGGTCTCGTCCAAATTGCATGTTTTCTTTTGTACTATTCTTCTGATATATTACCCTTTCATTCAAATAAAAATAAATTATTCTTCTTAAATACCCATGGATAGTTAAATACTATTATTTATTACCGCCTCTCCGATGATTGACATTTTTTTTTTTGAAGGAAACAGAGTAAATTATGAAAATTGAAGAAGAAAAAATATGCAGAAATTGAACAAAGACTGGTATGTGATTTTGGTTTGTGAAGAGTAAGGCAAGCAAGAGAATGCAATGTGAAATGGTGTAAAAGAGAAAAAAGGAAAAGAAAAAAAAAGCCTTTACCGACCAAAACACCACCACGCCCCAATAATTCAGCTTGCGACGGCCAAAACACCACCACGCCAATCCACGCGTTTCTGCCACTCAAGTCAAGCGTGAGGAATTGGTTGGGTTATTTATCTTTTATCATTTGATTATTGTATAAAATATTTTAAAATTATTTGATTATTAATTATTAATCAAATATTTAATTATTTTATTTATTTTATTTAATAGAAACATGAATAATTTAAATAATTTACAATTGTTTATAGTAATTATGACGATAAAATCTACATAAAAATAAAATGAACCAAGTCTGGTCTGTGAAAGAAGAGTAAAGCAAGCAAGAGAATCCAATGTGAAATTGTTCAACAAATTCTTTAAAGAAAAGTCAGAAAATAATTCAGTTTAGCGACGACCACGCAAACGCGTTTCCACTTGTAATTTGGTTAAACAAATCTTAGATTTTTTTATTTACGTATTATAGGACAACCTATTTTTTAAGGCATTTGTCTAATTAAATTACTACTAAGATTTGTTTTTGTACAAATAGCTATAATTAATTATTCATTATTAGTCTTTTCTACGAAAAATAAAATAAATTCTTTCCCTTTCTAGTTTCATTTAAAAAAAAAAAAACTTAAGCATTTAACATTAGAATCTTTGAATTTTAATATTCATTTTAATTTCTATTGGAAAGCTAATACAAAGAAAATTATTTATTAACTCACTTTTGAAGTATTAAAAAAGAAATATGTAGTTCTTGAAGTACAAAGTCTATTGTCATGTCTTATCAACAATTCATCATCTCAACAATCTAGGCACTATCATTCTGAATATTTTATTTAAAATTAATATTGTTCTTATTTATTTAATTTATAATAGTTATGATCGAAATAGAAATAAAAGATATCTTCATGATTTTTTTTTAGGAATTTTTTTAAAAATTGTGTAAGATGTTCTTGATTATTTTTGAAACTCATGATATAATTAAATATGGATGAATTTTGATTTCTTTTCTATTTCTTTTAAGTGTTGAAGGTTTTGAATGTAAGGAGGTCTCCTTGCAAAAAATTTGCCCAAGGCCCTACAAACACTAGAGCCAATAATTAAACACTAGAGCCCTCCCTGATTTTATTTTATGGGGAATAACGTATCTCATATGCACTGTATTGCATGTAATAATATATAATTTAAATAATTTGTATTTGTTATTATAATTATGAATGAATACCCAATAATTAATTTACTATATATTTAATTTTTTTTATTAATGTTCTTCTTTACTAAAAATTTTGTCATAATTTTTAAGCCATTGACCAAATTAAAAAAATAACATTTAATTATACTAATAAAGATTTTTGAATCACGTGTAGCGCAACCTATTTTTTAAATTTTTCTCTAATTAATAATTATCCTACAACTAAGATTTATTTTTATACAAATTCTATATTTAATAACTTTAATCGTAAAGAGTTATAAAAAGTTTTTATCATAATTTGTAAGTCAATGATTAAAATAAAAAGTAGTATTTAATAATGTCAATCCGTCGCCAACAGTTGGAATACAAATTTTCTCATAATTTTTTTTTGGTACAAATTAAAAATGTGTCTTAACTAAAGCTAAAACGAGGGTGTGAAACCCCAATACAATCATATGATTAAGCCATGAATCAGCCCCATGAGGAGGAGAATTGAAAATATGCAGCCCAACCGGCAAGGAGACAGCAAATTTTGCAAGAAAGTCAGCTGCAGAATTGGTTTCTATGTAAGCGTGCTTGATAAGAGAGCCATACGCATTTTTAAGTCATTGAGATCAAAACATACTCTCTTGTTTTGGTAAACATGTGCAAACTTTTTTAGTGTAATGTGAACTCTATGCCACAAAAGTCAGTAAAAACAACTGTTACTTTTTAAGTATGTTGAAATATGCTATGTAATATCTTACTTTTAAGTATGTTGAAAGTGTATAATATGCTATATAATATCATACTTTTAAATATATGGGAACTGTATAATATGCTAGGTCCCGTCCAATTTGCATGTTTTCTTTCGAACTATTCTTCTAATATATATTACCCTTTTATTCAAATAAAATTAAATTATTCCTCTCAAGTACCCATGGATAGTTGAAGAAGATAAAATCTAATATAAATTTAACGGAGCCTGGCTTGTGAATGAATGAAGAGTAAAGCAAGCCAGAGAATCCAATGTGAAATTGGCCAACAATAACAAGCTTTACTTGACCCACCATGCATCAATAATTCAGCTCCACCACCACCACGAGGATTTATGCCACGAAAGTGGCTTAATCCGTACTCTAATAATTCCAATAGTACGACAATTCTTTAAGAATTGTCGGAAAATAATTCAGTATAGGGACGGCCAAAACACAACCCCGCGCAAACGCGTTTCTGCCACGGCAGAAAAATAAATTCTACATTTTAGGCAGACCATTTTTTGTTATTTTCCCAATAATACTCTAATTAATATAAATTTTTTCAAATACATATTATAGGACAATCTAATTTTTAAGGTATCTATTTAATTAATAATTATCTTACTACTGAGATTCGTTTTTATACAAATAGTTATAATTAATAATATTGTTCAATCGTTAATTATTCATTATTAATCTTTCCTAGGAAAAAAAAATGCATTCTTTCTGTTTTCAGTTTCATTAAAAAAAAAAAAGCTTAATTATTTAACATTAAAATCTTTGAGTTTTAACATTCATTTTAATTCCTATTGAAAAGCTAATACAAAGAAAATTATTCATGCATTGGCTCATTTTTAAAGTTTAAAAAAAAAAAGAATAGTTTCTTGAAATACAAAATCCATTGTCATATCTTATCAACAATTCATCATCTCAACAATTTAGGTGCTATCATTCTGAATATTCTATTAAAAATTAGTATTATTTTTATTTATTTAATTTATAACAGTTTTGATTGAAGTAAAAAAATATCTTTTTAATTTATTTTTTAGGATTTTTTTTTAAAAAAGGTTTAGGAAGTTCTTGATTATTGTACGTTGAAATTTAAGATATAATTAAATATGGATGAATTTGATCTCTCTTTTTATTTCTTTTAATTGTTGAAGGTTTTAAATGCAAGGAGATCTCTTACAAAAAAATTTGCCTAGGGTCCTATAAAATCTAGAGCTAGCCTTGATTTTATTTAATAAGCAATAATGTATCTCATATGCACTATCTCGTACGTAATAATATATAATTTAAATAATTTACATCTGTTTATCTTAATTATGAATGAATACCCAATAACTAATTTACTATATGTTTAATTTTTTTATTAGTCGCCTTCTTTACTAAATTTTTTTTTTCATAATTTTAACGCCATTGATCAAAATAAAAAGTAACATTTAATTATGGCAATCCATCAAATGTTAGATTACATGAAATCATCCACAATTTTATTACATGAAAATATATGTAAAATATTTAAGTTAAAATAATCCTTCATAAGGATATATAAACTCGTATAGTTGATACATATTTGAATTTTAAATAATATATCATCAATCATTGCTTGTCCTGTGTTAAATAATTGCCTATTTTTGCATGAGATGATTAAGCAGTTCATAAAGGTGTTTTGCATTTTAACCTATTTACTAGATAGTAAAAATGATAATTAATTAAATTTAATTATATGTAATTTGATCTCAATGTCCTGAGACGGATTGGTAGACCATTTTCATTGACCTGCACTCCAATTTCATGACTATAAATTAACAAGTCAGTCAACCACAAGAAGTTCATTTCATCTTTATAAAAATATTATGATCAAGAATAATCTAATGGCTATTCATAGTTCAATCTAGTGGACATGATTCACTGAACTTTACAAATGAAAATTTACACTTATTTTAGACAATACTTTATGCTGAATCATCTTTATCATGAGTCATCAGTTTTTGCTGAGTTAGTTGACATGTCAAGAGACTTGCTGATGTTGAGGTTTAGGCTGAGGCTGCTCGCTGAGCCATTTCATCAAACATCTAATTCATTCCATCAAACACCCAACATGTTTTAACATCTATAAACTGTTATTTGTAATATTTGGAATTGATAGTTAATACACTGACTACTTAAAAGACCCTTCTTAAAAGATACTATTCATTCATTTAGTTAACTTGATTCTTTCATTGTGTTAATTAATTGGTGTTCTTGGTTTAATAGGTACAATTTGGTTACATTCTAAATTATATATAGACACAAGATATTGGAAATGAATCATTTTCTTTTGATAAAAGCTCATGCTCTAACATTTATTACATCATAATACAATTTGCTGATGTTACATAATCATGCATCTGCCAAATGAGTATATCTAGACTTGATCTAAATTATATGTTTGTTTCTAAACTGATGATACGATTAGAATATTCAGATTTAGGATAGAATGAATAGGAAAATGAGTATATCTAGACTAGATCTAAAATGGGGCGAATCAGCTTTCAAAGCTCGAAAGAAGAATTTTCACCACTTTTTTTTTTCCTTTCTTACAGTAATTTTTCAACATTGTTTTGTAAGATTTTTTGTCCCCTGAAATTAATTAGAATTGGACTATTTTGCACCCTTCTATTATTGTCTTAAAACCCCTTTTTTACACCCTAAAATGGAGAATTTGAAGTTTAATTAGTTGATAGAGTTAATTCCGGAGGTCGAATCAGGTGAGTAAAATTAAAAGATTTAGAAGAAGCCAGATGAAAGTGTTTTCATCTTTAAAATTATTTCTATCCAAGAAAATTATTTGTTAAATGTTTTACATCGGCTCCGCCGGCGTTCTTCATTTGCGTTGTATTTGGGTCTGGGTGTGGACTGTGGAATGGCAATTTTAGTTAGGGGTAAAATTGTAAACAATTTTAGGTGGGGCTTAAAGAGGAGACTGGCGGTGTGCTAATAGAACTACTCAATCAACTATTGCCTCTAGAGCCCAAATTCTCTAACCTACGGTCCAAATCCAATCTTCAGCAGGGACACAGAACAACTGGCCATATCATCATTATCACTGGTTTGTTCTTTTTCTTTTTCTTTTTTCTTTTTTTGTTAAAAAAAAAAAAAAAAGGAAAGAAGAAGAAGCATTATCATTATTATTACTTCAGTTTAAGTCAATTTTTCTTTTAATTTATCTATGCAAGAATAGTCTATCATCAAGTATATGCCGTGATACTGTCTCGTGCACCGAGTAATTTTTAAATAGTAATTTAACTTATCAGTTAAATTTAAATTTTTGGAGAAATAGAAGTTTGGACACTACCTTTAAAAATTAATGAATATTAAAAAAAGGGTGGGGCCATTTTCACCCCATTAATTGTGTAAACCCACCCCACTTTTAAAAAATATCTACAATAAATTCTTAATATTTTTAATAAATACAAATAAATAAAAATATTTGTATAATTAATCAATTAAATCATTCTTTTTTTTTTTACTGCTAAAGTTGCTTTAATATAAATTCGATTTAATTATTTTATTTTTATAACATAAAATGACCCAATTGTCGAAGAAATATGTGTTATTATATCTAATACTCTAGGTACTTAATTTTATGACTTATAATCTAACTTTTTATATGAAATCTAATATTTTTTAATATTTTATATGTGAATGACATAAATTTGACAACTTAATAATTTATATGAGTATTGTCTCATGAAGACATTAAATTAGTTTAATTAAAGATTGATAAAATTAAAAAAAAATGTTGAAGTTAAAATAAATTTTTGGTATTTTTAACTTTTAAGAGTAATATAATCAATTTAAATTTAGGCTAAAGCAATCTTAGTAGTAAAATACAATTAAAAAAATCTAAATAACAAAAAAAATGAATTAAAATATTTCAAATAAAATTAAGATATCACATAAAATAAATTAAGATAGATTTAATTGATTAATTCTTCAAAAAAAAAATTTATGAAATTTTTAAAGATAATATAAATTTTTAATAATTATTTTCTAGAAGTGAGGTAGGTTTACAGAATTTACAGCGTATAAAAATATCACCTCCCTTGAAAAAAAGTGATGCACTGTTACTTATCCATCTTTTTCTGGTTCAGTTACATTGCAATCCTTGTTGTTTTATGTAAAATAAAAAAAATCAAAAGTTTCAAAATTTTTACACATGAATCCTTCTTTATATCAATCTACTTTTAATATCAACACATAAATATCTTTTAACATAAATCAATAAGTCTTAAAAATGCAAATTATTATTGATAAAATGTCACACCAGATGTCTTTAGAATCAACAATCAAAAACAAAAGCAAAGTTCATAGTCTCAATCTCAATTCTCAACCATCTCAATTGGAATCCAAATATGACCAATTCTTCAAGCAATAAATGACAACGAATTTGAAACTTTTTGTGCAATGAATGGCTATCATTTTTATTAAATAAAAACAAAGACCAAAAAGAAAATTAAAAATTAAAAAAAAGTAGACTTTTTGGGCCAAAATAATTCCAATGAATGAATAAAGACACAAAAAGCAAATGTCATAATGCATGGCGTCACATTTATTTGGTATAAAACATTACGTCACGGGCCTGATGCAAACAATTATTCTTGGCCACCAAACCTAACCGCGTCTCACTTTTTCTTAAAGCCCTTAGCCTTCTCGTTAATTACTAATTAACCCTTCTCTCTCTTTTTCTCTTTTATTTTTATTTTTATTTTTATCTTTATTTTTTCAATTTCTCAATATTATTCTATAAATAAATCAAAAGATCAAAATCCTCTCATCATTTGAGCTTTTCTTTATTAAAACAGGAGGTGATTAATTCTTAATCAAATATTATTATTAATTCATACCCAACACAAGATATTTAAAAGAATAAAAAATAGCTAAGAACATAATATATATTAAAAGTTATATTAAAGTAAAAGTAAAGTCTCTCTTATATTTTTCTTTTTGTTTTAAAAATTTTCCACAATTATTCTCTAAAATTTATTATTTAATTTATGTATATAGTTAATAGGTCATCTCAAACTCAAAGTTAAGCAATCATAAATAATTCTTAAATATATTTTGTATTTTATAAAATAATATACAAATAATTGTACCATGTAAATTTACAGCTTACAAGACATAAATGTAATGATAGGATAAAAGTAATGCAAGACTCACATAATTATTTTTATAACTGTCTTTATTTTTCAATCAATTCATTCAATAAAATAAGTTGTCAACTCAGTCTGTCATAGTATTATTATTCTTTGTAAGATATAGACATGTGTATAATTAAACTTGAATTGATGAATTCAATGAACAATTGTTAAAAGATAAAAATAAAAAAATAGTTAAATCAGTCCTCATAATTAACCATTTTTTAACATATTTAATTTAATAAATCTCTCGCTAAAAAATTGTTGGCCAGTTTTATAAAAATATCCGGCTGCTGCTTAAAGTTAAACAAAAAGGCATTTTCGTAAATTTACACATTTGATGCAGTGACATTTTTTGCTCTCTTTAAAAAAAAAACGGGAATTCACGAGGTGATGACACAAAATGGATGAGTCAACTAAC
Organism: Clausena lansium; assembly: GCA_030449835.1. Classification (NCBI taxonomy): domain Eukaryota; kingdom Viridiplantae; phylum Streptophyta; class Magnoliopsida; order Sapindales; family Rutaceae; genus Clausena; species Clausena lansium. The sequence goes on along the minus strand of JASUUF010000109.1, from coordinate 439,128 downwards.
GCGGTTTCTAGTTAGCAATTTTTGACTCCATTCTCACAATTTGTTTACACCCAACTCTATGAAAATTATAGAAAAACCTGTTATTTTAAAAAATTTTAAATAGAAAAAAAATGATTGACATATAATCATTTAAATCCTCTTTATTTTATTTTTTGACTTAGGTCGTTTGACCATTGAGCGCTGACTTAGTTAGGTCGCTTGACCATTTTTTATTATTAAGAGTCCGTTTAGGATTGCTTTTGGGAGGTTTAAAAGTGATTTTGAGAATTAAAAAATTAATTTTAGTGTTTGGTAAAAAAAATTCAAAATCATTTTTGTCAAAATCAGCCCTCCTACAGCTGATTTTAAAAAGCTGGGAGGAGTAGCTTTTAGATTTTGATTTTGAGAATCAATTTTTTCTTTTAATGTAATTCTATAAATATCCTTATAATTATTATCCAAACCCAATTCCATAAATTTTTATTTCAAAAAATAAAAGAAATAAAATCAATATAGTATAAATTTTATTTTTAATTAAATTATTATAATACACAATTAAAAATACTATATGTACATGTTTTTATATGTGTAAGTAAATTTCATCCTACATTATATCCATTTTAATCCTTTACTTTTTTACAGCAGTTTAACAGTAAGATTTACCAAACACCCACAACTACTTTCAAAACTAACAGTACTTCTGAAAATAAAATTTACCAAACACTTAACTGATTCTCTTCACAGTTGATTATTTTTACAAAGACAATTATGAGAAATTATTTTAAAATCATTATTGTGATTTTACAAGCTTCTTATAAACATATTTTGAAACAAATAGTACCAAAAACACAAGAAAATTAATATAAATTAGAATTAAGCTTATATATATACACTACAATCAGCGTTATTGTCTTCAAGTCTTGGTAGCTTGATAACCTACATGGCTTTCGGAATCTGAGATGCGAGTTTCATGAAATTTTGCAATAAAAGCTGATGCTTTTCTGTCAATTCCAAGCTCAGCAACCCAGTAAGCACCTTTGTCTTCATCACTTGGCCAAAATTTTTCTTGCTGTGCTTCCTACATCATCCCTCGGATCTTCCCCTCTTTGATTAGTCCTCCGCTATTTGAACATGTTGTGTAGAGAGAAAGACGTTTAATTTTAAGTGTATTAATATTTCTTGAGTTTCAATTACGGATAGGAGAGTTAGGCTGTTTAGCTTCAATACCTATCTTCTTAAAGAACAATGCCTTCAGCATGGGAAGAACTAGCAATTGATTTATTTGTTTAATTGTGTATAGCATTTTCATGAGTGTGTAGAGTAAATAAAATAAATTAATTTAAAAAGGATTAAGTGAGGATTTTTTTGGCATTTTAAAGAGTGTACAAAGTATAATTTATTTTTTTAAAATTAATAAATGAGTGTACATAATAATAAAGTGCTTAAAGTAATTTTTAGAGTGTATATAGCTTCATCCTTATCATTATTATTATTACTTCAGCTTAAGTCCATTTTTCTTTTAATTTATTTATGCAAGAATAGTCTAACATCAAGTGTATGTTGTTATGTCTCCTGGATTAAGACCAATGGCTTCCAAACAGCATTATTTAATAATTCAAATCTTTGGAGAAATAGAATTTTTTACACTACCTTTTTAAAAATTAATGAATATTAAAAAGAATTTTGATGCACTGTTTCTTATCACCTTTGTTTTTGTCTTTTTCCGGTTCAATTACACTGTAATCCTTGTTTTTCTGTAAAATAAAAAAAATTCAAAAGCTTCAAAATTTTTACACATGAATCCTTCTTTATATAAATCTACTTTTTCAACCAACACATAAATATCTTTCAACATAAACCAATAATAGTGCGTTTACTAATCGGTAATCGGAATGAGGAATGTGAATCAGAATAAATTGTTTACTTTTCCTGTAGGAATCGAATTTATGAACATTGATGTATTTGCTTTATCTTGGAATCGGAATGAATTATTACAAATTACTAAAATGACCTTAGTCGATTATTGTCATTACTTATTATAATAATTGTGATTATGATTATTATTATTATTCAAAATATTGATTTTTAATAATAATAATAATTAAACTTAAAATAATAAAATTAATAAAATTTTAAAAATATTATTATTAATCTAATAATAATGACACTAATAAATAACAATAATAAGGATGATGATGATGATGATGATGATGATGATGATGATCACAACATTATTATTATTATTATATTACTAATAATATATAATGAATGGCCTATTTACAAAACATCTGTAGGGACCAAAATACAAAAGTACAAAGTTTAATTGGAGGCAATTTAGAAATTATAAAAATTTAATGGGGAGTTCAAGGAATGACAACTTGACTCCCAACCCCGGAATCAAGTTTTCATTTCTTAATTCCAAAAATACGTGGATTCCACATATTTCATTATCTTTCTTCTCTCTACTTTAATAAGTAAGCACTATCAAATCATTCTCATTCCAAGTTCTAATTCTCTAATCCTACGAATAAACACATCGTAATAATTTTAAAAGTACAAATTATTATTGATAAAATATCACATCAGATATCTTTTGAATTGACAATCCAAACAAAGTTCAAGAAATAAATAACAACGAATTTGAAACTTTTTTTTCTTTTTTTGGTAATGGCTACCATTTTTATTAAATAAAAACAAAGACCAAAAAGAAAATTAAAAATTAAAAAAGTAGACTCTTTGGGCCAAAATGATTCCAATGAATGAATAAAGACACAAAAAGCAAATGTCATACTGCATATCGTTACATTTATTTGGTGTAAAATATTACGTTGTGGGCATGATGCAAACAATTATTCTTGCTCGCCTAACCTAACTGCTTCTCACTTTTTCCTAAAGCCCTTAGCCTTCTTGTTAATTACCATTTAACCCTTATCTCTCATTCTTTTATTTTTATTTTTATCTTTATTTTTTGGGAAATTATCTTGCACCACCTTATGTAACTACTACAAAATTTTGATATATTCTTTTCATTACCTTTGTTTTTAAACTTATATCAATCAACTATTTTGACACTAACAAATAACTATTTTACCCCTAAACGAATTAAAATACCATTTTATTCTACAAGATTTTGAAAAATAAAAAAAATTATAATTACAAGAATACCCTAAATTTAATAAAACAAATAAATTTCAAAATCCAAGATGTTAATTTTTTTATAATTATAATTTCATTTAAAATTTTCATGTTAATTTTTTGTAGTTATAATTTTATTTAATTTTTGTATAGGGTAGTTTCTTAATTTTAATTATAGGGAAGTTTATAATAATTGTAGGGAACTTTTCTCTGCATGTTAATTTTTGTAAACTTCCTTATACTTAATTTAATTATAATAATCAAATGAAATTATAATTACAAAAAATTAACATGATAATTTTTAAGGGAAATTATAATTATAAAAAATTAACATCTTAGATTTTGAGATTTATTTGTTTCAAAATTTTGTAGAATAAAATGGTCTTTTAATTCATTTAGGGGTAAAATAGTTATTTATTAGTGTCAAAGTAGGTGATTGATACAAGTTTAAAAACAAAAGTGGTGCAAAGAACATGTCAAACTTTTGTGGTAGTTGGATATACATATGACAAAATAAAAGTGGTGGAGAGATAATTTCCCTTATTTTTTCAATATCTCAATATTATTCTATTGATAATTTAAAAGATCAAGATTATCTCATTATCTGAGCTTTTCTTTATTAAAACACGTGATTAATTCTTAATCAAATATAATTATTAATTCATACCCAACATAAGATATTTAAAAGAATAAAAATGGCTAATATATATTAAAAATTATATCAAAGTAAAAGTAAAGTCTCTCTTATATTTTTCTTTTTGTTTTAAAAACTTTTCACAATTATTCTCTAAAATTTATTATTTAATTTATGTATATAGTTAATAGGTCATCTCAAACTCAAAGTTAAGCTATCATATATAAGTCCTAAATATATTTTGTATTTTATAAAACAATATACAAATAATTGTACTAAGTAAATTTACAGCTTACGAGATATAAATGTAATGATGGGATAAAAGTAGTACAAGACTCACATAATTATTTTTATAACGGCTTTCACTTTTTAATCAATGCATTCAATAAAATAAGCTGCCAATTCAATCTGTCACATTATTATTATTCTTTACAAGACATAGATATGTACATAATTAAATTTGAATTGGCGAATTCAATGTACAATTGTTAAAAGATAAAAATAAATAAATAGTTAAATCAGTCCTCATAATTAACCATTTTTAACATATTTTATTTAATAAATCTCTCCATAAAAAATTGTTGGCCAGTTTTTTTAAAATATCGGGTGCTGCTTAAAGTTAAACAAAAAGGCATTTTCGTAAATTTACACATTTGAAGCAGTGACATTTTTTTTCTCTCTTTAAAAAAAAAAGGAAATTCACGAGGTGATGACACAAAATAGATGAGTCAACTAACGCGGTTTCTAGTTAGCAAATTTTTGACCCCATTATCACAATTTGTTTACAGCCAACTCTATGAAAAATATAAAAAAATCCTATTATTTTAAAAAATTTTAAATAGAAAAAAAATGATTGACATTTAATCATTTAAATCCTCTTTATTTTATTTTTGGGTTATTTTTACGCCACCCCCGTAAGAATCAACAAAAATTGCCGCACACCCTAATCTTTTAACAGCTATCATTGAGCACCCATTCCGATAAAATTTATGGTTAACCTTAACGATTTTGACAGACATTTGCTGAAATCACCAAAATAACCCCCATTTAAACTGAATTGACAGCAAATACTAGCCCATACATTTTTAAATAATATATTATTATTTGGCATCGGCACTTTATTTCCCAAAAAACAGACTTATAGAATGTAAAAAAAAAAAAAAAGAGAGGATAAATTAGCAGACTGAAAATATTTACAATTAAATTAAAACAAAAATTATTTGAACATCATCAATTCTGGAACCAAACCTAGAAAACATCTTCAACTCCGAGCTCCAGCATCATCGCATTTCCCAGTATCCATAGCAATAACACCAAAAATTTGCTTTGAAAGCACCACAAACTACAACATAAACTTCCAATTTTTATGCACAATCAGAACAGTTTATATATCAAACAAATTATAAAATACCCAAACCTAAAAATTAATAAACAATAACATGGAAACCCAAAAATTTTAGGGTCGTGATTTTGCAGTCGCCAGTCGCCATTGTCGACGCCGCGTCAGTCAGCAACAGGTCACGAATCTTCGAACTGCTAGAAGCCTCCCGATCTCGCATCATGCTCATGCCTCTTGTTTCCACCCAGAAATATGGGCATTCGCTGCGGCAGTGCAGTTGGTTACGTGACCCTTGCGATGTCGATGGAAGGGAAAAGCACACAACCCTTGCTGTGGAGCTTGAATGAAGAAGGGAAGAAAATGAGCGCTTGCTGTGGAGTTTGAATGGAGGAGAGAAGAAGATAGAGCTTGAATGGCGCCATGGAGAAGGAAGGATAAAAAACATTTTTATTCTTTTTTCTATGTTCATCACTATAATTTTACTAATCTATCCTTGTAATAGTAAAATTAATGTTGATTTCTAATGGAATGGGTGCGTGGTGATAGTTGTTGAATGATTAGGATGCGCGTTAAAATTTATCGATTCTTTAGGGGGGGCGGCGAAAAATAACCCTTTATTTTTTGACTTAGGTCGTTTGACCATTTTTGAGCGCTGACCGCTAAGGCCACTTTGGAAAAATTTTAATTTTACTTTTTGACGCTATAACATTAAAAGAATAAATTTTCAAAAAAAAATTTGCCACTTTGACGTATAATAATTTAGGTAGTTAGTTTTATAATCTAGATAATTTAACATTTTTAAATGAAACCTAATAATTTTTCAAATTCCCTTACATGCAAATTATATTAATTTGATAGTCCAATAAATTTCATTCGATATTATGTCATAAAGACATTTTATTAGTTGAATTGTAAATTACCGATAAATTATTTGGAAACAATGAATTTTGTATGAAAAAAATTGATGAAGTTAAAAATAATTTTATAGGTATTTTAGTACTTTTATCTTGTGTTAAAAAAAGTCAAACTGATCTTATGTTAAAACAACCTTTGTGTTCAAAGATGATCAACAGACCTAAGTCACAAAAAATAGTGTAAATTTCCTGTAATATATTATGTTTTCAAATGGTGTCGTTTTCCAAAAAAAAAAAATTAGGAGGGAAATATGCCTACCTTTTAAAGTGGGTGGCTATATTCCACCCCATCTTTTGTGTAATAACACCCCAGTTATAAATACACCCTAAAAAGATCCTTAGAATTATATTATTTTATAAATAAACCCCTTATTACAAATATTACCCTTGTAGCAACTATTTTTCTTTGTTATATTTGGTCTCCACAAGCATCTTTCCAAGTTATAAAACGAAGCCAAGCACCTAAGAAAACTAAAAGTGTGAGTAACCAACTGCCATTATCAATTCATCATGAAAAAATTTGTTATTGATATTCAGATTTTGGCACAAAAATAAACCTAGAACCTTTTAATTTTGTTTGGTATTATATTCTGTGGTTTAATTTGCTGTCATCAAACTCATTTTCAAGATTTATAATTACTGAAATCCCATTACATGATTATCAAGTGCTTGCATGCTCCAGTTTGTAGCTTTTCTGTGATTTAGCAATTAAAAGCTAAGTTTGTTCAACGATATCATCTAGGTTCCTAAATAGTATTATAATGACTGAAATTCCTTAAAAAAATAAATAGTTTACTTAGATGTTAAAAAATCCATCCTCAATCCTCCCTAGAGCTGGTTGAGTACAAATCATAAATGATTAAAATCTTTTACACCCCTCAAAGAATGTTACTAACTGAAATAACATATATATGTGCACCTAGTATAAATTACATATTCTTACATCATGAGTCATGAAGGACAAAAATTCATTATTATAAGGTGCTTCTGTCATTTCAAACTTGTTAGGTAACTGTTTAATGCAATTACAGAAATTGTGTCCTTATTTGAGAAAAACCCAAGGGGTCAAGACGTATTATCCCATATGCATTTAGATACATCTATTTATTGCATGAACACATTGGATGTGAATTTTTACCATAATTAATATATATGTGATATCATTCAGCAGTCAGCACCAAGCAATCAAAACATTTTAAAAGACTTCATTTTTTTTTCTCTCTCTCTCTTTCTTTCTTTCATTCTTTCACTTTCTCTCTTTGTGTGATGCCATGGAGAATATCAGCAACAAGGGCAATATTGACAGAAAGAACAAGAGGAAGCTGCAAAATGAAGAACCACAAGAACAAGAAAATGAAGAAGAGAAGGTGGAGCAATTCTTTGCTTTGATCAGAAACACAAAAGAAATTCATGATCGTTTGAGAAACAGTGAAGGGTTCAAAGAAGAAAAAGAGAAAAAAATGGAGCAAGAAAAAGCAGCAGCTGCGAGGGTTTCAGCAACATGGAATCCAACTTTTCAACCAGAAGATTTCATGGAAGGTGATATCAATAATATTAATGCTATCAAGAATTTTCTTAGTGTAAATCAGCAAGTTGGATCTTCCTCTAAAAGCCAAGAAAATGAAGAAGAAAAAGAAAAAGCAGAAGCTAAGAACGAAGCTAATAATGAGTTAGACTTGAAGCTTTCTTTGTAAGAATCAGTGTATTATATATTATTGTGATAATAATAATAGTTTTTGCTTTTTCATGTAGCAAAAGAAAATGGGCAGCTGATAATTATCTTCATGTTGAATGGTTGCGACTGTAAACTGTGTTTTATGATGTGGGTCTTCCTTGAGAGTGTATAAGCAGAAAAATGGGATTTTAACAATAGATCTTTCTTGTTTTTGACTTTGACATATAAGTTGCAAGTTTCAGAAAATAAAGAATTTACTACTATACCCTAGAGCTGCTCAGAGTGTTTTTGTGTGTCTGTTTGAATACGGTAATGCGGTTATAATTAATTCACTTAGATTTATAAAAAAATATTAATTAATTAATAAATGTTAAATTATTTGAGATAATTATTTGAAATAAAAAAATTTAGAAAGAATAATATTACTAGTTTGAATATATATTTATATTGTTGATGTTTTTTGACCTAACGCTTCATGGTCAATAATGCTATAGGTTTCTGAAAAAACAAAAGGTAGAGCCCATCGTTTTCGTGTGCTCTTTGCTGCACCTGTCATTGGCAAATTATGGCCTGTTTTTGGCCTTATATGCAACAAGATGATAAAGTGGGAAAAGGGATCACCAAAAGAGGAAACAAATGATATAATTAAAAAGTTGCAAGTTGCACCCACCGGCCACCAGGCCACCATAATAAAAATGATGATAATTCTGATAAATAAAAAATGTTTAAATTATTAGTTGTGAAAGGAATGCGGTACCAGTGTTTCCAAGAATTACAAGTTACAATAAATGTGTCTTCAAAGGTGAATTGATAGCTGAGCTGAAGGAATTGAAGTGGACAACATCTTTGAAAAATCTGCAATAGTGGGACAATGGATGGTGTCTGTTTCTTCTGAGGGCTGAAAATTTTTGCTTCGAAGTTCGTACTTGTTAGTAGAAAAAATCTTAGGCGAGCAATTAACAAACTACTAATGTCATTGTCATGAGAGGAGAAATAAAATAAGTTTTGAAAGCAATTTTGTTTATGACAAAGCTAATTTATAAACAAAAGCTAAATATGATGATAACGGTTTGTTAAAAATTCAATTAGGAATTATTAACAATCCATTAGCATCATTCCTTCAATACAAATGGTAATGATAAAAATTTATCATCCTATAAGCAAAATATACTCTCTCGCTATGTAGGTGAAAGGAATAAATAAGTTTATCCATTCAACAAGAAGACTGACTCAGTCTTGACAGCAATTGCAGCTAATATATGTTAAGGTCATCTCCAATGCTTAACACCATTTTGGTGTAACACCAACACAAAAAATTTACATTTTTCACACTAAATTACTATTTCATCTTCAACTCATTTACACCAAATTTTACACTAAAAAGAATATTCTTCTTTTTATTCTTTTAATTCTCAAGAATTAATTCAATTAACACAATAAATATTACTATTAATATAGATAATTAAGTAATAAGTAATTTTATATCGATTAACAAAAAAAATATAGAAAACTATTAAATTTACATTTAATTTACTAAATTAGTACATTATGAAAATTAAACATTACATTAATATAGAAAAATACAATAACAATAATAATACTCTAGTTAATCGAATTATTAAATTCATCCCATAAATGATCAATTAGTGCATTTTGGAGTATAATGTGAGCCTCTTTATCCTTTATTTATTTGTGTCGAGCAAGAAATTCTTAAAATCTAGTATTCTCATCTACCCTCATATCAACGGTTGGTATTGGCGCTTGCATCCAATCATTAATTGTTGCATTAACATCACGTTCATCATCGATTATCATACTGTGCATAATAATGCAAGCAGTCATTATATCATGTAACACATATTTGTTCCAAAAACGTGATGGTCCAACAACAATTGCAAAACGTGATTGAAGGACTCCAAATGCACGTTCTACATCTTTCCGGCATGTTTCTTGTTTCATGGCAAATAATTTCTTTTTAGGACCACGTGAATCATGGATAGTTTGTACAAGAGTAGATCATTTTGGGTATATACTATCAGCTAAATAATAACCCATATTATATTCGTTCCCTTTAATGACATAATGAGCAGGAGGAGCAATATTTTTAAAATGAACAAATTAAGATTTTGCAGAGAAGATCTCAACAAGGCTATACATCTCAAAATACTTCCAATAATATTAGCCAATATTTTGATGATATTGGAGGATCTAATAATGATCTCCCATATTATTAAATAATTGTTCTAATTTATGCTAGTAGTAGTAGTTTTTTTAATTTGTGTTAATTTAATTTTGTATTTTTAATTTTGTAATATGTAATCTAGTAATTAATTTTATTGGCATTTTATTTTTATTATTAATTTTTGTGTTGAATTTTTTATTTAAAATATTAGAATAATATTCAAAAATTAAAAAATGAAATAAAAATAATAACAAAAATAATAATCATAACTTAAAATATTATATAAAATAAGACATATATATATAAATAAGAAAAAGTAATAAGGATATTTGGAACTTTTTTTCCCTAGCACCAAATGAATAGTATAGCACCATATTTGGTGCAATACTATTCACAACACCATTTTGGTGTTAGTTTTGGTGTTACATTGGAGAAGTATTTTACACCAAAAATAGTGTAAAAAGTGGTTTGGTGTTAGTTTTAGTGTCACATTAAAAATGACCTTGGGACTTCCAACAGAGAAATGCAATATTGAGATTGATAGAAGAACTTTACTTGAGTTAGCGTGCGCAAGAAAACCATTAGCCATATCTCCCAACAACATGGGATTGAAGGTTGTGTCTGTGTCATGACTAGAAAAAATACGTGCGTGGCATCACCTGCGGAAAGGTAGAAGGCATTAGTTGCTTGACAATACACATATCGTACTGGAAGTCAGTTCTGAGTTGAATGGCACCTAAACGCATGCAAATTAGGATTCCCTTTACAGTAAAAAACTGCTACTGCAGCAGAATTTGTAGTCATGGTTTGGTACATGAGTTGAAATCTAATAGGTACAACAAACAGGAGCTCTCTCAACTCCTAAACCATATAACTCAGCCTGTGTGCATATTGGAGGACAGTTCTACAGACATCCTAGAACAAATCAAGTGATGAAGAAGAATTGGGCATCCACCACCTTGTGATCATAAATTGCACTATATGGACCATCTAGAAATTATTGACTTCAGTTGTTTCCTTTTTTGTCCTCCTGGATTTATGTGTCATTTATGAACCATAAGCTTCGTGGCTGTTAGCTAAAATTTACCGAGCCATTAGCAGTTATGTGCAAAAGTCTAGTGGACCCATGCTGACTAGGCAAGATGACCATGGCCTCAAAATCCATCCCCTTGGATCCATTAATCACCAATAGTCTCCGCAAGAACACAACCCATCTTTGAAATGATGAAATCTATTAGCATCCCTCAAAATGATCTCCCTACCCATAACTTTTGCTATTAATTTAATTGCAGAATGGCAATCTCCACAAACCCGAAGATTTTTCATGACACGAATGGGCACCCCTTCAGGCACCTTCAAAAGGCCATATGCCACAGCCAGTTTCTCACTGTGATACCGCAAACTATGCACCTTTTCTTCCTCATCCACGTCATGCAGCACAAAGCTGCTATCAGGACAATACCCGGCTTCTCTTAACAACCCACCTAGCTTCTCCAACATCCTCATAATTACTGGATGCTCGGGATGGCTCACACAATCTTTGCCAGTGAACATATGCACTTTTTTCTCGACTTCAATCCAGCTACAACCGGGTGGCTTTATCACATTCCTTGTCCTCATGTTTTTTCTCAGCTCCGCAACATCACGAAATCTACCTTGAGATGCATAAATATTTGATAGCAAGATGTAAGGCCCAGCATTTTTGGGCTCAAGCTGCAGAAGTTTCTTGGCAGCGACTTCAGCTAAATCCAACTTCATGTGGGTTCTGCATGCACCTAATAAAGAACCCCAAATAATTGCATCTGGTTCAAATGGCATGGCTTCAATTAACTTCATTGCATCTTCAACCTGACCTGCTCGGCCAAGCAAATCAACCATGCAGGCATAATGTTCAGTTTTTGGTTCCACTAGATATTTGGACTTCATTGACTCAAAAATTTCATGCCCTTCTTTAACTTTCCCAGTGTAGCTACAAGCTGAAAGAACTCCAACAAGAGTAACGTCATCTGGCAAGACACCTGAGGAGAACATCTCATGGAAAACTTTTAAAGATTTCTCTCCCAAACCGTGTTGGGCATAACCACTGATAATAGAATTCCACATCACAATATCCTTAGAAGCAAACTTGTCAAAAATTAGCTTTCCTTTCACAAGTTCACCACATTTTATATACATTGTGATCAAAACTGAGGCAACATACACATCAACATCAAACTGGCATCTCACCAATTGAGCATGAACCTGTCTACCATGATCAAGACTCGCTAGACTGGCACAAACAGAAAGAACACTAATCAAAGATGGGAAATTCACCCTAACTCCCTCCTTTTGCATCAGAGTGAACAAATTTAAAACTTCCAATTCATACCCTTTCCTCTCATAAACCTTAATCATTCCACTCCATGTAGCATCGTCCTTCTCCCTCATTCGATCAAAGACCACCCTTGCTTTCTGCACCTCTCCATTCTGCCCTAATCCAAGAATCATCGAATTACTAGCAACAATTGATTTCATTGGCATTGCCTTAAAAAGTTCCCAAGCATCTTGTATCCTTCCACATTGCGTATATCCCATTAACATAGCCGTCCAAGACACTTCATTTTTCTCCGGCATCACTTCAAAAAGCTTCCTAGCAACATCTACTCTATTATTATTCACATATCCACTAATCATTGTTGTCCAAGAAATCACATTCTTCTTCGGCATCTCATCAAAAATTTCTCTAGCTTCCTCTACACGTCCATCTTGACAATACCCAAGTACCATATTAGTCTGAGCAACAACATCTTTCTCTGGCATCATATCAAACAATCTCCTTGCCTCATCAATCCGAGAATCTCGAATCAATCCACCTAACATCACAGTCCAAGAAACCACATTCTTCTCAGGCATTTTCCAAAACAATGTTTCAGCCTCTGCAATCATACCCTCTTCAACATAACCACGAACCATCACGGTCCATGAAACAACATTCCTCTCAGGCATTTCATCGAACATTTTCCTAGCTTCGCTAACCATGCCACATTTCACATACCCAGAAACTAAATTATTCCACGAAATAATATTTCTCTGAGGCATTTTATCGAACAGTTGATGACCTTTAACTGGCTGCTTGTTTTGAAAGTAACCAGCAATGATTGAGTTCCAGGAAACAACATTCTTATGACGCAATTCATCAAACACTTTACGGGCATTCTCGATTTGTCCTGATCGTGCAAATCTAGAAATTTGAGAGTTAGCAGAAAATGCAATGCTAGTACAATATTTTCTATATGGGTTTAATACAAAATGCATTGATGATGTAGAAGTTTAAATACCCAGAAAAATTATCGGGAAAGGTTCAATCTTTTCAATTGATTTTTTTTTCCCCTAAATGAGGAAAGGGTTTACTAGTGGTGTTTTATATATTCTTGGCGGGAATAAGTTTATTCACGGAGGGCAGGAGAGTTCACCAAGCCGAGGATACCCTAATCGAAATGCATACATTTGTCTCATACACTATGGGGAAAGAGAGTGTAACCTATGTAGGATCAACGGGTTACATCATGCCACGCCACCATGGATTTTGTCAATCTAACGGCCAGGAATTAACATAATCAAAGCAGGATGTTAATTTGGCAATAAATTTATTTATTTAGACGGGCAATGTCGTTAATCCGAACTTGACCGATTTATTAATCGGGTCAAAAATTTCAAATACTTAACAGATTCATATTTAACATAATTTTAATAATTTTTTAATCACTAATTTAATATAACTTAAATTATGTTTAAAATATGAAAAATATAGCACAAGAATAAAAAATAAATAAAGATAATATAATTAATGGAGCAATTAATTGTGTCATAAACAGATTATCATGTTAGAAACACCAAATCAAGTCCGACATGATGGCAAGGGACTTGAGCCATTAATAATCGTGTGAATTTTGACCAGCTCAAACTGATTAATTCAAATTAATAGATTGTGTAACAAATGGCCACCTTTATTTATGATAAAGAAACAAAATTTCAAAAATTAAGTGATAACCTGAAAATTTCAGCTTATTTTTTAGTTTTTTAAAAATGAAAAAAATCACAAACGTATTACAAACGAATACGTTCAACATTGGAAAAGATATTAAGTGTAGTAATTGAAAATAGTTTTATTTTAAAAACTTCATATATGATCTCATGAAAAATGGAGAGTACAATTTTTTAATTGTCAAATGTTGAGTTGTTTGCAACTTACTTTATGTAGTAATTAGTTTAAATTGATTCAAAATTTGAGGACTAGACTCATTCATGTCCCCTAAGCATATATATCCTTTTTGTTTTTGTAATAATATTTTGTACCTTCATGATTGCTTAATTAAAAGATAATAGTAATTATAATTAACAAAAAAAAACAAATAAAAAAAAAAACATTAACAACCTAATATTGCCTAAGTTGCCATTAAGCAAAACCTTCCATTACACTAAAATCACCATGTTCCTATAACAACATTACCAGACAACTGATACAACAAAAGCGTATAAATTCATAGCTCGTGCCGCATATATAATCTTAATTTACTGAATATCATCACCTACGACAAAAGAAATCAAAAGGAATATGCGGAGTAGAATAAGCCATGGAAAGTACTTTAGAAGCTATTATGGTGTTTGCTGCTTCTGTGTAATGGATGCCATCCCAGCTTATCGATTTAGATCCTTCGGCACAAACTGGACAACCCGGATGACCACATGTCACCCGTATATTGTAATTGTATGGAGGTCCACCAAAGCCGCAACATGCCATTAATGGATTTGAGAAACCTGTATATTCACATAATTGATTAATCTTTGAGCTTGATTCCTAAGAAAAAATGATGCTCTTCCAAAGAATACTTTGTCTACGCATAATATTATTGTGTATGCATTGACACTACCAAAACTGCTTTGAATTGTTCTTTTCTACAAAGCTTTTTAGGTCGGAATTAAAGTTGTGACTCAAAGTGTTTGCGAAGCACTTGATAAGTGCTTTTGAACAAAAAACCTAGTTTCTTTAATGAAAACAGCCTAAGTTTATTTGGGTGCTCTAAATGTTCTGAAAGGTTGCATTTAAGAGTTTTTGAAAAGGCAGAAGATGAAATATATGGATAGGAGATTAGAAAAATTTTGAACGGCACCTTCCAGAGAGGACTCTGTGGTTTCAATACATTACCGGTTACAATTGCAGTTCAACAAAGGAAACTCCAGAGTGTAATTTCAGTTTATGAAATGTTTTTTCTCTCCATAATGTAAAGATATTTGTTCTCCTCGTCTATCGCAGAAAAGTTTTGAAAACAATGATACACAATCATTTGATCAAATATAAACTAGCTAGGATTGTATATAATAAAGACCAAAGAGCATTAGGAAAGCTGGAAAATTAAAAGGAGCATTACCGTATTTGGCGGAGTTGGCAATGAGATCATATTTGATGGAAAATATATCTACGTGGACTATAGTAGCATCCTTCAAATCAGATCTCATCTTTTGACACAAATGGAGCAGTGCTTCATTAAACAATCTTGCTGCAGCATTGTAACTTGAAATGCATCCATATGTATCCAAATCTTTCTTCTGAAGAAGCTGAACTAACGAAAGTTTTTGAGGCAAACAGCCCAGTGGCCCTGTGTTGTGTATCCAAAATTTCCTGCCCCCATGATCATACAAAGTCTGCATATAATAAATAAAATATAACAAGAGATTCGTTAATTCGTTATGATAAGACGTGAATTACCCCGCTCACAATTAAATCATTATATGCATTCTCTATGCAAATTATTTAGATATCGAATACCTAACTCACCTTTACAGCATTCTTTATTTCAGTAATCACAGATGGAATTCTTTTTATAACTTCAACATATGTTAGATTTTTTGAGAATGAATCAGCAAGGTCATTTTGCCCGATATCAATCATGTAAAGAGCATTCTGGAAACCTTCATCATTGATAAAATTTCCTGAACCTATAACAAGTCCAGCAGTAGAATAATCAGTTCATTCATATATCTACATCTCAAAAAAGCAGAATTGCATGGGTACTTTTAAAAGTTAGTGTGCATATCTTCATGTGATTCGATCTTTTTTTTTTTGGCAGCCAAATACAACAACATGAAATTTTTCCCATAGTTGAATCAAACATATTGAAAAATGTTCCTGGTATACCAGAGTTTGAAGGATTAATAACTGATTAAATCCCAAGACAACTAGTGCAGTAGCCATCTGTAGCAAGTTTTACAACTATTTAAGAAACTTAATTATCCTTCGTGTTTGGCCTGATGCAGTAAACACATGTAAACACGGCACACCATAACTCTGCTAGCAGGTCCGGCTATGATAACAGACTACTACTTATATCACAAGTGTGATTAATAGCAACAAGTGTTATGCATGTTTCATGTTATCAAAATACTGTTCTACATTACCAATTTTACCTACTCAAACACTAGAACCCTTCAAGTGGTAAATGAGATATTTTACCAGCGGTAACAAGCTCAAGAGTGCGGGCTTTGAAATGAAGGAACTGCAGAACTTGAATATTCAAAGAAAATGGAACAAATTTTGGGAGGGTAGAGGATCCCCCAACTGCAAAATTTGCTCCATTGTTGAACTTTGATCCTGACAGTGAGTCCAAGTACGGGCTTAGGAGACCTGCATTCAAACTTTGGCCTGCACAAGAATAAATAAATAAATATATAATGTAAAATTTGGATCCAATGCTAGTCATATGTCACAAAAATTCATGGGTAC
Source organism: Clausena lansium (assembly GCA_030449835.1). NCBI lineage: Eukaryota > Viridiplantae > Streptophyta > Magnoliopsida > Sapindales > Rutaceae > Clausena > Clausena lansium. Next base: position 422,510 of record JASUUF010000109.1, on the reverse strand, counting down.
TTGCAATTTGATAACATTAATAAAAACAAACAGAGATTTCATGTCTCTTATATAATTAAAAACTAGATCATTGAGGTTAAATTTTCGAGGACTGTTGCGATAAAATCATTACACTTATTTTAATTTATGGTTATAGACTATTAATTTGGAGATTCTCTTGCTTCACAGATAGTCACATAGGCTCTTTCTTTATTTTTTGGTACATAGTATCCTTTTGTGTTATGAAATTATCCGATAGATTCTCGAGATCTAAATTTAAAAAAAAGGTATGTCATATATGTTCTTAGAAAGTGTCTACGCTAAGTATGGCAATTTTTGCTGTTGGGATGGGATCCTGCGGGATTCTGTCTCGTTTGAGATATGATTGAGACATATTTAATTAAAGTGGGATGGGACAAGGACAAAAAATAAGTCCTGCCTTTATTTTTGAAATGAGAAAAGGACCAACTATAAAATCTCGTCTCGTCCTGCATATCCCATTAATATTATAATTTTAAAACTATACTAAATTTTTAATTATTTTATTTTATAATTTGTGAAGTGGGAACTTGAATTAAAGTCAACTTTTGGAAGTTTTTGTTAATTTTTTTATTTTTGCTTAAACTTTGGAACTTAAGATTTGGTTTAGGATAAAACTTTGAACTTCTAATTTTTCTTTTGTTGTTGGTTTGGTTTATTATTATAGTATTCAATTATTGGATATTTCAATATGGCTGAAGTAGGTTATTGTCCAAATATATAGCTTTTGAAGCGTAAGTCTTAATATTAATGTGCAATGGAAGCAAATAAACAATTAAAAATTATTAGTATAAAATTGTATTCGAACATATATTTAGTCAAAATAAAACTATTATTTGATTATTCTACTTTGTGTTTATTCAAGATTTTTGTTATATTAAAGTATGATGATCCTTAAAAGAAAAAAATGTCAAAATTTATTTATTATTTTCGGAACTGTTCGGGATGATAGGATGGAATGGATTATTTAATGGGACGGGACAAGGACAAATTTTTGTCCCAAAAAATATAAAGGGACGGGAATGAGACATTCTTTTATCCCACTTGTGTGTACGGGACAGGACTGAGATTGGCAAATCCCGTCCCATCCCGTCTCATTGCCAACTCTAGTCTACAGGACTATTTCGTTAAGGGTAAATTTCGAACTACTCCTCTTATTAATTGATTATTTTAAATTACTATTTTTACTTTTAAAAATTTCAAATTATCTTTATATTTAATCAAAAGATAACAGAAAAATAAGGGAGAGTTGATAATTTTTTTTTGCCTTCTTAAAAAAATAAAAATAAATTGATGCTTAAAAAAATAAGGTGGGTCGATTTAAAATAATTAATTTACTAGAGAAATAATATGAGATTAAACCTTTTGCTAAATTAGGGATGGATGTGTCTTTTTTCTCTAAATATTATATCAAAAATCACTCCACTTGGGTCCAACAGAGGAACAAAAGGTATCTCCATCCCTTGAGAAAAATGATAAATTTTTTTTTATTGGGATAAATGAAATTATTTTTAATATATGAGATAATGTCAATGAGGTTAATTTTTTGCCCAATAATTTATTTATAATAATTCATAACAAGAGACGGGAAAAACGAAAAAGGGGCCCACGATCACTGGTCGGATCAGTTACCTCTTAAACAGAGAGAGAAGAGGACAAAACTCATAAAACAAAATGGACCCGCCCCCACCCGCACACTTATTAACCCCAAAACGAACCGTTTAAAGACACTTGACACGTGCGCAACACAAGATGAACGTGATTTCAGTTAGAGCCTTTAGAGGATAATCAATTAATCAAATTTTATAAATCCCTTAAAAAAATTTTTTAATAAAAATATAAAATAAATATTATTATTTCATCACGAAATATTATTCGTTTATCACGTAATATTTTTTGACATATTATTTTATCATTAAAATTTTCTAACAATTATTTTTTTAATATTTTAATAAAATTATTATCAAACTTCTCTGACAATTATTTTCTTACTTAATATTTCAATTTTTATTATTTTATCACCATATTATCAATTCCACTAATACATTATTAATGTCATATGGATATTTTAAAAATTTTAACATATTCAATATTTTATAAATTTTATCATGTATAATATTTATCATTTTATATTAATTATTTTAAATATACAAAATAATCAATTGATAAAAAAATTATTTCTTTATATACAATTAATTTAATATTTTTTAAATTTAGAGTGTTAAATTATAGTTATATGATTTAGGGATAAAATAAATTTTTACTATAATTTTGTTATTTTTAACGGTTTAGTAGTAAAATAATAAAAAATAATTGTTAAAAAATTTTAATAATAAAATAATATGTCAATTAAGTGATAAAATAATAATATTCCAATTCAAAAGTTAGTTATTTTTCTAAATTGCCTTAAATACGGTTAGTTATGCACATTAAGAAATAATAAGTGAAAAATGAGTAATTTGTGGGGTCCACTTACAAAGGAAGTCGATCAGGAGGCGCCCATCGGACAAACGACCAGTTGATCTACGGAAAAAAGTACGGCCATTGGGAAGATCGACGGGGAAGCCGAGTCCGGCGAGGAGTCCGCCGGTGTCCGAGTTGGAATCGCCGAAGTTGAAGATCACCGGTGGCTTCTTGCACTGAGCGGCAACTGGGCTTGCAAGAAAACAGACGAAGAAGCAGAGAAACAAGAACGGAGAAATGAAGAGGAAATGTGAAAAGTAAAGGCTGTTGTGATGCGAAGCCATGAGAGTGAGAGAGAGAGTGAACTGTTCGTTTGTTGTTGGCTTTCATTTAATATATAGAATGCTTTTATTTTATTTCAATTTATTTTATTTGGTATAAAATTATAAATTAATATGACAATATACTATTGATTAAATAATATATATATATATATATTGTGTGTGTATGTGTGTGAGGGCCTACTAAATTACAAAAAAATATATATATTTCAATAAATTAAAAATTATGTTTTTTTATTTATTGGTGTATTGAAATTTATATTTTTTTGTCTGTTAGCAGTATCTAGGGTGCCCTCACTTGGGAATATATATATATAATTTAATTTTTCTATTGTTCATATACAAATTTCTTTCAATTTAGAGTACTCTAAGCGTTAGCTTAAAAACATTATGAATAAGTAGTATATCATATGTTAATAATTTCAATTAAAAGAACAAGATGTTAAAAATTTTGACAAATAATTTCTTTTTTTATTTTTACTTTATCTTGATTTTAATTGAAAAAATTAAATTTTATTTTTTAATTAAATTTCAATCAAACATTAAGAATAAAGGTGGAGCTTCTTCTCACACTCTCTCGAAAGTCTTGATAACACCCTATGTGAAGTCAGGCATAATTTCTTTTTAAATAAGAAATTTTTACACCCCATATGCTATCTATAATTCTCTCCTCTTTTTCTTTAATTTTTTTATTTCTATTTTCTCACAAAATAATAATTTTTTGTTTTATTATTTTAATTACACTTGGAATTTTGTGGTATTATTAAATTTATTAAAAAATTGTAATTTTTTAATGGGGTGTCAAAAGTCTAAGAATAAAAGCCTGGTTTTTTGATGATTGGTAGGCCCGGCCCGGACCAGCCCAGCCCATCATCATTTTGAGTCCGGATTTTAAATAGTTTTTAAATCTTTTAAATTTTGTTTTAAAAAAATCAATATGCTTTTAGAATTTTGTGTAAATTTATAAAGCAATTGATGAATAACAATTTATGAATAAAAAATCATGTGCCACATTATTTAGAATATATTTAATGTCACATTCTTAATTCATTACTACTATTGTACAATTTCCACGTTCAATTTGTATGGAATTTATCAACCTACAAGCTGTGGTTGAGGAAACCCGTAAGAATCATAAACTGATAAAAAGTTTGCGCTCAAGAATCAAGATTATTGATTACAAGATGGTTGATTTACATTGGCAATATACCAAAATGTTTTAAGCATTAGTTAGTGTTTGAAGTTAATGAAAAGTTTTATTTTATTATTCCTTAATTGATTAATTTCCTCCGTACACATGTGAGTGTGGTTCGGTTTCCAAATTTTATGTACTACCACAAAAAATTTTAACAGTTTAATTAATTAACACCCATAAAAGTATTATTATTGTCTTATAAATGATACTCACTTCATCATTAAATTCCACTTTAGCTAATTATTTTTCACATTAATTTTGTTGAAGCCAGAATCTGGTGAAGTCAATTACCGGCTAGATAGTAGATCTCAATGCCAACATTATACTTATATTGTTAGAGAATGGACGACGAGTCCTTTTGAGAACTCCACAAACCACTATATCGAGAAGATGCCCCATTAGCGTATTTATGATTTGTTTGGGATTAAGGTGGTTTTTTTTTAAATATCAGCTTTTATTTGATTAATAATATATAGTTACCTAAGTTCGAATCTTAAGAATATAACGAATAAAACATTGAATTTGGGCGTTTATTACTCACTCCCTTACCCTTTTTTCTAATATAAAAATATCTCTAGCAGATCACACGCACCCAAAGCAGAAAATAATTTCAATGCTTGAAAATCACAAATACGGTAGTCAGAAGTTTTCCTAACATTAACCCTGATGCTCAAGTTAATTTCTAGTTTTCATTGGAAAAAAATAATAAAACATAGAATAAATAGTTGATGTCTGATTTTGTGAAGAAAGAATGAAGAAATTTAGAGTGGTTGAGAGCAGAGTACTTACTTGTCTTATTGTTTTATGGGGGATTTTATACGGATTAAAACCTAATCTTTGTGGAGTTTGATTTTCAAATTAATCTCCTAAATCTCGGTGGTTAAGATTTGGTAACATACACCCTTTTTTTTTTAACCTCCCAAACAAATTTTTTTCAAAAAAAATATTTTGTCTTGAGTGGTTGGGGTTAAATGGTGAGATGATCATTTATGAAACAATAATAACGTGTTTACTAAATATGAATAATTTAGTGTGTTTTAAGAATACTTTGAGTGTATTAATTTAGTGTCCTATATTCTACAAACTTTTAAAAATAATTTTATTACTAAATGTCTCATAACAAACAATAATAGTAACATATAATTGAGATTAATTACATATAAATTTTAAACTTGATAATATTGGGAATGTTCTCTTCATACTAAATACATGAATAAAGATATTTTGTAAATGATACGTGTAAAGCACTTAAAATTTTTTTGAGTGTCAAAACAGCTTGTGATTGGAATTCTAAATTTTAGAAAACTTTAAATTAATCACTCAGTTTGTGACTTTGTGCAGTGCAAATGGACATCAATTATCTAAAAATTAGAAAAATCCAAACTAGTCAAGTCTGATAAATCAAACCTATCTTTTTCCACCAAAAAAAAAAAAAATTGAGAGAGTCAGTGAAGAAAAATATAAGCAGCGTGCCGCATGAAATAACCCAAATATCTTACTTTTGCAGGTAACATTAATTGGATTCTGGAATACCTAAAAATTAGAAAAATCTAAACCGGGGAAATAAAAACCTTAAAGCATATTGACCCAAAAAAAAATGCTTTAGGATTTTATTAACTGGCAAAGCATATATATATATATATATACATATATTTACACATATATATATATTTGTATATGTATATGTATATATGTATATATATGTGTAAAATGTATAATAATTAGTTAAATCGATAAAATATCCAGAGGTATATATATATAAAGATTTATATATGTAAAATGTATATATATATAAAGATTTATATATATATATATATATATATATGTATGTATATATATATATATGTATATGTATGTATGTATATATATATGTATATGTATGTATGTATATATATATGTATGTATGTATATATATGTGTAAAATATATAATAATTAGTTAAATCGATAAAATATCCAGAGGTATATATATATAAAGATTTATAAGTCATAATGAGGAAAAAAAAAGTGAGGATAGAAGTATAAGCAAAACACATTGGTCAAGGATCATGATTTTCTTACAGTATATAAACTTTTAACAAATTATAATTGATCATTGGTTGTTAATGAAATATACAACCAAAAAAAAAAAAAGACTGTATATAGGCAAACACAGCCTGTTCTAGGCCAATATATTTGAACTTCACCATAACAAATCTATCCATGTAATTATGGTCTTATAAATTTATGATTGATTATGAGACAACCATAAACCTTTGAATTTAATTACAGATTACATAGATTATTTTTCTTGTGTGTTAATTGTGACTTGTGAGAATCACATCTACAAAAATCAACTGTGTGAGAATTTATGGGCTCAACAAAAATATTTGAGAATTATTAGTAAACATAATTAAATGAATTTCAATTTTCCTAAATATAGTAGAATTAATTTTCGCAATGGCATTTCCTTAAATCGAAGGGAAAATTGAAAAAAAAACAAAAGGAGTAGCAAAATTTTTTGTAATAACTAATAAACCTTTTAGGTGAAAATCAGTTCTTGTTTTTGCTGACGTGTAGTAATGCAATTTGGTCGCTTGAAGTATATACGATCATAGCCAAAGTTGGCAATCCAAAGATAAAACTGAAAGCGAAAAAACTTTTTATTTATTTATTGGAAAATTGAAATGCTCTAGTTGTTGGCTTGTTGCCACGTCTTTGTCCCATGCAAAAAGGCCCAAGTGTTGCAAGAAAATCTTGAACGGTTTCTAACTTTTGCATGAATAAATAGTAGAGAGTTTGAGATTTGCTTTCTTAAATTTTCTGTTGCAAAAATTCTCACCAACTCTTTATATTGCTCAAGCATCTACATTTTCCTTTACTCTCTTCTACTTTCCCTCTCTCCAAACACCCTCCATAGCTAGTGTTGTAGCTAGCTAGCTAGCTGAGAAAAGAGAATAAAAGAGAGAGGGGAAAAAAATGAGTATGTTAGATGATTTGATGCCATTTTTGGCCATGGTTATTGTGCAATTTGGCTTTGCAGGCATGAATATTACTTCAAAATTGGCCATGGAATCTGGCATGAAGCCTCTTGTTCTTGTCGCTTATAGGCAAATGTTTGCTACCTTGGCCACCATCCCCTTTGCTTATTTTATGGAATGGTAATTTCCTTTTTCTTTCTAAAAAAATTAGACAATAATTTTCTCACCCTTTTCTTGCTCATGCATTATTATTGTTTTTAATGATATTTTTGGCTGGTTTTCAATATTTTTCCTCTTCTTGTTCGCTTATTAGAGTTCACTAAATGGAGTAAATTAACAACCCATTTTTTTTTCAAATTAATTATACAAGTTTTATATTATTTCTTCAATTTTATTTAGTGTGAATGCATGAATGGAGACGGGGTTCAAATCTGTTGCATAAAATGTACAATTCCCCCAAAACATGGAAATAAAAAAAAAGTTAATCAAGAATCTTGCTACTGTTTGGTTCCTGAGAAAGCATAGGAAAATGTCAGATTACAGAAAGTTGCATTTTTCAGTAAATTAGATTAATAATTAACAAATCAATAGCTTGACATTTCCTGCATAACTTGAGCAACAAAATCGAGGTTTATATATTTAGTTTTTATTTTTCCTTTTTATCGCAAATAATTTTGTATTACTCTATTCCCTCTCTCATGTTTTAAAATGGTCTTAATTTTCTTGTTTTACAGAGAAACTGTGAAGTTGCTTTCTGAATCACCCGAATTACAAATTCTTTAGAACTATTTGAAATTTAGTTTCATTAATAATAGTTATTGAATTTGAAAATAATAATAAAAAAATATATGTAATCATAAATAGAGAGGTTCATGCATGGCTGGCAAGTCATTTGTCCTTGTAATCTTGAGCCAGCTAGCATACCAAAAACAGATGGCATTGAATTTGCAAGAATTCAATTCACAATCTGATTTTTACAAATAGCAACTGCATGCTTGCCATTTCATGCATATTTGTTTGTCATTATGGGTGCCAGCTTCAGAGCCTTACTGTCAAAGACTCAAAGGCTTAGTTGTTATTAGTGCGTTGTGATTACTTACATGCATAAAATAACACTAATCGCTGCTAACCAAAAAATTTAATAAAAAAAAGAGAGAGAGAAATTAATGAAATTATTTAGTACTAATACTTGCTTGATGTCTAATTTGGGTTTATTTATTTTTCTTAATTCAAACAAACTGTGATTTTGAAATTTGTCATTTTGTGTATGACTATCGTACAACTGTTATATGTTATAATGATCACAAAGTTCCTCATCATTGGGAGTTTTCACTTTTTTGCTACGCTTTCTCTATTTCATATATGTTAAAAATCTCAAGTTAAGTCGTACATATGTTAATTAGTGAAAATTTTCAGCAGCGTAATATAAATTGTCAATTGATAACAAAAAATCTGTAACCGTTGTAACTTTATAATCATTCTCAGGTATAAGTGCCTTCACTTTTAAAATGCAGATTGGGGTTTTAAAATGTCGTAAAACCCCAAATTCACGTGTACGGACATCGGCATAAGAGAAGTATTCTATACAACGATTATAAGTAGTTTTATCCAAAAAAATCAATGCTTATTAATTTCTTACTTGTACGAGTAAAATTGATACCATATTTGCCCATGTGAGAATTGTTGCATTAGTGACTCATGTGACCTTTACAATATGCTTTCTTTAATTTTTGAACTTAAAAACTTGAATCAATTAATTTTATCTATTTTTGTGTAGGAAAACAAGACCCAAGATCACATTGACAATCCTTTTCCAGATTTTCTTATGTTCAGTTACTGGGTAAGTGTTTTGTTCTCAAACTTGTACATTAAAATTATTAATATTATAAATATAAATATAAATAAATATATATATATATATTCATGAAGTTTGATCATTTTAAACATCTTTTCGACTAATATGTCATAATTTGTACATGTTATATAACATTTTTTATATTTTTATAAACAACTTTATAATTTACAGAAGATTCCCAACTGTTATTTAAATTTCTTAACCCTTTTTTTCCTTATGATCATTGTACTATAGTAGCTATTTGAGGTGCTTTATGTCCTTCGAGATAATTTTCCAACTCATTTTTACTGATACAAATGAATTCCCTCGAGCTCTACAAAATTGTTTCTCAAGTAACTAACCTAGAGTTCAATCCTGCAGAGCTACCGGAAACCAGGTGCTTTACTTCATCGGGCTACAAAATTCTACTCCGACAATTGGATGTGCATTGACGAACATACTACCAGCAGTCACTTTTATCCTTGCAGTCATTTTCAGGTAATGAATTAGCCGTGTCATGTGCCCCGTTTATTCGTTAAATATTGCAAATCTTAGGTAAGTTGATCTGTAAGTCATTTGAATTTTTGTATGTTTGCTAGGCAAGAATATGTGGGAATCAAGACCAAACCGGGGCAAGCTAAGGTATTTGGAACAATAATGTGTGTTGGAGGAGCCATGATACTGTCATTTTATCATGGGAAAATGATTGGAATACCAAATTCCAGCATTCACTGGAAGTACGCCGAGCAAATGAGCAAAAAAAGTTATGGGAATAAATCAAACTTGATTCTGGGTTCCATTGCTGTCATGGGTAGTGCCATTTCTTGGGCCATGTGGATCATAATCCAAGTTAGTACTCTTTATTTTGAAATCTATGCAGTCATTTGGCTGTTCTGTATTTAAAGTGTTTATAAATTTCAGGCAAAGTTGAGCAAGAAGTTTCCAGCTCCCTACACCAGTACAGCACTGATGTGTCTCCTCAGCAGCATTGAGTGCAGTGTGATTGGCCTGATAGCTGAACACAAGCGGGCTGCATGGAGATTAGATATCACCATACGGCTTGTATCAGCTATTTACACAGTACATGTTTCACATTAACAGTACTTGTTTTTCGAGGCCCCATTGATCCCATTGATTTATTTTTTAAACACATATCTATTTTTAATCTCAGGGAATTGTGTGTTCTGCACTTGCTTTTTGCCTCAGCTCATGGAGTATTCAACGCAAAGGTCCTCTTTATGTCTCCGTGTTCAGCCCCTTGCTACTCGTGATTGTAGCAATTCTTAGTTGGGCTATGTTTCAAGAGAAATTATTCATTGGAACGTACGTATAGGAATGGTTTTAACTCATTACTTCTATATTTGTTGTGATGTTCTCTAGTTGCTTATAGCTTTTTATTACTTGTATGATTAATTAAGATGTTTTAGGCCCGAAGAACATTTTTCTGCTATGCTCAATTAACGCTTTGCTGGATTTCTTGTATATGAAGTAAACTTCAGTTGAAGAATGGATCTATTTCAGCTTATGCTTACTAGCAGTTATGTGATTGATTCAGGGCTATAGGGTCAGTTTTGATTGTTTCTGGGCTCTATGCCGTGCTGTGGGGAAAGAACAAGGAGCTGAAACTAGATAATGTCATTGTGGAAACAGAACTAACGAAGGAAGTTGAAAGCGGGGACCTAGGACAGCAACAGCTGTTTCGTGCATGTTCGAATGGCAGCATTCATCACATCGAAGGTTAGAAATCGAAGACTACAAGCAGGACAAAGAAGATGATCGACTGTATTCCATCATGTTAAGTAGTATTTCGAATGCTCCGAAGAGAAGCTGTTGTGCATCATTTGTGCATGAAGGCCTTAAAAAGCCTAAAGGGAGATGCATCATTTTGCATTTTTAATCATTATATATATATATATATATATATATTTATTCGGGAATTTATTAATTTTAGTTCATGCTTCATATTTAACCCAGATCTGAGGTTGTGTTTGGATCTGATCGCGTTTGAGCTTTTTGTAGTGATTTTCGTTTAGTCTACACGAAATCTGATCTGGGTTTCTGTTAAAGCTTTAAAATTTATTGATCTACCTGTTGCTCGAATCACTTAACTTGATATGTGATGCTTGTGAGATTGTTTGTTTTTCTTAATCTAGATTTGAGTTTCAAACATCCTATTTGGTTTATTTCATTTTTGTAGTTTGTTTCTCATTTAAAACGAAATATCTTGCGGGCCCCATTTGAATAACTTAATGTTTTTGTGAGATTTTATTTTTGTTGGTTGTTTGTGTAGATCTAATGGTATTCATGTGATAAGTACTTTTTGAGGTTAATGGTTTGCAATGTGATTTAAAGATTTAATTTTTTTATTTGATTTTGTATTGTGTGTATGAATGAAGATTTTTTGAATTTTTTAGTTTTGTTGTTGGTTTGGTTTGGTTTGGTTTATTATTATATTATTAAATTATTGAATATTTTAACATGGCTGAAGTAGGTTATTGTCCAAATATATAATTTTTGAAGCGTAAATCTTAATATTAATGTGTAATGGAAGCAAATAGATAATTAAAAAATATCAGCATAAAATTATATTCGAACATACATTTAGACAAAATAAAATTATTATTTGATTATTTTATTTTGTATTTATTCAAGATTTTTATTATATTGAATTATGATGATCTTTAAAAGAAAAAAATATCAAAATTTATTTATTATTTTTGGAACTGTTCGGGATGATGGGATGGAAAGGGATATTTAATGTGACGGGACAAGGACAAATTTTTGTTCTAAAAAAATATAAAGGAATGGGAATGAGACATTCTTTTATCCTACTTGTGTATATGGGACAGGATTGAGATTGACAAATTTCATCCCATCCCGTCTCATTGTCAACTCTAGTCTACGGAACTATTTCGCTAAGGGTAAATTTTGGATTACTCCTATTATAAATTGATTATCTCTAAATTACTATTTTTACTTTTAAAAATTTTAAATTATTTTTATATTTGATCAAAAGATAACGGAAAAATAAGAGAGAGTTGATAAAATTTTTTGCCTTTTTAAAAAAATAAAAATAAATTGATGTTTAAAAAAATAAGGTGGGTCGATTTAAAATAATTAATTTACTAGAGAAATAATATGAGATTAAACCTTTTGCTAAATTAGGGATGACGTGTCTTTTTTCTCTAAATATTATATCAAAAATCACTTCACTTGGGTCCAAGAGAGGAACAAAAGGGATCTCCATCCCTTGAGAAAAATGATAAATTTTTTTTTTATTGGGATAAATGAAATTATTTTTAATATATGAGATAATGTCAATGAGGTTAATTTTTTGCCCAATAATTTATTTATAATAATTCATAACAAGAGACGGGAAAAACGAAAAAGGGGCCCACGATCACTGGTCGGATCAGTTACCTCTTAAACAGAGAGAGAAGAGGACAAATCTCATAAAACAAAATGGACCCGCCCCCACCCGCACACTTATTAACCCCAAAACGAACCGTTTAAAGACACTTGACACGTGCGCAACACAAGATGAACGTGATTTCAGTTAGAGCCTTTAGAGGATAATCAATTAATCAAATTTTATAAATCCCTTAAAAAAATTTTTTTAATAAAAATATAAAATAAATATTATTATTTCATCACGAAATATTATTCGTTTATCACATAATATTTTTTGACATATTATTTTACCATTAAAATTTTCTAACAATTATTTTTTTAATATTTTAATAAAATTATTATCAAACTTCTCTTACAATTATTTTCTTACTTAATATTTCAATTTTTATTATTTTATCACCATATTATCAATTCCACTAATACATTATTAATGTCATATGGATATTTTAAAAATTTTAACATATTCAATATTTTATAAATTTTATCATGTATAATATTTATCATTTTATAATTAATTATTTTAAATATACAAAATAATCAATTGATAAAAAAATTATTTCTTTATATACAATTAATTTAATATTTTTTAAATTTAGAGTGTTAAATTATAGTTATATGATTTAGGGATAAAATAAATTTTTACTATAATTTTGTTATTTTTAACGGTTTAGTAGTAAAATAATAAAAAATAATTGTTAAAAAATTTTAATAATAAAATAATATGTCAATTAAGTGATAAAATAATAATATTCCAATTCAAAAGTTAGTTATTTTTCTAAATTGCCTTAAATACGGTTAGTTATGCACATTAAGAAATAATAAGTGAAAAATGAGTAATTTGTGGGGTCCACTTACAAAGGAAGTCGATCAGGAGGCGCCCATCGGACAAACGACCAGTTGATCTACGGAAAAAAGTACGGCCATTGGGAAGATCGACGGGGAAGCCGAGTCCGGCGAGGAGTCCGCCGGTGTCCGAGTTGGAATCGCCGAAGTTGAAGATCACCGGTGGCTTCTTGCACTGAGCGGCAACTGGGCTTGCAAGAAAACAGACGAAGAAGCAGAGAAACAAGAACGGAGAAATGAAGAGGAAATGTGAAAAGTAAAGGCTGTTGTGATGCGAAGCCATGAGAGTGAGAGAGAGAGTGAACTGTTCGTTTGTTGTTGGCTTTCATTTAATATATAGAATGCTTTTATTTTATTTCAATTTATTTTATTTGGTATAAAATTATAAATTAATATGACAATATACTATTGATTAAATAATATATATATATATATTGTGTGTGTATGTGTGTGAGGGCCTACTAAATTACAAAAAAATATATATATTTCAATAAATTAAAAATTATGTTTTTTTATTTATTGGTGTATTGAAATTTATATTTTTTTGTCATTAGCGATGATCTCGCGGTGCCTCACTCACTATATATATATATATATATATATATAATTTAATTTTTCTATTGTTCATATACAAATTTCTTTCAATTTAGAGTACTCTAAGCGTTAGCTTAAAAACATTATGAATAAGTAGTATATACCAAAATGTTTTAAGCATTAGTTAGTGTTTGAAGTTAATGAAAAGTTTTATTTTATTATTCTTTAATAGATTAATTTCCTCCATACACATGTGAGTGTGGTTTGGTTTCCAAATTTTTTGTACTACCACAAAAAATTTTAACAGTTAAATTAATTAACACCCATAAAAGTATTATTATTGTCTTATAAATGATACTCACTTCATCATTAAATTCCACTTAAGCTAATTATTTTTCACATTAATTTTGTTAAAGCCAGAATCTGGTGAAGTCAATTACCAGCTAGATAGTAGATCTCAATGCCAACATTATACTTATATTGTTAGAGAATGGACGACAAGTCCTTTTGAGAACTCCACAAACCACTATATCGAGAAGATGCCCCATTAGCGTAGCTGAATGGTTTTTAAACAGTTTTATTTAATTGGTTACCTAAGTTCGAATCTTAAGAATATAACGAGTAAAACATTGAATTTGGGCTTTTATTACTCGCTCTCTTACCCTTTTTTCTAATATAAAAATATCTCTAGCAGATCACACACACTCAAAGCAGAAAATAATTTCAATGCTTGAAAATCACAAATACGGTAGTCAGAAGTTTTCCTAACATTAACCATGATGCTCAAGTTAATTTCTAGTTTTCATTGGAAAAAAATAATAAAACATAGAATAAATAGTAGATGTCTGATTTTGTGAAGAAAGAATGAAGAAATTTAGAGTGGGTGAGAGCAGAGTACTTGTCTTATATATTGTTTTATGGGGGGTTTTATACGGATTAGAACCTATACGGATTAGAACCTAATCGTTGCGGAGTTTGATTTTCAAATTAATCTCCTAAATCTCGGTGGTTAAGATTTGGTAACATACACCCTTTTTTTTTTAACCTCCCAAACAAATTTTTTTCAAAAAAAATATTTTGACTTGAGTGGTTGGGGTTAAATGATGAGATTATCATTTATGAAACAATAATAACGTGTTTACTAAATAAGAATAATTTAGTGTGTTTTAGGAATACTTTGAGTGTATTAATTTAGTGTCCTATATTCTACAAATTTTTAAAAATAATTTTATTACTAAATGTCTCATAACAAACAATAATAGTAACATATAATTGAGATTAATTACATATAAATTTTAAACTTGATAATATTGGGAATGTTCTCTTCATACTAAATACATGAATAAAGATATTTTGTAAATGATACGTGTAAAGCACTAAAAAAATTTTTGAGTGTCAAAACAGCTTGTGATTGGAATTCTAAATTTTAGAAAACTTTAAATTAATCACTCAGTTTGTAACTTTGTGCAGTGCAAATGGACATCAATTATCTAAAAATTAGAAAAATCCAAACTAGTTAAGTCTGATAAATCAAACCTATTTTTTTCCACCAGAAAAAAAAAAGAGAGAGAGAGAGTAAGTGAAGAAAAATATAAGCAGCGTGCCGCATGAAATAACCCAAATATGTTACTTTTGCAGGTAACATTAATTGGATTCTGGAATACCTAAAAATTAGAAAAATCTAAACCGGGGAAATAAAAACCTTAAAGCATATTGACCCAAAAAAAAATGCTTTAGGATTTTATTAACTGGCAAAGCATATATATATACATATATTTACACATATATATATATTTGTATATGTATGTATATATATAAGTATGTATATATATGCTTTAGGATTTTATTAACTGGCAAAGCATATATTCGAATATATATATGTATGTTTGTGTGTGTGTGTGTGTAAAATGTGTAATAATTAGTTAAATCGATAGAATATCGAGAGGTACATATATAAGGATTTATAAGTCATAATGAGTAAAAAAATAAAGTGAGGATAAAAGTATAAGCAAAACATATTGGTCAAGGATCCTGATTTTCCTACGATATATAAACTTTTACCAAATTATAATTGATCACTGGTTGTTAATGAAATATGCAATTAAAAAAAACGAAAAAGATGCACAAAGGATCGCACAAAACTGTGCACTTTGATTTATCAAAATTATAAAACTTGTTGAAAACTTTGAAAAGTTACCATTTACACCCCTATACTTGTCTTGGGTTGAAATTAAGTAATAATTTAATGAGTAATGATTTAATGTTTTTAATAATTGTCCGCAAAATTGGTATCAGAGCCAAGTAATTGTTATAAATAATTAAATGGATGATGAGATAATTATTTATAATATTAATCCTACTAGATATAATTTATTAATAAATAGTAGAGTAATCAAATATAATATTTGATAAACATATTCAATATTATTCACATGAAAGAAGAGGTTTAGATGTTAAAGAATTATTACAATTATACTTATCAAAAGCTCAAGAATTTAGAGTTGGAGAATTGATAATAAAAAATAGAAGAAGTTTAAATATAGATCTTCTCTTATTAGATAGAATAAGAATAGAAGTTTTAAGAAATAATTTTTCTTCGAAACAATGGAATATTAATTCTGTTGAAGATTATCATGAAGATCTTATAATCAATTATAATAGGCTTTTGTCTATTAAGCAAAGAGAAGAATATAATTGGAATAACAAAAGAATTAGAAGTAAATATTACCCTTCTAGTAATATGTTACTAGGATATAACGATTTATTTATGCATGGACTCTGCCTAATAAATAAAGGGTTAGAGAAGAATTATATTCCAAAAGAAATAAAAGACATTATATGTCACAAATTTTTAATAGAAAGTAACGAAATATTATGTAGATGGTATAATGAATAAGTTACCTGACCCATTAATAATTTCTCAAAATATTAAAACTAGTAGGTTTCCACCTTCTAGTTATAGGCAAAGAGGATATACTTATGGAAGATTTCAACCATTTGATTTGGTAAATGATTCTGATATGTGGAGAAATAATCAGTTAAACTGAATTTCTCTATATTTATTAAATAAATTAGGAAACCCTAATTTAAGCATAAATGATATAGAAAGTGCAAATGAAATACTAGAAATAAAAAATTTTAATAATGAAACTATAGATCAAATCAAAGGATTAGGAAATCAAATGAGTTAAGAATTTGAACATATTAAACAAATAATAAATGAATGCAAAATTGAAGATTTGGAATTATTGAAACAAAAGATTGTAGATATAATAAATAAGAATTCTATAAGAATGATTTAATAAGATAGAATGTCAACTAAATAAAATAAAAAAAATTGTTGAACAACTTGGTAATAAATTTGCCATAAACATACATGGAAAATTACAAGAAAATTGAAATACAAAGAATTGATAATAACATGGAAGAACTACTCATGATAATTCAAGAACAGAATAAAATTTTACAAGATACAATAATTTATTTTAATGAAAAGAAAAGCAATGAAATCCAGCCTATGGTAAGACCAATATTTAACAAAATAAAAGGAAGTGAAAAATTTATAAGTTTAAGAATGTTAAGCGAAAATGCTAATAATGGATTAAAAGAGTTATCTGATAATAATGAAGAATCAGAAACAGATGAAGAAAATGAAAATGTGTACATAAATTTAGAAGATATTGAAAAAAGAATTGAACATTTAAAAATGAATGAATCAAAGCCAAGAGTCTATGAACAAGGTGAATCTAGTAATAGAACTTTCTATGCTAGAGAAGAAATACCAACATATGAAAATATAAGATCACAAAATCAATATTTTAGGCTAAGTAGAAGACCTAAAAGAGAATACAAAACACCAGGAGAATATCAAGAAAGACCTATCAGTCATGAGGGTATATGGTTAGATTTAGATTGTGTTAAAGATAGAGATAAAATGATAACTACTTGGGTAAAATCCATGAAGATAGCATTAACATTTTATAATCTAAATAGACATAATAGTATTGAATTCCTTAAAACTTCATTGGTAGGAATAGCTGCACAATAGTTTATGGGATTAAGTGTTAATAATAAAAATAAAGTATTATATGGGGAAAACCCTAATGAAAATGAATCTCAAGAACAAATCTTAACGAGATTTGAAAGTGAAATAAGAAGAGAATTCTTAGGAGAAGATTGGGAAGCCGATTATCAACAAGAATTAGAAAGAAAAAGAATGGAAAATATGAGAAAGCTAATTAGGCTTGAAATATGTGATATATGTTACTTAGAAGCATACACATGTAACTTCGAAGAACTATATTATAAATTTGAATTTAGAGAAGAAGATAATACAAAAATGTATTACAATAGTTTGTATTTTATGAAAATACCAGACCCATG
The DNA here is from genome assembly GCA_030449835.1 of Clausena lansium. NCBI lineage: Eukaryota > Viridiplantae > Streptophyta > Magnoliopsida > Sapindales > Rutaceae > Clausena > Clausena lansium. The sequence goes on along the minus strand of JASUUF010000109.1, from coordinate 404,590 downwards.
GGGTAAAAAGATCATGGAAAAATATAACCAAGAATATGATGATATTACCAATACTAATACCCTTGGAAGTAGAATTAAGTTTGCTCGAAATAGAATAAATCAATGGTGTTTTGAAATAAGAGATAGAAGATTAATGAAAAAATAGAATCAAGGATTTTGTTGTTCAAGATTAGAAGAATCTCTAAGATTTGGATGTTCAGAAAAAATTTATAAACATAGAAGAAGATTTAAAAAGAAGAAATTTTTCAAGACCAATTAAAAATATTACAAGAAAAATAAATATAAGAGAAAGTTCTTTAAAAGGAACAAATATGAAAAATCTAAGACAAAAACGCTTAAAAAATGTAAATGTTGGTTATGTAATGAAGAAGGATATTATGCAAATGAGTGTCCTAAGAAAAAGAAATTAAACATTAAAATGTTTGAAGATTTTAAAGAATTAGAGTTAATCACTGATAGTGAAGATGTTAGTGAAAATGATAGCATATACTATTTGTCTGATGAAACTTTAAGTACTTCAGAATCAGAATGAGTATAGAAGAAATAGATAATAAAGATTTATATCAAGATGAAGAATTAGAAGAACAAAGTTCTTTTAATAAAGAATTAATCTTTGATAAAAAAACAATATCTAAAGATTAATAAAAGGATATTAGAAACATATATGACTTCAGTCAATAGGTTAGCATAAGGGATAGCTAACATGGTGAAAAGAAAAAAATATAATGTATTTTGGTGCCACTGTAAAAAAAGAACCAATTAACATTAGGCACGCAAGAGGAAATACAAATATACCATTATTATTAAAATCTGATATAGAAGAAAAAATCAATAAAATTAGACCTAGTGATAGGCATAAAATTGGATATATTCATATTGGAGGAAACCCAATTATGATAAAATCTCATTTCAGAGAAGGAATTGATAGCCCAGTAAATCTTGCTGTACTAGATAATAGAATAAAAGATAGAAAACATGCACTTCTTGGAGTAATCCAAGGAAATCTTAATTATAAGAAACTGATGTTTAAGATATATCCTAAATATTCCATAAGTCTTAGAGATAGAAATATAAATAAAACTTTAACTTTATGTCATGATTTCAAATACTTTGATATAATGCATGATGGATCATATCCATATAGCATAACATATGCTATAGAATATGCATTAACAAATTCTGCTAACAGTGAAATGTTTGTTGATAAAGAATTCATAAAAATAGACAAACTCTTTAATAAAGTTGAGAAAATACAACCCCCTGAATTATTAAGAGAAATTGATCTACCCGAGGATTGGGAAATTGATTTAAGGAGTTAACCTACTTTGATTAGAGGGAATACCTCTAGGACTATAGAATATACACCGGAAGGTAGAATAATTATAAGGATTGGAGAATCAATCTCTATGCCTAAAAATTTAAATGGGACACAAAGTTCTACAAGATGTAACCATATTGTTATACCACCATCTCATGAAATATTAACAACAGTTAGAAAAAATAATCAAAATCTAAAGATCAAAATTGAATATAATAATGAAAAGTCATAGCATGAGACTTTTGCCATCCTAGATACTGGAGCTATAAAATCTTATGTAGATGTCAAGATGATTAAATATTTAGATAGAAATATTCTAATTGAACCACATACTTATGTAGGGTATAATGGTGAAAGAAAAACATTAACCTAATACAGTGAGATACCATTAAAGATTAAAGGAATAGAATTTATCTTTCCTTTCATTATCGAACCAGAATATGAAACAGATATAAGTCTTTTATTATTAGGAATGAATTTCCTTGAAAATTTCTCTCCTTACTGCGTAGGAGATCGAGAAATGTCTATAACAATTGAAGGGATTAAACACACTTTATCAAGATATGTCTAATCCATTTATAATATATATAAAAGTAATTGTATCATATTATAAACATAAACCTGAATGGTTTCATACTTTAATTGATACGGGTTCCGGAGTTAGCTTAGCTAATTCAAAAATTTATCCAAAGTCATATTTGAAAGATTACAAACCTTTAAAGGGACAAGGAATCAATAGAGAACACATTTCTCTCGGAACATGTAGAATAAAAACCTTCATACAAATAAACAATTATATACTAAGCATATCAATCTTATGGTCTTATGATTATATGGGAGCAGATATACTTTTAGGAGTTAATTTCTTTCGTCAGTTCATTTATATAATGACTAACGAAACAATTACTCTTAAAACACCATGTCACCATACCCTTACCACACTAAGGATTTATACTCCCATTAAGCGCACCACTCAAAAATTTCATTTTCACCGCAGCCAGCGTGGTGATTTCAATATAAAAATTAATCAAATTCTATCTGATTATGAAAAAATCTTAGAAAAACTTGATAAAAATTTTGGTGAAAATCTAATTCAATTATAGGAAATTGATAAAACTTATGCTAAGATAGAATTAAAAGATCCAAATGTTATCATAAGAGTTAAGCCTATGAGATATGGACAAGAAGATAGAATAGAATTTGATAAACAAATCAAAGAACTCTTAGATCTTAAACTTATCCGAGAATCTAAAAGTCCACATAGCAGCCTTGCCTTTATGGTTAGGAATCATGCGGAAATTAAACGAGGAAAAGCTCGTATGGTTATTAATTATAAAGAATTAAATAAATATACTAAATTTGATGGATACTTTTTACCTCACAAAAATACATTAAATATATCTGTAATTAATAAAAAGATATTTAGCAAATTTGATTGTAAATCTGGCTTTTAACAAATTAAGCTTGAAGAAGACAGTATACCACTTACTGCCTTTAGTACACCTCAAGGACAATATGAATGGATTGTAATGCCATTTGGATTAAAAAATGCACTGCAAATATCAAAGAAGAATGGATAAAATTTTTAAAGAATTTCATAAATTTTGCATTGTTTATGTGAAGATATATTAATATTTTCTAATAATGAAGTTGATCATATTACTCATTTAGTTTCTTTTGTAGAAAAGTGCAAGAAACATGGGATATTACTTTCTAAAAAGAAAGTTGAGATAATGAAATCTAAGATTGAATTTCTAGGATTAATAATACATGAAATAGGAGTATAAATGCAACCTCATATTTCTGAAAAAATATATTTGTTCCCAGATAAATTAGAATCTAAAGAGCAAATCTAGAGATTTTTAGGATGTCTTAATTATACGGAAGGTTTCATAGAAAATTTAGCAAAAGAAAGACAACCCTTCTAAGGATTATTGAAAAAGAATAATACAAAATCTTGGGAAGAATCTCATACTCAAGTAGTTAGACGATTAAAAGAAAAATGTAAAAATCTACCGAGATTAGGATTCCCTACTGCCAGTGATAATTTAATTCTTGAAACCGATGCTTCTGATAATCACTGGGGTGCAATATTAAAAACAGATCTAGAAAAGATTTATAGATATACCAGCGGAACATTTAAGCCTACAGAAAAGAATTATCATAGTAATGAAAATGAATTATTAGCTACTAAAAATGGGATAGCTAAATTTACTTTCTTTTTATTACCAAAAAAATTTAAAGTTCAATATGATAATACTCAGGTTAAAGGATTTATATTTAATAAATTGCCTAACCTCTCTCAATATAAGAGATTAATTAGATGGCAATAAATTTTTGCAGAATATGATTTTGAAATTGAATATATTAAAGGATCTAACAATTATATTGCATATTTTCTCAACAGAGAATACAATGGATAAAAATCTTTCCAGAATAATAAAAGGCATAATGATGCGCTCTAAAGGTCAAGAATTGCTTCTCAAGAGCAATGAAATGATTTATGATGGGCTTGATATAATTGATGCTGCCCAAGAAGAATTGAACAAACTTTGCCCAGACAAAAGTTTGTAAAGTGATTCAGAAGTACGAACTTCAGAAGAATTTATCAGTAAAATGCTAAAAAGGATCCATTTCAAGGACCAAAATGAGGGTTAGATTGCCCAGTGTTCATCACAGAATACAAAGATCCCAATTCCAGAGAGGTTTTTCTCAATCCATGATCTCAAAGAATAGTATATGAAGGGAGAGGGTTCCCAAAGCTCTTCATAGAGTTTAAAGCCCCAATATATTAAAAGGGGATAGTCAATTTCAATGGTTAAAATCTCATGTGAAAATGACTACGCTTATGAATATAAAAGAATTGGTAAAATAGCCTATGTGATTCGTTCTAGCCAGGTTATCATACTAGATCATTCAGGTTATACCCAAGGATTAATTTCGTTTTAGGAGGTGATCCTAAAATGATAAAAGATATGTTTGATTATGGTTTTCTTAATCTCATTTATACTGATGAAAATTTAAAGGAATTAGAATTACTCCCCGAAAAGATCAAAGAAGCCGCCATTGAACTAAAAAAGATAAGCAGGACAAAAGAAGCCATTTTTGTCAAATTCCTCAGTGCTTGCCCTGAATATTATGATAACAAATGGTATCCAGCTCAACACATGATACAAGTTGGAGTCAGCAGCAAAAAGATTAGTCCCACAATTGATTTAGATAAGGTTTATAATGATTTTGATCCAGAATTATTTGAGCCCAAAGCACTCAACACGAAAAGGGCAATAGAATTGAAAGTTCTTAATGAACAACTTGAAAGGATAAGCAAAGAATGTGCGTGGCTTTACGAGACCACAAAAGAATATATCATCTTTTCTACGAGTAGAAAAGAAAATATCTTAGCCAGACAAGCCATCATTCAAAAAAAAAAAAACAATATTCGAAAATCTTGTGGAATCCAGTCTGCCAACACATCACGAAATATGCAAGGTGTTAAAACACCAAAGTAATTGTGGCTATTGCTATGGAAAATCCAAAGATGGATCCAGTGATGATGACATGTTAGTAGATGAAGAGCTGATAATAGGCATGTGAAGGGTCCACGACAAAGTTAAAGATGCCAGCTTGACAAAGCTCAATAATTCGAAATAAGAAGCCAAAAAGATAAAGTACATAATTCTTATCTTAGCCATACAGTAGTTGTCTGCTACACAAGACAAATGTCAGCAAGATAAAGAAAGAGGGGTCATCTTATTTGGAGGAGATTTACGATATCTCATAAGAATGTAACATCTGTAATATAATCTTATCATGTAATCTTATCTTGTGAAAGATATAAATAGAATCATGTAAGAAGGAGAGAGGCAATCGACCCTGTAGCCATCTTTAACCTTTAAAGCTTCTGTAATCAAAGTTTCTGTAATCCTCTCATCTGTAAAAATTTCAGTATGAAATAAATAAATCTTTTGAGTGAAATTATTATTTTCTACCTTATATATTTTAAGAAACAAATCAAGTACTTTATATGCCAGCACCTGTGCTAATCGAAGAAGATTTCATATTACTAAGCACTCTTCCAGAGACGTTTGCAAGAAAAGCACTCAGATAGATCCTCCTATGCCGAGGAGCAGTGTGTTGCGTTAGGCCATGTGGAACAGTCGCCAAGGTGATTTAGCTTGATGTGTGGAGCTATGAGGTGCTAACCATGGACCTCTCTATGGTTGGAGGCAATTAGCTAGTCTATCTCAGAATCCTGAGAGATAGTACACTGGTTAGTAATCTTGAACTATCTTCCTAAATTTTAGCAACAAACGGAAGCATGTTGGGCTTTGGTTATTTTCTTGGATAATATAAGATTGGAAGTGATAAAAGTAGCTCAAATTCTTAAAACATAGAACGATCTGTTATCAAGTTTTTAAATGCTTTAGATAATCTGGATTTTAGTCAAGAATACCAAATTATTTATGCAATTACTATGATTAAAGATCATTTAAATCTCAAGAAAATGCAATATAGAAATATGACTAAAGTAAATGGTGAAGATGAATATGATATATTTGATGCATTTGAAGAAGAAAATAGAATAGCATTAATGGAATCTATATTAACAAGTCTTGAAGTAAATCAAGATAGGTGTAGAGCTAATAACATGATTCAAAATCGCCCATAATGAATAACAATAAATGAACTTCTTAATTCAAAATGCCAAATTTAGATTACAATTCTTATGTGAAAGCTTGGATGGAATGTATCAAAGTTGGATTGATAGCCTAGGAATATACATAGATACGTTAGAAGAAAAAATTTAGTCTCTCTACAAGAGAAACAAATAATTATTAATACAGGTCTTAATTTGGACCCAATAGATATTTATGAATATGATAATCATCGAAACCTGTATAAAATTATAGTTAAAAGTTTAAAAAATTTTAAAGAAAGATGTACAAGAGATGGAAGGATAAATTATCTAATTATTCAAAATTAATAATATTACAAAGTTTTGACAAAAATTGCAAAAAGGTCCCATTTGTGCAAAGCTTTGTACAAAGCTTGGTGAGAATATCATTGTTGTTAAAAAAAGACTTAATATAGGCAAATACAGCCTGTTCTAGGCCAATATATTTAAACTTTACCATAACAAATCTATCCAAGTAATTAAGGTCTAACAAATTTATGATTGATTATGAGACAACCATAAACCTTTGAATTTAATTACAGATTACGTAGATTATTTTTCCCGTGTGTTAATTGTGACTTGTGAGAATCACATCTACAAAAATCAATCGCGTGAGAATTTATGGGCTCAACAAAAATATTTGAGAATTATTAGTAAACATAATTAAATGAATTTCAATTTTCCTAAATATAGTAGAATTAATTTTCGCAATGGCTTTTCCTCAAATCGAAGGGAAAATTTAAAAAAACAAAAGGGGTAGCAAAATTTTTTGTAATAACTAATAAACCTTTTAGGTGAAAATCAGTTGTTGTTTTTGCTGACATGCAGTAATGCAATTTGGTTGCTTGAAGTATACGAGGCCTTGGCTACCATGCAGTCGGTGAAATCCGCTTTATGGTACAGAGGCTGGGTTTAAGCCGTTGGATTCAACTTATTTGAATCCAATGGTTGGGCTTTTAAATAATAAAAAAAACGTGAATAAAAGAAAAAAACAGGTAACTGGATGAAATTAAAGCATCTTCTCAAATCATATTCTCTTACCCTTTGGATCATAAAACAAAAGCCCCTTCTCTCTCCCTCTTCATCGCTCGCCCCTTGCTCTCGGCCTCTCACCGACGATCGCGAGCACTCTACCTCTTCTCTCTGTCCCTCTGTCTCCCTGCTCATGCTCCCGCCGCTGCTCACGCTCCTGCTCCCGCCACGCTTTGTATGTTTCAGAAACTGAAGCAATATTAAGAGAACAGCGCTTGAATTTAGAGGTGTATAGTTGTTTTCTTTGTTCATATATGTTCTTACTGATATGTTGCTACTGGGTTTTGTTTTGTCTAGTTGCTGAGAAAATGCAGGAAATGAAAAATGGTTTTGGGTTTTGGATTTTACATCGTTTGGATTATGATAAGGCTAGGATTTAAGAACTCTGTGCTTCTGTGGTAATTGTTTTGTTTGGATCCAATTATAGGTTTTCAGATCATTGATTTAGTTGTTATTTGTCAATTTGTGTAAAATTTTGAATTTTTTGTTGTGTGATGGCAAGATCCGATTGGTTTTTAGTTGTTTTGTTTGTTCAATTAGAAGCATGCGTGTATATTCATTATCATTAAAAAAAATTTATGAATATTTCAATTATTATTGTCATCTTATCTTAATATAGGATCTATAAACATGATGCCTTATGCTCTGTTTGGTTGTTGATAAAATGTAGGGAAGAGATTTCACCTTTTCTGGAATTGAAATGGTACAAAAAGATAGCCTTTTTAGCTTCTGTGTCGGTGAAATTTTGATTTTTGTTCATTTCATCATCTAAAGTTATCGTGGAATTTTGGATTTCTAATATTTGGTTAGTGTGGCAAGTATAGTTAATTCTCTGAGTTATTGGCACTCTTGTGACTTATTGGGAGTATGATTTTGATTGTTGATGTTAGAGTTGCTAAATTACTTTTAATTCTATTTGGTTATTTGGGCATATTCGAGCTTGTGTAGTGGTTACAGATTCTTTTAGGGGCAATTTTGATGAAAAACGGGATGATAGAATGTAGCGTGTGCCATTCAAAATTAGTTTTCCCCACTACTAAATCCATATCAAGGGCTTATGATCGACACAAGACCAGGATATCATTAAAGCAACGTGCTCTCAATGTCTTCTTGGTTGTTGGTGATTTTATGCTAGTTGGTTTATAGGTAATTGATTCTTGTTTCTAATTTTAATAATCTTTTTCATCAAGTACTCAGCTTTAAAGCATCCAATAAAAGAATTATGCAGTTACATGCTCTTTTTGTACTATTTTTTAATGTCTCTGCTAAAATCCTATGTTTCGGTAAAAAGATAGCTTAAAATGAAATTTTGTAAACTTAGCTGAGGAACTCTGAACTCATCATGGCCATCTTATAATTTTTACTGGCATTTCCCATTTCTTGATTATAAACATGTTTAACTTGTAAAATTTTGTTGGCAGCCTATTTTGGTTTATACGTCCAAGGTGGATGGGCGTTTCAAGTTTAGCCCCATTAGTGTGAACTTTTTGACATAAATGGCAAAGGTTCTATTTGTGTTAGTTATGCTGTTGTTCCAGGTATATATCTTTTTCTCTTTACTCTTATAATACAATAATGTGCTTGTTTCCCTTTATTTTATCATAATTTTCTCTTGACACATGTCATTTCAGCTATAGTGGTAAAATAAAAATAAATTTTTCAGGAACCTAATTTCGCTCTAGCTTGTGGTTGTGATTGGAATTTTGTATTCTTAAATTCTGGGTTTCAGTTACTGGAGGAATTTATTATGAACTTAAGAGGAGAGAAGGGCATAGGTGTTAGAGAGGGAGAGATGAAGGACTTTGTCTTCTATAGCTTATTCATATTCTAAATTGACTTGGTGTTATTGAAATTCTTAAATTGACTTGTTTTAATGGGATTTCTTACTCAATTTATGCCTCTAATTTATTTTATTGTGCTTAAGCATCCGATCTCTTATCAAGGTTTTGGTTAACGTTTCAGGCTAGGCGCTAGAAGGTTGGAGAGAAACCTCTTCCCTCAATATCCACAGTTATCTAGGTGCTATATTCTTACTCATATTACCAATTTGTTATTCAAATTTAGAATTCAGAAAATGAAGTAGTTAGGGTAACTGGCTGTTGAAGTATTTTTTTTGGGTCTAAAATGACTGATTTCTTAGTTTAGCTTGCTAGAAATTGTAATATACATCAACTCTTTAGATTCTGTTTTTCCCCTTTTTCATGGGCTATTTCTTCTTGTTTGGTTGTTAGACAGGTCATTTGCACCATATTTGGAAGCTATAATGATGTTTGCCTGATTTCCTGAATTATTGATCAAGTAGACCAGGATTTGCAACTGTTTTGACTGAAAAGTGTTTCTGCCAGCCTCATTTTGACTGAAAAGTGTTTCTGCCAGCCTCATGGGTGTGATTTGTAGCATTTTCTCTGTTGTTGGTTATCTTTTGAGAAAATAGTGCTTTTTCACTTGATAGATATACAATCTGCTTTTTTTTCTAACCTCCTTTTTCATCAGTCTATTATGAAGGACACAATTTCTATAAAGCTGAAACGAAAATAAATTAATGGACATTTACAAAATTAGTGTTGAACATTGCTGAATCTAACGTCAAAATGAACTGTTGTTTTCTGTGATATGTAGCCTCTAAGTCATTAAAGTTTGGGTATTCACCAATATAGTCTCTGGGTAAATTTTCTTCTATTTTTTGGCTTGCTTTGTTGCTGTTTCTGGATAAAATTTTTGTTGCATTTTTTTGTTAATTTGTTGTCGTTTTGGGATTTAATTTATTATAGAAAGCTAGAAACTAACATTTTATTTTTTTATTCCTTTTAACAGAGTAGATTAAAGTTGGTGGCAACTGATGGTTTGAAGTTATTGCAAAATGATCTTGAAGTTAGTTTAACAATTGAAGAAGCTATGTATTATGGAAAATGTATTATGCTTTTGAGTAATCATAAAAAGGGACAATGTATTTTTGGTGATATTAACATTTCATCTTAATAGAGAGATGATGAAACAAATAAGTATAGAGATATAAATTATCACTTGATTCATGGTCAAATTGGTCATTATAAATGAATTTGAAAAGTTTGCATATGAAATAAAAGATAGAGCTAAAGGACCTTGGGATAGATGGTAAATGTTGTTCATGTGCTCTTATTCTATATTCATTAACGGAGTTTATATTTTAATTTTTGTAGATTTTGGAATAAAGTTCGTATAATTTTGAAGTTTTTACAATGTTAAGAAATTTATTTGTTCCATATAAATGCTTTTTAAAAAACAATTTATGATATAATATGCAAAACTAATTAATTTTTAGGATTAAAAGTATGCAATTCTCTACAAGAGAATTGATTAGTTGAGTTTACGTATACACCCTTATATGTTTGTACAATTTAGCGGAAAATTTTTTTAATACCCTAAATTTTAAAAGCTTTTATATAGTTTTTTCCTGTATAAAATGATTAAATTACACATTTATTGAATAGAATGAAATTATTAAGGAGTAAAATGTTATTATTGTTTTAACTTTTTATAAAAAAATACTATGGTCTTGTCTAATTGAAACAAAAGTGTATCAATATATTATATAGACTGATGGTTGTATAAAAAATTACAATACATTTATGAATTAGCCCGGACTTGTCAAAAATCCTGGGTTTGCTCCTATTACAATTTATATACAACTTCAACATATGTTATTGTTGATCCATCCACTATTGGATTGCATAAAATTAGTGACTTAGATTTGTGCCAAAATTTTAAGTTAAATTAGCTTATTCCATTAAATATTAAATTAGCTTATATTTAATATTATATTTAAATATTAAATATTTAAATATTCCATTAAATTTATCAATATTATCTTATTCCATTAACTAATATTATCTTATTAGTTAAATTAGCTTTAACTACCACCACATATTGATAAATTGAATTCAATATAATATTATCTAACACAATTTTATGTCTATTTAAACTGAATTCAATATAACATTATCTAACACAATTTTATGTATATTTCTAGCTAATAGTCGAAATATGCATTAAAATTTATGTGTATAATTACATTAACAAATTCAAATTAATTTTTTTTTGTCAACTAAAATAAAAAAAGAAGAAGAAGAAGAAGAAGAAAATCTCTTCTGTACATAAAACAATTAACATAAAACTTGAACGTAAACATATAATGGGGATAAAAAGGAAAATTTGGGGATATTTAAAAATAATTAAATGAAACATAGAATATTAAACATGAAACAATTGACTTAAATTATGCAACATTGAACATAAAGCATGAGTACTTTGTAACATTAAACATAAAACCTTAAACATGAAACTCTGAACTTGTAATATGAATCTTGAACATAAACATGAAACGGAGGGTAAAAAGAAAAATGTGGGGATATTTGGAATATAATAACATGAAACACAAAAAAAAACATGGATTTAAATATGAAACTCTTAACTTATAATATGAAACCATTAACATAAACATGACATGGGGGATAAAGAGAAAAATGTTGAGGGATTTGGATAATAAGTACATGAAACACAGAACAAAAAATATGAAGCGTATATCATACAACCATGAACATAAAACATGAAGCATGTTACATATATCGTGCAACCATGAACATAAAACATGGGACCAACTATAACCTGAAACACAAAACATTAAATATGAAACTCCTAATTTATAATATGAAATTTGAACTTAAACATAAAACGGGGGATAAAAAGAAAAATGTTGGGGGGAATTGGATAATAAGTACATGAAATACATAACATAAAACATGAAGTATGTTACATATATCATGCAACCATGAACATAAAACATGAGACCAACTATAACCTGAAACACAAAACATTAAACTTGAAACTCCTAACTTATGATATAAAATTTAAACTTAAACATGAAACAGGGGGTAAAAAGAAAAATGTTAGGGGGATTTGGATAATAAGTACATAAAATACATAACACAAAACATGAAGCATGTTACATATATCATGCAACCACATGTTTAAGTTAACATAAAACATAAAACATAAAACTCTTAACATATAACATGAAATTTGAACTTAAACATGAAACGAGGGATAAAAAGAAAATTTGGGGGTATTTAAAAAATAATCACATGAAATACAGAATTAAAGACATGCAACATATTACATATATTATGAAATAATATACATAAAATATGAGACCACATGTTTAAGTTAACATAAAACATTAAACATGAAATTCTCAACATATAACATGAAATTTGAACTTAAACATGAAACGGAGGATAAAAAGAAAAATATTAGAGTGATTTTGATGATAAGTACATGAAACGTAAAATAAAAAATATGAAATATGTTACATATATCATACAATAATTAACATAAAACATGAATTAAGATTTTCTCTTTTTTATAACACTCCTTTTATTTTATTTTTCATAATATTTTAATAAAAATCATATTTTTCCATTTTTATTTTAATTAACTTTTTTTCTTATTATTATTACTATTTTTCACTACTTTTTTGCCTTATAAAATTATTTTAAATTTATTTCCAAAAAATTAATGGCAACCGGTTGCTGCCGGTCAAAAAGGTTGTTTGGCTGCCATCAAGGGCTCAATTTGTATGATACAGGGACTTTAGGTCGCTGTATCATAGCCGTGCCCAGTATACGAACATAGCCAAAGTTGGCAATCCCAGGATAAAACTGAGAGCGAAAAAACTTTTTATTTATTTATTTATTTTTACTTTATTTATTGAAATGCTCTGGTTGCTGGCTTGTTGCCGCACCTTTGTCCCATGCAAAAAGGCCCAAGTGTTGCAAGAAAATCTTGAACAATAAATAGTAGAGAGTTCGAGATTTGCTTTCTTAAATTTTATGTTGCAAAAATTCTCACCAACTCTTTATATAGCTCAAGCATCTACATTTTCCTTTACTCTCTTCTACTTTCCCTCTCTCCAAACACCCTCCATAGCTAGTGTTGTAGCTAGCTAGCTAGCTGAGAAAAGAGAATAAAAGAGAGAGGGGAAAAAAATGAGTATTTTAGATGATTTGATGCCATTTTTGGCTATGGTTATTGTGCAATTTGGCTCTGCAGGCATGAATATTACTTCAAAATTGGCCATGGAATCTGGCATGAAGCCTCTTGTTCTTGTTGCTTACAGGCAAATGGTTGCTACCTTGGCCACCATCCCCTTTGCTTATTTCATGGAATGGTAATTTCTTTTTTCTTTCTAAAAAAATTAGACAATAATTTTCTCACCCTTTTCTTGCTCATGCATTATTATTGTTTTTAATGATATTTTTGGCAGGTTTTCAATATTTTTCCTCTTCTTGTTTGCTTATTAGAGTTCACTAAATGGAGTAAATTAACAACCCATTTTTTTTTTCAAATTAATTATACAAGTTTTATATTATTTCTTCAATTTTCTTTAGTGTGAATGCATGCATGGAGATGGGGTTCAAATCTGTTGCATAAAATGTACAATTCCCCCAAAACATGGAAATAAAAAAAAAGTTAATCAAGAATCTTGCTACTGTTTGGTTCCTGAGAAAGCATAGGAAAATGTCAGATTACAGAAAGTTGCATTTTTCAGTAAATTAGATTAATAATTAACAAATCAATAGCTTGACATTTCCTGCATAACTTGAGCAACAAAATCGAGGTTTATATATTTAGTTTTTATTTTTCCTTTTTATCACAAATAATTTTGTATTCCTCTATTTCCTCTCCCATGTTTTAAAATGGTCTTAATTTTCTTCTTTTACAGAGAAACTGTGAAGTTGCTTTCTGAATCACCCGAATTAAAAATTCTTTAGAACTATTTGAAATTTAGTTTCATTAATAATAGTTATTGAATTTGAAAATAATAATAAAAAATATATGTAATCATAAATAGAGAGGTTCATTCATGGCTGACAAGTCATTTGTCCTTGTAATCTTGAGCCAGCTAGCATACCAAAAACAGATAGCATTGAATTTGCAAGAATTCAATTCACAATTTGATTTTTACAAATAGCAACTGCATGCTTGCCATTTCATGCATATTTGTTTGTCATTATGGGTGCCAGCTTCAGAGCCTTACGGTCAAAGACTCAAAGGCTAAGTTGTTATTAGTGCGTTGTGATTACTTACATGCATAAAATAAACATTAATCGCTGCATATGGAGAGAAATTAATGAAATTATTTAGTACTAATACTTGCTTGATGTCTAATTTGGGTTTATTTATTTTTCTTAATTCAAACAAACTGTGATTTTGAAATTTGTCATTTTGTGTATGACTATCGTACAACTGTTATATGTTATAATGATCACAAAGTTCCTCATCATTGGGAGTTTTCACTTTTTTGCTACGCTTTCTCTATTTCATATATGTTAAAAATCTCAAGTTAAGTCGTACATATGTTAATTAGTGAAAATTTTCAGCAGCGTAATATAAATTGTCAATTGATAACAAAAAATCTGTAACCGTTGTAACTTTATAATCATTCTCAGGTATAAGTGCCTTCACTTTTAAAATGCAGATTGGGGTTTTAAAATGTCGTAAAACCCCAAATTCACGTGTACGGACATCGGCATAAGAGAAGTATTCTATACAACGATTATAAGTAGTTTTATCCAAAAAAATCAATGCTTATTAATTTCTTACTTGTACGAGTAAAATTGATACCATATTAGCCCATGTGAGAATTGTTGCATTAGTGACTCATGTGACCTTTACAATATGCTTCTCATGTGACCTTTACAATATGCTTTCCTTAATTTTTAAACTTAAAAACTTGAATCAATTAATTTTATCTATTTTTGTGTAGGAAAACAAGACCCAAGATCACATTGCCAATCCTTTTCCAGATTTTCTTATGTTCAGTTACTGGGTAAGTGTTCTGTTCTCAAACTTGTACATTAAAATTATTAATATTATATATATATATAGACAGTCATTCATGAAGTTTGATCATTTTAAACATCTTTTCGACTATTATGTCATAATTTGTACATATCGTATAACATTTTTTATATTTTTATTAACAACTTTATAATTTACAGAAGATTCCCAATTGTCATTTAAATTTCTTAACCCTTTTTTTCCTTATGATCATTGTACTATAGTAGCTATTTGAGGTGCCTTATGTCCTTTGAGATAATTTTCCAACTCGTTTTTACTGATACAAATGAATTCCCTCGAGCTCTACAAAATTGTTTCCCAAGTAACTAACCTAGAGTTCAATCCTGCAGAGCTACTGGAACCCAAGTGCTTTACTTCATCGGGCTACAAAATTCTACTCCGACAATTGGATGTGCATTGACGAACATACTACCAGCAGTCACTTTTATCCTTGCAGTCATTTTCAGGTAATGAATTAGCCATGTCACGTGCCCTGTTTATTCGTTAAATATTCCAAATCTTAGGTAACTTGATCTGTAAGTCATTTGAATTTTTGTATGTTTGCTAGGCAAGAATATGTGGGAATCAAGACCAAACCAGGGCAAGCTAAGGTATTTGGAACAATAATGTGTGTTGGAGGAGCCATGATATTGTCATTTTATCATGGGAAAATGATTGGAATACCGAATTCCAGCATTCACTGGAAGTACGCCGAGCAAATGAGCAAAAAAAATTATGGGAATAAATCAAACTTGATTCTGGGTTCCGTTGCTGTCATGGCTAGTGCCACTTCTTGGGCAATGTGGGTCGTAATCCAAGTAAGTACTCTTTATTTTGAAATCTATGCAGTCATTTGGCTGTTCTGTATTTAAAGTGTTTATAAATTTCAGACAAAGTTGAGCAAGAAGTTTCCAGCTCCCTACACCAGTACCGCACTGATGTGCCTCCTCAGCAGCATTGAGTGCAGTGTGATTGGCCTGATAACTGAACGCAAGCGGGCTGCATGGAGTTTAAATATCACCATACGGCTTGTATCAGCTATTTACACAGTACATGTTTCACATTAATACAGTAGTTTTTTTGCGAGGCCTCATTGTTCCCACTGATTTATTTTTTAAACACATCTATTTTTAATCTCAGGGAATTGTGTGTTCTGCACTTGCTATTTGCCTCACCTCATGGAGTACTCAACGCAAAGGTCCTCTTTATGTCTCCGTGTTCAACCCCTTGCTACTCGTGATTGTAGCAATTCTTAGTTGGGCTCTGTTTCAAGAGAAATTATTCATTGGAACGTACGTATAGGAATGGTTTTAACTCATTACTTCTATATTTGTTGTGATGTTATCTAGTTGCTTATAGCTTTTTATTACTTGTATGATTAATTAAGATGTTTTAGGCTCGAAGAACATTTTTCTGCTATGCTCAATTAACGCTTTGCTGGATTTCTTGCATATGAAGTAAACTTCAGTTGAAGAATGGATCTATTTCAGCTTACGCTTACTAGCAGTTATGTGATTGATTCAGGGCTATAGGGTCAGTTTTGATTGTTTCTGGGCTCTATGCCGTGCTGTGGGGAAAGAACAAGGAGCTGAAACTAGATAATGTCATTGTGGAAACAGAA
Source organism: Clausena lansium (assembly GCA_030449835.1). Taxonomy (NCBI): domain Eukaryota; kingdom Viridiplantae; phylum Streptophyta; class Magnoliopsida; order Sapindales; family Rutaceae; genus Clausena; species Clausena lansium. The sequence continues at coordinate 388,066 of JASUUF010000109.1, read as the reverse complement.
CTAACGAAGGAAGTTGAAAGCGGGGACCTAGGACAGCAACAGCTGTTTCGTGCACGTTCGAATGGCAGCATTCATCACATCGAAGGTTAGAAATCGAAGACTACAAGCAGGACAAAGAAGATGATCGACTGTATTCCATCATGTTAAGTAGTATTTCGAATGCTCCGAAGAGAAGCTGTTGTGCATCATTTGTGCATGAAGGCCTTAAAAAGCCTAAAGGGAGATGCATATTTTCAGTTGCCTTTGGATTTGCTTGGAGAGTGTCAATGAAAAAGTTATATATAATGTAGGTTGCAAACATGTATTTTTTGAGTTTTCATAAGTTCTTCCTTCTTAATTAAGCTCAAAATTTAATTATACGGAAACTTTTCAAACTGAATTGCATGATAGAAAAGGGAAACATTTAATTTCAATCAATTTTTTTTTGGGTCTTCACCCAATTTCCGGTACATATTAGATTGATGTAGGGTAAGTAGAAGCATAAGTTTAAATTCCTATTTCTACTTTAATTTTTTTACTAGTTTAATTAGAATTAGCTTAATATTTTTTTTTAATTAATATTCTTTTTCTGATTAGGAATCATAAGTCTCTTAAGATTAGGATTAATCTTAGCTAATATAAATAGGCTTGTTATGATTGTTTCTTAACACAAGCTTCATCAATAATATTCAAGTATTTTCTCAATTGAGATATTTTCTCCCTTGTGAGAGTCTTCTTTCTTGAGTTTCAAGAACGTACGCTAGAATGATATCTAGTATCGCTTCTGTACTGCGTCAAGTAGTATCAGAACTTTTTTCTGTGCCAAACAGAGCTTTCCTGACCACCATCAACCACCCTCCATACGCAAATTCTTCCTCCATCACCCATTAATTTCAGCAAAAAAAAAAAAACCACACTTACAGCCACCGTACATCGCCGCCGCCGCCACAAAACATCATCCTTTCTCATCGATCTCACCACCATCAGAACCAGCAGACGCCGGGCATCAAAACCTGAGCCATCACACCACCGATCCGCCGCCTTAAGCCACTGAAAACAACCGAAACAACCGCACAACCGCTGCGTAAACCGCCACTCAAATTGCTGCCCTCCGCTGCGATTTGATAGCCACCACCACTACCAATTCGTCACCATCATCAGATCTCTCTCCAAACCCACTCCCGCTGCCAACCGCCGGCCGCTTCACCAGAACCGAACAAACCTCCAAACCGCGACTTCAATTTAATTTTCCGGCCTAACCACAACAATTTGAGTCCAACCACCACCACCATCACACTCACCACCATCAAATCTTCCAAATCTACCCTTCCTCTCCCGCTTTTCCGACCACCATCGCCGGCGACACCAACTTTTGCTTATTTATAGTTTTCACCCAAATTTTCTTTTAATTATATTATTGCCCTTTAATTTTTTCTTTTCTTACAAAAACAAAAAAAAAAACTAAAAAATAAAGAAACTTATTCACAGCAACAATGGTTTCTAGAGATAGCAGTACTCAATTTGAAGATCAAATTACAAGGGGAATTGAGCGACTTGAACAGTTACAAAATCATTCAGCAGAAGCATCGCGTGAAACAATGAGAGCCTTACAGTCAATGCAAACCCATATTACGGCAATGGAAGAAATGTTACTTGGCGTAAAACATGATTTAAAAGAGCTTAGGCTTGCCTAAAGAAGTAACCAGGAAGCTAAGGGTGCTGAAATTGTTAATTCAGGAATTAATGTTGGTGAGCAAATTTCACAAGAAGAAAAAGGGCCTTTTGCGACGGCTGTTTGCCGTCGTGAAAGGTCTTTTACGTCGACAATATGACGGCAAAAGGGTGACGCAAGTAATCACGTCGTTTTCTATTTGCGGTTGGAAAATGGCTGTTGTGTAGCATTTTTTGTGACGGGAAATTAGCCATCGTAAAGTAAGACTACCGTCGCAAAATCTTTAGCCAACGCAAATAAGTCTCCAGCTATTATTATCCACCCATTTTATTCTCAAATCTTGTTTTATTTTTTACATTTTCTGTCCAAAATATATGTTAATAATGTCATTTACACTCTAATTAAAATTCATATAATTTTTAAAATATGAGATATATCATTCATAATTTTCAATTCAATGTACAAGTCAATTAAAGAAAAGTAACAATTGCAAACCTAACATAACAAATTGTAAAATCAATATTATAAACCATTTATCCAACATCATTATCCATTACAATCTACAAATTGTTCTTAAGCATGCTAGCTGTTACTCTCAAAATCAGTGTTGGCATTTTGATTATTATGGTGAGAGTTAGATGCAATTGGAATCTGCAAATAATAAGCAAATGAACTTAACAATGAATACTGATGAATTATCTCTACAACTTAAGCTAATTAATTCCAAAGATAAGTAATTGATATTAAAAGAAAAATAATTACTCATTTGGCAGGTCATTCTTAAGAACTTTTCTACAGTTAAAGAATTTAAGTCACAAAAATCAATCACTATGCAGATTTTCTAAGAAGCAAATAAGTCCAGTTCTCCGCACAATTGTTACTTCATTTTCTCACACTTTGGTCCTTTTAATACCCAATAGTCTTACTTGAAATCCTATTTACCACTTTAAGTCAAGAATAACTTTAGCCTACATTAAAATTGTTACATAGAATGTAACCTTAATCACATGCCAATGAAGTCTCAATTTTTAAAGCAAAACCTAGAAAACAAACTTATGAATAAGCTAGCATAAAAAATAGCTAGAAATAGACTACTATATTAAAATCATACCCGCTCATTTGTGGATGATTGAATCTCAGCAGCAAAATCATCAAAATGGCTTCTCATAAATGAATGTATCTCATCATACTTAGTCTGTAGATCACTATATTTGCATTGAAGGTCAGCATAATTGGATTTAAGACGATTTACCTCTTGTTGCAGTATTTCATTAGTTTCATTTGACTTTTTGCATATGACATCTGATGGTGTTAGACCATGCCCATAGGTTCAAGCATATCCATGACCATCAGGTCCCATCACTTGAGTAAAAACTCGATCTCTTATGGCTTCTGTTTGTTGTTCCTCTGGTAAGTGAGACAAATGTTCATGAAATTGAATCTACAAACATTTAAACTTGATTAGAATATAAAATGTCAATTTGTTATCATATTGTCAAAGAATATGAATATATTTGATATTTTTTTTCTTACTTACAATTATTTCCTCACTTTCTAGATCACCTATACTGCCATTACATTTTGATCGAGTTTCAATAAAAACACTTATTCGATCTGTCTTTTTCCCTTGTTTTTTCATCTGAAAAAAGATAATGCATTCAGAGCATTAAAAGAATGAAGCACACTTTAAATATAATAAAAATCATAATCAAGCACACTTCAAATGTAATAAAAATCATAACAATTTACAACAAAGGAAGTCACACTAAAATTCTAAAAACACTATAACGTATAATCTACAAATTTGATTGGAAAACATAATACTAACCTGCTCTTTTTTATTGGCAAATGAAGTTCGACCAGTTCTAGGAAGTGAATACACTTGTGAACGATTCATTTTATTTTTTTCTGCAGCAGCCTATAACTCAAAGAATATTCAGTTATTATCTTTTGTTTTAGTGGATGCTAAGAATGAAACCATGAAAATAGTTAACAGTTATGCAAATTGATCACATACTTTAGATTCCTCAGTGACCCAATAAGCTACCAATGTCTTCCACTGCTCTTCAACAACTCTAGGAGGAATGGATGCAAGACAATCTGCATCTGTCTTGCCATTATAATGCTCACTTTTCACTCAATATTTCCAATCTTTCCAAAGTTTTCCTGCATTCTTTAGGCAAAGAGGTTTGTAGGCATCTGGAGCATCTGTATTTTCCTATAGATATCAATAAAAAAAAAAACAAAAAACTGTGTCATAACTCTATTATGAAGAGAAAATAACTAAGACCAATAATGGAGAACTAACTATATAAGTATATAACCAATTCACTCAAAAGTTCAATAACTACATTATTTTAAGTCAAGGTCTACAACAGGATGGAAAAGAGGAAAGCCCAGCTTAGTACTAAGGGCAAGATTTCAAAACAACTGGATTAGGCAATACAAGTAGTTTGATTCCTTCACTTCTTTCCAACTAAATTCCAGGACATCATCAGGCATGTGAGTCCACTCAGCATATGTAAGAGGAACCTTTAGTCCATTTTTCACTATAATCCCAAGGTGAGACTTAAACTTTGATGAATTCGAACCGATCACTTGCCATTCAGAATTGAACTGTAAATGCATAATGTCTCCTATGCCCCATTCCCCAACACCAAGAGCAGGTCCACGAGCTTGCCTTGCTTGCTTAGACTCACCTAAAATAATGAAGGTGTAAAAGACAATACAATAAACACAAATTCACAGAATCTCTAGCTTATTCAAATATGTATAAATCCAAAACCTATCATGTTGTTTCGTCAATAATGGAAGGATGCAAGTAGTAGCTATATCTACATGTTATTAATTATATTTTAACTTGGATTATTGTATTACATAGTTTATTTTAATCTTCATAGTTCACACCAACCCTAGCAGCATACAAATTAAAATGAATGATTCCTTATTAAATAATGTCTTGCATTTTGACTCCTAGCTACAGGAAATTAAAACAATATTAATTCAACATTATGCAAACTGCAATCTGTAAAATAATAGCTTTTCAAACCTATTTGTAATGTAGTTTTTCAAATGCCAAAGAAATGAAAAAAAATGAAGTGTTAAATTTATAACAGTAATTTTTTAAACATGTTTGTTGCGTTTAAGTTAACCAACGAAAATGATAAACTTATGCTACAATTCAGTACCTTCTCCATCTCCATGTGTATGGGAACTTGAAGATGATGCTTGTCGTTGTTTTGATGCTGCTTGCTGCTGAAGTATACTATCCATGGATGTACCTCTTGGTTTTTTCGGTGCCATAACTAGCTACAATAAAATCCTACTAGAAAACTTAATGATATGAACGTAAAAACATTATTCTTTATATAAATGTAAAAAAAATGTAAGGGTGATAATTTCCATTAATAAGAAAGAAAAATAATAACACCTAGACAGGGGGGGATATAATAAGCATTACCCCTCAAAATACAAACTATTACAAAAGAAATTTGATTTAAAAAAAATTCATTCGTTGATCTCACATGTCAACATTATCATCATCAACATCTTCCATGTCAACATCATCATCAATAGAACTATCATCATCAATAACATTTTTATCTACTATAAGTGCATCAACTCCATCCCTAACCCAACCAACTTGTTGAGCATATAGCTCAACTTGAGGAAGCAGTGGACTACAAGAAGAATCTTTTGAGTACATATCATATACGTCTCTAACTGTCATTTTGAGAAAAACATGCCAATTCATGTCTAAAGGATCTTGCAAATAACAAACTTGTTCGGCCTGTTTAGCTAAAATAAAAGGTTCATCACCTAATTGATTATGTTTATATAACAAATGATTAAAATTCACTAAAGTGAAATTAAACTCATCTTGCTGTTTACCCACTTGATTATCAATCCAATCACCCTTAAAAATGATATATTTCATATCATTGGTATAATGGATTTCAAGTATATCCGTCAACACCCCATGAAATGTTACATTGCCTGATTGAGGATTCTTGTCCCTTGCACTTGCATAGCTTACAGTGTCAGCCTTCAAAACAATGCTAGAGTTTTGAGTAACTCTACTTTTGTCATTACATTTCGCACGAAATCGAAAGCCATTAAATATGCATCCTTTGAATCTTCGTGCAAATTGGTCAGGTCCATTAGCTAGAATTTTTATTTGTTCACGCAATGTTATAATTGATGTTCGTTGCAAAGTTTGAACCTATATATACCAAAAAATTATAAACCAAAAAGTAATGCAATATGATTTATAAATCAAAAAGTTATAATGCTTACATGATTCATAAACCATATGTGAAATGTTTCATTGTGAACTTTTTGAATATGATGAATTGCACTACGAGGCATTTCTTTTACTAGTACAGCAAAATGTTGCCTATGAGAATTTGGGAAAAGAAATCAGTAAGTCATTCAAGTAAAATCAAAGACTTAAAATAAGATATTTGTTATGACTTACTTTCGAAATGGAGTGATAGCTTCGGTGTTGACTAGCACATACCTATGTGCTTGAACCCTTGAACATCATCAAGACGAACTCTAACTCATTTTCCAAAAGGACGACCAAACTTATTGCCACCATCATCATTGCGAATTGGTCGATTACTTTTGGTTTCCACCTTATTAAGGTATCTTGCACAAAAGTTCATGCACTCCGCCATTAAGTATCCATTGGCTATTGAAGCCTCAGGATGTGCTCAATTTTGCACATATTTTTTTAATTCTAGTAGTTCCCTATAACTAAAAGAAATTAGATACAGTTGAGATATATCAAATAAAGAAAATAAAAATAATAACATGGATAGTGTACCTTTCAATAGGATACATCCGTCGAAAATGTACAGGTCTAGCAATTAATGCCTCTTCAGCAAGATGAATTGGTAGATGTTCCATTATATCAAAAAATGACACAGGAAAAATCTTCTCAAGATGGCAAAGTTTAACTGAGATTCTTTTTTGATGTGGAGCAAATCTTCAGTTTTGTTCACTTTGGAGCATAATTGCTTAAAAAAATTACTTATCTCTATCAATACCTTAACAACCCTTTTAGGTAATGCTCTGCGGGCAGCAATAGGAAGTAACTGTTGCAATAGTATATGACTGTCATGACTTTTGAGACCCCAAATACTACGCTCTTTTGTGTGCACCTGTCGAGAAATATTTGATGCATAACCATCTAGGACTTTTACCTCCTTCAACACTTTCAAGAACACATCTTTTTCCTCATTGCTCTTTGAAAAACATGTAGAAGGTAACCTTAATTTGTTTCCACCTTCTAGTTTGGGATGCAATGGCTTCCGGATGCCCATTTCTTCCAAATCACGTCGAGCCTTCAAGTTATCTTTAGACTTTTTAGTATCACCTAATAAAGTCCAAAGTATATTATCACAAACATTTTTCTCAATATGCATGACATCAAGATTATGATGAATTAAGTTGAACTCCCAATATGGTAATTCAAAGAAAATGCTTTTCTTCTTCCAAGTAATCTAATCTTGACTGTTCTTCCCACTTTTGTCTTTTCTCTTCCTCTTCTTTTTACTTTTGTCCATTCTCCTCTTTACAAGGTCTTCAACCTTATATTCAGTAAGTACATCATCCAATTGTCTCCGCATTTCAATCCCGGATAATCAAGCAGGTGCTTCAGCTCATTCTCTATTGCAGTTATCAAATGACACTCTATCTTTTCAAAACCGATTATTAGAAGGTAAAAATATACGGTGCCCTATATAGCAATACTTTTTACTATGTGTCAACTAATAAGATCTAGTGTTTAAAGGGCAAATAGGACAAGCTTTTTCACCTTTAGTACTCCATCCTGACAAGTTAGCATATGCTGGAAAGTCGCTAATAGTCCATAATAATGCTGGAAAGTTGCTAATAGTCCATAATAATGCTGCATGCAGTTTAAACATTTGATCATGTGATGCATCATAAGTAAGTATTCCTTGGGACCATAATTCTTTTAATTCTTCAATTAAAGGTTGGAGATAAACATCAATCTTATCACCAGGCCCTTTAGGTCCATCTATGAGCAAAGATAAAATGAAGAATTGTTGTTTCATGAACAACCATGGTGGCAAGTTATATGGTATTAGAACAACAGGCCATGTACTATGTGCCACAGACATTTTCCTAAATGGATTGAAACCATCAGTAGCTAATCCAAGCTTAACATTGCAACTATTGACAGCAAAATCAGGGTTTTTTCATCAAAAGTTTCCTATGCAGGGCTGTCAGCAGGATGCCTCGTAACACCATCCTTAGTACGTGATTCAGCATGCCATCTCATGAAAGCAGCAGTTTTTGAAGACATGAATAATCTCTGTAATCTTGGCGCTAGTGGAAAATATCGAACTTGTTTAGCCGGTATTTTTTTACCCTGATTTTGAGAGCCACTAGAATCACCACCAAACTGCTTATATCTAGATGCTTCACATATGATGCATCTATCAAGCTCCTTATATTCATTTCTAAATAACATACAATTATTTGGACACGCATCCCATGTTTTATAGCTAAAACCCAAGTCTGTCGTTATCTTTTGAGCCTCATAATATGAATCTGGAAGTTTAGCATCTTTAGGTTAGGAAATGCCTCCTTTAATAATTTTAACAACATTGTCACTGATTTGTTTGTCCATCCACTTAATGCTTTCATATGCAGAAGTCGAACAATGAATGACAATGATGTAAAATTCTCACAGCCCGAATCCAAAAGAGTTTCTGCCTGTTGGAGTAATTTAAAAAATGCTTTAGTTTTATCATTTGGACCCTTATTATGTTCATTCTCTGAAGAATAGTTATTAGGTAAACAAAATCCTAAATTTGGAAAACACATTGCATCATGTATCATCCCAACCATATCATCATCTGCACCTAAATCATAGCTAACCTCCATTTCTTGGTTAGATAACATAGATGTACCAAGTTCACCATGCATTTTGCATTTTTTATACTTTGACCAAAAGCCATTTACTATAATATGCTCTTCTGCTACCTCTTTCACAACAAAAAACCGATTACGACATTTTTTACATGGACAATAAATCCTAGTGTCATTAACAACATTCTTAAATGCAAAATCTAAGAATTTCTTAACCTCGTCAATATGTGGTTTGGCTGTCCTATTTGGCAGATCAATCTAACTCTTGTCCATTTTTACCAACCTTCAATACACAAGAAAACAAGATAATTTACATTAATTCTTCATATATATTAAGTCAAAACATTTTTTCTTCTTTTATAACTAAATTAATTACATGTATAATGAAAACTGTCTCACATAACTCCTTATAAAGACATTTATTCAATTAGTCATTACAACACATCTAATTCAAAATTCCATAGACAAATGGAATCAGCCACAAAAACTGCTTAAACAAAGCTTAACTACTAATATTCACTTTACGTAAGCTTCAGTTTAGTCAACCCAGTATATCCAATTCAGAATTCACTAAGCAAATAGAATCAGCCACAAAAGCTGCTCAAACAGAATTCAACTACCAACATTCACACTAGATAAACTACAGCTCAACAATCCAATTCATCCAATTCAAAACTCAGTGGGCAAGTATAATCAGTCACAGAAAGCAAAGAAAAATAGAGCTAGATCTAGCCTAAATATCGCCACTGCATGAACTGAACATAGAGTAGTAATTAGAAAGCAAAGGAAAATAACAAGGATAAATTACAAAATAATCAATTAAGTTCTCTCACCTGCATGTTGTACACAAAGAAGCAATGGATCCTGTAGCAAATGAAGAACAAAGAGAAGAGATGAATTAGACACCAATTTTTTTTTCACAATTGGATTTTAAGAACTCAATTAGGCTTGGGTCTTTAACAATTCCAACAATAGCTTTTTCACATTTCAAAAATAAAAATTAAATCTAGATAGAAGGAGAAATAAATTTGAATTGAATAAACTTACAAAAAAGAATGAACTAGAGAAAGCACAGGCCACACTACACAAGAGTAACAACACTTCTTTTTGCGCCTTTTTCTTTTGTTTTTTTATAAGCTTTTCGATCTTATTTGTTTTGAGAAATGAGCTGAAATTTGATAAGACAAAACGAATATGGGTTCAGTTTTTGTTGAACCCAACAAAGTTTTAATGGGTTGCTGTCGTATTTTATATGTGACAATCACAACGGCTAATTTTGCTTCGCAAAGACCATCGCGAAAGACCCTTTCTTTTGTAGTGAAAGGAAGATTAATGGGGTTAAGGAAATAGGTAGCACTAGCAGAAATACAAAAGCTACTCCACCCTTTCTAAATTCAGACGACTCAAGTGACGAAGAAATAGAAGATGAGCGATGAGGAATGCATCAAAATGACTACCGCATCAAAATTGACCTTCCATTTTTTAATGGACAACTAGACATTGAAGAATTCCTTGATTGGTTGTCTGAACGATTCTTTGAAACAATAGATTTCTCAGAATCAAAGAAGGTCAAGATAGTAGCGTATAAACTCAAAGGAGCTGTTGCAGTTTGGTGGGACAATCTACAAAATTCTCGAGTGCTACAAGGAAAAGGAAAGGTTAAGACATGGCATTGCATGCACCACTTGCTAAGGGAACGTGATAGGGTGATTTTACACCATTTTAATAACTAAGTTTAACATGAGATTTCCATCGTTTTTAATTATTTTAGAGTTGTTTTACTTGTTGCATGTGTGTGTGTGTAGGCATTGATGATTGGAAGCATGGGGTGTGAGTTTGATTAAGAAAAGCGGAGCCGAAATGAAGAAATCAAATAAATACGCTTCAGTGGCATTTTCGTAATTTTCAGCAAACCCATGGTAGCTGCCACGACCTATTGTGCAGCTGCATCCGAGACAGCTGAAAATTAAGTTTTATGCGAAACTTATCTTTTTATGCGAAAATTAAGTCTTAAAACCATAGGGATTCTCAATTTTAATAAATTTGAAAGAGCTAAACTCTATTTAAAGGGTCTTTCATTAGTTTTTAGAAGAGGAGAAGTATTTAGAAAAAGAAAATAACAAGAGAGCAACAAGCACCCAAGGAGATTGAAGATCAAGAGATTGAAGATTGAAGATTTCTTCCAAGAGTTTTTCTTTTTAAACCCATCTTCTTTTCTCTTGTTTTAGATTATGAGGATGCTCTATTTTATTATGGATGTTATTTTCTTCTTTAATATAAACTAATTATTTTTATCTAGGTTTGTAATGGAACCTAGTATGAACCTTAATTGATTTATGTTCTAGTTCTTCAAAATTGCCTTCTATTGATTATTTATTATATTTTGTGCTTAATCTATTTGATTGCTTAATCACCAATTAAATAGCATATGTGTAGTTGCATAAATATCGGAAGAGTCATGCATCTATAAACCTAAATATGATAACATGTGTTAATCTGAGATAGGAATATACTTAGATTGCATGTGCACTTGTTAAGGAACTTGAACTTAATGAATTGCTTCTAATTAATCCTCATAGGAATATAGTGGGTTGATTTTAAATAATATATCTACTTGACCATCGGAAGAGGCTTGTAGAGATTTTAGTGTTTTGAGTGATAATTGAATTAGTCTAATTGGAAGAACTAGACTAAAATTAATGAGGGGATTATTAGGGAAAATTACAAGCTTAGGTTTCATCATCCATTGGTCACTTTTTTTTTTTTATTTTTCATTTAATTTACTATCATAATTTTAGTTAAAGACTTTTTAATTCAATTGTTTGGATTAGACTTGGGAAATATAAATTGATTGATAGTGATAGGATAATATTAGTCCCTATGGGTTCGACACTCTAATTCATCACTTTATTACTTGTTCGATACTTACACTTGCGTGATTAGATTTTTAGACAACAAAATGATTTTTGCCTCTCGACTACATACAGACATTGTTTCGTGAGTACAATAATTGTCGTCAAGGGGCCAAAATAGTTGAAGAATATACCCTTGAATTTCAAAGGCTTATGGAAAGAAATAATCTCCGTGAGACAGAGGCTCAGATGGTTGGTCGATTTTTGGATGGTTTACGCCCAGAAATAGAAGATCAAGTTGGGTTACAACCAGTACGTACATTGCAAAACGCCATTCGACTAGCTAAAAAGGTAGAAGTACAACTTGAAAAGCGAAAGGCTCGTAACCAAACCACCTCACTGTCACGGGCCGCTCAAGTCTCTCGCAAACGGAGGCTAATTTAGTGCGCACGGGCACGTTTAGCAAAAGTCCATGTATATGTGGGATGCACTTAGAAGAGGTTGGCTCAGTAATCACATGGAATGCACTTAGCAAGGTGCACTCAGCACTGGGCCACCTCACATAACTAACCCACCGGAGTACGCTTAGCATGGACTCACTTAGTAATTGGGCTAACCAAGGCGTGTGCTCCGGCCTGCATTCTAGAATTCTCTACAATTGTAAATATCCTAGAACTCTTTAGACTTTAGCACTTAAGCCCCAGGAGATATTTGTGCAAGTTGCCAACTTGCAAGAAGGTTCTACATAAAGGCCCCCAACAACTATAAATAGGGGTGCTCACCACCATTTTGCCCACCACATTTCAGCACACACAAGCTCTTGTAAAGCTTTCTTGTAATCATTTCCTTCAAGTAATAAAATTATATTGGCCATATTGCTTTTGCTTGTCTCTAGCAATCTTGCAAGCATCTTAGCTTGGCTAGCTTGAGAAGTTCTTAAGGCTTACTTAGCAACTTGTATATTAGAACGTTGTCTAAGTGCCGCACAGGTTTGCTGCACGCAAAACTCATCCCGTGACATCACGCTCATTCACTCCTAATCAACCAAGGTAGAGGTATGAAGTTAACAAAGGAAAAGCTCCTATGGAGAACCTTGGAAAACCAACACAGAACCGTAATGGACAGAATGTATGACCAACAAAGGGTCCAACAAGTAGTAGTAATCCTTATGCAGTCCCTTGAGGCGACAAATGTTTTCGTTGTTCAAAACCAGGTCATACATCAAACCAATATCCAGAATGAAGACGTCAAACAGTTAATTTGGCAACTTATGCGGAGAAAAGTGAAGAGCATGGAAATGAACTTTATGAAGAAAATGAGGACATAGAAGAGGAAAAAGAGTGGATACATCCAAACGAAGGCGTGTCATTAGTGATATAACGTTTGCTATATACTCCAAAGAAAGAAGAAGACGCTCAACGACATAGCATCTTTAAGACAAGATGCACAGTGAACGAAAGAGTATGTGATCTGATTATTGATAGTGGTAGTAGCGAGAATATAGTTTCCAAGACCATGGTTGACAAGTTACAACTTAAAACTCACAAACATCCTTCTCCTTATCGCACTGGATGGATAAAAGATATTGGAGAAACTAAAGTTATTGAACAATGCCACATTCATTTTTCCACTGGAAAATTCAAGGATGAAGTAACTTGCGAAGTTGTCGACATAAATGCTTGTCATATGCTACTTGGGAGACCTTAGTAGTTTGATCTTAATACAGTACATCATGGGAAGGATAATACATACAGGTTCTACAAAGATAATATGAAGATTATTCTTGCCCCGCTGAAGTAAAAAATCAAAGGAACTTATCTTTTAGTACCAAAAGAGGCATCTGAATCAGAATCAGTCCCCACAAAGGTCCATCCATTATTATCAGAATTTCAAGATATTTTGCCTAAAGAACTTCCTAATACGTTGCCTCCTATGAGAAATATTCAGCACCAAATTGATCTTGTTCCTGGAGCTAGCCTACCGAACTTGCCACATTATCATATAAGCCCAAAGGAATATGAGATCTTACAATAGCAAGTTGCAGAATTACTCCAGAAAGGCCTAATTCGTGAAAGTATAAGTCTTTGTGCTGTGCCCGCCTTGCTAACTCCAAAAAAAGACAGAAGCTGGAGAATGTGTGTTGATAGCAGAGCTATTAATAAAATGACTGTGAAATATCGATTCCCAATTCCTCAGTTAGATGATATGCTTGATAGACTTAGAGGATCGAAGATGTTTTCAAAGATAGATTTAAAGAGTGGATATCATCAGATTCATATCCGCCCTGGAGATGAATGGAAGACAACTTTTAAAACTCAAGCGGGTTTATATGAATGGTTAGTTATGCCTTTTGGCCTATCTAATACGCCAAGTCCCTTCATGAGGTTGATGAATCAAGTATCACAGCTTTCATAGGCAAATTTGTTGTTATTTACTTTGATGTTATTTTGATTTATAGCCGTAATGAATAAGAACATTTACGACATCTGCGGAAAGTCTTCACAGCTTTGCAGGAGAATAGCTTATATGTCAACTTGAAAAAGTACAGTTTTCTAACAGATAATATGATATTCTTAGGCTATATTGTGAGTGCTGAAGGAATCAAAGTAGACAAAGAGAAAGTGAAGGCTATAGAGAATGGTCGACACCTTCAAATATCGGAGAAGTATGAAGCTTTTATGGGCTTGCTACATTCTATAGACATTTTGTTAAAGATTTCAGTACTATTGTTGCACCTCTCACTGATTGTCTAAAGCAAAGGTAGCTAGTTTGGACAGATAAGGCAAACAGAGTTTCTTAAAGTTAAAAGAAAGTTTAACTACTACACTAGTTCTTGCACTCCCAGATTTTAACAAGTTATTTGAAGTTGCCTGTGATGCTTCTGGGATTAGAATTGGAGCTGTCCTATCTAAAAAAGGACGCCCTATAGCATTTTTCAGCAAGAAGCTTAGTAAGGCCAGACAGAAGTGGTCTACTTATGAACAAGAATTATATGCTGTTGTTCGTACTTTACAACAGTGGGAGCCTTATTTAATTCAAAAGGAATTTGTTCTGAATAGTGATCATGAAGCACTCAAATTCCTCAATAAATCTTCAAAGCCAAATCGTATGCATGCTCGGTGGATTGCCTACATTCAAAGGTTTATCTTCTCTCTTAAGCATAAGTTGGGCAATTGAATAAAGTTGCTGATGCTTTAAGTCGCCGAGGAGTTTTCCTTACCTCGGTAAAAAGTGAAATTATTGGCTTTGAATACCTAAAGGATCTTTATGCAGAAGATGAAGATTTTAAAGAGGAGTGGAAGAACTGCATCTCAGGAGTTTCAAGCAAGTATCAGATATGTGATGGATTCCTATTCTTCAGAGATCATGTATGCATTCCCCAAGGGTCTTTAAGAGAGCATATAATTCGAGAGCTACATAGCAGAGGATTAGGAGGACATATGGGTCAAGATAAAAGTATTGCACTAGTAGAGGCACGATACTACTGGCCATATCTTAAAAGAGATGTTGAGAAGCTCATTAAATATTGTTACATGTGCCAGACAGCTAAAGGCCATATATTAAATACGGGTTTATATACGCCTCTCCCCATTCCTGAAGCTCCTTGGGAAGATTTATCTAAGGATTTCATATTGAGACTTTCACGAACTCAACGAGGAATAGATTCTATCTTCGTGGTTGTTGATCGATTTTCTAAAACAGCGCACTTCATTCTATGCAAGAAGACTTCTGATGCAAGGAATATTGCCCAGCTGTTCTTCTGAGAGGTTGTTCGCTTACATGGGTTACCTATGACTATTGTCTCTGATCGAGATAGTAAATTCTTAAGCTACTTTTGGAAGACCTTATGGAGGAGACTAGATACGTCATTGCAGTATAGCAGTACTTGTCATCCACAGACAGATGGGTAAACTGAAGTTAATAATCGCACATTAGGCAATATTCTGCGAAGTATGATTCAAGAGAATCCTCGCCAGTGGGATTATGTTTTACCTCAAGCAGAGTTCGCATATAATAATGTGCCCAATCGATCAAGTGGAAAGTCACCTTTCGAGATTGTCTACATTCGACCTCCTTTACATACCTTAGATTTGGTTCCTTTGCCTAAACTACCAGGGATGAGCATCATTGCTGATCATCTGATAGACAAAGTAATCAATGTTCATGAAGAAGTCAAGAAGAAGTTAGAAGAATCTGCTACTAAGTATAAGACAGACACGGACAAGCGTAGGCGCTTTAAATCCTTTGCTGTAGGAGATCAAGTGATGGTTCATCTACGAAAGGAGAGATTTCCTGTTGGAGAATACACAAGCTCAAGCAAAAGAAGATTGGATCATTTCGCATCCTGCAGAAAATCAATGACAATGCCTATGTCATGGACCTACCAACCAGCTATAATATTTCCAAGACATTCAATATTCAAGATTTGTTCGAGTATCATGGACCTACACCATTGCCATATGTTTGAGCCAACTCGAGGACGAGTTTTTCTAAGGGGAGGAGACTGATGTAGGATAAGTAGAAGCATAAGTTTAAATTCCTATTTCTAGTTTAATTCATTTTACTAGTTTAATTAGGATTAACTTAATATTTTCTTGTTTAATTAATATTCCTTTTCTGATTAGGAATCATAAGTCTCTTAGGATTACGATTAATCTTAACTAATATAAATAAGATTGTTATGCTTGTTTCTTAATACAAGCTTCATCAATAATATTCAAATATTTTCTCAATTGAGATATTTTCTTCTTTGTGAGAGCTCTCCTTCTTGAATTTCAAGAACGTACGCTAAAACGATATCTAGTATCGCTTCCGTACTGCGTCATAGATCTATGTTTCACATGAAAGCCCACTTAATATGACCTATCATTATCAAATTTTTGACGTGTAATTTGGGATGAGATGGAGTGGAGTGCATTTTAATTAAAAAAAAAATGCCTGATATGAATTCAAGATGATCAGGTTTAATCGAACAGAATAGTTCCGATGATTTAGTGAAATAGTCACGAAACTTTCTTCCTTTTACTGATTATTTTTTTAAAACAAAGGTTATATATGTCGCAAAAAAAATATTTATGTGACTATTTATAAAAATAGAGTTCTCCATAAACATTTCAGAAAAGAACTGGGACCCTCCTTCGAGTACATGTTACCCTGCGCCATCCCACACCAAACACAGTTAATTTTTTAACGACCACAAACCCCAAGCACGGCAAACAAACTAACGCCGTCAATGCTCCGTCATCTCATCCCATCTATAAATATCATTATAGCACCTCCCTCAAAATTTCATTTACCATTCTCCTCGTTTTCTAGCAAGCAGCCTCCTCCTTCAGATCTCGTAATCTCACTTTCTCTCAATTTGTTTTACTTTTGCATTTTTAATCATTATATATATATATATATATATATATATATATATAACGCCGTCAATGCTCCGTCATCTCATCCCATCTATAAATATCATTATAGCCCCTCCCTCAAAATTTCATTTACCATTCTCCTCGTTTTCTAACAAGCAGCCTCCTCCTTCAGATCTCGTAATCTCACTCTCTCTCAATTTGTTTTCCTTTTGCATTTTTAATCATTTTATACATATATATATATATATATATTTATTCGGGAATTTATTAATTTTAGTTCATGCTTCATATTTAACCCAGATCTGAGGTTGTGTTTGGATCTGATCGCGTTTGAGCTTTTTGTAGTGATTTTCGTTTAGTCTACACGAAATCTGATCTGGGTTTCTGTTAAAGCTTTAAAATTTATTGATCTACCTGTTGCTCGAATCACTTAACTTGATATGTGATGCTTGTGGGATTGTTTGTTTTTCTTAATCTAGATTTGATTTTCAAACATCCTATTTGGTTTATTTTATTTTTGTAGTTTGTTCTCATTTAAAACGAAATATTTTGCTGGCCCCATTTGAATAACTTAATGTTTTTGTGAGATTTTATCTTTGTTGGTTGTTTGTGTAGATCTAATGGTATTCATGTGATAAGTACTTTTTGAGGTTAATGGTTTGCAATGTGATTTAAAGATTTAATTTTTTTTATTTTATTTTGTATTGTGTGTATGAATGAAGATTTTTTGATTATGTTGATTAGGGTTCTGATTTGTATTGCTTTTCGTGTAGGTGAGATAACAGAAAATGGGGCTGTCATTTACGAAGCTTTTTAGCCGGCTTTTTGCCAAGAAAGAGATGCGAATTCTTATGGTGGGTCTCGACGCTGCTGGTAAGACCACCATTTTGTACAAGCTCAAGCTCGGTGAGATTGTGACAACCATTCCCACCATTGGTATGCTTTTGCCTTGCTTATATTCAATGGCGTTCTCAAATGTATGTTCAACTGCTTTGAATGATCAACTGCTTTGAATGAGCACATGTAAATTATGTTTTTTTTTCTAATTTATTGCAGGTTTCAACGTGGAGACTGTGGAATATAAGAACATTAGCTTCACTGTTTGGGATGTTGGGGGTCAGGATAAGGTATGTGATGATGAAATCATGATTATTTTAACACACTTTGAGAAGGGAAGTTTAAGAAATTGCTAATTTCCTATGATTGTTAAAGGGTATCAAGTCTTGCTTGTGCATTTATTTTGTATCTTGTGGTTGTTATTTGTTGTTTGTGATTGATGTGCTTATGAACGGCCTTGTGCTGAATGTGTGGTTCATCAGCACTTAATACGATCATAAGCTACATCTATCGCACCACCTTGTCTTTCAAGTTCTTCCTTTGGATAAATAGGAAGGGCCATCCCTGTTGTATTGGATATCTGTTTATACATGCATGTATAGATGTTTGCTTATGAATGGCCTTGTGCTGATTAGATTGTGGTTTGTCAGCACTGAACAGGATCATAAGCTACATCTATTAACACCAACTTGTCTTTCAAGTTCTTCCTCTGGCTGAGGAAGGGCTATCCCTGTAGTGGTGGATATCATTTATCTTATATGTACAAATATAGATGAGTGTTCATCTGCACTCATCAGAATTGTAGGATACTTGTGCCGACTCCACCTGTCCTTCAAGATTTTACTTTGGCTGTATGAGGATGGCTCTCTGTGTGTTGGACGTAATATTTAGGCTAGCATGTGTTTGTCCCAAATGCATTTAGTGAATATCATTATTATATATGTGCTTATTGACGGTCTTGTGCTGAATCTATATTTCCCCTTCAGCACATAACATAATCATAAGCTACAGTTATTGATGCTGACATTATTTGCAGTTTTTCCTTTTACTATGCATGGAAAAGCCATCTACCGGGCATCATAAATGCATTTGTTCAGATTCCTTCTCCTAACCCTTGTTATACATTATTGTTGTAGTAGTTATGCGTCAGCACATAACATGTTCATAAGCTACATTTACTGATGCCACCTTGCTTTTCATATTTTTCTCCTTTGCCATATGAGGAAAGGCAATTTGCTCTGAGGCACACATGATTAAAAATTTGTGTTTCAGTTGGGCTTTGTATGTTGTTGCTGAAATTAGTTATATTCAGTTATTAGTTATGCATGTGCTTGTGGACAGTCTTGTGCTGAAGATGTTTTGCTGTCAGTACATAATGTATTCATAAGCTACATCCACCATTGTCACCTTGCTTTCTACTTTTTCCTCTTATTGTATGAGGCAAGTCAATTTGCTATGCGGCACACATGATGTATACATTTGCGCATTGGTTTGTCTGTATTTGTAGTTGCAGGAATTGATTGTGTGCTGGAGACATTCTTGTACTAACAAGTTGTTTGTCCATCAGTTCTCAAAATCTTAAGATCAAGTTTATATGTATGTGGGCATTCATTTCTGTTCTGATGCATGCAAATTACAACCATTTCAAATGAATGTGCTTTGTAGACCATTTGTTTATGATGCAACATCTTTACTTTACCAGTCAATGTTACGAGAAAAGTGATTTTTGGTTAATATTGGAATCTAATACATTGTACTGTTCACATTCAGATTCGTCCTTTGTGGAGACATTACTTCCAAAACACTCAAGGACTTATCTTCGTGGTTGATAGCAATGATCGTGACCGTGTGGTTGAAGCTAGAGATGAGCTGCACCGGATGCTGAATGAGGTATTGAAACAAAATCTTTTCTCTCACTTTTCTTTTGTCGTGGGTTGGAATTTCACCATGATTGTAGGGATGAAAATATGCTGAAGTTGGGGTTGGATAAAGATTTGAGTTTATTTGCATGCACAGGATGAGTTGAGGGATGCTGTGCTTCTTGTTTTTGCCAACAAGCAAGATCTTCCAAATGCTATGAATGCTGCAGAGATCACTGATAAGCTTGGTCTTCACTCACTTCGTCAACGCCACTGGTACTAAAAATACTCCACTAGTCTCTCTCTACCGGACTTATGTTTTGATAGTTATTGATGAGTGCTGGCATTTTGTGTGTTCCTTTTCAGGTATATCCAGAGCACATGCGCTACATCTGGGGAAGGACTGTACGAGGGTCTGGACTGGCTCTCCAACAACATCGCTAACAAGGTGGGGTTATGATTCCATTTTTTGTGTACACCGATCTTATATCTATTATCTCGTTTAACTGTTCTGGTTAAATTTCATTATCGTGTGCAGGCTTAAGTGATTGCTCAAGTCTGAGTGACTCTTTGCGGCGGCATCTATGTGAATGATGTTACTATGTTTTTGTTCTATTTTGTCGGGTATTCTTTTTGGGCTTTACTACCTACGTTCAGAAGAATGTATTTGTTTGTGTTAGATATTTGATTGTCACCCTCCGATAAAGTTTTCGCATTGTAGAGTTTAAATAAACCTCATTATTCAGAATTCAGATATGATATGATATTTTCGATGTTATTCCTCTTAGCTTCCCTTTAATTTGTAGCATTGCAAATACTTGTTAATCGCCAATAATTGGTTTATTGATTTGTTCTTACTAATGTTCTCAATGTGAAGAGTTTGTTTATATTTGTTGATTAATCTTACGATCAATTTCCCCTCATGCTGAAAATGAACTCTTGTAAAAGAAAATAATCATGTACTGAAGTGGTGTGGTACGCTAGTACTGTTTAGGTACATTATCTGTAATTTACAGCAAATCTCACTTATGAGTTGCCACGTGTCTGACATCCTGCCGTGACTAATTTTAGGCTGTTGTGACTTGTAAGTTAAGCCGCTGCAACTTAGCAGGCAGCAAACCCGTCTATAATCATAATAGAAAGGGATGGCAATAAAAAATTTCTGCAAAGATTCAGATTCAGATTTCTGAATCCGCATTTTAAGAAATACAGTTTTGATGTTGAGAATTAGAATCTGCACTGATTCGGAATTAGACATCCCGAATTAAAAGATTGAATTAGAATCTGCACCGGTTAAATTATACATTGAATTAAAAGATTTAATATTTTTTTATGTTTAATTTATGTTGTGGTATTTTTATTTGTGAATTTATCATACTGTTGCATGTTGTTTACGTTGAATTGTTAATTGTTGAATTATGATTGGATTTTATTTGATATTATTAGGTAAATTGTTGAATTTTAAATTATATTTTAAAATATTAAATTTTAATTTATACGGATTCGAATATCTGGGATATCCGTCCGCAATCTATGCAGATATCACCCGCATTTAGATCTATATATTTTTTTTGGATCCAAATGCATATTTAGATATAAAAATATTAATCTGAATTCTGATGCACTTACATCCGGATCTGGATCCGAAATTTATTATTCCTATAATATCTAGCATTTTCAAAATGAAAAAAAAAAAAATAAAATAATCATAACGTGGAACATGCTTTTGGGAGCAAAAGGAAAATGGTTAGGTACATTTTATTTTTGCGGTATTCTATCTCTTAAACTTGTTTTTGGTTTAGTGATGAAATTTTTAATGATAATTAATTGTATTTATTGACTTTCGCAATAACAACATTTTTTTGCATTCCGATTAATCGTATTTTATATGTTTCAAATTCATTTATTTACTTTTGAGGGACCTTTCAGCATTTACTATCAAAATTATAGTGGGAAAAAAGTGAATTAAAAAAAAATCATACCATTCAATTTCTCTAACAGTGAAGAAGAACCAAAATCAATTAAAAACAAATTACATTTAACCTCTCTATTAACTCTCTATTAACAATGTATAATAATGAAACGACCCTTTTTTTTTTGGTTAAGAAGACTCATGGAATTGCTAGTACCGTGACAAATATTCCTTTTATTACTATTTTTCTTTTTCACTACAAGACTTTTTGTTATGCTACAAATACTTGCTCTTCTATTCTTCTTAAATCTGATTGAAGAAGAGTTACGGAGCATAAATTAAAAAAAAAATGTCGTTTTGGGTCGAGAATACTATATTTTTATCACCATGAATGGTAAATTAAAAGATGAAAAAGGCTACTCCATTTCGTCAAAAGACCTACACTTAAATTCCATATATAGCTTCGGGGCTAGTGGCGGTGCCAGAATTTTTTTTAGGAGGGGCTAAATTTAAATAGTAATTTAATTTAAAAAATAATCAATAAAAAATATGTACTAAAATAAAAATTTATTAAAATATTTAATTTAATACATTTACAATTGTCTTCGACGTGGTTTCGTAAGTTGAAAATATTGAAGAATAACCTCATTATCAAGACTACAAAATATATCTTTTTTTATGTATACAACAAAACTATCATTCAACCATTGATCTTCTATCTGATTTCGCAAATGATTTTTCACAAAATTTCATAGCTTGAGCCTTCCGTTGTGATCTCTCTTGAGTTCGAAACAAATCATCATCCATATTAGGAACATTAATATCATGCTTTACACAAAAAGAAGAAGTTTCACCAAGTAAAGAGTCTCATCCATTTGCTCTCATCTTTTGTAAGTTTATCTTATACACTCAAATTAATTTCATAGCATTCACAGTGTCTTGGTCTCTTTTTTTTCTTTTTTTTGTAACCAAATCCAAGTATCTTTTTCATTAACAACAAGTTAAACATAAAATTAAATGATTGCATGCACTTCAATAACATTGTAGCTTAAAATCTTTGTTTAGAATTTTCCTCATTTAAAATTATTTCATCATAGCATTTTTATTTTATTATTTATAATAATTAATAAAATTAAAATTAAAAGGCCACAATAGTATTGCTAATAATTAATTAAACACTCAAACACCTTTGTCAAAGGTAAGAATATTATTCAAGTAAAAAAGACTAATGGTGGCCGACTGAGATTTTATTTGACAAAGGATATGAGATTGACGGGTTAGGGATTTGATTTTGGATTTTTATTTTTTTTGAAAATATTATATAAACATTTGATATTTTAGTTATTTTAAAAATTTATTAGGGATTTTATTATAAATCCATTAAAAAATAAAATGAATTTAATTTCTTTTTTCCCAAAACTAGGGGGGCTAACCTCAAGTGGCGCCGCCACTGTATATACGCATGGGTACCATTTACTGACTCTGGAAATTATAAACCCTATGTTGGAGTTGGTGAATACAAACACCAATGGGAAACGGCAGCGTTTTGACATTTAGTTAAGTTTGTTATAAAGTCACGTGAGAAAGCTCGTGAACACTTATTCAAAACGACGTCCAAGAATTCGTTTTGATCATAACGGCTTCTTTAAGCTTTGCATGTGCCAATCACGTGAAGACTTAAGTGTATTAAAGGCTGTTATAACGAACCGGACACTTGGCAGCAATCTGTACCATCTGGGTTTATCAGATTGTTACTCAGCTGCTTTATAAGCTGAGTTTTCCAGATACTTCAGCAGTGATTAAGAGAGAATTCTTGTGAGTTTTGTAGAAGAGAGAAAGTTAGATCTTGTGCTCTGTAATCTCAGATTGAATTTTTGTAATCATCATCTTGAATCAATGAATAAATCAGCTCTGATGGATTCATCCGTGGACGCATGTCTTGTGAAAGACTGAACCACGTAAATTTGGTGTTTTGTGTTTCTTGTTTCTGATTTCATTGCTTTCTTGTATCTTTGATAGTTCTTGAATGATTGAGTTGGTTTTTTCAGCATTGAATTGGGTCAGATTCATCTTGAGTGTGTTTTGTGCAACTTTGATTGATCAAGTCAAAGATCTTGGGCAGAGTATTGATTTGTTAAGGTTAGAAGCATATCAATCTCTACACCCTAGCTAGCTAGATATCCATGAAGATTAAGCTAGGTCATCAAGGTGAAAGTATATGGCCAGATACAAGAGACATAGCAATGAGAATCCTCAACTGCCTATTTTTTTCTATTAACTCGAAAAAGGGGTTCACTGGCGGTCCAGGTCTAAAGCTAATATTGCCCTCACAAAGACCCAATGCTTTTGGTGCTGGAGATTCCTGAGCAAGCATTTCTTTGAAATTTCGCTCTCCAAACGCCTTTAAAGCGAACGTGAAACCACTGGTAATTGTCTGATAATCCTTCACACATTCGGTAAGAATGTTTTTAACTTCAGGAGTGGTTGCATGATTGAGAAGTGATTGTGCATAAGCAAGTACTGAGGTCACATTCTCTGTTGTTCTCTCAAGTGTTATTTGAGTTAACCCTTCAATGTTTGTTGACGGAGCCTTCAGATTTTCATTGAAAACTTTGTTGCAAAATCCGTAATCCTCCAATTGTCGACAGATTTTATCGATCAATTCTTGGGTTTGAGCATCGGCAGCCAATGCAGGAGTATGATTATCACTGATGATCAAGAGAAAGATAACAAGTAAAGAAAATATGAGATGGGGAAAATTATTAGTAAAAGCCATTGTTGTCATTAATCAAATTAGATTTGCATGCAGGACATTGAGAGTATAACAAGTGTATTTAAAGGACTATTTCATCAACTAGTTACTTAAATTACTATTTCATCAACTACTTACTTAAATTGTTCATGCATTATACATATGTACATATTTGTAACATTTAGAAAGATTCATAAGATTTGTGACATTTTCAGAAAGAAATCCTGCAATGTGATGTACAATAGATGTTGGCATATCTTATTGTTCTTATTAGGAAATAACAAGTTGAAATGTGTCTTGTAATGTTTATTTGAATCTACATGAGCATGGATAGATTTTGTATGATTATTTTACTTTAATTATTGTTTTGGCTTTTGTATACCAATTTTGGAGAATTTGACCTTATTGAGTACAGTATGCCACATATGTTGATGTTGGTGCTAATTCAAAAAAAAAAAAGTTTTAAAATTTGAAATATGACAAAATATAAAATATAAATGAAGTTTAATTTATAATAAATGAAGTTTAATTTATAATAGAAAGCAAGCTAGGGTAAATTTTTTTTTACAGGATTATTGTTATATTCAGAAAAGATTAATGAATTTAATTTATCACTTGATGTAATGTATAGAGTGGTTTAGATATCGTTTCAACTTATAAGAAAACAATTTTTGAATTCACAAAAAGACTCTTGGAAATTGACTAGAAAATATTCTTAGTAAAAATAATTAGTCAACCTTTTAAGCATCATAAATGATTTTTTAGTTTGGAATTATTTTACATTTTAGCATATTAATTTTAGTTGAAATTTTCTTTTGGTGATTTTAGCCTATTAATTTACTGAAATAAAAGAAATCAGCTTGAGTGTAAATTGTTAAGATTAAAAAGGAAAAAATAGAGTTTATCTATAAATTGTTGATGAGTGTAGTCAGTGGGCATGGAGTATAAATTTCATTTAGTTAATAATCATAAAATTATCCTTAATAATAAATCAACACGTGTATATTTTAGTAATATAAAATTTAATTAAAATATTATAGTGTAAGTATGCATTTTTTATAGTGTAAATAACCCTACCCATATATTTTATGTATTGTAGTCAATCTTTTAGCCTGTGTGCTGGAGATGCATTGCAGAACGAACGAGTGTGCTTGCTAAGAAATTATATATAATAAAATTTGTATAAGTTATTAGCTTTGGGACTAAAAAAAATCTATAAATTTAGCGAATATTAATTAATCTAAAAATAAAAAAATATCAAGTTATTATTTATGAATGTTTTCTTCTTTTACTAAATGTTGTATCTGATATCTTTTCCCTATAAATAATTGAATTAAGTATTTCGTTTGATGAACTAACTATTATATACTTCTCCGACTTATGTAGTTGCAGCTTGAGCTTTTATTGAACCTCATATATATTTAATTATTTACTAACATAATTACATATAATATTTATTGATCCCTCATACAATTTATCAGAATCTATCAGAATCCTCAAAACCCTATTTATTTCCATTTATTCGGAAAACGGGTTCACATCCGGACCTGGTTTAATAAAATCCATAGTTTCTTTCACAAGTACTTATTGCTTGTGGTGTTGGAGTTTCCTGAATAAGCATTTCAATTTTGCTCTTCAAATCCTTAAAGGCGGAAGCAAAAGCATTGATCGCAGATCCGTATTCCTTTAAGCACTCGGAAAGAAATATTGCACTTTCGGATCAGCTGTTGCATTATGAAGAAGTGATCCCTTTATATGTATATGTTAAGCTCCAGTGTTATTTGAAAGTTTTGTCACAAAATTTATAATCTTCTGTTTGTTGACAGATTTTGTTGATCAATTCTTGAGTTTCAGGATCACTCAAGGCAGGATTAATGAGGAGAAATAAGATCACCAAAGAAGATAGGGTGCAAAAAGGAAAAGAGAAGCCATATATATTTTTCATTCGAACTTGGTTCAAGGATTGAAAGCATGGGAGTATATTTAAAGAACTATTTTATAAGTCCCATAACTTGGTCACGTGGTTTTTAAATAAAATTCTTTGACTAGTACTCGAATTCAAATGCTGGAAAGGTGAGTAGCTGAAATATCAATATTGGTATTCCCCAATCGTTTTTTTTTTTGGGTAAAGAATCATTTCACAATTCTTCATAAAGTGTATTGAGTTTGTTGCATTAATTTTAGTCTGTTACTAGTTTGAATGATATTAAATATATTGAAAAAATATGCTATTTAAAGCATATTTGTTTATTTATTGTTATAAATATTTTTCTGATTAATAAAATGAATGAGGTATTTTATTCAAGTATCTCTATTGCATTAATATTTTGAGTAAAGTCCATTTAATCATATTATATGTATTTATGTGATCACCAAGTGGATTCACAGAAGACATAAATACAAGTTATCTTATGATTAAATAAATTAAGTTCATTGATAAATAAAGTTGGGCGCTTTATTTAGGTATAGACTCGTAATAAGTTCATTGAGTGATTTGTCTTAATCATATATGAATTTATTGATGTAGCGTGACTACATTGAACTGGATCACATGTGAGATTTAATTAACTTTGTAATAAGCTATCGAACTTATTAAATCTCATAGGCATTGATTTAATGTGATCTTAATCTTGAGTCAATTATAATTTCTTGATTATAATTGTTATTTCATTTGAGTTACCAATGGGCATGACATACACTTGTAGTCAAGATTACCCTAATATCTTGGTGGGAGCAATTACAAGTATTGAATTTATAGATTGACAATATAGAATTTGTACGACACATCTCTTGATGGGTTTCATCTTGATCATAGAATTCTACGGCGAGTGTATCAACATATATATATAAGTATGTTGAAAATGATCATTAGAGAAAACCAGTAAGTATCAAGGAACAAGATGTAATTAAATTGATTGGACAGTTGAGATATCAATTTAATTAACGATGTGGTACAAAGGATTGTTCAATAAAGAAATCAATGTGGCTTGGGCGAATTATTATTCGAGCATACAATTATGGAGGTCAGTTCCAATCTTATAGTGGAGTAGAATTGGAATTAAATAATTATTTTTGTTTAATTACAAGCTTAATTATTTATTGTATGTTCCCAAATGATCCCCGGGTTAGCTCATTTAATTGACAACACCATTACTGGACCCAAATGCGAGAAAACTGGCATATAAGGTAAAAATCTTGATTATAATATTTGTTAAGGCCTAATGTGTTATAAACAAGTGTTAATGGGGTCTTGTGATATTTTACAAGATAGACTTCTAGTTGGTTACACATTCTCTCCACTTTTACGTAAGTGGAGAGATAAATGTTTAATTTAAAATATTTTAATATTTTAAATTAATGAGATATAACACATGCTAGGGTTTTTTCATAAGCTAATATAAATAAGGATTTTTTCTAAAAGAAAAAGAGAGAGAGAGATCTTTAAATAAAAAAAAAAAAAAGGAACGCCAGTTGCAATTGGGAGTAGTGAAACAGACGCCCACACGTCCAGTGTTGATCAATCTTGAGTCATAGCCTGGAAGATCGTTTGGTGGTGGATCTACAGCTTTTGATTATTCATCTTCTCATTTAAACAAGGTACGAGTTTCTAGATTACTTAATTCTTATATATTATATGAGATCCTTATTAAAAATACGATTTTTATCCAACAAAATATGCATGAAAAATTATAAGTACATGCCCGGAAATTTGATAAAATTCATCAGGGTAAATTTAATTACCTTTTTTGAAATGAAAATTTTCTGAATACCTCAAAACTATTGTAAACTTCAATCTACCCTCATTTTTGTTTAAAAGAAAATGAAAAAATGGAGGCGGGTCCATGGAATTTTTTTTTCTCTTTTAACAAAGGTGGGGATAAGTTGAGGTTTACAAAAATTTAGAGAATATTTTAAAAATTATCATTTCATGCGGGATAATCCGAAATTAACCTCAATTTATAATGACATAATTGGAAACTAAGAAAATTAAAGTATCTCAGTGGTTATTGTTATTAATTTCCTCAATTTATAAGAACCTACTAAATATGGCTAATAATAAAGAAATTGCAAACCTAATATACATAAACAATTTGGTTATAATGTTAATTTACAGCCATTTGTGCGTTGGAGATGATTCTATATTAACATCTACTTCTTTATTTGTATCTCTTTATTCATGTATATTAAATACCAGTAATCAATTCGACAGATTTTCCTTTTATTATAAATTTTATTATTGCCCGTATTGATATTGACATGTAGAATGAGACTATTCGTGGACATTTTATTGACAACAAATTTATTTTCGGCTGTGGTTAAAATACTTATTCAATAGCATTGACATAAGTATCAACGGGAAAAAATTTATTCATAATAAAAATGCAAAATGAAACATTATAAGAGAACACGTAATAAGCCTTACGCCCTCACCCATTAAACTTGCGATTAGACTTAGGTTCCAAGTAAACTATTAGTTAACCTACAATTGACATATTATTATTAATGGACAAAAAAAAAAAAGAGAATGGGCTAAGCTAAAGCCCAAATAAATATAGTCTCTGGCTCTGCAAAGCCCATTAAGAGATTGACAAAAGTTTCAAGGTTCCGAGGTTTCTAGCCTTTAAGGTTCTTAGTTTCCGAGGTTCATAGCCTCCAAGGTTCTTAGGACATACGTTCATAGGTCTCTAACCTCCAAGTTTCCTATGTTCCAAGGTTCCAAGGTTCTTAGGAGTCTAGAACAAACCTCCTAGGTTCCGAGGTTCATAAGACAAACTATCTAGGATAAACTTCCTAAGTTCATATGTTCCACGGTTCCTAAGACAAACCAACTAGAATAAAACCTTATAGG
The DNA here is from genome assembly GCA_030449835.1 of Clausena lansium. Taxonomy (NCBI): domain Eukaryota; kingdom Viridiplantae; phylum Streptophyta; class Magnoliopsida; order Sapindales; family Rutaceae; genus Clausena; species Clausena lansium. The sequence continues at coordinate 359,088 of JASUUF010000109.1, read as the reverse complement.
TTCCAAGGTTTCTAGCCTCCGAAGTTCCTAGGACAAACCACCTAGAATAACCCTCATTGGTTCCAAGGTTATGAGATTCCTAGGTTTCAAGATTCTTACAACAAATCACCTAAGTTAAGCCTCTTAGGTTCTTGGGCAGTTTCTTTGTGAAAATGTACGTATAACCAAAAGGGGACATAGTTCGTTTTAGGGATTAGCGACTTACCTGTTCAGTGACCTTGGCACTATCACTGAGCTACTGAGAAATAGCGGGAGATTATATCTCATAGTAGGGCTGGGTAATTTCGGATTTAGATCAGATTTGGATGAATCCGATTGGATTTCAGATAATTTGGATCAGAAAAAAATCCATCCGATTCTAATCCAAACCTCAAATCGGATCCAAAATAGTTCGAATCTGATGAATATTTTAGATAAGTTCGGACTAGAATCGGTTCGGATTGAATTTGGGTTTGGGACATTTTTAACAATTTTCATAAAAAAATTCATGAAATTTAGAATTAATGAAAACACAAGTCCTTAGGCAATTCTTTCATTGGCTTGATTATTAGAAGCTCAGGGTGTCAAATGACTCAAATCAGCTCGTCTTCTTGATCTGCTCATCATAGAATACACATTCAAGTCCTTAGACAATCGTGAAATAAAGACAGGAGCCTTACACAATGTACGTTTACCAGCAAATCTCTCTAGCGTCAAAGTCAATACAGTGAGTTTTAGATGTGACAGGTTGTGAAGATACGGTTGCGTTTGTTTGGTTTGTGTCATTGGCAGTATAGGTCGCAGTGTGTGTCAGGTCGTCACTTGTCGCCTTGGTTTGTTGTGGACTCATGGTCATGGCTGCTGCTACTTTGTGGACTATGGTTTCTTTGATTTATCGTGGTCTTGTGGCTGTTGCTGGTTTAGGATTAGGAAGATAGATAAAATTAAGGATTTTACTGATTTGTGGCCAGCTGCTTTTATATATTCTTTTCTTTTTTTTAAAGTAGCTATTTTCTTTTCTTTTTTTTTAAGTAGCACTACTACTGTAGCTATAAATCCGATTGGATTATTCGGATCGACTTGAATTCGATCCGATCCAAATCAAATTTGATCGAATTTAAAGGCAAATATGAATCCGATTCGTATTTGTACGGATCAGATTGGATCGGATCTATCAGAATCCGATCTGATGCCTAGCCTTATCTCATAGAGTTCAATTCCAGTTCTCAACCCATGACCAATATGTGCTTTGAATCATTGCTATTGGACACGGACCTATTTTAAAAAAGTCGAGGCATTTAAACATTCTCTTTTTCGTTCATGTATTGGATTTCATTAAAACAAAACTAGTACTTGAACATTGGCTGAGAGCATTTTCTCTACCCCTTCTTATGCTGAAAAGCAGGGGCATATTGTGTCCTTAAACCGATAACCATTATAAGGGTTTCCTTGTAAGAACGTCCATGAATCTGATCAATTACCGTTCAGACTTTGTGAGTAGATATACTATAACTTTTGAGGAATCCTTGATCAGTGGTTGTGAATAATTGATAAACTCCTCCTTAGGAGAATAGATGGGGTGATTCAGGCGAGATCCAACGTAGAAATCGATCACTGATCCAATTTGAGTACCTCATTTTTTTAGCTTAATTATTATGAGGAAACGTCTTTGATAATCCGTTCTTCCCTTTTTCCTGCTAGGATTCGAATTATTTGGGTTGCTAACTCAAAGGTAGAGTACTCGATTGTTCAAACGACCTTCAATAAAATGTTACCTTAATTTATTAGTAGTATCAGTGCATATAAAAAATATATACTAAGTTTCTTAGGATCTTTCTAGGACAAACACTTAGGATAAATCTCCTAAAGTTCCAAGGTTCATAGGAAAAACCACATAGGATAAACCTCTTAAATTCTTAGGTCCCAAGATTCTTAGGATCCTAGAATTTTAGGACAAATCTCCAAAGGTTCCAAAGTCCTAAGATCTGGACAAACCAAATAGGATAAACCTCATAGGTTCCAAGAACAAACTATCTAGAATAAACCTCCTAGCTTTCAAGGTTTTTGTGACCTTAGGATCCTAAGAAAAACAACCTAAGATTACAACTTTCCTCTTCTGATCTGAACACAAGGTTGTATGTCCATGTGTCACTCAACATGAGTACAAGAAGACAAGTGTCACCAGTGTTACAAGAACAACAACACTTGTCATCAAAGCAACTAGGACTCAAGTTAAGTCAATTTTGCCTATAAATATGCCCATTATTCTCACTTAAAGATAAGCAAAAATTCAAAAAAAGTAAGGAAATAATGACTTTCTCTATCTAAAATTTCTCACTATAAAACATATTTTAAAAAATCCAATGACTAACTTGACCGTCGGAGGGTTTATGCCGGCAAAATCAGCCTTATGATCTTTTTCTTGTATTTATAGAACATCATCTAACGAAATCGTCCTTGTCACCTAAGGAAGTGGACTCTAAGGATAAATTTAGAGGCCTATTAAGACCAATTCAAACTAGAAATTCATTGTCATCTAATTTAAAAAAATGAAAGACTAATCCAAAAAGGGCCATCCTTGGTTGGAATTACCACTTAGTAATTTTGGACAAAATTTGCATAATTTATGGGAAGTTCTGACTAAAAGCCTTGAAAGCCCTATTGTGAGCATGGATGCAAACCGTGAGTATTATGAACTTAAGGCTGATGATGAAAATTCCATAGTTGACGTGGAAGTTCATTTTCGACGAATGGCTCAACAATGAAATCTAGAGGATGATGACGTATTGTAAAGGATTTGTTAATCTTTAGTGACTCTTAGTTGGTGGTTAACTGATTGAATTACAACTATGCAGCTCGAGAGTTCAACATGATTGCATATCTTAATCGAGTTAGTGGGTTGCTAAAAGACTCTAACTATGAGTTAAAAAATTTTTTGAGAGAAAAACACCCGACCTGATGCTTTGGCTCAATTGGCTTTCTCAATTGAGAAATACTTACTAAGTTCTAGTAGTCATTATCTTTGAGCTAAGCATAATCAAATTTGAAGAAAAAGAAGTGGCAACCATTGACCATCGAAGTTCGTGGATGGACCCAATCATGAGTTATTTTATGAACGGTACTTTGCCTGAAGACAAGAATGAATCTAAGAAGTTGAGATACCGACCTATAAGGTGTGTGATTATGGATAACCATCTCTGCAAGAGTGGATACTCTCTTCCTCTTCTCAAGTGTTTAACGCCTGAAGATGGAAATTATACCCCTAGTGAAATCCATGAGGGAATATATGGAAACTATTTTGGACGTCGACTTACTACATGACAATGAGGCAAGGATGCTTTTGGCCGATCATGCAACAAGATGCCTTGGAGCTAACAAAGAAGTGTGATAAGTGTCAAAGGTTTGCCATTATACCTAAGTAATCTCTAGAAAGCGAACCCATCTTCTTACTCTTTGGCCATTTTTCCAATGGAGAATTTGATTTAATTGGTCCTCTGTTGTTAATTTTATGTAATAAGATATCAGTGTGCAAGTATACACAACAAGTAATATAATAGTGAGTATTTAGATTGTCTCCACAGGGATTGATGTTATAACTCTTGCTACAGCAAGTATAATAAGCGCAATAGTGATCAATTCAAATAAGAATAAACAAAAAAGTAAATTAATTAAAATGCAAATGGAACTAAAATATAATTGAACTTATAGAGATTAAGAAAATAGCAAATTCTAAAGAATAACCAAGGATTACTATGTACTTGGGGATCTAAACTCACTTAATGACTTATTGACTCTTTGTGACAAATGTTACGTCCGTTGCTACAGCATTGACTACAGCACTGGGCAGATTCCTAATGTACCATCATCTTTCACCTATTGGATATCTTACACCTAAAATTGTGACTTAATAGTGACCAATTGCCAACCCACAACTAGATATAGTATTACACGTTCTTGGATCTATTAACCCTACATGAATCCCTATGTCTAGTTCATCACAAATCTTAGATTAGTCATGGCCCTATTCAAGTTGACATAACACCAACTAAGGAAAAACCAATCTAAAATTAAGCATCATTTTAATTCTTTTTACTAAGCCGTCCCTGTTGAGGATCAAACTTAGCTTGTATCTCTAAATGGGTGGTCAGCTGAAATAGAGAATAAGATTAAGCATAATCAAAATAAAGTGCTGCAGCAAACAAACAGCAACATATAAATAAAGTCAAATTTTCATTAAGCTTGTTTATACCCAACTATAATGAAAATTTATTCATGTTTGATAATAAAATAAAAACGACAATAATTGGTTTCGCCAAACAAATCATCCTAAGAAACAAAACAAAACAAGAGAAGAAAGAAAATCCAAGGACACAATTCTCTCCCTGAGAAGGCACACTAATGATTTTTGTTGCGATCAGCCTTCCTTTTCCTCCTCAATCTTATATCTCTGTCCTTGAACTCGCTTTCTTTCCCTTTTTCTATGATGTGCAAGGAATCTTTCTTTTCAAACCAACTCCCCATTCTTTTGTGCGTAATAACCTCTTTTATATCATGCTTAGCTATGGTTTTCCATCTAAGGAAAAGAATCCTATTGTAATCATGCCAACCTTGTCTTACACGCAAGAGATCTTCCATGCCACCTCAGCCCTACTTAACCTGCAACCCTCTTAAGTAGGTCCTGATTTTGTGTGCTACAGCCTTGCTGCAACACAGCTACAACATCCATCATGCTGTGACACATTTTCCATACTTCTATCCGTTTAATCTGTGCTACTCCTCTTCTGTTGCTGTAGCAGCCAGTTATTTATTACTTGAACACCTAAAAAAAATTAACATGATTGAGCACACATAATAGACTAAAATGCATACATTACTATAACTGAAATTAAAACAATGCTTTCTACAAAATGTACCTAAAATTGAATGCATATTATAAATAATACTCTCTAAGTAGCCAAATTTAAGCCTAACAATACTCTCATTTCATTGAGTTATCATCCTCTTTCAAAAGGAAAGAGACAAGTGAATTTTGCCTTAGTTACCATTGACTACTTCACAAAGTGGGTGGGGGTTGAGCCTTTGGCAACTATCATTGACAAAAGAACTACCAACTTTGTTAAGAAGAACATCATATATCGGTATGGTATACCTTATACTCTAATCACTAACAATGGAAGGCAATTTGACAATGGCAATTTTCGTGAGTGTTGCAAAAACATAAGATAGAAAAATATTATTCTTATCCTACCCATCCTCAAAATAATGGACAAGTAGAAGCCACCAATAGAGTAATAAGGAATTTCTCAAATCTAGACTAGAGAAAGCCAAAGAAGCATGGCCACCTGAGTTGCCATTTTTCTTATGGTTTTATAGAACTACTCTAAGGACTCAAACACCCCTTTTTCTTTAGTATTTGGAGCAACAGCTGTAATCTTTGCTAAAATAGGAATACCGACTTACCAATTGTAAAATTTCGATCCCTTCATTACTAATGAACTACAACACCAAAGCTTATACTTCTTAAAGAAAAGAGGGATCAAGCTATGATAAAAGTCACTACTTCTCAAGGTAAAGTAGCTAGTTACTATAGTGCTCGGTTAAAATCCAAAGGTTCAAAATTAGAGACCTTTTTCTAAATAAAATTCAAAGTCCCATCTTCTAAGAGTTCAACTACTACAAACGTTAAAACATAAATGCACAAAAGCTCATAAGCTCAAATATCATCGTTTTCCTTGGAAATTCCTAGTATATTAAACATTGTCATGCTATTACTCAAAAGGTGAACAGACGGGGTGTCTCCTAGAAAGGTCTTCGAATCTTTCTACTACAACTATGGATATCTCCTTTGTACCTTCGACATCTCTTCGATAAAAAAAAAAAAGAATACATGTCTTGGAGCCATCATCCTCAGTCAGTAATTTCACACAAAGCTTCTCAATTACTTGTTAATCATTTCTAAATCAGCATCAAGATTGTAGCAAGCAAAGAGCATATGGCAATTTTTCAATCCCTTTAATATTCCTCATAGCTTAAGTCAAGCATGCTTATAATTTTCTTATTGGCTGCGGTAAGTTCCTTCTTAAGCTCCCTGGCTTTCTCCATCTCAGCATTTTCTTTCTCCAAAGTAATTTTTTCTTTGGCCTTAGCATCATCCAATGAACGTTGAATCTCGAAGTTATAGTCTATAGACTTGGAAAGTTGGAGAATTAGTTCTTGGACCGTTATTTCAGCTACCTTAGCCCTATCCTTGGACATGGAAAAAGAGACCAAGTTCTGCATAAGAAAAGCTCAAGGTAAGAGGAGGAGGAGGAGGAGGATAATAATAATAATAATAATAATAATAATAATAAGTGTTAAGTAACTTTACCTTAGAAAGGAGGCTTGATGCAAGCTAGAGAGATTCGATAGGATCATGCTTGTCAATGTCCTTCATCAAAGTTAAAGAATGAGAAGAAATGAAGGACTGATTCTCCATAGGAGTCTTTGATGTAAGAGGACGAGCTCTCTTCTTAGGCAGAGTAGGAGTAGGGGGAGGAAAAAAAAGTGCAATCATTTGAGCTTTTAATGTAGTCTGAGAAGATTATTCATCTTGTTTCTTTTAAATAACATTTGGAATCATCAACCTCTTATTTCTCTTACATTAAGGTGTGACATGAGGAGAATTGTTCTAAACCATTGTTGAAGTTTCCTTCTAAAAAAGTAGGATGCTTGGAATAATTCCACCCTTAACTAATATCTCTTCAGAACAAGTAATAGAGAAGCTAAGCTTACCCAAGCTAAGGCTTAAGGCTTTTGTTATGTTGTTTTTCTCATTTGGTGAAAGTTCAGAACAAGTCCACTGATCGTTAAAACCAAGGAAGAAAAATTAGTTCCTAAATCATAGAAAGACTCATGATGAGAAGGTGAAATTCTACTTGGTTGATAGAATCAAGTTTAAATTGTAACTTCAGGATCTTTTGTACTTGTCCCGAACTCTCAATTTCCTTTAATTAAAAAATGATAAGATTTACAAGTCTTGTCTTGATGGCTAGGTTCACTATGAAGAAGAACCTTACTTGAATTAGGATAAAAAGACAAACACCAAAAACCTATAGCCTTAGGAGATCTCTATGGATGAAAAATATTCTTGAATTCAGCCACTATAGGATTAGGGAGTCCTAAGTAATGCCAAAGAGACCACATTCCAATAATACAACACCAAGCTTTAGAAGCAAGCTATGTTGGGGCAAGTCCTAAGGCGTGTAATATCCTTTGAATATATGGGTGAAATGGAAGCCGTATTCCAAAATTTAAGTTATACCTAGTAATCCCAGCAAAGCCATTAGGAGGATTGGTAATACTCCTCCTAAATGATGCATGACGAAGTGTGATTGACTTAGGAATGCTATACCTGATCATTAAAAAATCAAGGGCCATTTTTAGGGCTGTCAATGGATACCACCGGTTGCGGGTTTGTCATTACCAAACCCGCACCTACAAAAAATTTAAATTATCAAACCCACCAGCAACTCGTAACAAGTTTTTATTTTTTTAAAAAAATCCACCGTTTAAGGGTTTGAACTATTACTAGACCCCCCCGCAACACGCAACGCATTTTTGTAGGTACCCACATTTATAATCACAAATATTAAAAAAATTTCAATAATACATAAAAGTTTAAATTATATAATTCAAAATATAAATTTATAACTGTAGCCTAAAAAATCCACATAAAATAATGTTTTAGATTTTATAAATGTAAATAAGAAATTAAAATTTCAACATTAAAATAAATACACAAAATACATCAATTTAATATAATATTTATGTTGTAGGCAAATCATCATCACTAAGTCAATGCCTTGCTCTGTCTTTTAATCAATATATAATAATATTAACAAGTAAATTTTATACAACTATCGTTAAATATTAATTAAAAAAATAAAAATCCAAATTTAGTAAGCAATCATTAGGTTCAAGTCATTAAAGCAAAAAAAAAACAAAAAACATAATTAATCAATTTAAAATAAAATATCAATAATATTAAACTTGAAAAATTATAAAATTTCTATTTATTAAAAGCTTATTGTATCTATCATATATATATATATATGCTACAGTGAGTTAGGTTAGGTTTATGAATTAGGAACTTTAATTTACATATATTTATGATTAAAATTTTTAATGTAATTTTCATGATTAAAATTAAAACATAAATAATTTTTAAAAAACGCGGGTTGGTGGATACATGTGTAGGTATCCGGTAGATTTTTCCTCAATATTGAACTCACCTGCAACTCGCATTAGGTTTAAGTTTGAAATACCAAACTCGCCCACAACTTGCAAAATTACCCGCAGAGGGCGGGTTCTGCAAATGGGTCTCGGTGGGTTTGTTCTCAGGCAGTTTTGCATCCACATTTTGCTCAATCTACACTTAATCGTCTTCATCTGCCATGAATATGCATCTTTAATTATAGTCTCATTCTCATCCTCAGAATTTCCTAAGTCAATAATCTCACTTCTTCCTATCACTTCATCTGCATATGCACCACTATCCTCATCTATCTCCTCTTTTAACTCATGATCCACCTCTATATTCTTATCCTTGGCCATTTCAACACTATGTCTTCTTGAACTAAGACAAACAACAAATTCACAATGACCTATGGTTGCTCTCATAAATGTGCAAAACGAAAATAAAAAAAATAAATTAAAAATAACTTCAAATCACCAGAAAGTCGCTGAAAATTTGCCAGAGAGATGCCGGAAATTCACTAGAAAATCGTCACCAGCCACCTTGTTAAACACTGTGAATCACCTCCCTCTCTCTTTGGAAACTTGAGAGCTTTTCCCTCTAAAACCTATGCTCTTAATCTTGAAAAATCTTAAGTGAGAAAAAAAGATAGAAAATGATGCATTATATAGAAGAGGAAGAGGATCTTTGCAGGATATACAATTAAGGCAATCATTGGTAGGAAATCTCAATCACTAAAGGCAATTAATCAAAGCCAATCAAAGAAGATCGATTTTTGAGGCAAGTAATGATAGAATAAATATGGATAGAAAGTTCTAGAATAGACTTTCAAAATTCCAAACTCAATTATTTAATGCTGAAAACCAATCTTCCTAAGATGAAAATATTTGGAGGAAAATCCTCCTAAAATAGCTTTAAACCTTCAAAACATCTAAACAAAATCATCTAATGATGGAAACAAATCATCCTAGAGTGAAAATCTTTGGAGGAAATCCTCCTGAGACAGTTTTAATTCTTCCAAACACAATCATCCAAGGATGGAAACAAATCGTCCTACGACGAAAATCTTTGGAAGAAAATTCTCCTAAAATAGCTTTAAATCTTCCTAACACAATCATCCGAGGATAGAAGCAAATCGTTCTAAAATAAAATTCAAGGATAAAAATCCTTGGAGAAAAATTCGTCTAGGATAAAATTCAAAGATAGAAATCTTTGGAGGAAAATCCTCTTAGGATAAAATTCAAGGATAAAAATCCTTGCAAAAAAAAAAATCCTCCTATGGTTAAATCTGATGATAAAAGTTCTTAGAAAAAATTCTAGAGATGGAATCATCCTCACAAAAATCTCTAGATTTAAAAAATGCTAGGATAAAATAGCCAAAAAAAATTCTCCAAAAACCAACCAAAAAAAAATAATGTCTAAATTTTTTACTTTAAAAAATTAGGGGGGGAATGGGGAAGGGGCAACTGTTGGACAAAAAATGGAATAAAATCAACTAGTGCCCAAATAAATATGGTCTTCATAAAGTCCATGAAGAGATTGACAAAAGTTCCAAGGCTCCGAGGTGCCTAGCCTCCAAGGTTCCAAGGTTCATAGGTTCCGAAGTTCATAACCACCTAGGATAAAGCATCCGAGGTTCTAAGGCTCCTCGCCTCCAAGGTTCCTAGGTTCCAATGTTCCAAGGATAAACTGCTTAGCTTATTACATTTTGAGTTCCTAGGACAAACCACCTAAAATAACCCTCTTAGGTTCAAAGGTTTCTAGGACAAATCATCTAGGTTAAACTTCATAGGTCCAAGGTTTTATGGTTCTTAGTATCATTCATAGATAGGACAAACCACCTAGAATAAACTTCCTTAAGTTCAAGGTTCCTATGACAAAACTACTTAGGATAAACCTCCTAGGTTTTAAGGTTGCACGATTCCCAAGATCCTAAGACAAACATCCAAAGATGCTAATCTAGGATAAACCACTTAGGATAAATCTCTTAGGTTTCAAGAACAAACTTTTTAGGATAAACCTCATAGGTTCCAAGGTTCCTAGGATCCTAGGAAAAGCAACATAAGATTAAACACTTCCTTTTTTGATCTGAAGACATGATTGCATGTCCATGTGTCACTCATCATGGGCACAAGAAGACAAGTGTCGCCAAGTGTCACAAGAAGACAAGTGTCACCAAGTGTCACAAGAGCAACGACACTTGTCATCAAAGCAACTAGGACTCAAGTCAAATCAATTTTGCCTATAAATATTCTCTCTATCTATTTAACGGTAAGCAAAAACTTATAAAGGAGAGGAAATGTTGAATTTCTCTTTCTAAAATTCCTCATTCTAAATCATATCTTAAAAAATTCAGCAATTAATTTGACAGTTAGAGGGTTTACACCAGCAAAGTCAATCCTATGGTCTTTTTCTTGTGTTTGTAAAATATCATCTAACAAAATCATCTTCATTACCTAAGGAAGTTGACTCCTAAGAGAAATTCAAAGGCTCATTAAAACCAGCCCAAACAAGATTTTTATCATCATCTGATTTAATAAAAAGAAAGGCTAATCTTAAGAGGGTCATCCTTGATTGAAATTGTCACCCAGTAAATTGGGACAAAATTTACACCAAAAATAATAATATAATTTTGTTGTGCCCAAAAAATCATTAAAACAATATCAAAATCAAAATCTTTGGATGACCAATATTGAAAGCAAAAACAGTAAGACGTCTTGGTTGTTTTTGTAGTTTTCATGAATTAAAATTATATTTTAGAGTTTTGCTTAAAATGCAGCCTGTCATTATTTTTTTTTTATAAAATAACATCAAAAAAGTATTTTTTCTTTACTCGTATATTAATTATAAAATGAAATTACCCAGCTAAAAAAAATTTACCATATCAGATTATAAATTTATATACAATATTGTAGTCGGGGTAGATTGGAAAGTATTATATGCCCAACCACCAGCCCATTTCATTAAGAATATGGAAATTATTTTTACTCATTTCTCACTCGATTCCCAAAAAGCTTTTCCTAATCTTGTGTTTTGTGGGGTATTTTGCCATTTCGCGAATCAATATAGGAAGGTTAAAAACCACGAATATTATAGGTATCGTACTATTTTTTATATCATTTTTATTTGAGTAGTGCCGCATCCCAAATTTTTTATCATAAATAATTATTTTAATTGATGTGATATTTATTAATTGGTTGGTGAGACAATACAATTAATTTAATTAAATTTTGTAAAGAATTATCAACCAATCAATGAATGCCACATCATTTGAGATAATTATTTAAGATAAAATATTTACAATGTTTATCATTATTCTTTCTATTTATTTTATTTAATATTCTTTCTAACAACCACCAATTTTGACATTAAATAATATCTTAGGACTATTCTAGACATAATAACATTATTCTATTTCATAACTTTTATGGGTTTGGTATGGTAATTTTCAAGCACTGGACACCCGAATTTCAATCTTGAAAGAGATTGTTGGTAAGGATTAAAAAAATGATTTGCGCTTTGTCCACCCTTCTACCTTTAACGAAAAATTACCAATCAAAGTGTGTATTCTTAGACATTTTATTCATACAAGCTTAATTTCGGCTGGACTTAAGTACTTATTCAATTGATGTTGCTCTTTCATTTCTCATTTCATTCTCAAAATTTTTTTTCCTAATCTCGCTCTATTTAGCGCACATCTGCTGCCAAATCTAAGGGATATTTTGCCATCCCTATTCATCACCAACAAGAGGTGCTTGAACCAGTTTTTACTTTTTAAGAGATTCTTTTTCTCCCCTAAAATCAATATAAGAAAGGTGAAAACAAAGAATAATATTGGTACACCATTTTTATTTATTTTATTTAATATTCTTTTCAACAACAACCAATTTTGGCATTAAACCTTGCTTAGAAAGCTATGAAGAAACAATCATGGTACTGCAAAAATTACCCTAATGAGAGAGCAACATCTTACCAGTGACCACAGCCATGGCAAGGAGTTTCTTCATCTGCTTGTTCCCATCAACAAAAGGAATTGGAGGACTCGGAGGAGGAATACAACTATCAAGAACTCGAGGCGTGTCCTGCCCCAAGACAATCACTGATGAATAATCTTTCTGTTCAAATGACTTGGAAGCATCCTGGTAAACATGAATCAATGTTTCATATGCCCTTAAACAAGGACTAAAAGCATCTTTCAATGCTGGATTAGAAGCACTTGCTTTCTCCACAAGGCTTTTGATGTTGTTTGCAGTATTCAGAGCTCGGTCAATTGTTATTTTCACTAAGCCATTAATGTCTGTTGATGGAGATGGTAAATTTTTCTGAAATGTTGTGTTGCAAAATCCATAGTCTTCAGTTTGATGACAGATTTTGTTTATTAAATCTTGGGTTTGACTTGTGGCAGGGTGGCTAAAGAGAGAGATTATGAGAAGCAACAAAACAAGAATTTTCCAATAACAATGAAGAGAAAAAGCCATTGATAGATTTTTTTTGTTTGTTTGTCTGTTTTACTTGCAAGAGATTAAAATCTGAGAAGGCGATTGAAGATGATATATATAGCATGTACGTAGAATATTGAAATGTGGTTTTAAGATAGTTCAAAATTAGTATAAATTTTGTTGATGTGAATTAGCTATTTGAGATGGAGCCACATCAATGATTTTCTTTATATGCATATAAAATTCGATGCAGTTTGTTTTTTTATTTTTGGAGAATTCAAATCATTTTGGGGAAATTTAAGATACTTCAAATGCATTCGTAATGAACGGTTTGGGGCTAAATGCTGGTTTTCTGCCAGGAATATAGGATTCGTATCTCCAAACGTTTAGTCCATTTTTGGAGAATTTTGCGACTACAATTGCCTATTGTTCAAATTGTGAAAAAATAAAATAAAATATTGACTTACTAATATTAAATAAATACTTGTTTGTATAATATGAACTACTAGAAAAGTGCTAAAATCTAACAAGTTAATTGTCTTCCAATTGTTTGCTTTTGTTTTTTAGAATCACAATATATTCTAGTTTATGACATATCTAATTGAAAGTCAATCCAATTTCATACGTGAATATGACTAATGGCAGTACTTTATATAGTAAAAATATGGCTTGACGTTTCAAATACTGTGAAAAAGCCATAAATAAATTAAAATAAAATAACATTGAAAAACGATCAAAATTAATTAAAAGTATGTTTCAATTACCATCATAACACAATGTGATATAAAAAACGATAGTTAATTAATTAAATATCAATAAATTCAACATAATTTATTCAATACTTATTCATGGAATCTTCAATCCCACTGCAACTAATTTCTCAGTATTCACTAATATATACAAAGGCTTATACCTTTCTAATGCATACATTTCCCTTTTAATTCTAGTTAAGTTGTTTTCAATTGAAGCCAAGGTCTAGGCATCTAGGCATCTAGCATTAGTGGTAAAGAGTGGTCTTCTTAATTCTAGGTTCGAGTTTTAATAGATGCCTAGCATTTGATAAGAACTATATAAGAATTTTTCTTATTTATATCAATTTATGATATAGAATCTGATAAGAACCAATAATAAGTACCATTAATACAAATATGGTAAGGCAAATCCATCTCCCCTGTAGTTAAAGTTAAGAAAATTAAAAATAGGGAAAATGAATGATAAGAAATAATAGGTTAGGTTAACGGGAGTATGAAATTCTAAAAGTTTGGGAAATAAAACACTCTCCATAAAAATATTTTGAAGTGGATAAAAGGAATGAACATTACTTCCTTTGAGAGATTCCATCAAAGCAATACATGCTTACGATGTGTTAATGTTGTTAAAATTAAAAGTCTTGTCTTTTTTGCTTAATGTATATATGTTTTTTAATCTATATTGTGTAGTATGAGTTCACTTCAAACTCTATAAAATCTTGATACTAATGGGATTTGCTTCAAACATAATTTGTTTCTCTAGAACGGTATTCTTGAAACAATATTAATAACTAGGGCGTAACATTAAAGAAGTACTAATAACTATATATTTTCATATATATAGACAAGTGAAAATGCTTCATTAAAATCTCAATTCATTAATTAAAATTATTACGAGGAATGGTTTTGTGATTACTTAACCAAACTATAAGAAATATAAAAAGGGTAAATTTAAAAAAAAAGCTCGACATAATCTCTAAGGGTTCAACATGGAAGCAGAGACCACAGCCATGGATATTATAATCCTCATCTGCCTATTCCTTTCAACCAGAGGATTCCGAGGATTTGGAGAAACAATGAAACTAGTAATACAGCTTCCCTGAGCTCTCGGCGTTCCCCTTTCAGAATCAACAACAGCTCTATAATCTTTCTCAGCAAATTCCCTGGAGGCATCCTGGAAAGATTTCATCACAATTCGGTACCCGTTTTCGCAAGCAATGAGAGCATTCTTCAGTGCTGGATCCAGTGTTGTGTTTTGGAGGAGTTCTATGATGAAAGTATGAGTGTTTGTTGCATTGTTGAAGGCTTGGTCTATTGTTATTTTTGTCAAACCAAAAATGTCTGTTCTTGGAGATGGTAGGTTTTGATGAAATATTTTGTTGCAATAACCATAATCCTCCGTTTGACGACATATTTTGTCTATCAAATCTTGGGTTTGTTTATCATTTTGGCTCAAGGCAGGGTGGCTAAAGAGAAAGATTATTACAAGCACAGAAAGAACAGCATTAGAATAATACTGAAAAGAAAGGGCCATTGTTGATCTTTGATTTTTTGTTCGTCTTTGAATTGATGAAAATCGGAGGAGATTGGAGATTATATAGTGGTAAGAAGCATAACAAGATCCTTTTCCTAAATCTAGATGCGAAATTAATTACATGCATAAATGCCAAGAATAGCCGCCGTTTTAAAATGCATATACACCAAGAATCATGGAAACTATGGAATGTGAGTGGAAAAAATATTCTATTACTTGATTATATTCCTTTTATGTGATTTATATATATGTACAAATTTATAACCATAATTTGAGCCATTGTGAATAAAAAGGGTAAACGTTAATTTATTGTAAACGTTAATTTTTTAAGTGTAAAAGATCTTGAATTGTACATTAATTATTAGTGTGACGTTTGGTACGAATCTAAAAGTTATTGCTCTTACTATTAGCAATTTGAGATGCAACCATTGCTGAGTTTTTCATACATTTATGGTAGAGTTATTTACACTCTAAAAATTACTTTAACTATTTTATTATTCTATACACTCTTTAAAATTTCAAAAAATCTTTACTCAAACTATTTAAATTAATTAGCTTTATTTACTTAAAACACTAATAAAATTATTAGTACACCCAATTTTAAAAGATTTAATGCATACATACAACAATATAATCTAGTCAAATCATAAAAAAATTATTTAAAACAATCTTAGTTATTTTTTTATTTATTTATGTTCAAAAATTTTACGCCCAAAATAAATTGTAATGAGAACATAATAATAAAAAAATATTCTACAAATACAAAAAAGAACAATAAGAAGAAGCAGCATCACACATATTTCATATTCAGTTTTTTTTTTTCAAAATATTAATTTCATTATTGTTCATCTAAGGATTGATTAAAATATTTGAAATAAAATTTTTAGGGTTTATGGCATGTGCTATATGAATGTTCAAAGTAATTGTATAATATTGACTTATAAGAAACAATCCTTAATAGTAATTCATGTGATGGGGTATTTTTTATAGCAAACATTTTATTAAAATTTAGAGAGTTCAGAGTAAATTTTAAAATACAAATAGACTCACCCTACACTTATATATAAATAACTGGCATATACAAGTTTGGCTGTGACCTGTAATTGATGCAAGTGACTGGTAATCAATCTAGTAGATATTTTATGTTTTAATAATATCACGAGGACCTGCTTAATGATGGTAGAATAATAATTTGGATTTTGAGCTTTTGAGGTCATTTTATTCTGTCGTTGAATTAATAAAATTTCCCCTTTTGTCTTTTCCTGAAGGATTGTTATCTTCCACCTTGCAACGTTGAATGTCATTTTAAAATCTCATGATTAAAGTCCTCTTCAAGAGTCTAACAAAATTGGCTTATCTCATCCACTGTGTCAGTAGCGAAAGGGCTCCATTTCTCGAAGTTAGACAACGACGACATGAGAATTTATTCTTCCTTCCGTTATCCCACATTGCATCATTGTACCAAATTCCTCCCTTGCCTCCAGAGACCCTTTTTTTTGGGAGAATCCAGAGACCCTATTTGACGTCTCTCATAAGAGTTCATCTCTCAATAAATGAGAGAATCCCAATTTTCTCATATATTTAGCCTTTAAGTGAAATGGCCACCTGAACTTCAAGGACGAGTCTAGTTAATTCCATCTTCATAACTAAATAAAATCATTAATAAGGGTCTTGCCGAAAAATAGAAGGAGTCTCTTCTATATTTTTTACATTTCCAATTCAACCTGTAAATCTGTAAAATAAGTACTTCCCCAAAAAATTCAGTATTCAACCAATTTCTTTGATCACTCCATTCAATATCACACATCACTATAAATAATACGCTTAAATGATCTCATCTAAATAATACCCGAAGTATATCCAAGAGTAACAAAAGAGTATGTTGTAGCTAATACCAACATATGTCATGCATCCATGCATAATAATCATATCATAATTATACAATCCACAATGAGGTACCAAAGTGCCCTAATAATATGATCAATGTCTTTCCTAGTACATCACATGGCCAAAACGCAAAATAATTACGTCGACCAATGTACTTGC
Organism: Clausena lansium; assembly: GCA_030449835.1. Taxonomy (NCBI): domain Eukaryota; kingdom Viridiplantae; phylum Streptophyta; class Magnoliopsida; order Sapindales; family Rutaceae; genus Clausena; species Clausena lansium. The sequence continues at coordinate 342,108 of JASUUF010000109.1, read as the reverse complement.
AAACTCATGTGGGGGAAAATATAGTAAAACGACATGAGTATAAAACTCAGGGATTGAATAATATATTTTAAAAATAAACTTAATTTAAAATAATTATGTAATTGCATTATACAATTTTTATCAAACTATTTGCAAAAACAAAAATAAAATGTTTAAACTTTAAATCAATTAATGATGTTGTATTAATAATCATGAAAATCATACCGACGAACAACATATATAAATGATTCTAAAATTGTCACTGAACAAGTACTTAGGTAGTAACTTTATCATACCCGAACCTCATGCAGTCGTATTTACGAGTGTATTGTCATGTCCGGAGCTACAACGGGTGGACTAATGACATGCCATCCATATATCTCATCACACCGCAAGTGTAAAATAGCCCCCAAAAGACAAAAGCACCCAAGCACACAGTGCAAAGCCCTGTGTATACTCAGACGGGCCCTAAAGACCTCTATCTCAACTGTATCTCTGTAACTGAATATCTATAACTATATCTTTGTAACTCGTAACTCTTTATTCATTTCTATATCTGGAGGGAAAGGGTACTATCTATTGATTTTGAAAACAAATGTTCATACACATGTAAATAAATAGTTTAAACATATTTTAAATATGTATTCTTTTTTTATTAAAACACTCTCATACATTTATAATCAAAATAATAAAGAAAACCATTTATCATAACATTTAAGAAACACATCAATATGCAAATAAAATTTATTTCTTGAAAATTTAATCAAAGAATTGAACATTAGTTCTAAACATACTTTGTTTTACTAAAATTAGAATCATTAAAAAATATAAAATATAAGTTTAATATATTATACTCATAACGACTACGCACAAACTTCGTTAATCTCGATGTCTCCACATTAATTCACGACCAATACCCTTACAAAAACTTCATCGCCTAACTTGATATAACTTCTTGCCCATTTATAAACTAGAGTCAACCTACCATGCATTGCTGTATCTCATACAGCGCATGCATGGTACCGGTACAACCGGTTTTAACCAATTTATGTAGATAAATATTACATTTTTATTTATTTTTAATGTGAAAAAATTATGAAAAAAATAGAAAAAAAAAGATAAAATTGTAATTAAATGAAGTAAAATATTGTAGTAATTTTAAATTTATAAATTGTACAAAAAACTATTAAAATTCTATAAATATGTCGAAAAATAGTTGTATTCCTACTTATTTTGTTATATTTCAATATTTATAGTGTATTTTTCAAGTTTACTTTTCAAATTCCTATTTTCTGTAATGATTTATCTAAATTTTGGTAAGTTGTTTCAACTCATTTTCCCACCAGTTTTTGGTTCTATATTTTCACTCTTTTCATTAAATTCCAGCTTTTTAGGTAGATATTTCAAGTTTACATTTTTATATTCCTACATTCTCGTTAGACTTTATTTAGTTTTTGGTTAGTTGTACCAACTCATTTTTTCACATCTTTATGGTTCTATATTCCTAGTTTTTTATTGAATTCTAGAATTTTGGGTAAATATGTCAAGTTCAATTTATAGATCCCAACTTTTCGTTGAAATTTATCAAATTTTTTATATGTTTTTTCTACTTTTTGGTTATGTTCTTCAACTCTTGTTCCCACCACTTTTTGGTTCTATATTCTTTCTCTTTTTATTAAATTCCAACATTTTGAGTGTATGTTTCAAGTTCAGTTTTTAGATTCCTACTTCTCGTTAAAATTTATCAATTTCTTGGTAAATTATTTCGACTTTTGGGTTAAGCTCTTTAACTCTTCTTTCCACCACTTTTTAATTTAATATTCTTATACTCTTTATTAAATTCCAATATTTTGTGTGGATGTTTCAAGTTCAATTTTTAGATCCCTACTTACTATTCAAATTTATTAGATTCTTGGTAAATTATTTCAACTTTTGAGTTAAGTTCTTTAACTCTTGTTCCCACCACTTTTTAGTTTTATATTCCTTCTCTTTTTATTGAATTCCAACATTTTGTGTGGATGTTTCACGTTCAATTTTTAAATCCCTACTTTTCGTTGAAATTTATCAAATTATTAGTAAATTATTTCAACTTTTGGGATAAGCTCTTTAACTCTTGTTTCCACCACTTTTTGATTCAATATTCCTGCACTTTTTATTGAATTCCAACATTTTGGGTGGATATTTCAAGTTAAATTTTGGATTCCTACTTCATGTTGAAATTTATCAAATTCATGGTAAATTATTTCAATTTTTGGGTTAACACTTGTTTCCACCACTTTTTGGTTTAATATTTCTATACTCATTATTTAATTCCAATATTTTGTGTGGATGTTTCAAGTTCAATTTTTAGATCACTACTCTCCATTGAGATTTATCAGATTCTTGGTAAATTATTTTAACTTTTGAGTAAAGTTCTTTAACTCTTGTTCCCACCACTTTTTGGTTTTATATTCTTTCTCTTTTTATTGAATTCCAACATTTTGTGTGGATGTTTCACGTTCAATTTTTAAATCCCTACTTTTCGTTGAAATTTATCAAATTATTAGTAAATTATTTCAACTTTTGGGTTAAGTTCTTTAACTCTTGTTTCCACCACTTTTTGATTCAATATTCCTGCACTTTTTATTGAATTCTAACATCTTGGGTGGATATTTCAAGTTAAATTTTGGATTCCTACTTCATGTTGAAATTTATCAAATTTATGGTAAATTATTTCAATTTTTGGGTTAACACTTGTTTCCACAACTTTTTGGTTTAATATTTCTATACTCTTTATTTAATTCCAACATTTTGTGTGGATGTTTCAAGTTCAATTTTTAGATTACTATTTTCCGTTGAAATTTATCAGATTCTTGGTAAATTATTTCAACTTTTGAGTTAAGTTCTTTAACTCTTGTTCCCACCACTTTTTGGTTTTATATTCCTTCTCTTTTTATTGAATTCCAACATTTTGTTTGGATGTTTCACGTTCAATTTTTAGCTCCCTAGTTCAGCTTGAAATTTATCAAATTCTTGATAAATTGTTTCAACTTTTGAGTTAAGCTCTTTAACTCTTGCTCCCACCACTTTTTGATTCAATATTCCTACACTTTTTATTGAATTCTAACATTTTGGGTGGATGTTTCAAGTTCCATTTTTAAATTCCTACTTCATATGATAATTAAAAATTATCAAACTCATGATAAATTATTCCAAGTTTTGGATTAAGTTCTTTAACTCTTATTCCCACCATTTTTTGGTTCAATATTCCTATACTTTTTATTGAATTCTAACATTTTACGTAGATGTTTTAAGTGCAATTTTTAGATTCCTACTTTCCGTTGAAATTTAACAAATTCTTAGTAAATTATTCCAACTTTTGGGTTAAGTTCTTTAACTCTTGTTCCCACCACTATTTGGTTCAATATTCCTATACTTTTTATTGAATTCCAATATTTTGTGTGGATGTTTCAAGTGCAATTTTTAGATCCTTATTTTCTTTTGAAATTTATCAAATTCTTAGTAAATTATTCCAACTTTTGGGTTAAATTTTTTAGCCCTTATTCCCACTACTTTTTATTACTGTACTCCTAGACTTTTTATTGAATTCCAACATTTTATGTAGATATTTTAAGTTCATTTTTAGATCTCTACTTATTGTTGAAATTTATCGAATTCTTGGTTAGTCTTTTCAAATTTTTTGTTGAGCTCTTTGACTATTGTTTCCACCACTTTTTGGATCTATATTCCTACGCTTTCTACTTAATTTCAATATTTTGGATGGATATTTAAGTTTGTTTTTAAGATTCCTACTTCTTATTGAAATTTATCAAATTCGTTGTAGGTCGTTTCAACTTTTAGGTTAACTTCTTCAACTATTTTTTTTCCACCATACTTTGATTCTATATTTCTACTCTTTTTATTGAATTCCAATACTCCAAGTGCATGTTACATGTCATTTTTTTAACTAATAATAATATTACTTTTTTAAAATAACAATAATATCAATAAGGTGAATTATGTTTGACCCCTTACTATTTCAACAAATATCAATTTATCACATAATACTGAAATTTTTTTATTGCAACCCTTCATCATTTTCAACATTTTGGGTCCATAATGGAAGTCCATTTTTTTTTTCCTCATTACTTCATGAGATCGTTTGAACTTGATTGTATGTATAATTGAACTTTTAATTATTTAATTAATATTATTTAATTATATTCAAAATAAATTTATGCATTTAATTTCATCTTTCTCTTTACTTTTCAAACTAATTGCTTTAATTTTTCATAACTTCACTAGTAATAAATAAATAACAGGTAAGAATGATTGCAATTGCTATGCTTTAAAATAAATTTAAACTAAGCTATGACGATATAAGCTAAGTTACAAAAAATTTTAACTTACAAAATTTAAGCTTATTTAATCAATCATTTTTTAAACATCTACATTTTTTTCGTTGTTGGATAGCCTATTATATCATTTCAATTAATTCAAATTATTTATCTTTAAAATAAATTTAATCAAAAACACTTATTATGTATAAAATTTTCACCACTCTATTTTCTTTCAAAATAATTTCTTTAATTTCTCATCACTTCAATAAAAAATTCATGTTATTATCAGTAGTATTATTATTTTATTTGTACTGCTACTACTATTATTATTTATTTTTGATATAACTGCAGCTATTATTATTACTATCATGCCTCATAAGATTTATAGTTAAATATAATAAGAATATATATATGTTGTATCCTATTATTGCATTCTTGTTAGATTACTAAGATATTATTAACATTTTGATTATACATCTGATTTTTATAAGTTACAAAACTTAAGTGTTGAAATATCTTTTAACTTTTTCTATTTAAAACCATAATTCATTACTTGAGGAGATTTGGTCATGAATTTTAACATCTATTGTTGAGCTTTTGACCTTTGTTCATATTTGAGCTCATTTACCATAATCATAATTAGCTAACAACATATTTTTTTGGTTTATAATTTGTATCATTCTTGTTTAATTACGTATATCTTGTGGGAAAAAAAGTATGCACATAACTTTCCATTTACAAAAATAAGTCTCAAAATTTTCAACAGTTAAATCATTTCTAAAAGCTATGCTATTTATCTTCATAAACTTATTCGACTTCACAAATTTGATTCAAAATTTAACAATATCAACAATCAGCACTTCCAATTGTTATTATTTATGAATTACAATAACATAGATTGACCTGTTCTCATTTTTCTCTGAAAGAAAATTCTAATTTGAAAAATAAAATTCTATTTCAAATTAAAAAAAAACTCTAAATTCAGGATTCAGACCAAGAAAAATATCAAGCTATAACTAAAGAAAAATGAATCACATTGGTAAAAATACTCAATTAAACCGAATCTTCATTTACAAATGCCTGATCACTAATAGAATCACTGGAGTATAATTGAACATTTGGACATAAGAAAATAATATGAAATTAAAAAGGATATTGAAATTAAAAATAACAAGAGCTCAATCTCTATTTTCCTGCATTTACATTCCTGCTACAAATTATTGATTCATGCCATATTTCCATTTACATCTGCAAATGAACAACACTGTAGCAAGCAAATCAAAATCCTCCAAATGAAAAATTAAAAATAGAAACTCGAGAAATAAAAGGCAAAAAAATGAAAATTTAGAGAGGTAGGAACAAAGTGACCAAACAGGTGACTTGATTAAACTCTAAACATTCTATCATTCGTGGAAGCGAAGCAAATGTTCATGCTTAACAAATCAAAAATATTAAGGAACCAAAAAACAAAGTCATCACGCAGCTAATCCAAACAAACAACACCATATCTCTATCCATATAAACCAACACATTTGCACAAGAGCACAATCCAAATGAATATTGAACAAACCCATCCGCCAGTTAATGAAAGACACAATCCACAAATACAATTTCAAAGCTAAAATGAGAAAGTCTATTATTCCAGTAGTGTTGAAATATACCAAAACAATATATCATACATTATAACATTGTAATTAGGGCTCACAGCCAAGAAAATCAACAAGAAAATTATCCAACCATTTCATGTCATTTTTATGCTTAACCGAGAAAAAAAAAAAAAAGAAAAACATAGTTGAACAAATGGAAACATTAATTGAGTTCATAATTGACAAAATTGAAAGCTTTTAATCTCAGATTTTCTCACAATTTATTAATTTATTATGCTCAAACAACTTCCTAGTCTCTATTTTGACTTCATTGGATCTACAAAGGCCTAAAAACTCTTGACTAATGAGATTGTTTATCTATAATATTTTTACAGTGAAAATAGAAGCAGCTCATCAATAAACAGAATAACAGAACAAGATTAATCCCAAAAGAATCAACTGAAAGAATCCATATCTTGCCCTTGTTAATGAAGCAAAAATTGTCAAAATTGTGAAAGGCATTTGCAACAACGCTGCAATATTTAAGGAAAGAAGAGATAGATCTATAAAATCCGTGCATTCTTACTCAAATACACATTAAAATTAAATCTCAGCTTTGTAATATCATAAATTAGTAACCAGTCTCATCTGAATTCTACATTATTCCTACTCTAGATCGATTTCTAGTAAGTTGTACATTTATGCTTGGCCTTAATAATTACCATGGTCTGTACAGAATAAGTGAAATAAAATAATTGAACTTAAAAGCACTTGTTAGAAAGAAATGGATGCTAAATTACTAATGCTGGCCAGCTGAGGCACTTATAAGACAGTCAGAACCCAAGATCCATGGTCATGCTTTTTCCATATATATTAAGTTCAAAAAACTTCAAAATCTTTTTTTTTTTAAAATAACACATCATCACTGATAAAACAAACCTCAACAACCAAGCCTTCATAAACAAGAATTTATGAAGATATAATTAATACAGAATTATAGATGAGTTTTATATATAGAAATCTCCTAAATGAATCACTTTTGGCTGTTTGTATGATAAAATAAGAATTTAGGCATTAAATCATTTGTAAATTAAGATGCAAAACATCAAGTGCACAATCAATATACTTCTTCTAACAAAAATAAAATACGTTAAATAATGCTTATACCTTGAAAAAGTTTTGTAGCATAATATTAAGTGGATGCACCAGCCTAGCCCTAAGTCATTTTAAAACATATTTCACTAGAATCTAAAATTAAAGCAGTTGGCATATAGTAGCAATTAGACTACTGCAATACATATTGTCTATGGCGAAATTTACCTATAACCAGAGTGAAAGAAGAATGGAAAAGGTTGAAATATATTTGCATGAAATATATTTGCACTATCACACCCCATATTTCTATCAAAACAATTATCAACACCCTTCCATTAAATACTCAAATAACTAAAAGTAAAAAACCAAAAAATTTCGGCTTTGGTAATCTTTAAAACGATATGTTAGAGAGAAATTGAGTGTATGAGACTGACTCACTTGAAACAAGTAAAGTATCAACCGAACCAATAGAATCCGTTGAATATCCAATCAGATACAGCATCCACTTCCCATGAATGCATACTCACCAAACAAGAATCAGAGGATACAAAAAGGTTCCCTCCCTCTATCCGCTTACTACCATGCCTCCTCTAAACTCACACAAAACTTGTTCTCTATTCAACAAGGTAAAATATTACAAGATAAGATAAAAAAAGGAAACAATAAATGAATGAATATAAAAGGCTACGTGAATCCTACACAAATCTAGGCTAAAATGGTACAAATGAAAATACGAATGGGAGGAAACATTTTAATTATTATTTTGGGAACCTGAAATCCTACACAAATCTGAGTGTGCAATCTTTTCTTTCTTTTCTTTGACCTTCCTTAAAAACAACCAAAAGGACAGGAGTTAAAGATAAACAAAGAAAGAGAGAATAGAATAGAATCGCATTCCCCAGTTGGTTTGTCTGGAAAAAATTTATATAATTTAGAGTGCCAAAATTCCATCTTGAAGATGCAATTAAAGTGAACAACTCAAAACCAATTAAATCAAACTCTAAACTACTTAAACAATAATTAAATCAAACTATAACCCTAATGTCAAAATCAAAAAGAAGAATTTCAATTCTTTATGTGAGTAATAGAGGAAACACCTAAATTTCAAGAATCAAAGTTGATGAAAGCTGAATGGTTCTATATGTTCTTTGTTCTTCGAGAATTAAAGATGAAATTAAAAAAATGAGAGTTGACAATTGAGAAAGAGTGCTGAATCACCAATTAGAAGTTATTAATAAAAAGAAATTGATGAGATTCTAGTTCTTTACTGGTAGGAAAGAAAGAAAGCAACCGTTACCCTTTGATTCAGGTCGCTAGTCTAGGATTTGTGTGCAGAGAGAGTTCGTGGAGGAAACGGCGAGGGCCGGTAAGCTGGTGGTTGATACGCAGGATGGTGAAGGCGACGGTGACTGCGATCTAGTGCCGTTGGAATGGAGACGGTGCGACTACTAGGGTGGTGGCTGGAGTGTCATGCTTGAGCGTGGTTAAGGTGAGCGGCTAGGGTTTCTAAATTCTAACCATATGAGGGAAATTATACCAAAAAAAAGGCTGTATAAAGTTTTCAATTTTATGAAGGAAAAGAATTTTTTTTAAAATTAAAATTTAATAAATCAGATTTTCATATTGGTGGCAGTTTAACCCGCCTAAATCGATCCTTAATTCATTTCATTCTAAATCTTTATTATATTAATACAAATAAAAAATATCAACAAATTATTAATACAAATAAATTTAATAATATTATCCTTATATAATCGGATACATAATTTATATTTTCTCTGATGCTACACCTATTTTTAAATGTTTATATTTCAATGATACCTGATTTTATAATCTACCAATATTGTAATAATTTTGTAACACTAATAAATGAATTGCACAATATTTAGTATACAAATCATATAATGATATATAATATTGCAAAATACTCAAATAATTTGATTTAATTTTAAAATGTTATTCAATATTGGTAGTATTCAAATTGTAATTGCCCAACGCTTTAACAAAAAGTGCATTGATCTACCATTTAACGAAACTATCGCATAGATTTTGTTTTGAACAATCATGTATGTATGAAATATCGGTGGGTCACTTTAGTTAAAAGGTATACCTATCCAAAAAAAGGTATACGCAACCATTTTTTTAAATAACAAGGGTTTTCGTGACAATTTCACAAACACGGACTTGTCGTTATTTTTTTTCCTAATATTTACAATGCAATGTGAATAAGAATTGTAATTATAATTAACAATATTAGTGTTGGGCGGTTTCTATATTTAACTTGCTACCAAATTAAACTCGTGAGGGATTGTACAAGTTAAAAAGTAGTACTTGGCTTATTCCAACAATTCCATAAAATAATAATATTAAATAAACATTATTACTAAGAAAAAGAATGTCATAACTGAATTTAGTTAATTCAAATTAATATTGGAATATCAATAATCACAATAACACTAATAAAAATAGATTAAAAATTAACATTACAAATATAATTGTCCATTAGAAGTATTTATAGAAATTATTGCGACTTAAAAATAGCGAATAAATGTAATCATAAAAATAATACACAAGATAATGAATAAAGTAATTAATTTCACATAAATTTGTATGAATTATTTTACACAAGAGATAGTTTGTAATTATTATTCAAAAATATCAAACATTGGATATTTTATACTTGTCTAATATACAAATATTATAGGTCTAAATATTTATACTGCATTGCATTATAAAAAATTGATAAAATATTTCGAAATTTTTTTAATGTAATATTAAAAATTAATTTGATAAGTTTGTTAATATATATTTAAATATTATTCTAATTAGTATAGATGTCTCTACATTTTAGGTATATTTCATTAGGGAAAAAAAATAAGTAGTATATTTTCAAGTTAAATTGAGGGGTTCTTTGGTAGTGTTCTAGTTTAAATCAATTAGTTTGATATTTATTTGAAATGAGGGTAGTTATATGATAATTACCTATAATATTATCTGTTTCACAGTTGATATGATGGCCGGTTACATCCGCAATATATAAAAAATAATAATGGCAATTGTAATATGGAGTTTGGTTTAATCAAATTAATAATGGCTAATAATTATCGTCATTAACTACATTAAAAAATTGTCTTATAATAAATCATTAATCGTGAAACAACTAATTGCTAAAGATAAAAAATTAATACAATACAAAAGATTAAATAAAATAATTAATTTCATATAAATTTGTATGAATTAATTTGCCTAAGAGATTATTCATGAGTATTATTTAAAAAATATAAAATATTAGATGCTTTATATTTTTCTAATATACAATTTTTTTAGGGGTATCCATAAAACATGTTAATATTAGTTGACAAAGATATTTTTTTAAGTAAAATATCATTACATTTATGTAATATTATATATATATATATATATATATATATATATATATATATATATTTATTCTCATTAGTATAGAAGTTATATTATTTTTAAAATTGAAATATCATTAAATTTTTAAAATAGTATTAAGAAAAATATGTTTTTGATAAGTATTAAGAAAAATATTTAATTTATAATTTTTTATTTAATACTTTTTAAATATTATTCTGAGTTGTCTATATGTTAGAGGAGTATAGTTTCCCTGAAATAAAAAAAAAAGTAAAAAAAAAAATAAAAAATAAATTTGTGTAAAATTGAGGATGTATTTGGTATTTTTTAAATTAAAATTGAAAATATTAATATTTACATAAAATTAGGGTAGTTGTATGATAATTACCATTATTATTGATTGCTTTTAACTAACTAAAATAGAGATAACCGGTGGCCGGTTATAAATGAAATTAAAAAAATAATAAACATCTGCTGTATCTCATACAGCGCTGTGTTACAAGCATTCCCTTATAAACTATTAAATATTATTTTGCAATCATATCTCACAGTTTTTTCTTTTGACAGCCACCATTATAAGTTAATCACTACTCAATGCCAATCCTCAATAATTTTCATATCCGCCAACTTCATGAACCTTATACATATCCAATTGTAACTATTTTAATTTATTTTACCTATAAGAACTCAATTCACTATTTCGGGAAAATATATTTATGTATCAAAACATCCTAATCCTCAAATTTATTTAATAAGCAAATCCCAAAGTTTCTTTCAAATCAAATTAATCATAACATATATATCTCTACCTAATCAATATTTCCTCGGATTTAAACTTTTCTTAAACTTAAAAGTGATCTACAATAAATGAACTAATATTAGAAAATAAATATACAGTATTTATGTAAAATAGAACTCACCTCAAATTTAGGATCCCAATAAAAGTATTCCCACCATGTATTGGTAACTAAAACACTATACCTAAATCTTCTAATTGAAGTTTTTAATTACAATACCCAAGCCAAGTCCTAAACCCTAACGATTACAAGATTAACAAGGTTTTATGGCTTGATTGTAACTGCAAATAGTAGATACATCACAATTAATTTTACCAAAGCTGCAAAGTGGCTTTGCTAGGGACACAAATTCAAATTTGATAAACTTCATCTACTATGAAAAATTTTCAATGAGTTTGTGATGAGAAAATTTTGTTAATCCTAAAAATAATTATTTTTAAGCAACACTCAAGCAAGTTTATGAGGTATAAAATTATAATAGAAAATATTTTATGTATCTTTTAGAACACCATTATGGTAGAAATGAATAAATTTTGGAATTAAGGGTGGTGTTTAAAGGATAATTGGAATCTTAAAATTTATTAATGGGTGTCAGGAGAAATAGAGTATAAAGAGTATTTTTATGGGTTCAAATAGCTTTACTCTTTAATTTTTAGTTTTCACTTATCTTAAATTGAAATGACTAAAATAGCCACTAATATTATTTTAATTTTTTAATCGTTACTCTTTTCCTTTCTCTCATTTTCTCTCTCCTTTTCTCTCTCTCATTTCCCTACTTTCCTTCATTTTCTCACTTTCCAAACACCCATTACACAATAGATTTTTTAGATTTTATTGTCTTAGAGAATTATATTTTGCACATGATGAAATAACTGATAAATGAATAATAGAAAAACAACAAAAAAAATAAAAGCTATTGTCCGATATGCGGAATCGCATGTGCATCCGGATGAAGTATCCTAGATAACCCCATTGGAAAATCTGAAATATGTAAGAAACATTGACTCGGAACGAGAAATGCAAGGTTGGCCAAAAAATTAATAGCGAGACGTAGCCTCGCGAAACACATGACGAATCAAAACCAAATGAGAGGATACCAAAGAACGAACTCGGCGTAGTGAAATAGCATAATCCCAACGATCGAAGCAGCCCGAAAGATCCAAGAAGCCACGGTGGCCGAGTCGGACTCTACCTCTCGAACGTAATAACCAAGCGAACGGCAAGCCCTAACCTTTCACAAACAGCCATAAGCTCGATAAAGGATCGGGCCGGTGCCCAAGTGCCCAAGAAAAAACATACACCCGTGATCCCAAAGAGGGTTACCTCTAAAGTAACCATTAACAGTCAGCTTCACAACAACAGGAGGCGGTCGCATCCGAGAGACAACTCTGATAGGCCTCTGGGTTAAAGCAACCACTTGCAACCCCTTCGCAAGTTGAGAACTCGTCACTCCCCGCAGCTGAGATGGCTTAAAGCCAAAAGCAGGATTGGCAAGCCTAAGGTCTTACACCACTCGAAAAATGACAGCATCAACAGAAAATGGGTGCGAATCAAACCTGAAAGCATTTTGAGCCTTCCACACATGCCATAAAATGAAGCAAGAAGAAGAACTCGAAAATGAGTCTAAGAAGAGGCACATCTCCGCCAATGAAGAAGCAAAGCATGGGATGACAAAAAACTAACCCTCCGTAAACCCAAACAACGCTGAAAATACTCCCAAACCTGGCAAACCCGAGGACACTTGAGAAATAAGTGCCAAGAAGTCTCAGCAGCCTGACCACAGAATACTGAGAAACCATATAGAAACCTCTCGAGCACAAAGTATCATCAGTAGCCAGAAAACCATGCAACAATCGCCACAGAAAAAAGGATAACCGGAATGGGAGATGGCGCTGCCAAATGATAGAAAATACCTTATCTTGCGCCTGGAGCAATGTACAATCTCCCAAGCTGAGCACAAATGAAAGGCTCCATCATGAGTAGAATCCCATCGAATCACATCTAGCTCGTCAGCAGAAATAGGAATCAACACGATCTGCTCAACAACTGACGACGGTAGCACATCTAGGAGCTTACCTCTATCCCAAACAGTATCCTGCCAATAAAAAGATACCAAAACCAAAGAAGTTGCGCCAAGGTTATAAAAGAATAAAGGCGGGGAGCTCAGCTAGCAGTCATACCAAAAATTGCATGTCCTAGCACCAATCGACCAACACACATGAGGTTTTGCAACACAGCGGATAGAACAAACACTACAAGAAAAATGATATTTTATTACAAAAAAATTAGTCACTATATAATTTTTATGACAAAAAATAAATCATCACATGTTAGTCGTAGTAAGACCGTCTTAAAAGGTTCTAGTGACCAAAATTATTTTCGTCATCTTAAAAATATGTTTTTGTGACAAACATAATTGTCCTAAATTAAGTTAAAAATGTCACAAATAATATTTAAAATGGTCAAATTAGAGATTTAAATATACAATCAATGACACTTCATATTTGTCACAATATGTGGTTTATAGTGACTATAATATTGTCTTAAGAGTATGTAAATATAGTCGCAATAATTACTAAAAATCGTCATTTTAGTGGTTCGAAGATACAATTATCAACGCTATTTTTTTGTTGTTGAAGTTTACATATCTCGACGTTTCATAATCGTCTCAAGCGGTTGTCATTTGTTACAATTTTTACAAATACAATTGGTAATCAATTTAGTCTCAAATTTATTTTAAGGACAATTTATTTTACTATTTCATGACTAGTTAAATTGTATCAAAACATTTGAAGTGACCATTATCTCTTGTCATAAAATGTAAGCATTCGCAACCACAATGTTTAGTCAGAAAAATTAAAATGTTGCAACGGATTCTTTCATTGCAAAATATATGTAATATAGTCTCACATTATTTTAATTACAATATACTTTATTATTTTATGACTATTTATATTGTATCCAAAAAGTTAAAATGACTACTTTCAATCGTCATTAAAAGAAAGCATTCACAACGATATATTATAGTCACATAAATTGATATATAGTGACCAAAAAATTTAGATTCAAAAAATGTTATTCCATGACAATTAATTTCGTTACAAATGACAAGCAATATAGTCTTACATTATTTTTAACCACATTATCTTCTCATAGTTGCTTCATACTTGCTTAGCAAATTTGCTTCAACTTGCTCCTTTGACTGTATGCTGTCATCCCATTCCTCCCCCATCTGTTTCAACATTCAAAATAATTGAACTCAGCAGAAAAGGACAGGGACAAAAAGCCACTTAAATAGCTAATGCCACTTATAGATGAAAAATTAACTGCACCTCTGAGAAGCCAAACACTGTAGGGAAACATAAACTTTGTTGCGAACATCTACAATATCTAATTTTCAATTCACCAAAGTTGGGAGTGGAAAATTGAGCCCAATATGAATAATTTAATTTTGTAAAACACAGTTTCAGGGATATACGCTCAAACTAGTCATGGCTATCGGATATATTGATTTTCCTAAAAGCATTGAGACTTTCATATTTAAGGTAATATAGACACAATCTGCGTTAACAAATTCCCTCCAAGTGATCAGGGCAAGTACATAGAGATATGCTTTAAAAGGATATAACCAAGACCTACGTTGCAAGCTCTTTAGCATGTTTTTGCAGGAGTTGTCTCTGGAGAGCTTGATTCTCTTCTGACATCCTGACCCTCCTAGAACAGATTTGAAACTGCACAAGGGAGAGAGTTTGCATGCACTTGAGGGTGTTTGCAGCTTGTCTTTTCACCACTGGTTCTTCCATAATCCATAAGCAATTTTAGCCTGACAAGACCTCTCAAAGCTCTCAATGCCCTTCTTGCCTACAAACAAGAATGCAAAAACAAGCCCAGCTCATAAATTCCAGTAGAAATGCTATCAAGATTTTTTTAAAGATTTAAAATTAAAAACTATCAAAAAAAAAAAAGAGGAAAGAGAGGAACTTCCAGAATGACAATACAACCAAGCGATGAACCACAATGATAACCTAAGACAGAAGCATAGGACAATTAATTGTCTCTACTTTATGAATGAAAAATGCTTAGGAATATGTGGTTATTTTATTTGAGAAAGAGCCCGATATATAATTCCAACTGATATGCCACAGGCATAAAATTGTGAATGCGACGTGGTCCACTAAATTGCATAACACTGGCTATCACCAACATATTTTAACAAATAGCTCAATTTCTTGAGCAGAATTGCTATTCATTACAAGTTAACTCTTCTTTCATTCCAAATTTTCTCTATCAAGGCACAATCACATTCGAAAAATTGAAAGGCACTTCTATAAATTAAAAAACATTTTCTCAATGTTCCTCGCATGGCCTTTTCCTTACTTGAGATCTTATCTCTTTCAAGAACAATACAAGCTTTTCTTCCCATGTTCTGCAATTCTAAATTTTCCTTCCAAACTGATGATGCAAATTGTGGTTCTTGTTGAACTACCATGTTACCGAAACATCATTTCTAGGCATGAAAACATAGCATGTTGGAGAAAAAATTCAATTTTAAATTTAAAAGAAAAGTTCCTAATTCACACTAGTAGTTGGCAGGCTAATTGCAGAATATGCATGGCTTAATGTTACCAAGATTCTAGTGATTTCCTACACAATCTCATATTGGCAGTCAGATAATCAAGGAATGTAAATATGACTGAAATAGCAGACGAGACAAAAATCCTTATCTTTAAAAAGACGCTGCATATTGGAGAGCTAATTTGCTCCAACTCATATGAAATGCATATAAAATATTGAACTTCAAAGTTCCCCTGTAATCAAAATTAAGAAGGTTTTGCAATTGTGGGTCTGTAGAACTTAAGCTCAGTTTCATTAATTCACATGACAGGTTTTCAGATTTTGAAATGCAGGTATTCATTACATCATAATCATATATAAAATATCACAAGAAAAACAAATGGGAAATGTGCAATTACTATCTGCAAAGGCAGTAGCAGTATGTTATTGGAATCTTCAAGAAAAAAGAAGAATATCACACTTGAAATTTCTTGGATTAGAGGTCCCTAGCCTTTCCTGTGCACATATAAAATGATACACTCCTCCACAACCACGAACTGAACAAAATACCTCTTCCCCATGGTAGATAAGCCTATGGGAAGTACAGCATTCCATCTGAAATGAAATCACAAAAAAATAAAATTAGGCTACATTTGGAACTATTGTGCTTCTACTTAATTTTAAAAATAAAATCAGCTAAAGTTTTTGATTTATACCAACTAGCAATTTTGATGTGGATTCAAAGCCACAACAACTGAGTGCTCAGTCCCAAATACACCATTACTCTTAAAACAACATAAGCCTCATAATAAAAATATCTAATTCCATATCCTGCGAAGAAACAAATACCGAACAATTAATGCATTTGAGAGAGATGCAATTACAAGAAACCAGAGGACCCATCTTACTACATCTCATAAACAACAAAAACAAAATTTACTGAACCATCTCACTGCGGAGAAACCCCATGAGTGGCCAAATCAAAACTTCAGCTTTAACTTCATATTATGAGAATCAAATACATGCTAAGAAGTTCATACAGTGGCCAAAGCAATTCAACAGAAAATTAAAATGCCGTTACCCTTTTCCGTGAACGCGTCTACTTGGGAAATAGAAGTAAAATCTTATTAAATATGCACGTATAGTGGTATTCAAGTTAGAATTATCGCCACTGGAAAGAATATTGCAGCATTGAATACCAAAGTGCAAAACTGGCGTGATATCTGATGTTCCTAATTTCTAAGTACTCTCTCAACTAATTTTCTAAGGAGAGAAAAATGAACAAATATTAATCAAAAATTTTGAGAATACAGAAAACATTTGAATTTCTACCTTTTCACTTCCACTGACCTAATCTTGCCAACAGCAGCTTGACTATTAGCATATTCAATCTCCACCTGAAACAAAAGATCAAGTAAAAGACAAGTTAGAGATGCAATCGGGAAGCAATCAAATTTTACACAACAATTACAAGAATGATTCAACCTCCTAATAATTGCTGAAATCAGATTAAAAATCCCCAATCAAATCAAGTCTTTTCCAAAATGGGCTTTTCTCTTTCGGTTAAAAAATTGGATCCCGCCATGAAACAGAGGCTTTATGAAGAACAAGAACAAGAAATGGAAGGAAAAAGAGATTCTCAGATATGGGTTTTGGGTTTAAGGGGAAATTCTGAAATGGTAACTTTGAATTTGATAATTTGATAAGGGAATGAGAAGATGGAGCCGGGGAACAAAAAGTCTAATAAGAGGTGAAAACCCGCATTCTTTTGCGGATGGTTTTAGTAAGTGACGGTAGTTGACTGAGTTTGGATGGTTTTGTTTTCTCTTGCTTGATCCCAAGAAGAGTATTGTTTTGTCTTACCTTTTTTTTTTTTTTTTTATAATGGTGAAACCGATTAATTGTTTATACATACATAAAAATAATTTTGTCTAACCTTTTAATTACATTTTATTATAAGTCATTATGTATAAACTAAAGTTAGTATGTTGCATACAATTAAATAAAACAAAAGGAGTGCCCTGCACATATGACAATTTCATAAGCTACCCGAAATTTGAGATGGTTAAATATTTTCAAATAAAATAAAACTAAAAGGTTTGTAATTGGCCAATTTGTTAAAATAATAATATATTACAGACAAGTTATACAAATTTGTCAATACGAAGGATTGTGGATGAGAGAATTATTTGAAAAGCCAGTCAATCCTTTTATATGCAAATTGATGTGATAAGAATACATACATAAATTCTAACAAAGTGTTCGTGTTCTACCATTTATTATTAGTAATTGTGTTCAATTCTTTTCGATCATTTTTTAGATTGCTGAAAAGTAACAATTAGGAAAAATCTAGTCACGAGAGTTAAAATTTTGTCTAGATAAAATAGTAATAACAAAATATATTGGTTAAAATTAGTAAAGATAAAACTTTCAACTACTTTATTTTTTTTAAATTTTGTCATTGTAATTGCTCATTTGTGACAAAAAAAAAAGGGTCTTAAAGTTATAACTTTGGAAACTAATGTTATGTGTTACTAAGAGTTTCCCTAAATTTACACCTGTTTTCTAATTACGCAATAGTTTCTCACTTATGATTATGTTTTGTGACTATTAATAATATCATCCTAGCATGTTTAATTTTTCAAGGGAGCTTTTGTGCAAAAAGAGAAAAAAAACTTTTCTTTTTGCGACTAAAATAATGTTTATTACAAAAGTTGAGACCAAGCAATACGTCTCAAGAAATAAATAAATTGGTCATAAAAAAAATAATGTTATCCAATACAAAATTTTTAGCTACTATTTTTAGTTTTGTGACCCTAATGACTCATCTAGGACTAAAAAATCAGGTCTTAAAATTATAAGAAATCATAGTAGCTTTAGAGACTAATATTATGTGTCATTGATGGTTTCCTTAAATTTACACTTATTGTTTTCAGTTACAAAACAATTTCGCCACCTATAATTATATTTCGCGACCATTTATTTTATCATAAATGATGAAATATTGTCCCAAAATGTTCAATTTTTCGAGATTTTGTGTCCCAAAAAAATTATTTTTTTCGACTAGAATAATATTTGTCACAAAAACATTAAATCGTATACCAAATAGTACATTTCAGGAAAGAAATAACTTGGTCGCAAAAATACAATATTCTTCAAGACAAAACTTTCAGCTACTACTTTTAGTTTTGTCACTGTAATTATTCATTTATGACAAAAAATGGGGTCTTAAAATTATAAGAAATTAAAATAGCTTCGAGAGACTAATATATGTGTCATGGATAGTTTAGTTAAATTTACACTTATTTTTTAATTACAAAATAGTATCATCGCTTATATTCTAAAACCATTTATTTTGTTATAAATGATGAAATATTGTCCCAAAATGTTATAAATTTGGAGGGAAATTTTTACGCTAAAATAATATGTTTTTCTCGTGACTAAAATAATATTTGTCACAAAAAGGTTGAGTCGAGACCAAATATTATGTCCCAAACAAAAATTATTGGTCACGGAATATAACACAAGTCGGGACAAAATTATTGGATACGATTTCATAAATTTGTCACAAAAATACCATTTCGTTACCAAATTTCAAAGTGTTGTAAAACATATCATCTTAAAAAGTCAAATTTCTTGTTGTAAAGCCGTCGCCAAAGAAAAGATGGCCGGATATCTAAAGCGCACCACTCACAGATGAGCAGTCTTGTAATACTTAGACTTCATGTAAGAAGCCCACAAAGATTGCTGCTCCTTAAACCTCCACCAAAGCTTAAGCTTAAAAGCCTTAGCCAGATCACCAAACGACCGAAAACCAAGATCCCCCTCCTCAACCGAACAACAAAACGCCGGCCAATGACACCAATGAATCCTCCTTCTAGACTCAGAGTCACCCCATAAAAATTGAGTGAACATCCTCTCTAAATGTTGAACAACAACTATTGACGGTTGCAAAACATGAAACAGATGCAACGACATAGAAGACAAAACATGACGAATCAGAACCAGCTTCCTACCAAAAGAAAGCAATCTATTAGCCCATCCAGAAATCCTACCCCTGACCTTCCGAATCAGGTCATCAAAATAAGCAATCTTGAGTCTCCCCACATAAACCGGGCACCCAAGATAGGTAAACAGAAGCTGTCGCTGCTGAAAGCTTGTGACAGAATGTATAATAGCCCTGTGTGAGGTTGAAGCTGAACCCCTAATATAGAAACTGCTCTTAGCCTGACTAATCAGCTGCCCCGAGACTGCCTCGAGACTGCCTCATAATGATGGAGGAAATCCATAAGCCTCATGAGGCTAGACCAGCTCCCATTTGAAAAAATAACAATGTCATTTGCAAAGCTCAAATGGGAGACATGAACATGCGCGACATGATAATACCTCAATGATGGATACTGGGAATACAAGTGATCTAATCCCTGGAAAGGAACTCAAAGAAACAATAATAAAGAGACACGGAGATAAAAGATCACCTTGAGATTGAAAAAACCCATGACCCGACCTCATTAACCAACACCGAAAACCGGGGTCCATAGATAGCCGGCGAAACTAAAGAAATCCACCGCTTAGAAAAACCAAAACACCGCGAAGATCTCGAATAACAAAAGACCACGACATCGGATCTTATGCCTTAGCCATATCAAGCTTCAAAGACCACATTACTCCCCGAGTACGTCGATTAAGATCATGAACTAGCTCCCGAACCAGCGAGAACATTATCATGAATAACCATACCGAGCACAAAACCACTATGAGAAGGAGAGATAATATGAGGCAAAATGGCAGCCAATAGCATAACAAGCAACTTGGTCGGGACCTTGTTACTCATATTATACAAACTAATCGGCCGAAAATTTGCCCAAGAAATAGGGAGTCCTTTTTAGGAAGAAGAACCAATAGAGTACTCTAGAAGCCTAGAAATAATCATCAACAACAGCCAATAAATCACCAAAAATAATATCCCAACAAGACTGATAAAATCTACTATAAAAGCCATCGGGACCCGAGCACTATCAAGGTTAATAAAAAAGACCACCCGTTGTAGCTCATCCATATTTGGCTCTCTACACAAATCTACATCATCCTCCACCGACACAAGAGATGGGATCAAATCAAAATCAAATTGACAAAATTGATTAGGGCCTCATACTAATAATCTCTCGAAAGAAATCGATCGCATACGCGACCCACAAAGAGAAGGCTCATAAATCCAATTGATGCTTCTTCCGAATCATCGCATGGAAAAATCGGGTATTAACATCCCCTTTCTTGACCCAAATGAACACTAGACTGCTGTCGCAGAAAAATCTCCTTACAAAGTAAAGTATGCTACAACCGAGCTCGAGCCTCAGAAAAAACTACACGGTCTTCAGTAGAACTAGAAACATCATACTGCCTCTCCCTCTGAGCTACCTCCGACTCAGCCTCCTTAACCCGATCAAACACGTTACTAAAAACCTCCTTATTCCAACCTTTTAGTAGAGCATCAATCGAACAAGCTTTTGTTGAAAAGCTCTCATCCTAATACCAGACACTGGAGCAACCCAAGACTGCCTCACAATATCAATAAAACCAGGGTGCTTAAGCCAGACATGTAAGAATTTGAAACTGGAAGGCCTTCTGGCTGCAACCCTATCACTAGATAACAGTAAAGGGGAATGGTCGGAGCCAGTGCAATTTAGGCGAGTAACTCGAAATACATAAAAGAAAGCAAACCACTGGGCATTATACACGACCCTATCCAAATGCCTCCAAATGCGCCCATTAGTCCAATTAAAAGGACTGCCATCAAGCCCTGCATCCTTCAACCCACAGTCTAACAAAACCAAATTAAAAGCATCAATAGCCCCATGTGGCTTAGCATGCCCCCCAGAAATCTTTGAAACATACTGCGTAATGTTAAAATCCCCACCCACCAACCAAGGGCCATTATGGCGGTCAGTAAAAGACACAAGAGCGTCCCATAAATCCTCCCATATAGGCATAAAATAACTCGCATAAACATAAGATATAAAAACAAGGTTAGGGAATAAAGAGTGACTAACCCGACAATGGATCACCTGACCCATATCCTGAATAAGATCCATCGAGAAAGGCGCAGACCAGAAACCCAAATCTTCCCAGACTGGGATGAAATAGCATGATCCATACCAATCCGAATCTGAGTACCCTCCAGTCGATCAGTCACTAGGAAAGGCTCAAGAATACAAACTAATGCCAGCCTATGAGTTCAAATCAACTTCCGCAACCTACGGACAACGGGGCCTTACTAATCCCCATAATATTCCATATAAGTGTACTAATCATTGTGAAAAGGGGGACCCACCCTTAATCCGCCTATGAGTGTTACGGCATTTCCGACCCATAACCAAAGAAAAATCCCGTGTAGAACTGGCAGCCCTCTGCCCATCAAAACTATCAATCATGGCATCGAGGTAGTGGATTATAGGCCTCCTCGGGATCGGTTAAAAAATACTAAGATGTGAGGAGGATTAATAAATTCATCATCTAGGATGTGACCTTCTTCAACTCTTTGTGCATTGATTGGACCTAAGATGTGAGGAGGATTATCTCTTTGAACATTAATTATGTTATCTCCCATATTCTGTATACCAGCCATGTTTTCAACTAGACTTTGACCTATATTCTCTTTTCTCAGCCTCCTTGCCATTCTTTCGATTTTTAGATCAAATTGAAATTCAACATGTTTGTACTTGCGCATGCAAAGGTTGCTAGAGCAATTACACAACACAGTAAATAAATTAAAATGAAACTAAAATTGGCACCAAATAAAATTGATTTCGTAAATCACAATATGCAATCAATCCCCAGAAACAGCGGCAAAAACTTAATGCGCATTTTATGCAATGGGTGTCAATATGCAAGTGTACACAACAAGTAATATAATGATAAGTATTCAAGATAATCTCCACGAGGGATTGATGTTAAAGGACTTGTTATAGCAATAATATCGGTTCAATTTTTGTAAACTAAATAAAGGAAACGAGTGATAAGAGTGACAATTTATTAAAATTAAGACTATAATAAACTAAATAAAACTAATAAAATTAAAATCAACACAAAAGATTTCTCAATGGATAGTAGTAGTAGTTGGATTCTAAGACCGACTTAATGATAATTGACTATTATTCAATTGACATATAGTTGTACAACATTGACTACAAGATCTTGGGTAGAATTACTCATACACCCGCAACTTTCGCATTTTGGATATCTTGTATCTATGAGCAACCTAATAATGACTAGTTGTTCGGCTAATCTTAGACA
Source organism: Clausena lansium (assembly GCA_030449835.1). Lineage (NCBI taxonomy): Eukaryota > Viridiplantae > Streptophyta > Magnoliopsida > Sapindales > Rutaceae > Clausena > Clausena lansium. Next base: position 319,107 of record JASUUF010000109.1, on the reverse strand, counting down.
CAACATTACACATTTCAACTTCCATATACCCTACAAGGTGAATCCCTATATCTAGTTCTTCACTTATCTTAGATCAAGCATGACCCTTGATAAGCGCATATTTTCTATATATTTTATTATTAATTCCTCCATCTTTTTCTTGTTTTGATATTATATGTTATAATTATTTTAGTTAATTTTAATTTAGTTATTTTATTAAATTATATTTTATTATATTAATTTTTGGTCTTCATTTTTATATTTTATTATTTTAGGTATATTTTGGAATTAAAGAGGAATTAAATCGGAATATTCGGGAGGAAATCTACTCAGAATAATCAAAAGAGGAAAGAAATAAAGAGATTTAATTGAATCAAGTCAAGGAATATTTGATTTAATTAAATTATCATGCATGGCTTACATTATAGGAAACTAATTGCATGTGCATGGCTATTATGGAAGCCAATAAAACCGAAGCCAATTCATGCACATGCATAAGTTCCTTTTGGCCATCACGTGAAGAAGAATCTAAGCATTGACTTTAAATTGGACAAGCGGAAATTGAAGCAAAAGAATTCGGCAGCCAAGAATTAAAGACAAGCAGCAGCCGCACAATTCAAGACACAAGCCCGAGAGAAGAAGCAGTAGCCGCAGGAAGAGAAAAATAAGGACAAGCCGAAGGAATTAATTTGGAGCAGAGCCGGTCTCTTGAATTATTTTTCATGATTAGTTTTATCTACTTTTTTATTCATAATTTAATTATGTTAGGCTGAATTTTCTATTTAGTTAAGGGTGAATTCAAAACCCTAGACATACTATTTAATTAATAATTAATTTCTATCATTAAATTTCTTTAATTGAGATTGCTTATGTTCTTATGTTATTAATGTTTATGATTTTATTCTTGACTTGTTTTAGTGGCCAATTAGATAGGACTTGAATAAATTCTATTGCTAGATTAAAATTCTTGATCCGTAATTGTCTTGATATTTTAATCATTAGTAGCAGATTGGAATCCGTGATTTCAATTGGAGAACATGACCTGGGTTAAATAATCCGAGCTTGTATGTTTATTGCCTAGACAACCTAATATCTTCTCTGCTTAATGCTTCCATTGTCTTAAATTTAGAGAGCTTATTCTAAATTATTTAATGGTTAGAGATTGGGTGAAGAGCTTGTTTTGCCGAACGACTCAGTAAGGAAAGATAGGGATTAACATAGCTTATTGTTGTCTATCGTTGATAGTTTCAATGGAAATTGATGATAGTATGAATATTCTATGTATGTTTGGTGGTGGCGAATAATCCTTTGAACAAAGTTTTCATTATTATTACTTCTTTCTCATTTAATTAGAGTTTTTATTAAATAATAAATTTAGAAGTTTTAATTTCTTTATTTTGTGCCATCTAGTTAAAAATTCACAAAACCCCATTTTATTTATTTATTTACTATTATTATTATTATTTTTAGTCTTTATTTTAGAGTTGATAATAAATAAAACTAACTAGTCTTCATGGGATCGATCCTTACTTGCCCATATTAGCTATTTATATTATTAGTAAGGTTTTAAATTTGGTGTACCCTAACAACACTACCAACCCCATTCAAATTGAGATTCATCTCAACTCGGAAACTCAATCTAAAACCATGTATTGCCTTGATTTGTTTCATTAAGTCAGACCTTTTTGAGGTTCTTTCTTAACTAGTATCATCTAAATGGGTGGTCAACCAAAATAAAGATTTGCAATAAATAAAATCAAAACAAAATGCTATTGCAATTACTGAGCAACTTACATATATAAGTCAATTAATCATCAAGCTTGTTCAAGATCCAACTACATAAAAATTTAGTTCATAATAATCTTTAAATAAATAATAGCATCATGAAATACATCAGCAAAAGAAGAAATACAACCAATTGATATAAGAATCAGGTTGAATCGCAAAAAGGGTTGAGATATCATGCTTGAATCTTCAAGTTTTATCATTCTTCCTCTTGCAGTACCTTCTTTTCCCAATCTGAACTCTACTTGATTCCCTCTTGTTGAGTGTGTGATGACTGTGTATTTTTTTTTCTACTCTCTGCTGCCCGTGTTTTCTTTTTATAGCTTGTAATTAGGGTTACCCAATAAGATATGCGGATCTCTCTACATCTTTAGCATTCTTGTATCACACATTCTTTGTGTTGTTTGCCACATTAGCCCTACTTTGTTTGCACCTGTCCGTGTCAGCAAAATAATCAACTGGTACATGTGCTGTCATGTTTGCTCTGCAGTGCTGTAGCAAGTGTTAAAGCATATGATCTGATTCTTACTTGTGTTTGTTCATCTGCATAGAAGTTTTTTGCTATCTTCTTCAAGCCTGTTGTTCTTTGCGAGAATGACGGTCTTCTTCCTTAACGTTCTTCCACATAACATAGGTTTTTAGGCCACCTACAATAATAGATTAAATTAGAGCAAAAATTGAGTCAAACATACCAAATTATTATACTTAAGTTAAAACAAGTGTTCATGCAAAATATAACTAAAAATGGGATGAAAAATAATCATTTACTCTCTAAGTAATATTGATTTAGGTCTAAAAGTGTTATGATAACTCTCATTTCATGGAGTTATCACATGCCGTCTTCAATCGTAAGTGTTGTCGCTGTGGTGGTGTGTTACCGTCTTCCCATTTGCTTTTGTGTTGTATATGTGTGTGAAGAGAAGAAGAGAAAAAGAGATCCGGTAGTGTGTGTTGTGCTTGTTTCCTCTTGTTTAAGTTTTTTTTTCTAGTTATGAAATGATATATCGTCCAGATAACATGTCATCCGGTAATATTATCGTGAAACGACATGTCGTCCGATAAAATGTTGTCATTTCACTTAAAGAAGACGACATGTCATTTTTTATCACAGTTCTCCTATAGTAAAAGACCACACTACCCCTATGATGCCAGCATATTCTAATGAAAGGTAACGGATTGGTGAATGCCAGAAACGTTTTGACTACTTAGGGTATACGAGTAATAGATGTGAAAAATGTTGTCGCACGTTTGATAAAAGTGTCACTTAAGAGTATATGATTGATAATTTCCCTAAAAGTTAAGGATTCTTTATTAATTATACACAAATGATTGATTTTAAGATTCTAGAACACATAATAATAACAAAATTCAAGGGTTAAGATTTACTCTTTTTTTCTCATTAAACCAAAATCACACTTCCAAAATTATTATCTTTCCCGAATTAAAGGGGCAAAATGAAACAAAAACAAAAACAAAACAAAACTTGTATAATGTATTGCCTGGGTTTTCCTTGACCTGACCCTATGCCAACTTTACAATAGCCACCGAGCCCAAGGGCCCAAACCTACAACATTTCTTAGTCCAAACAAAGACCAACAATAATCCGAATCCACAGCTAAGAAATAAGTTAGGAGAGATATTTCTTAAGAGTTATGGCTAGTTTGGGTTTTCTACTGTTTATAAATAAATTAATTATGTTGGGTTGATGAAATAATCAACTGAACAAAAAAATACTTAGATGTTGGGCAAACCAGGTTGCCGAGAGCGTGTTTGAAAGTAGAGTGTGCAAACTTAGTAAATTATATTATTAAAATGTGGTTTCATTACATCAAAATAAAAATAAATTTAAGTTTTTAGATATATATAGATATATATTTTCATATTGTGAGTTTTAAAAGTAGTGTTTTATATTTGGTAAATTTTATTATTAAGATAATGTACCAATATAAATAATTAAAATGGACATAATGTTAAATGGAAATTACATACACATCTTTTTTAGAGTAATGTTAGGTCTGAACATTTAAATTCTATTTTGAGTCTTAACTGATGCGGCCTTCAACTATTGAATGGAAGAATAGTCATTTTACAAGTTATGAAATTCATCATCTAATAGATGAATGACGCATAACAAGTTAAGGCTCAAATATTGGTGATAAGGAAAGAAATCATCAACATCAACAATATATGTAATCAAATAATAAGGAAAAGAATCATCATCAATATTTGCAAATCTGCTAAGGCAAATCAGCCAAGATTGTGGAAGATAATAATGGTTGAAAGCTGTAATTTTGATTGTATTATAATTGTCTTTTATTATTTTCCAAAACTTTAGAAATCTTTCTATAGTTCTCATACCCGTCTTTTATATAAGAAAGCATTGTACAAGTAATGATCAATAAAAATAAGCCCTTCAATCATCAATTTCTTTATGGTATGAAAATGCAGGGATATGTCTTTCTTTCAAACTTATTTTTGTTGTATTTCTTTATATAAGGAAAGCATCTACACCCAAATACCCTTAAACTGTTGTAATTAGGATCTCTTTTATACAAGTTGTGGAATGGAGTCTCCATCTTAAGAGAAGATGATGACGTTCGATTAATTAAATGAGTTGCTGTCATAAATGTCTCAACCCCTAATTTTAGCGGCAAATTTGCTTGAAATAAAAGAGTTAATCCCTGTTTCAACCAAATGTCTGTGCTTCCTTTCGGCAATGCCATTTTGTTCGGAGTGTGTGGACAAGAAAATTGATGCAAGATTCCACATTGAATTAAATGATTTTCAAAATCATGTGATTTAAACTTACCACCACCATCACTTTAGAAAGTTTTGATTTTCTACAAATTTTTTAAACCTCAAGAAACACTCATAAAATTCAGATTTCTTTCTTAAAGGGTAAAACCAATTGAATCTTGAGCCAATGCAGAACACTGAAACCAGCAATGATAATCCCTCACGTGAATTAGAAAAAGAAGACATATCCACTAATTCTACAAGCACTGAACTTACCGAGAAAAATGGTTAGATTTTTCATGTTCATGATCCAAATGGCATTGGTGATAAATTGTTCATTGATTTAGTCATTCCAAAGAAGCAAGAAATTACCTCATCGACATAAAAAAATCACCATTAGATGGTTACAAGGCAAAAATTACGCAACAATCCTACATTGGCTGATTAGATGGCGCTCACAACAGAATTTGCTCTCTCAATTTCAGAACCAAAGTCATACAAGACAGTCTTAAAAATACCATGTCAAGCTAAAGGCTATGAATGATGAAATTGAAGCATTGAAGAGCAATAATACATGGACCTTATTTGATCGACCTACAGTGTGAACATAGTTGGGTCAAAGTGGGTTTTTAGAACGAAATTTAATGAAGAAGGCACAATGGACAGATTTAAAGCTCTCCTTGTGGCTCAAGGGTATAGTCGAGGTTTATGGTTTGGATTATGACGAGACCTTTAGTCCCATTGTGAAGCCTAGAGTGATAATGTTAATTCTTGCCATAGTTGCTTCTTTAAAGTGGTCCATGAGACAACTTGAGGTAAAGAACACTTTTCTCCATGGATTTCTTAAGGAAACAAAGATATATGGAGCAACCTTTGGGGTTCCAAGATTCAAAATTTCCAAACAAAGTGTTTGCAAACTTAATAGGCCATTATATGGTCTAAAGCAAGCACCACGTGCTTGGTTTGATCGTTTGTCGCAGCTTTCTTCTTCATGTTGGTTTTTCTTTGTAGCAAAGCTGATCCATCTCTATTCATTCTTAGAAAGGGAGAAATAATTGTTTTGATGCTAGTTTGCATGGATGACGTAGTTCTTACAGAAATAATGAAGATTATCTTGGCATTGCTTATTCAAAGGCTAAGCATGGAGTTTGCCTTAAAAGATCTTGGTAAGCTTCGGTATTTTCTTGGTCTTGAAATTAAGCATTTTTTAGGCAGTTGATAACTCTATGTAATGAGAGTTATCATGCCATATTTAGACTAAAACTTACATTACTTAGAGAGTAAATGATGAAGTTTTTATTATATTTTTATTACATTTTTGTATGTGCATGTATTTAATCTTAGTTGTAATAAAATGATGTGTGGAAGACCATTTCATGCCCTTATTTTGTGCATAATTGTAGGTGATCCCAAAAGCTTAAGGTTGGACAAAGGATGCTATAGAAGAAGGATCACATGCTGTAGCCACAGGCTTGCAGAAAAAGACAAAAGACTTGTCTACAGGTGAACTAAAACAAGTCTGAGTCAGAGAAGATGCTGTAGCAAATGCTGCAGCAATCCAGAAGCATGTACTGACAAGACAGCTTGCATGCTAGCCGACAGAATCTGCTATAGCAGAATATTCTATTGTCTTTGTCAAGCACAGACGAAACAGTGACAGACCTGCAGAAAGCAACAAAAGCTTGGTCTGCACATTAACAAAACTAAGCATAAATAAGAGAGAATGCTAGAGAGTTGCTGTAGCAACCCGGGAGTAAAACAGAAAGACAAAAAGGACTGTCCAGCCTGTCACACGTCAGCAGACAAAGCCTACTGCAGCCATTGCTGCCACTATCACCAGCACACAAAATACCATGTGGTCCTAGGATATCAAAGGATGACAAGTATCCTCATTTCCTCTTAGGTGTGCCCTAATTCCAAGATATAAAAAGGCATTTTAAGGAAGCCACCATCATCCATATTCATCATTCATCATCCATTGTCCATTATCATCACCCATGAGCAGCCACTCTAACCCACCATCATTCATCATCATTTACAGCCGTCACTCACAAGAATCAAGGAGATTTTCTGAGCTAAACATAGGAGCATTCGAGAAGAACAAGAGGGGATAGTCCAAGATTGAAGCGTGACACTTCCTTCTTTGTTGTATTTCAACTTTATCTTTGTGTTTATTTGTTTTAAATCTCTCCTTGATAATGTATTTGATGACAAACTTTTATGCTTTTACTATTTTAAAGATCATCATAAGCTAAACTCTTAAGTAGTTGGATTTTAAATGAACTTGATGCTTATTTGACTCATATATTGTGTTACTGAGTGGATGCTGTAGCATTTTGCCTTGGTTGTATGTGTTGCAATTCACTATTTTGGCTGACCACCCATTTAGTAGATACAAGCTAGGAAAGAGCCTAAAAAAGGTCTGACCTAGTGGATCTAGCCAAAACAACACATGATTCTAGAGTGGGTTTCTCAAGTTGAGTTTATCTCAATTTGTATAGGGCCATGCCTAATCTAGAATTTGTGATGAACTAGACATAGGTAGTCACCTTGTAAGGTTAAGGGAACCTAGAACGAGTAATGCTATATCTAGTTAGCAACTGGTCATTGTTAGGTTGCTTTTAGATATAAGATGTCCAAAGAAACGACAAATTGAGGATGCATGAGTAATTCTACCCAAGTCTTTGCGAGTAGGTCTTTGTAGCAACGAGCCTTAAGTGAGAAAGAGTCAAAACCATTAAGTAAGTTTACAATCCAACCAGCCCTTTGTCATTGAGTGTATCTTTGTGTGTGACGTAGCTTTAGTTTACTGCATTTATTTTATTGCACTTTTTAATTTCTGTAGGTCTTTAATCTAAAAAATTTATCCTTGTTTAAGTACTTAGCTAAAATTTACACTATAAGATTGCTGTAGCAAGTTACAATAGATCAATCCCTATGGAGACGATCGATTACTCATCACTATTACTACTTGTTGTGTCCGCTTGCACGTTGACATCATTTAAATTCTACAACAAATGGTACTTTTATAAGCCAAACCAAGTATGCCATAGACTTGCTAGCTCGTGCGAGAGATGTTGGAATAGTCACATTTGGCTACCCCAATGGCTATAAAGCTACTACCGACCGAGTTTGATAGCACCCCAACGTATCCAACCGAATATCGACGTCTTGTTAGAGGGTTACAATATTTGACTTTCTCTCACTAGACATTGTACACGCTGTTAATATGGTCTGCCAAAATTTTCAAGAACCCACGGCGGGCAATCTTTGTTCTGTCAAAAGGATATTACGGTATCTAAAGGGCACAATGGACTACGGCATTCGATATCTTCACAAAAGCACTCTAAGTCTTAATGGATTTTGTGATACTGATTGGGGAGGATGTACAGTCACTTGCCGCAGTACTACTCGCTACTTGCATTTTCCTAGGTGCAAATTGTATTTCATGGTCCTCCAAAAGACAACCTATAGTGTCAAGATACAGCTCTGAATCGGAGTATCGCTCACTTGCATCAATTGTTTGCGAGATAACTTGGTTAACTTTTCTTCTTCGAGATATTGGCATATCTCTACACAAACCACCTCAGCTATTTTGTGACAACATTAGCGCATTTCACATGTCTGCTAATCTAGTTTTCCATGCTCGATCCAAGCATATTGAAATGGATTACCACTTTGTTAGAGAGAAATTTGCCATTAGTGCCATTGTCCCACGTTATATGCCTACAACTTTGCAAGTAGCAGATGTCTTCACTAAGCCCTTGGCAAATATCCTTTCGTTAGATTTTGAAGCAATCTGGGTGTAGAAGCCATTCCACACGCCACATTGACAGGGGATGATAAGGAAAGAAATCATCAGCATCAACAAATAATAAGGAAAGGAACCATCATCAATATATGCAAATCAGCCAAGATTGTGGAAGATAATAATAGTTGCAAGCTGTAATTTTGATTGTATTATAATTGTCTTTTATTATTTTCCTAAACTATAGAAATCTTTCTATAGTTCTCGTACCCGTCTTTTATATAAGAAAGCATTGTACAAGTAATTTATGATCAATAAAAATAAGCCCTTCAATCATCAATTTCTTTAATTGGGAACGCAAGTAAGAGAAAAATAACATATAATTACAATGAAATTTCAATTAATGCTTCTTGTTTAAAACTCAATAATAAACTATTTAAAGATAAAAGTACTGTATAAAAATAAATGAGCTTATAAATTTTTGGATACTGCTGAACGTATGAGGAATATATTAACATTGTCATTTACAAAGTAGGGTTTATGGAAATATAGGTTATATATATAGGGTGGGTGGGGTTATTTTAATTTAAAATTTTGACTTAAAATTTTGATACTAATTTTGAGCCATTAATTTCAAACAATCCAAAATGTGTTATTAACTAGGTAATAGTAGGGACTCTAAAAGTGTTATTTTTTTTAAGCAATCCTCAACCCTTGAGAACAATTGCCTCAATCCTCAATCTTGATTTTTTTTTAAAAAAAAGGTAGAGTGACAAAATAATTGAAATTGTGAAATAAGCATACATAAAAAAATTTATCACACAGTTTTTTAGTAAAAAATTTTGAACTATGCTACCATTAAGGTTATAGTTATAGTTAAGGTTATGTTGTGTTCCCTCAATTATATATATATATATATATATATATATATATATATATAATTCAATGATCTTACATGCATACAGCAATATTCAAATAATTACTCCACATATAACGTAAATATCCATAAAAACTCAATCACATAGATAGTAGGGATAAGAGAATTATACCTTTATTTATCGTATACTTCCGTCTCTTTTTATTACTATATGTCTAATTGATTGTGTACATAAGACAACAATTTTCCTTTCTCTCACAATATGAAGTATGTAACTTCATAGTACCTTACAATAAAGTGAGAAACCACGAGAGGAAGACTAATTAAGACATATTTACCACTAGCTCGCTTTTATTTCATGACTTTCATAATTATAGATATAAAATAATTTATTAAGACATATATGCATTTATATATATTTATTAAGACATATATATGGATAGAGGACTTTGCCTTGCTTTTGATCATTATATATATAATTTGATATCCAGGAATGCATGGATCATTTTTTGACAGGCCTTTGGCCGGCGCTGGATCCGGTCTCCCTCTCGGCGGTTGAAGTAGACAGCAGCCACCGGAGATCCAAGATTGTAAAGCTCAGCGAAATCCTTGGAGTTGAAGTTCGACGCCACCCCGGAGCATACACATTCTCGCTTTCCATGTTGCTGGAACGACACGAAAACAAACCCGAGAATCCGCACCGTTGGCCTAGGGCTTTCGTAGCTCACAATCTCTTTCCCCGCATGCATGCAAATGTTAGTTGAACATAAATATTGATTAATTTTAGCTTGTCTTAACGAGAGACATAGTAATCTGTAGGAAATATTATGTGAGACCCTAGCCAAGTATGACTCGGCTGTTGGTTTGTAAAAGTTTTGCAGCGGAAATATTAGGATCGCGTTTCTCATACAACATATAGAATTACTATAATCTAGAAATCGTACCTTTGCTTTTTCGTAGAAGTAAGCTGGGCTCCCAAGTCACGAACTGTCACTACCAATTCTGTTAGATCACGATCCGTCACCAATGATCTTCCAGGATATGACTCAAGTTTGATCTGCACTTGACGTGTGAGCGCCTTTTTTTTTCACTACTGGAAAGCAACTAGCAAGAGAAAATTTTTCCTCTTAAAGTTAGAGAGAAAAATTTCTTTTCTCTGTATATTGTGGCTCCTCTGTTCTTTTGGGAAATAATAAACTTTTTTATATTCTATTGGTGGAAACCCTAGGCTCATTTTTTAATTCTATTAAATAAAAAATATTTTATTTAAATTAAAAAGGCAAAGTGGCGTTACTTGTTCTTTGTGATAGGGGCCCACCTTGTAAAATAACACAAGGCCCCTTACACAAGTATATTAAATAGAGCCTCCCACCAAATAATATATTTAGGCTTTTAACCCAAATAGCTAGTTATCTTGCTTATCAACCCAGTAATGGTGCAGTCAATTAAATGAGCTAACCCGGGGATCATATGGGTACATACAATAGTGGCTACAATAATTAGGCTTATAATTAAACTAGCCCAATTATTTAATTCCAAATCTACTCCACTAAAAGATTGGAACTGACCTCCATAATTGTATGCTATCTAGGATAGTATTCTCGAATAATAATTCGACCCATGCCACATTGATTTCTTTACTGAACAATCCTTTGTACCACATCGCTAATTAAATTGATATCTCAACTGTCCAATCAATTTAATTACATCTTGTTTCTTGACACTTACTGGCTTTCTCTAATGATCATTTTCAACATACTAATTATGTTGACACACTCTGGCCAGAGAATTCTATGATCAAGTACCGAAAACCCGTCAAGAGATGTGTTGTACAAATTCTATTTTGTTAATCTATAATCTCACTGCTTATAATTACTTCCACCAAGATACCGGGTAATCTTGACTACAAATGTATGTCGTGCCCATTGGTAACTCAAATGAAATGACAATCATAAACATGAAACTATAATTAACTCAAGATTAAGATTGCAATAAAATCAATGCCTATGAGATTTAATAAGTCCTGACAAGAATTTCAAGGTTAATTAAATCTCATATGTGATCCAGTTCAATGTAGTCAAACTACATCAATAAATTCATACATGATCAAGACAAATCATTCGATGAATTTACTACAGTCTAAACATAAATAGAGCGCCCAACTCTATTTATCAACTGCGAACTCAATTTATTTAATCATAAGATAACTTGTATTTATGTCTTCTGTGAATCCATATGATGATCACATAAATACATATAATATGATTAAATGGACCTTTTTCAAAATATTTATGCAATTAAGATATCTGAATAAATACCTCAAATATTTTATTAATCGTAAAATCAATATGCTTTAAAGAGCACATAATCCCAACAATCTCCCACAAGCTCTCAAAGCATATCTGGCATATTGCACATGCTTTAGGACTCTAAGTGCAGGTTATAACATTTCTACACTATTCCCTTAAAGAGATAGTATTCCCTTTCAATGTGTTTTTCTTTCTTGTGATTTCTTGGCTCCTATAGTTGATCAATTGCACCATCATTATACTACTAAAGTTAAACAGACACAGTTACTATAGGTACCATTGTGGTTCCTATGACTTTTCACTGTTATACTGTTACACTACCAAAGTTTAATAAATGCAATTGGTATATGTATCATCTCAAGAATCTACATGGACTTGTGGAGTTAAATAGCTTCTTTAGTAGCTTCAAATAGAGCCACATTTTTAGCTTTAGTTACGGAGTCTATGACACTAAATAGTTTCATACTCCCTTAACTCATATCTCCACTTCCCAATATAAACACAATTTAGAAATAAATTTCCTTGTATCCTTTTCTGACATGAAGTCAGATTCTTTTATAAAATTCACTAGCATGAGATCACTACCAAAATACATAAGCATATAATTCTTAGTTCTTTTCAGAATCTATATTAAATGCTTTACAATATTTTGATGTTTAAGGTTTGAATGATATCTATTGACCATCCAACTGCAATATAAGAGTTTGTCATGACATAAATGAGACCTTCTTTTCATCTCATTTTATCTATCTCCTCAAGTGTACAAGAACACTGATGCTTGGAGAATATATAATTCCATTTCTGAATGATAAAAATTATTCTTGGAATTTAAAATATTTAATCAAGACATTATCTCATCAATATAAGCAGTTTGAGATAGAGTTTTATTCTTCTCGGTATCACCAAAGGTTAGTACAAAGAATATAACTTTATACCTTTTGGTCACTTTTATCAAACTCGTTACGCTAACCAACTCTTTATTACAGATGATGCTCCTCTATCATTTTCAATTAAAAGGATGTCATCATCATACAGAATTAGTAATGCCACAGTCTTTCCCTGAATTTGTTTTACAATCATGGCTCATCAATGTTCTATAAGAATCTAAGCTATTTAACCGCTTGATCAAATATGATGTTCCATGACCGGGATGCTTGCATTAATGCATAAATGGATCTTTGCAACTTACATACCATGTGTTCTTGGCCTTTTGTACGAACCTATCTCGTTACTACTTATAGATGTCTTCTTCAAGATGTCCGTTAAGAAACGTAGTCTTGACATCTATTTGCCAAATGTCATAATCCAAAGATTGTAGCAATGGAAAGCGAATCTGATGGATTTAAGCATAGTAACCGGTGAAAAGGTCTCCTCATAATTGATTTCTATTTCCGAGTATACCTTTCAGCTACTAATCTTGCTTTGAAAGTTTCCACCCTTCTATCTACTCCTCTTTTTCTCTTGTAGATCCACTTACACCCTATAGGTTTTACCTTATTTGGTGCCTCTACAAGTTCCCAGACTTTATTGGAATACATAGATTCCATTTCTTGGTTCATAGCATTTTTCCATAGTTCAAAGATCTCCATCTAATAGAGCTTCGTTGTAACTAGTGGGATCTTGTACATGTCCATCCGAGATAGTTTGTATAAGTTTCTCCCAAGAACATATACCGTGTTTGGTAATCTAGTTACACTCCCACTACGACGAGCCTCTATAGGTGGTTGCCGTTTAGGGATAGTCCTTTTTAAATCATTGTTACTCTTTTCTATGTTATTAGACATAAATAGAAAACTCGAGCATCAACTTGATCTCTTAATGATTTCTCTAGTTTTACCTTACTCTTAGGTTATAATTCATTTGTATAGTCTTCCTCAAGGAAAGTAAAGTGTATATCTACAAATACATTCATCTCTTGAGGCCTATAAATTAGACTTTCCCTTATTCCTTTAGGATACCTAAAACATGCAAACTTCGAACATGCGGTTTTAAATACCGTATCCTGAATAAAAAGGCTAATGATAAATTACTTAGCATATATCTTGTCTTATCCAAAAGAATTATGTTTCTTCGTATAATGACACTATTATGTCATAATGTTCATTATATATGGGAGTTTATCCCATTTTACAACCAAATGAACTTGGAATTCTCTAGTGAGATATTCTTTGCTTCGATCAGATCAAAGTTGTTTTATGTTCTTGTCTAATCGCTTCTCTCTGTCTTATCCATGTACTCTTTTGAATTTCAAAAGCCACGGAATCATGATGCATTTAGACAAACATAAATGCGATGAATATTCATCAATAAGATTGATAGAATACTCATAACCTCTTCTAACATGTAAACTAATTAGTCTGCATCATCGCACTAATTTATACAATACAATTTTACGCTTTCTTTTAGCTCAAAAAGAGCTTCCTTGTCATATTACTTTTCTAAATAAGATTTGTAAAGTGACAATGATCAATCTTAATAGGCCAACAAGCCTATCATTAATCATTCTTTTAAAATCTTATTACGGTTCATATGACTTAAGCGCAAATATCAAAGGTGATATTGGTTAGAAGAAACATTTCTTTTTTTAGATAAATGCATATATTCTTTACCATTATATCTTGCTTTGAATAGATCAATGGACTTATATGATATAAATTGTCTTTGTAAAGTACCAAAACAAGTAATTATAATAAATAGAGGATCCAAAAATAACGAAGGTACTCTTGTTTATTAAAAAACAAGCCACCAAAATTAAATTCCTCTAATGTTTGGAACATAAAGACAAATATCAAAACTAAAGTCTCATAATACTTATCTAGTCTTCTCAGAGTTGATATAAACTAGTATCTCCTTAACTCAGTTTAAAAGCTTTATTCACTTAATTTCTTGGTTTTCTCGAAAACCAAATAAATGAATTACAAATAAGATTAGTTATCTCAGAATTTACTATTGCATGAATCAATAGAAATCTGAACTAATTAAGAAGCTTAAAGATTTCCTATACCTGATTTTAACAATCTTAGGACAATCTTTCTTCCAATGACCCTTCTATCCACACTTGAAGCACTTGCCTTTCAGCTTGCCATCATTTTTAGTAGACAGTTTTCTCATCCCAACTCTCTTTTGCCTATCCTTGTCTTTCGACTTAAGCCTTGAAGGGAATCCTTTTTTAGGAAGTTCTTTGCTATAGTAAAATTCTTCTGTAGCATGTAGTTCGTACATCAATTCAATTAAGGTCATATCTTTATTGCTTAAGATATAGCTGACCTTAAACTCTTTGAATGTATCAGGCAAAGATTCAATCATCATGTTAATCTTTGTTTTATCATCGATTTGAACACCATGAATCTCAACTTCATTCAAATAGTCCATCATTTTGAGGACATGATCACGAACTCTTGTGCTCTCTTCCATTTTAGTATCAGTGACACGTTTTAATGCTGCTTCTCTCGTGCGAGAATTAGTATTCTCGCCCAAACATCCGATGGAGACTAGCCAATATTTCAAAGGTTGTTTCCATACTCGATTTTTGTTCTCAGTTCCATAGAAATCGAAGCCAATATATAGCGGTTAGCCATTTTGTTAGCTTCGCACCATTTCTCATAAGGCTCCCTCTCGATTTCTATAATCGTATAACATTGGTTCTAGAGGGCATGGTGGGTCGTAACATATTTACAGCTGGATCAGTTAGAATATTAAATAGATTGCGTTTCCAATATAAGTAATTTTCACCAGTGTGTTCATTTTTTTTTTTAACCAGGATAATTTATAATGGGTTGATGGGAGATATTTTCTCGAGAAATAAAACACACATGCATAAATACATTGAAACAAATAATATTCACAATAAAAATCTAAAATGCAAAAAATCATAAATGCATTTTATTTTATTGTAACGATAATCTAGTACCGCTTTTAAAAAGCTATCCGTTGGGGAAGTCATGCCTCACTTACTAGACCCAATTAACCATTAGATTATTTACTTTCATGTCGTAACATGATAAATAACTATCGTTATCTTTTAGGGCCAAAATTTGCTAACGAGCTTCGTTGGGAGGGTTAATAACAAATTTTGTTGAGTGTATAACCAATGTTTCAATCTACGTATCATTCATATCATGCAGCCACCGTTAGGGTGATCAACAGATTGAAAAATATTTCGATCTTATCCTTAAAGAAGTTCATCAAATAAAATATCTAATATATATACCCTCCGTAGGAGCATCACCGTATCATGAAGTCGAGGTATATATATAATTTTATTATTGAACTAACAATGGAGCCCGTGGGAAAAATTATCTTGAATTTTCCTCTTCCACTCAATATTTTAAAGTTAGTTTTTCCTTTTGAACAATATACAGATTATATCGTATATTGTTAATTGCATGCTTCCTAAAATAATATTATCTAGATGAAATCTAATATTATTAAGCGCATGCAAACATCAAAACAATATATATCTAGATTTATAATCTATAGATGTCATGTATTATTATGCATAGAGTGGCACTACCTATTCTATATGACATGTTGTCATGGCATGTTATCAACCAAACATAGCATATAGATAAAAGCAATTAAACAATCTCAATTCATGGTTTTCCTAAAGAAAATTTGACTTAATCTACTAGCCTAATTTCTATTGGGCTTTAAGTCAACGTCCATTTTCTTTCTTTCTCTTCCTTGTACTTGCTCTTGTCCATATCCATTGGCTTAGGTACTCTTGGGCTTTTAAATTTATCCTTGGTTCAATTTTTAAAATTAAATTTGGGCATCAATAAAATACTATTGGATCCCTTTTTTTATTTTTTTTAAAATAAAATTTCATAAAAACTAGATCCAATTAATTTGATAAAATAAGCCCAAATTCATTTAAAAAATTCTTGAGCCAAATAAATTTTATTATTGATCTTACCAAATTTTTATTTATATGATCCAGTTTTGGAATCCAAAAATGGGCTTGTGACCAATATAAATAAATTTGGATCAATAATTATTATTGGACTTATCAAATTTCAATTTATATTATCCAATTATCAACGACAATTTGGCTTGGATCCAATATAAATAAATTTGAATTTTTCTGCCCAAAATCCAAATACTTTGTCTGAACGGTAAAATAATGAGACTATAGGGTGCCATAGGATATAAACCCAAAACCCTAAATCTCACACTTACTTTCCCGCCGCCACCTCCAAAACATATTACATGTTTGTGGACCTAAATGTAAAATTTTCCAAGATTTGGCCAAAAGACATAAAAGATGAAACCTTAGGGTGGTCCATAAAAAAAAAACAAAACAAAACCCTATTCATCTTTTTGTCTTCCGCCGCCAATTCCAGAAACAATTTTTCATGGCTGCCGTTCGTTGTATCTTCTTTGCCGCATCACCTTTTCTTTGTGTCTTGATTTCTTTGCTTTGCCTTTATAACAAAACAATATTTACAAAAATTCCTATGCCATTAATGGCTTACAAAGAATCTAAGAATAATGAAATAAAATAATCACTAGAGAAACATGTTGAAAATTGACCACCTTTCTTATTACAAATTCATAAAATTAATACAAGAAAATTTCTAACCATGAATTGAGACAACCATTACTATGTTAAAAATATATTCATTCACGTAATAAAATAAAATATAAAACTAGTGCCACTCATCTTATACACATAATACAAGAGATTGATTTCATACAATAACTCTATATATTAATATGAGATCGCTCTAATACCAATTGTTGGTTTGTAAAAGTTTTGCAACGGAAATATTAGGATCGCGTTTCTCATACAACATATAGAATTACTATAATCTAGAAATCGTACCTTTGCTTTTTCGTAGAAGTAAGTCAGGCTCCCAAGTCACGAACCATCACTACCAATTCTCGTTAGATCACGATCCGTCACAAATGATCTTCTAGGATATGACTCAAGTTTGATCTCGCACTTGACGTGTGGGCGCCTTTTTTTTTTCACTACCTGAAAGTAACTAGCAAGAGAAAATTTTTCCTCTTAAAGTTAGAGAGAAAAATTTCTTTTCTCTCGTATATTATGGCTCCTCTATTCTTTTGGGAAATAATAAACCTTTTTATATTCTATTGGTGGAAACCCTAGCCTCTTTTTTTAATTCTATTAAATAAAAAAAATATTTTATTTAAATTAAAAAGACAAAGTGGCGTTACTTGTTCTTTGTGATAGGGGCCCACCTTGTAAAATAACACAAGCGCCCTTACACAAGTATATTAAATAGAAATTCCCCACCAAATAATATATTTAGGCTTTTAACCCAAATAGCTAGTTATCTTGCTTATCAACCCAAAGAATGGTGCGAATAATTAAATGAGCTAACCCTTGGGATCATATGGGTACATACAATAGTGGCTACAATAATTAGGTTTATAATTAAACTAGCCCAATTATTTAATTCCAAATCTACTCCACTAAAAGATTGAACCGACCTCCATAATTGTATGCTATCTAGGATAGTATTCTCGAATAATAATTCGACCCATGCCACGTTGATTTCTTTATCGAACAATCCTTTGTACCACATCGCTAATTAAATTGATATCTCAACCGTCCAATCAATTTAATTATATCTTGTTTCTTGACACTTACCGGCTTTCTCTAATGATCATTTTCAACATACTAATTATGTTGACACACTCGCCGTGAGAGAATTCTATGATCAAGTACCGAAAACCGTCAAGAGATGTTTTGTACAAATTCTATTTTATTAATCTATAATCTCACCGCTTATAATTACTCCCACCAAGATACCGGGTAATCTTGACTACAAATGTATGTCGTGCCCATTGGTAACTCAAATGAAATGACAATCATAAACATGAAGCTATAATTAACTCAAGATTAAGATTGCAATAAAATCAATGCCTATGAGATTTAATAAGTCCGACAAGTAATTTCAAGGTTAATTAAATCTCATATGTGATCCAGATTCAATGTAGTCAAACTACATCAATAAATTCATACATGATCAAGACAAATCATTCGATGAATTTACTACAGCCTAAACATAAATAGAGCGCCCAACTCTATTTATCAACTGCGAACTCAATTTATGTAATCATAAGATAACTTGTATTTATGTCTTCAGCGAATCCATATGATGATCACATAAATACATATAATATGATTAAATGGACCTTTTTCAAAATATTTATGCAATTAAGATATCTGAATAAATACCTCAAATATTTTATTAATCGAGAAAATCAATATGCTTTAAAGAGCACATAATCCCAACACCTAAGAGTGTAGTATATACACGTAAAAGTCGAAACCCCGACGCTTTGTCGTGAGGAAGGAAAAAACGAAAATGGTTGAATTGGTTTTCAATCCATGGCTTCTACACCCCAAAAAAAAAAAAAGGAAAAACAAAACAAAACTTTTGTGAGATTAGATGATTGAGATTAATGGAGGTTTTAAAAATAAATAAATAACAAGAAATGAAAATTAATTAATGACGAGATATTTTAGCCTTTATGGCATGGAGTCCATAAGGACTAGAAGAAAGATTAAGTGCCTGTTTGGGTTAGCTTAATTAAGTTTTTTTTGGCTTTTACAATTTAAAAAGGTCCTTTGGGGTTGTTTGGGACCTTTGGGTGTCAAACCAAAAGTTATTTTTTAAATCCAAAAGGTCTTTTTGGGAGAAGCTGTGGATTTTTAGCTTTTCCCAAAAGGTCTTTTGAGAAGCTATTTTCTCATTTATTACACTTTTCATAATTCCTAAACTAATCTTAAATTAACAAAGGAACAAAAAATATTACATCCATATCCAAACCTTTAAATCCTATTTCTTATGGATTTTTCTTGTTTTGCCTCTTCATTGTTCAACCCAAAAAAAAAAAAAAAAAAAGAAACAATCACCACACCAATCTTCTTTAAACTAAGAATTTTTTTTGTAATCTCATGCTTTAAGAATTTTGTTTTTGTAATCTCATGCTTTGATTTGCATCTTATTTTTAATTTTTTAATATACGGAAATATCATACTTTGATTATACGGAATTATACAGAAATCTCATGCTTTGATTCTTTGTCCATTCAGTTATGCTTTATTTAATAATTTTTTTAAGTAAATTTACAAAGTTGACTTGGAACGAAGAATAATGTTTTGCAAATTAGTGGAATATGGAGTAGAAGTTAAGTTACCGAATTAAATTTAATTAATTTTATATTGTTAATTTATTAAGTTTTTGTTTATTTCACATGGGTTTTTATTCATGCGGGCATATAGAAGTATTATTGTTTAGAATGTAAAGTGAGGAATTGCATTTAGTTCGAATTGTTTAGAATAAAGAATATTGTTTGATCTACATATTATATGACTTGCATGTACAATAACAAGTAACTGAAATTAAAGTTACAACAATTGATATTTAATATTTTAAAGATATTGGTAGTTGTGGCATCAGTTACTGCCAAATTGATTTGCCGAATTGTTTTATATTCTTTTATGTTTATTGATTTTCTATTATTCTTGCTCTGATTTGGTGTTGTTGATATGTCTATTGATAAATATTACTAGGAAACTTATACTTAGATAAACTTAATCTAGTTATTTTTGTTCTTCTTTTTTTTTTTTTTTATAAAGAAAAACAGTACTTTAATTTGTAAAAGTTTAACTAGATTGATCAAATAATTATTTTGTTTGTCATTGATTTTTAACTTTGATAAATATTTGTTGGACTCAAATATTTAAGAGTATTAATGACTTTATAATGATTAAAAGGTCTTTTTTAGATAGTCATCCAAACACTTTAAAAAGAGCTTCTCATTAAAAAAAAAAAAAAAGGATCTTTTACTATGGTTATCCAAATAGCAAAAATAAGTTAGAGCTTTTACTTATCTTTTACTTTTAAGTAGAAGCAAAAGCAAAAACTAACCCAAACAGCCCTAAGAGTCGTTTGGAATTACTTTTAGGAGGCTTAAACGTGATTTTAAAAAGTGAAAAACTAATTTTGTTGTTTGGTAAATTTTTTGAAAAATTACTTTTGGTAAAATCACCTATCCTACAAAGAAATTTTGAAAAGCATGGAAGGAGTAGCTTTTCAAAATCTAATTTTGAGAATCAGCTTTTACACTTATTACAATTCCATATAAATCCTTGCATGCATATATTATAAAAATCTGAAATTATCCTTATTCTCGTTAGGAAATAAAATAAAAAAATTTAAAGGGATTAATATTATTACCAATAATATTGAGATAACAAAATGAAAATATTTATTTTAGTTATCAATTATTATATATATACAATAAAACATATATATATGTAAATAAATTTTATTTAATATTATGTTTATTTCAAATCATTTGTATTATTACAACAATTTAACAATATAATTTATTAACACATACGATTGCTTTTAAAATGTACAATACTTTTGAAAATAAGTTTTATCAAACATTTAATTGATTCTCTTCACAAGTTGATTATTTCTATAATACAACTACAACATTCATTTTAAAAATTATAGTATTACCAAACTCACTCTAAAGCTAACTAAAACATGACATAACACATTTTCAAGTATAACTGTGCAAATAATATTTTTGATTAATATAAAGCCTGGCACTAACCAAAAGTCGGCCTTTGTGGTTTCAGAATATCACCACCAACCAGAAATTTCATTTACAAAAATCAAGAAACTTCGATTAACGTGGAGAAAAGAGAGAGAGAGAGAGAGACAGACAGAACATTATTTGAAAAACATTTATAAATAAATCATAGACAACAGCTAACAAATCTGTATCTTTCATGATCATGAATATTTCGGCTTCTTTATCTAGCTTACTAGTTACGTACTTTGCTTGTTCATGGTGAAAGTAAATTAAAAGTCTTTTTTTTTTTTTAATGTTGTCTAAAAAGGATTAGGATCCTCTCCTAGTCTTGTTTCTCTCCTATTCTATCTTAGTGAAAATAAGTGGTTAAGATTGAATTTTGAATTTTAACTTTTTCACTTTATTTATAATTAAGCCATTTTTTCACTAGATTTGAAAGACTAGGAGGGAAAAAAACTAGGAAAGGGTCCTTGTTCGCCTAAAAACCTCATCACATTTTTCAACGTTAAGTATCTCAATTGCCTATGGGCCCGTTTGGGATTACTTTTGGGAGGCTTAAAAGTGATTTTGAGAATTTAAAAACTAATTTTAGTGTTTGGTAAAAAAATTTAAAATCACTTTTGTCCCTCCTACAACTGATTTTGAAAAGTAGGGAAGGTGTAGCTTTTAGATTCTGATTTTGAAAATCAATTTTATTCTTTAATATAATTCCATAAATATTCTTACAATTATTACCTAAACCTAAAACCATCGTTATTTAAATTGGAAATAAAATTAATGTTTCAATAAATTTTTATTATAAAAAATAAAAGAAATAAAATCAATATAGCACAAATTTTATTTTTAATTAAATTATTATATTACACAATTAAAAATACTATATGTACATATTTTTATATGTATAAGTAAATTTCATCCTACATTATGTTCATTTTAGTCATTTATTTTTTTACAAGTAATTTAACGGTAAGATTTATCAAATACCTACAACTACTTTCAAAACTCACAAATTTTACGAAAACAAAATTTACCAAACACTTAAGTGATTCTCTTCATACCGATTATTTCTACAAAGACAAATAACATTAATTATTTTAAAAACTACAATATTACCAAACTGGCCCTATATCTCTTAGAAATGCTACATCATTTCATTCCTAGATCAATGGCACAGTAAATTAATAAACTCACTAGCAATAAAGTTAATTTTCTATTGTAAAACAATTACAGAATTATATATATATATATATATATATATATATATATATATATATATATATAGATGAGAGAATAATTCATTCTCCCGTAAGATGGTTCATGTAAATGTTCTTTTCATCCCTATAGTTTAGTTTAATAGCCCTTTATTCCCTATAGTTTGTAAATAATTCAACACATCCTATTTCTTAAATTTTTTTTAAACATAATTTCACAGTTTTTACCCTTAATGAATTTGGATAATTCAAATTAATGACATAAATCATTGTGAATTATCAAAACTAGGAATGATCATTGTGAATTATTAAAACTAGGAATGCTTAATAATAAAAAAATATTATTTTTTAATTATTAAAATTGACACAAATTAGTAATCATATAAAACATATTTTCTATAAGGTAAAATATTTGAACACTTATGGAAAATAAAAATTTTTGGTTAGGAATATTATGATTAATTATTTAATTTTCCAAATTAAATTAGACTAATTTTTTAAATATTTCTTCATTTATTAGAATTTACCGTTGACTAATATCTATAAAGTTACAAAAAATATTAATTGGTAAAGAAATAACAAGTTATTAATTGTTTATATAATAATAAGTTAAAATATTTAATTAGTACAATTGTTAACATTTTTTATTCCCTTACAAATTAACTTAGAAAAATTAAATCAATTTATAAAACTCATAATCAAATTGTATTGAGGCATTTTTCATACTGTAGAGATACATAAAATCCCTCTGTGTCAATTGTGTGAGTATTAGTTAGAGGTCTAGAAGAGAGTCAAGAGACTACTTACCAATGCAAGTACTCCCTCAGCCTGCGGTCACCTGGGTTTGGTGCATGAGGACCCACCATAACCTGAAAGATGTAACAAATAATACTCAAAACAAAATAGCACTAGAAAACATAATTAATTGAAGCAAAAGTAAAAGCGTATTAATTATTACCAAAGTGTAAAAACTCCTGAGATCATCACCACAAATTTCAACCTTAGGCTGGTTGATAACTGCAGAAGGTTTGAGCTCACAGCCATTCTTGACATCCTTGCCTGAATAGGTAACCATGAGAGGAATTGTTCTTCTAAAATTGTCAAGAACATCACCAACCACACGGCCAACAACAAGAGGATCTCTCTCCTTGATAGACATATCAACAACACTAAGCACAAACAAACACACACAAGCTACAAAATTAGTAAGAATATTCAAGTGATGAAATTTTGTTGGTAGGTTGGTTGATGAAATCTTGGTTGTGTGCAGCTATTTAGATATTTTTCTGCGGTGCTGCTTTTATCTTCAGTGCCACTCATAGAATCTGACTTTATTTTGATTCCTAGCTGGATCGAATGTTGATACCACAAATATAAAGTGAAGTTGACCTATTTATCCTGTCTATATTCTGATTGAAGAAAACAAAAGAAATTTATTCTATTAATATGAAGATTATATATATATAAAACTATATATATGAAGTTGAGTGCTACCATTAATTAAGTTTCAGTAACTTGAATATTTTGTGGATATATTTCTTTAATAACTTATGGTAAAAGGATACTTATACTCTCAAGGTTTGGGGAAATAGTAATGTAAATCCTTAATTTTTAAATAAGAGACACTAAGACCCTTTTTTGGCTATAATACACTTTGGTATTATTAACTCAAAAAAATTGACTATAATATTTTATAATAAATAGAAATATAACATTAAAATAAATATAACAATATATATATATATTAAAATAATTTCAATTTAAAAAAATATTTAAATACTTTACATTCTTATATTATGTTAAACTAAATTTTATATTAAATAAAACCATAATATCAAAATAAATATTTAAAAATTTAAATTATTTTCAATATTATATAAAATAATTTTAATATTATTACTATTATAAAATCTATTTAACCCAAAGATTTATTTAAAGTATTTTTATAATAAAGACAAATATATTATTAAAATAAACATAATAATTTACATTTTAAAAATTATTTTATATATTAAAAATAATCTAATATTATTAGTCTACTGGACAAATTAAACTATTTAAATTACATTTCTATTTATTAAAAAAAATTAAAGTCAATTTTTTTAGTTAATACCTACAAAAGAGTATTTTAGTCAAAAGAAGTCTCTAAATCTTGAGGGTGTAGGTATCCTTTTCCCAAAACTTATTATACGAATGTGATCCACGGACAATGAAATGTAAATTTTAAGAGTGTAGCTAAGCTATATATATGTAACTTAATCAAAGAGAGTTTGACAATCCATTTTACACTTGACTTTTGGGTTTAAATAATGGGATATTGCCAATTTCCCCATCAGAATCAATATATACTAATTACCCCATAATCTGTTTTTATAATAACCAAATAACCCCCATGACAAAGATAAGTTTACAATATTACCCTTATTTTCAAATATACTATTATTTATATTTATTATAAATTAAATAAATTATAAGAATAAAAAATAAAATAAAAAATTAGTATTAAAAAAAGAAAAATATGTTTTCTTTTGAACAAAAAATTAATAATAAAATATTTTTCTTGTATTTTTAATTTTATAAACATTTTCTTATAATAAATATTTTACAATATTTTAAAATTAAAATGTAAACAGTACAAGAAAAATATTTTATTATTTATTTTATAATAATTATTTATTTTAATTTCCAATCATATGATTTATTTAATTTATAATAAAATGAATGAAAGTGTATTTGAAAATAAGGGTAATATTATAAACTTATACTATCAAAAAAAGTATTGACTATTATAAAATCAGCAGGGAGCAAGTGGTATATAATGATTACAGTAATGGGAAATTGGCAATCTCCCTTAAATAATTTATATAATGTAACTTAGCAAAATCTAAATTTTAAATAACCAATAATGAATGACATATTTGTTCAGTAACCACTTAATACACTTTGTAGAATCAAACCAGTCTCATTTTCCACAATGGCCTTTCATTTTCTGAAGGCATCAAAGACTTCTGATTTCTTCTTCAGAAAATAAACCCACACCTTCCTTGTAGAATCATTAATGAAGGTGGCGTAACACAATGAGCCTACAAGAGATTATAAATTTAAAGCAGAAATTGTCGAAGCAGTTCCCGATGAAAGATCTGGGCGCTGCAAAGCAGAATCTTAGAATGAGGATCAAAAGAGACACGAAGTAGAGGACTTTGTTGTTATCACAAGCTGAGTACATCAATAAAGTACTCTTCAGGTTCAACATGCAAGATGCTAAACAGTGAATACACCTTGTTGGGTCCATCTCATTGGGTGGCCCAAGCCCAAAGTTCAATTAATTTGGGCATTTAAGCAATTAAAGAAAATTGGAAAGGGTTATATGAATATTGCGATGAAATTTGGCTTTTTAACTAGCAAAAGCAAGGTGCAGACCTAGACAATTGAATCGCATAAAGACGAGTGATGGAGAGAAAGACAGTGGCGTTTTTTTGGTTTTGAGAATAGTGATTTCAATTTTTGATTGATCAATCTAAGGTGATTTTAACTCCGTTTTCTTCCAAATTTAGAGGGTAAGTTCATGGCATCGCCTCTACAATCCTACCGGTCTTGGATTTTATTTTATCCTCTCGTTGGTTGTTATTTGAGATACCCTCGTGATGATGATGATGATTTTATTATTCTTTAGCTTTATGTGGATGACATGTTGACTGTTGGCCAGGATACCGTAAGATTGATAATTTGGAGAAAGAGCTTAGCAAGTCCTTTGCAATGAAGGAATTGGGACCTAGTAAAGGTATACTTGGCATGAAGATTTCTCGTGACGAAAAAGTCGGGAAGTTATAGTTATCTCAAGAAACATATGTTGAAAGGGTTCTTGAAAGATTTAACATGAGCAAGGCAAAATCTATTTGTTCTTCACTTGCAGGCCATTTCAAGCTTAATTTCGACATTGTCCTACAAGTGAGAAAGAGAAGCAAGAGATGAGAGAAGTTCCTTATACTTCAAAGCTGGCGGCAGCTTTAATGTACGCCATGGTTTGCAAAAGGCCGATGTTGCTTATGCAATTGGTATAGTTAGTCGGTTTCTCTTTAATCCCGGCAAAGAACACCGGACTCGGTGAAGTGGATTCTCGGATATCTCGAGGCACTTCCAAGGCATGTTTATGTTTTGGTGGTGACAAACCTGTGTTACAAGTGTACACAAATGCAAATATGGTAGGAGATGTTGATTCCAGAAAATCCTTATCAGGATATTTGCTCACATTTTCAGGGGGAGCAGTTTTATGGCAATCCAGACTTCAGCTGTGTGTTACTCTCGTCTACCACGTAAGCGAGAGTATATTTCAATCACTCGAAGGTTGCAAAGAAACCTTGTGGATGAAGAATTTCTTACAAGAGTTGGGTGTGAAACAAGACAATGCTATGTTGTGTGTTGCGACAAATGTAGTGCCATTCATTTGGCAAAGAATTCGACTTACTATTCGAAATCTAGGCATATTAATTTGAGGTATCATTAGATATGAGACGTGCTCGAGGAGAAACAAATTGAAGCTTGAGAAGATTCACACAACGGAGAATGGATCGTATATGATGACAAAGTCATTACCCAAGGAGAAGCTACAAAGCTATAAGCATGAGCGGTCTTGGTGATGCCCCCACATGATCTAGAGGGGGAGATTTGTTGGGTCTATCTCATTGGTTGGCCCAAGCCCAAAGTTCCATTAATTTGGGTATTTAAGCAATTAAAAAAAACTTGAAAGGGCTATATGAAAATTGCCATGAAATTTGGCTATTTAAAGAACAAAAGCAAGCGGCAGCCCTAGACAATTGAATCATAAAAAGATGAGAGAGGGAAAGAAAGACAGTGGCGTTTTTTTTGGTTTTGAGAATAGTGATTTCAATATTTGATTGATCCATTGGAAGGTGATTTTAACTCGTTTTCTCCTAAATTTGGAGGATAAGTTCCTGCATCGCCCTCTACAATCTTTCTGGTCATAATTTTTATTTTATCCTCCCATTGGTTGTTATTTGAGATACTCTCTTGTTAGAGAGATAAATTTTAGGTTGTTATTGTAAGTCAAGATTTTTTATATTCTTGATGTTAGTAGCCTCTAGTATTATCTAGAGAAGAATTTGTGCTATAATTCCATTATTAATATAGTGGAAGGTTATATCGAACTATGGTCTCGTGGTTTTTCCCGTTTTGAGTTTTTCACGTAAAAATATGTGTCTCTTGTGGTTGTTTTATTGCTTTTAATTTTATTGGTTTATTTTCTGCTTATTTATTTGTGGTACACATCCCATTTTTAATCACACAAAGAGGAAATGACATTATTTTCGCTTAATTTGTAGCTGCTTGTGTGAGTTCCTTTCCCAACACACCTTTCGGTGTTCATTTCAGACTATCCAAAGAACAATCACCACAGACAAAGGAAGAATGTGCACACATGGTGAAAGTTTCGTATGCCTTAGCAATTCAAAGTCTGATATATGCCATGGTTTGTACCAAACCAGATATTGCCCAAGCAGTGGGAGTTGTTAGTAGGTACATGAATAATCTAGGTAAGGTTCACTGGGAAGTAGTCAAACAGATCCTCAGATATCTGTGAGGTACCATAGACAGGGCACTTTGTTTTAAATGTGGAAATACGACACTAATAGGCTATGTAGATGCTGACTTAGCCAGAAATGTTGACAACAGAAGGAGCACGCTGGGTATGTTTGTACTCTAGGCAGTGCTGTAGTAAGTTGGGTTTCTCAACTGCAGAAGATAGTTGCTCTCTCCACAACTGAAGCAGAATATATCACTATTACAGAAGCCAGTAAGGAGATGGTTTGGCTGCAAAGATTCTTGGAGGAGTTAGGCAAGAAACAAGAACATAATGTTTTATATTGTGATAATCAGACTGCTATCCATCTAGCAAAGAATCCATCTTTTCATTCCAGAACGAAATACATATAGTTGTGATCTCATTTTATCCGATCTCTTCTAGAAGATGGGATTTTGAAACTTGAAAAAAATTAGTGCAGCTCAAAATCTGGAAGACATATTGACAAAGACAGTGACTACTAATAAATTAAAGTCGTGTTCAGCTTCAGTTGGCCTGCAATAGTGGCAAAACTTGAGAAGAGCTGCTGCACAGATTGAGGTGTGAAGACAAATTTAAATTGGCTTTCAAGTGGGAGATTTGTGAATAAACAATTCATTCTATATTGTGGGAAATGACTTGGCATCCACATAAAGAATTTAATATTGATTTTGGGTGGAGAAATTAGGCCATTGTCTTGAGTATGGTGCTTGGCAGGTGAAGAAAACTCGTGTGGCTATGAATTGTTCTCCTAGCCTATAAATATGCTTCTTCGTAGCAATGAAAATCATCCCCAAAAATCAGCAATTTGAGAGAGTGAATAGAGAACAATTTTTGAGAGTTTTTATCAAAAACTCTTGGGTGAAATTCTTGTGAGGTGTGAGTGTTTTGTAAACACCGTAAATTATTCTTCTTTTAGTAAAAGATTTGCGTAGCTCCGGAGACGTAGGCGTAATTGTCTCGTACTCCATTATCAATTTGTGTGTGCTATTATTCCACTTTTATTTTGCTTTCTTGTTGATCTATTTATAGGGAAATTTTGTGCCCAACGATTTTCCCAACACTTACTACCCAAAATTATGCTATAAGATAAAGGTCCAATCTTAATATGTAATACATCTAGTCTAACAAAGAATTATTAGGCTTTTAGTATATTTGAATCATATTAGATTATAAATTAAAAATAATGCTATGCTTACTCAGTTGGGATACTTAGTTTCACTACAAAAGAAAAAGTGGCTTTTCATGACAGAATTTTGACGGCATATAACATGTAAATGCCATAAAAGTTAACAAATACGACATGTCTAAAATATGTGCAGTTAAAAAATATTAATAACAAGATGCTTTTTTTACGTGCTGTTAAATATATAAGATAACCTTAATTTAACGACATAAAAAATATAATTGCCAAAAAAAATTACTTTTGATGGCATATAATGTTTGCCACAGATTGAAACATTTTTAACAGCGTAGAAATATTTTGTTGATTATACTATTTTAAATAGCATAAATACATCTGCCGTTAATTTCGTTACTTTATTTTAGCACAAATATGTTAGCATTGAATTAGAAATCCAAAATGATGTTTAATAAAAATATAAAGAAATTAAAATCCTTTTTTTTTCTTTCAACAAGCTTTATTTTCTAGTTTTTCTCCACTGCTCTCCTGGCAGTTACAGCTTCAACCTAATTTCAAATAATTTATGTCTACTCGCATCTCCTCTGTCTTGTGGGTAAACTCTTAAAGGTACTTTTACTTTTTCTTTCAAATTTGAATTTAATTTACCTAGTTATATGTTCATAGTATCCTTGATTCAATTTCTGTTTGATTTATAATTCATACTACTAGAAAAAAGGTGTTTTTGACGATTTTTACCTTTATCTCATCATATGGGATGACGGTTGAACAATCGTCTTTGATTCCAGTGTAAAGAAAATATGATGATAGTTTTTATATGTCATGTACTGCATGACGTATTTTCCATCATGATTCTGTCATATGTATTTTGATGAAAAATTATTATGCACAACTAAAATCTATCATAAACACTTTCAAAGCACGACTGGTATCTATTATTTAAAAATGACAAATAAATAAATATGTAATTGAAATTTATGGCATGAATTCAAATTTCTATGGCGGGAATTTAAATTTCTTTTGAAATTATTTTGGCGGGAATTGAAATTTATTTTAATTTTGTTTTGGTGGTAATTCAAATTTACTTTATATTTATTTTGGCGGGAATCGAAATTAATTTTAAATTTATTTTTGGTGGGAATTGAAATTTATTTTATTTATATTTTGAAATTCATTTATTTAAAATAATAATTAAGTGAGCATTAAATATTTGTTTATATTAATATATGTAATTGGATTAAAAAAATAACTAAAATTGTGCTAACAATTTTATCATTCATGACTAAATTATCATTCATAATTCATAATTCATAATTTATAAAATGCATCTCCCACAACATATCTTACATTAATCCATCCATGGCGCAAACTAATCAAAAATAAAATTATATTTAATTTTATAATAAATAACATTAAAATTTAAGAAAAGAAATAAAACTCCTAGGCAAAATCAACATGATACTTTTATATGTACATGAACGAAGCACACTGGGAGCCAAAGAAGGTAATTTTGTTGCTAGCGAGCGAGTGCGAGTTGGTCTTGTACCGAGATAATAAAGCTTGTCTTTTTTTTTTTTTTGAAAAAGATGAGAATGGAGCTTGAGTGGGTTAAGGGATGAATGAAGCTTCACTGGGTTGTTGATGTTGTGAACAGATAAAAGTGAGTGGGGAGAAAGAGTGGAAAAAATAGAGAGGAAGTGGAAAAGTAAGAAGGGAGAAAGAGTGAGGAAAAAGAGAGGAAGTGGGTATTTATATAGTGTTGGAAGGGAGAAGAACTATTGTTCCAATTTTTTTTTTTTGCTTTGGTTACTTGTATTTTAATTTTTTTATTTTTTCCCTTTTAATTCATGACAGATGATTGTTATGTTGAGCAAATAATCTCAAATTACATATTGTATTTCATGACAAATATTTGTCATGTTATGTAAACGACATCGAATGTGCAAAAAAACGACATCGTTTTATAATGGTATTTTTGTAATTTAAGTTATCATAGACTATTTAAAAATTAATAAATCAACAACTTAAAACGATATCATTTTAAGCTATGATAGATATCTCATTATCTTGTGTAAATAACATGCCGTTTTGAATTCTTAAAAATTTAAAGATATTCAAGCATGACATTTGTCTATCATCTATTTATGTCAATTATCTAAAAGCTACGAATATGTCATGATTGAGTGACATATATTATGTATCATGAAAATGTCATTATGGCATGATAGACTCATGACGCATTAGTATCTATCGTAAAAATTGTCATAGATCAGCGTTTTTTTGGTAGTGTCATCTTCAAAATTTTCAATTGAAATTGTTTTAATCGCTATGTTTATTTAAATTATTCCTAGAGTTTTCGTCTCTTTGAAATCTATATACATATTAAGGGTTTGTTTGTTGGTTAGGTTTGTTAATTCTATTCTAGGGTTTGTTTTAATCTATATGTTATTCCCTAAATATTATTATTGGTAAGTTTTGATTGTGAATTGAAAAAGAATGCCTAACAATAACGATATGCACACAATAGTTAGCACAACATTAGCATCGAACGGTGCGTTTTGGGGGAAATGTATATTCCAATACACACGTGCTAATGGCAGCAACACACACGCTCCTTCTCTCAATCTGGCGCTCTCTCCCTCACAGTTTGTGCTAACTGCAACAACACTCATTCACAATACATAGTCCATCTATTTCATCTGACTCACTCACCGTTGATTTCCTCCCTCTGACTCCCCCATCGATTTCATCTCTCATGGCACCTCACTCTGTCGGCTATCTCAAAAATTTGTTTGCAGCTTCACTCTCTCGGCCTCACTCGTAGTCAGTTGCCGATTATGATTTGTGGAGGTAATTTGCTTAATTAATTCTAAATTTGGTTGTCTAAGACTATGAATTTGTGAAGATTCAGCTACCATTGTGTTAAATAGGGGAAGCTTGCATAGATTTAGCTGCCTACCATTGTTGAATGTTGATTTCCATTGTGTTAAATACAATTGTTTTCTTAGGGATTGAATTGTATTTAAGATTTTGGAAAATTACGGTGAACCGTTATTAAGGTAACGGCTAACTGACAGCTTCTAGAGAGCTAACATTTGCGGTTGGAAGATAACAATGAACCGTTATCTTAATTTTGTCATGTTATTATGTTTTTTTTTCTTTTTGTAATTTTGTTGTTTCTGTTTTGTTAATACAAATTATTTTCATTTTGTAGAAATAAATAAAATGGAAAAAGCCACCAAAGTTGAAGAGTTGGAGAAAATTAAGAGGATGATGAGCCAATGGTTGAAATGTCATTTGATAGTGATACTGAAATGTTTATTTACTACAGAGAGTACAGTAAGAAAAAAAGGGTTTCGGTTATTCGAAGAAGTAGCGTAGAAGGACGGTGATGGGATACTCGGATATGTGACTTTTGCTTGTGGGCGAAACGATGAGATAAGAAGCAAATCTACTAACATTTTAAGGCCCCAACCTAATGGAAAAATAGGATGCAACGCTAAATTGGGAACTAAGAGAAGATGGAAAGTGGACGATTCGAAGTATAAATCTTGAACACAACCATGCATTGTTGACTCCAACCAAGTCGTTATTTCGGTGCAATTGTAGCCTCAATATATATGCAAAAATGAAGCTTGATGTAAATGATCGAGCAAGAATAAAATTATCCAAAAATTATCGATAACTTGTTATTGAGGGTGGTGGCCATGATAATGTGACATTCATAGAAAGAGATTGTAGAATCATGTTCGTAAAGAAAGACAATTATGGCTTGGAGATGGAAATGCTGATGCTCTTCAAAACCATTTTATGAAAGTACAAGATGAAGACAATAGGTTTTTTTTTAGTATGCAAGTGGATGATGAGGGACAATTAAAAAATGTATTTAGGGCCGAGCCAAGGAGTAGGGAACCTTACAAAGAGTTTGGGGACATTGTTAAATTTGACACTACATATCTTACAAATAAGTATGATATGCCATTCCATTTGTAAGCGTTAATCATCATGGCCAGTCTATTTTATTTGGGTGTGGATTGATTTCAAACGAGGACATTGAGACATTCACGTGGTTTTTTCGAACATGGCTATCATACATGTCTAACTTTGCTCCCAATGGAATCATTATAGAAGAAAATAAGGCAATGAAAGTTGTAATTGAGAATGTTTTCCCCAATACTCGACATTGATGGTGTTTATGGCATATACTGAAGAATATTCTAGAGAAGCTAGGGGGATTCAAACAATGTCATGACATTAGTAGTGTGTTGCATTGTGCTGTTTATGATTCACAAAGCCTTGCAAAATTCAAGAAAACTTGGCACCACATGATTGTGGAATATGATTTAGGGGGCAATGAGTGGTTACAGGGCTTATTAATGAGAGACATCATTGGGTACCATGTTATCTAAAGAACATTTTTGGGCAAGAATGTCAACCACTTTATGTAGTAATAGTATGACTGCATCTTTTGTTAACTCAAAAACTACTTTAAAGCAATTTGTGGATCAATACAGCAGTGTATTGAAGAACAAAGTTCGGAAACAAGTTGAAGAAGATGCCAGGCGTCTTTCCTAATAGTTGCCATGTGTAACATCTTATGCGATGAAGAAGCAAGTTCGAGATGTGTACACCATTTCGAAGTTTCAAGAATTTCAACAAGAGTTGATTGGAAAGATGTATTGCAAATTTGTCAATTCTATATGATGTGAATATATAGTTAGAGAATATGTCAAAGTTGGGGATGGCAAAAATAAAAAGAACTTTTTTTAAGTCTATTTTGAAAAAGAAAAATGTGAAATCCGTTGAAGTTGTTCAAGATTCCAGTTTAGAGGAATTCTTTGCCAGCATGCCATTACAATCATGATATGCAATGACATGGAAGTGCTTCCAGAAAAGTACATCATACGAAGATGGAGAAAAGATGTGTGGAGATGCCATAGTAGGGTGAAAATAAGTTATGAGCTGCACGGTTGCACAGATGAGAAAAAGCGATATGAAAAAATGTGTGTTAGTTTTGCGGAGGTTGCAAACATGGCTGTAACAAATGTTGAAAGTTCTAATCTTGTTTTGGGTTGGATTAAGAAGGTACGTAAAGATTTACCAAATACAATTCAATGCGGAAGTGATGAGAGAATTGTTGTTACAGGCCACGGAAGTGTTTAGTAATAGCATGGGAATTTCAACGAATTCAGTTGAAACAGTACGTGATCTAGTAGCTAAGCGTCGTAAAGGTCGTCCACCTTGTCTAAGAAAAAAGCCAAAAAAAAAAAATTTATGAAATCGAAGATGAATTCAGCATGTTCCGATGTAAAGGTTAGTTTAAAATTTCGAAGTTTAAAGTAAAATAATTTATTATTTGTTCTTAATGCTCAATGAATTTTGTTGACTTTGCAAGATGGACAAGTAAATGATCAAGTGGATACTGTAATCCCGACCACTGCAACAAATGCTGCTGCGGTAAGTTTTCTAACATTCTTATCCATAAACTTAATTGTGATTACTCAATCCATTGAGATTTTCTAATACATCATTGAACTTTTGTAGGCATTTCAAAATCTTGACTAAGTAGTCTTTGGTAGGAGTATGTACCCACATGGAATTATCGACTATACTACTCGTAAGTTTTTCATGCTTTATGTATATGATTTTTTATCATTTCATTACCATTCCATTAATTAATGTATGTTTGTTTTAGTGTCTTATGAACTTACATTATATAATTAGGGCTTATGAACTTACATTTTATAATTAGGGATAAAATTTATCCAAAGATCTACGCAAAACTCTTGCAATGTGAGTGATGATAAATTTTTTTATTTGTTCATCTTATCTATTTTATTTTTTTCTAATATAATAAGATGCTTAATTTTTTATAATAGCAACCACAAACTCAGCCGCATGGACATTTTTAGTAGCTACTCTTTCAGGCAAAGATAATGAATATGGAGTTAATAGGGAGTTTTGAAATAATTTCGTAGAATAGCATTGTATTTGTATTATATTAGTATTTTAAGAATGAAGAATGCAGATGTTTGTTTTATTGTCATGCATTTTATGATACAACACTTAGCTTGTGGATTTGATTTGTTGAGTTTATTCCTCTAATGGAAGATATTTGTTTTAGTTATTTATCAACCATGATTTGAGGTAAAAATGTAGCTACCAAGTCAAAATAAGTGAAATTAAGAGAAGCTAATATTTTGCCTCAAATAAAGCACTCATTCTACATTGAAAATTTAAAATTTTATTATACAGTTCACCCAAAAAAAAAAAAAGCTATCTATACATTAATTAAATATACAACTTAAAAATAATACATATTACAATAGATATAATTATTTTTGGGACATATTTCACAATAAGACTTGGTTGTCTTTTTCGTACTTCATCCTCCGTCAATCGCCTTTGATCTTCACATTGTCGTCTTTGTCAAGTTCTCTCTCAAGCAATTGAAACTTAAGAGACCAAGTATTCCATTTGATGTCCCAACTTACGGACTTCTCTTAATAAAATGTCAATTTTATTCTGATCTTTCATCGCTCCATACTCATTAGACTCATCGCTCTTCCGATCGTCATCCCATTCAAAAGCCTCACATTCTCTAGTACTTGAAGTTCATAAGACCTTACTATTGTTGCAGCATTTTTCACAAGTTTTTAGTTGTGGGTTTGGAAATTTACTCGTGCTAGAAGACATAACGAATGAACAAATTTTCTACAAATAAAAACACCACATGATTATTGAACAAATTTTCCACGAATCAAAAAATCAGCAGCAATCTATCCTAAATTAATTTCCACCAATCTAAATTATCCTACAAAAAACATACCATATATAAACATGTTCACATAACTTGATATCTGAAATCAAGGCCATCATATTTTCATAGAATTCAATTTCTTCAATTTCAAAATTTTCCATGCAACTACATTGTGCTTCTCTAGCAATTGACTTACAATATTAAAACCATGAAAGTTAGCTTCACTGATTCACATAAAGGACGATCAAGCTCAGATCAATGGTAAAATTGGACAAAAGCAACCAAGAAAATTTAATTTGTTCAACAATTGCTTCAATTTCAAAATTTTCCAAGCAACTACATTGTGCTTCTCTGGCCATTGACAAAAGAAACCAAGAAATTGAGTTTCACATATGCATTCTTCACTTCGAAATAAGAAACATTCTGCTTAAGAAAAGCTTAAAACATAAAACTCAAATATAGTATTAAGCATAAACGTGGTCAAAATTGAGCTCAAAATTATAGATTCCATCTGAATTATTATACAATCGAGAAGATAAATATCAATTATCGTTTAGATAAAACAAAAATCAAAACAATGAAAAGGCATGGCATACAATCATTATGGGTTAGACACATAAATCACTGCATGATCAAACATTCTAACAATAAATTTCTAGCAATCTAAAAACTAATCTAACAATTAATTTCCAACAAAATTAAACTAAGCCCAGTAAGCTCAGCATTATCAATAAATTAAGCCAACGAAATTTACCCACTAAATCAACATCACGAATCAAAAAAATCAAGCCAACCAAATTACCTCTATAAGTCGATAACAGACTAAGACCCACGATTGTTGGATTTGGAGAGGAGAGACCCACGGTCGCTGAGACACATACGATGGCTGGATTTGGAGAGGAAAGACCCACAGCTATTAGATTTGAAGGGGGGAGAAAGCCGCCATGGAGATGTGGTAAGAGAGTGAGAGTAAGAGAGCCAGAGCCAGAGCAAGAGAGGCAGCGCGAGAGAGACATAGTGAGAGTGAGAGAGAAGTGCAAGAGCTAGAGAGGTAGAGTGAGATCGAGGGCATGTGTGTTGCTACCATTGGCACATGTGTTTGCAATTTATAGTTCCCCCAAAACACACCATTCGGTATTATTGTTGTGCTATTGTAGTGCTAAATGTGGTTTTCGTCTCTTTGAAATTTATATACATATAAAGGGTTTGTTAACTCTATTCCTAGGGTTTTTTTTAATCTAAATGTTTTTCCCTAAATTTTATCATTGGTCAGTTTTGATTGTGAATTGAAAAAGAATGCCTAATTCTTAACAAATAAGCTTTGTTTAGTCAGAGTTGAGGCCAAAAGAAGTAGTCAAACTAGAAAATGACATATTTTCTTTAAATTTTTGAATTTCATCGCACAAAGATTAGATTCTTTTGATTGTACATATTATAAAATACATATTATAAAATGAGTCCATGTTGGTATCAGCATTTGCTTGTCATCATGGTACAACCACACGAACAAAGGAGCAATCATCCCGATGACGATGATAAAAGGATGTAGGCACGGTCTGCGAAGGTTGCCAGGCAGGCAGCTGTAGAAGTAGCCTTGCAAGCAATGGAAGATGCCTATAACCCAAGATTGGTGGTGACAGAGCGGAGCGGCAATCGAGAGTCCTAGTCTTTTCATGAATGAAGACCGCGAGAGACGTTAAATGCAAAGAGTTAATTGCCAAGAGGTCATTGAAAGAGTCGAACGTGAAAAGTAGGACATCAATCGTGAAGCAATACCTTAAGGCATTTATCCTAAGGTAGTGCCTCATAATTTGGATCCCGTAAGACGAATGTAGCCTCGCATGCATGAGGAGTTAGAGAGCGATTCCGAAGAAGAAGACGCTAAAGATTATGATAAGAGGCACAAAAAGAGTGCAAATTACAAAATTAACATTAATATTGCAGATTTTTATGGTGGGATGCATGTTGAAGAATTTTTAGACTAGATATCGGATGTAGAGTATTTCTACTAGTATATGGAAATTCCCATGGATAAGTGGGTTAAACTTGTGGCATTCAAATTGAAGAGCGAAGCATTCGCATGGTGGCAAAAAATACAGAATCAGAGAAGAGTTACTAGAAAGCCACTAATCAAATCGTGGCCTAAAATACAGAGGATGATGAAAGAGTATTTCCTGCTAGTGAATTACCAACAGCACTTGTATATGAAATATTAGAATTATAGGCAAGGAAATCGCTGTGTCGATGAATATACAAAAGAATTTTATCATCTGCACAGAAGGAATAAAATGGATGAGCCAGAATTTCAGATAGTTATGAAGTATCTTGGCGGATTAGCTATAAGATGAGATTATGGACACGATTTGGGACATGGGTACAGTGGTTGCTCGGGTAAAGAAGTTGGGATAATGGAAGCAACATGCTGTATCTAAACTTCAAGAAATGACAATTCACTAGAGTGTAGGATAGATCAAGCGGTGTTAGGGATGAAAATAAGCGAGAAAACATGGGCTAGTAGTAGTCGGGCACAACAACCACAATAATGTAATAAGACAACAACCACCTAGGCAGCAACAGTACTAGCCATAGATACAGAACAACCCACACATAAAGCCAATACTGAATAAGTGTTTGAAATGTGCAGAACCAGGGCATCGATCGAATGAATGTCGCTAGAAAAAAATGAATGTGGTGGAGTCTAAAGTTGATGAAGCGAGAGGTGAATGATGAAGGGTATAATGAGGAAGCCTTG
Organism: Clausena lansium; assembly: GCA_030449835.1. Lineage (NCBI taxonomy): Eukaryota > Viridiplantae > Streptophyta > Magnoliopsida > Sapindales > Rutaceae > Clausena > Clausena lansium. The sequence goes on along the minus strand of JASUUF010000109.1, from coordinate 280,649 downwards.
GAGTTAAAGGCGGATGAAGAAGAGATACTAAATTGCATTATGTAGAAAATTTTATTAGCGCTAAAGTTTGGAAAGGATAATCAGTGCAATAAAATTTTTAGAACATGTGGCACTATCAATGACAAGGTGTACAACATGATAATTGACAAATGATAGTAGCGATAATATAGTTTCAAAGGCACTGGTCTTTGTGATGGGGCTTTCAACAGAAAAACATCCAGCACTTTACATAATAGTGTGGGTAAAGAAAGGGATAGTAACGCTTGTGATAGAGGTGTGTCGTGTTCTTTTCTCTATTGGGAAGGTTTATAAGAGTGATATGGTGTGCGATGTAGTGGATATAAAAGCATGCCATTTAATAATGGGCAGGCTTTGGCAGTTTGATGTGGATACAATCCATAGAGCAATATTAAATGGTAGCTTGATGTGGATGCAATCCATAGAGGAATATTAAATGCAATTCAGCGTATGCAATCCATAGATAATGTGTATGGGTTTTGGTGGAATAGCAAAAAGGTTCGGTTAGTGCCTTCAACAAACAAGAAGAAGAATTATAAGGCTGAAGGGAAGAGCTTTCTGGCTATTGTCAAGGGCTATCTAGAGGATAGTTACAAGAAGCTGCAGAGAGAGGATGGGTTTGAGGAGAAGATTGTTTATGATGAGATACAACCATTATTGACTGAGTTCGCTGACATTACACCATCAGAGATGCCGAATGGGCTATCACCTTTATGAGATTTCCAGCATCATATAGGCCTAGTTCTTAGTGCAAGTTTACTTAACTTGCTTTATTATTGCATGTGTCCTCATGAGCATGTGATTTTACTAGGACAGGTTGATGAGTTATTGTGGAAGGGATTCATTTATGGGAGTATGAGTCCATGTACTGAACAGGCATTGTTGGTGCCTATAAAGGATAGGAGTTGGCGTTTGTGTTTCGATAGCAGACGGATCAATTAGATTGCAGTGAAGTATCGATTTTCCATTCTTATTTTTAAAGATTTATTAGACCAATTGGATGGTGCTCGGGTTTTCTCAAAGATAGATTTGCGCGGTGGATATCATCAGATTTGGATTAGGCTTGAAGATGAGTAAAAGACAACGTTCAAGACTAAGGAAAGGCTGTACGAGTGGTTTGTGATGTCGTTTGGATTGTCCAATGCACTAACTACTTTCATGCGTTTGATGAATTAGGTTCTTAAGCCTTTATCATGCAAATTTGTTGTTATATATTTTGATGATATCTTGGTGTGTTCTCTTGAGGTGGTGACACATTTGGAGCATTTGAGGATGGTTATGGAGGTGTTACGGAGAAACAAACTTTACATTAATCTAAAAAAGTGTAGCTTCCTATACAAACTTTACATTAATCTAAAAAATTGTAGCTTCTTATAGAATCATGTAGAGTTTTTGGGTTTTATAGTTGGTTTGGATGGTATTCGAGCCATTGAGTTGAAGATACAAGCTATTAGAGATTGGCTAACACCCAAAATAGTGGGTGAGGTTTGAAGTTTTCATGGGCTGGCAACATTCTATAGGCTCTTCATACGCTCTGTTTAGCATTCTAGCCACACTTATAACGAGTGCTTGAAGAAAGGGAAGTTCCAATGGGGAAAAGAGCAAGAGGCAAGCTTTGTGTTGATAAAGGAGAAGTTGTTTACTTCTCTGCGTTAGCATTGCCCAACTTCGACAAGTTGTTTGAGGTCGAGTGTGATGCTTATGGAAAAGGAATTGGGGCTGTTTCTTTCCCACGAAGGGCGGCTGCAATCGAGTATATAAGTAAGAAGTTAAACGAAGCACGACAAAAGTGGTCTACTTACGACAAAAAGTTTTATGCCATCCTTAGAGCATTGAAGACATGGGAGCATTACTTGATCCAAGAAGAGTTCGTGCTTTATAGTGACCATTAAGCACCGAAGTTCTTAAATAGCCAGCAGAATCTAAGTAAGATGCATGTGAGATAGGTGAGTTATATGCAGAAGTTTACTTTTGTCCTGAAACACAAGTATGGGTAGCAGAATAAAGTGGTAGATGCACTAAATAGGTGAGCAACTTTACTGGTAACTCTAGTCAATGAAGTTACTGGTTTTGAGTGCTTGAAAGAGTTGTATGCTGAAGATGGTGACTTTACGCATATATGGGATCACTGCATCAATCATCAGAATGCGAAGGATATCCTCATTCAGGATGGGTATTTATTTAAGGCCAATCAATTATTTGTGCCACAGAGTTCCTTAAGGGAGCAAATTATTCATGAGTTGCATGGAGTCAGTTTGGGAGGACATATAGGTCGAGATAAGACAAAGGCACTTATGGAGGAGCAATATTATTAGCCGCAATTGAATAGGAACATGTGCAAGATTGTGCAGAGGTGTCGAATTTGCCAAGAGGGCTAGGGACATGAACAGAATACGGGTTTATACATGTCATTACTTGTTTCGAAAAATATTTGGTTGGATCTATTCATGGATTTTGTGTTAGGGTTGTCGCACGGTAAGATGGGTCGAGATTTTATATTAGTTGTGGTGGATAGGTTTTCGAAGATGATGCATTTTATTACATGTAAGAAGATTAAAGATCTTTGCTTCAAAGTGGCCCATTTATTCTTTCGAGAGGTGGTGTGTTTGCATGGCGTTCTAAAGTCTATCACTTCTGGAGTTCATCAGTAAGTTTTAGCATCACCTTTGGGATAAGTTCGGTACACAATTGTAGTTTAGTAGTGCTTTCCATCTACAGACAGGTGGACAGACAGAAGTGGTCTTGTGCTATGTTTGTGGTGACAAGCAGCAGGATCGGAAAGCGCATTGCCTCAGGTTGAATTCAAGTACAATAGCATGGTGAATCAATCTACTGACAAGATCCTTTTTAAGATTATCTATACTAGTTCCCCATGCCATGTTTGTGACTTGGCTATCATGCCAACAATAGCTGTGGTTAGAGAAAGCAAGGCAGTGGATGATGCGACAGAGAAGGCTATAAAGATTCATGCCGAGGTTCGAGCTCACTTGGAGGCTGCCAATGCTAAATACAAAGCTGAAGCTGGAATTGACAAACAACCAATACCAATGGTACTCTTTACTAGTACCAAATCGAAATTGAAATGGGGTGTCGCCAAGTGATAAGGCAACGGCTTTGGGTCCCAATATTTGTAGGTTCAAATCCTTCCGTCCCAGACCAGGCAGCAAGTACCATTGTAAGAAAGTGTTTACAAAAGGTGATTTGGTGATGGCATATCTACGGCGGAATCGATTTCATGGTATTCGTGCTAGGTTGGAGAAACACAAGTACGGACCGAAGATTCTATTTATTTAATCAAAATTATTAATTTATCAAACATTCATTTATCGACGTTTTATTTAGGTAGAGTAGGTTCCAATTATTAATTTGGGAGAGTAAATATATTTCCTTGAAAAAGGGGTAAATGTCATGCCCCACATATTTCTTGACATTGGATGAAATACTTAAGACAAAATCGACCAATGAAGGCTTAATCCATCTAGATCCTTTTGGTAGGTTCCAATAGATATGTACACTTGTAGATAAAATTTCATTATGATATGTGATAGAGCGGGATAATAGAAGTAGAATTGAAAAGGTAGGAAAATACTAGATATCGTTCTAGTAACAGACCAAGCCAACGTTGTTATGTTACGCTCTAATTGAAGTGTGATTAGATCTCGTTCTAATCCAAACGACTCAATGAGATTTTTAATAACGCGTTAAGCGAGATTACATGACGCTTTAATCCCAATGACACTACAAGAGAGATTTTGATAGATAATCCCAAAGGGAATTTTAACAGTAGGTTTTTTATTAATTGATCAAATGTTGAAGCTACAATGGTAAGACCTCTCTATTTATAGTAGAGTAAATCTACTTTCCTAAGTTAACTTAAAAAGGAAAACTAAGTCACAACTATAATAGAAATAAAAGACTAAGACACATACCATAATAAACTCTAATTAAAATAGAAAATCCTAAAATAACGTCCTACATCAATCTCCATCTCTTAAAAGAAAACTCGTCATTGAGTTTATCGGGAGGATAGAACTTGAGGTGGAGCATCAATGCATCTTAGAGCTTGAACTTGTAGCCTTGTTCATCAATCATGTTTGGAACTCGAAATTCTCCATGCTTCATCTTTTTCTTGAGCTTATGAGTAACTCTTCGAGAAGATGAAGTCTTGTACGAATGAATCATCTCCAATCCTCTCAAGTCTTGGCCAAATCTCATTCAATATGCTCTCCAATTATTATTATCTTTGCAGCCAAATCTTCTTCAAGAATAACTTTATTGTCTTCAACGTGGATAGAGATAATCATGTCAATTATGGTCGGGGCCTCATCAATTTGATTTTGATGCACAAGCTCAGTCGTACTATTGGGTTCAATGCTTAAATCAAGAGTAAGTTATACTTCTTTTTTAAAAATCTCAGATAAATCAATAATCTCATCATCTTCTACACTTGTCTTGTCTCCCAAGGAAACATCTCGTCAGATTGAAACTTTAAATCACTTTTTGGATCTCATGCGAATCTTCTTCCACGATAATAGGTGAACTCATTGGTACATTTTAGGCACTATCATAGACACACGCCATTGCTTGATTAAATATTCGCCAAGTCTTTTAAGCACATCATCCAATTTTCTTTGAATTTGTGTCTTGTTTCGTGACTCGATTTGTGTGGTTAAATAAATTGCATGCTGTAAAGTATTGATAGTGGATGTAGGCATTTTATTTTGAATTTGTAAACCGAGCCCTCGAAAAAATCTTATAACTATATCCTCTTTAGGTTTATAATAATATTTGCATCCATTAAAATTTTCAAATTCTTAAGCATAATTAAAAAATAATCTCGTATCTTGTCGTACCAAAAAATAACTGAGAGGAATGAATCTCGATCTCAACATACGCTTCATACGTCTCCATGAAATAATTTTAAAAAGACCTTCGAAAAGAAATCTACGCCTTTGTACACCGGTCCACTATTCTAAATCACTCCCTGTTAATAGAAAATCGGCTACAAATTGTTCTTGATCATAATTCGGCACTCTAATCATGTATTCCTCCTCAACCTTATCCAACCATGAAAGAAAATATTCAAGACTATAATTTCCATCAAGCGTTCGAAACATTAGGCCTCCTGAATATTTCAATCACAAATACAAGTCAATGGCAAAATTGTGAATAAGGGTAAACTTTTGGGTTTGGTGTGATTGGTACCTGGTGACCGTGATTTAGTGTGTTGATGGTCGGATTCGGTAGATATGGTGGCGGGGAGGACAATGGTGGCCATGAATTGGCCGAATTCTCGGTGGTATGGTCATAATATTGACTTGAATTGGCGGCGGCTTATAGTGGTGAGGTGGCATTTTGCGGTAGAGATTTTGGCGATGATTGGCCACGATGATGGTTGCGTTTTGGTCGGTGAAGGCTGGGAATTCATTTAGTGGTGGTGATCGACAGTGATATGGTCCGACAGTCGAGATTTTTTGTGGTGGAAGGCCGCGGGCTTATGTGGTTTCCGCGGTGGCTGTGTGACTGATTAAGGGCGGAGACTGGTCGAGTTTTGGATGACAGTGATTCTAGTGGTGGGTTGAACGGCGGCAGTGGTTGAAGGAATGATGGTGGCTATAGTGGGTGCAACGGCGGCTAGGGTTTAATTTACGAATTTTTTTCTTAAGTGATGGATTTGATGGGATAGATGTGGATAGCAAGGAAAGCTATGCAATTCGCACAAAGCCTCTCTGATACCAATTGACGGAGTAGGGTAGCGGAAGCAAAATCGAATGAATAGGAAAACACTAGATATTGTTCTAGTATCGGACCAAGCCAACGCAATTAGCTTATGCTTAGATCTCGTTCTCATTCAAACGACTCAATGAGATTTTTAATAACGAATTAAGTGAGATTAGATGACGCTCTAATCCAAACGACTCTGCAATAGAGATTTTGATAGATAATCCTAAAGGAAATTTTTTATAAGAAGGGTGCTTATTAATTGATCAAAGATTGAAGCTATAATAATAAAATTTCTCTATTTATATATAGAGTAAACCTATATGGTTAACTTAAAAAGGAAAATTAAATCACAATTATAATATAAATAAAAGACTAAGACACATACCATAATAGACTCTAATTAAAATAGAAAATCGTAAAATAACATCCTACATCAATATTTATTTTTATTTTATAAGGATATTTTGAGGATTTAAAGACAAAGCTTCACTGTTGTAATTTCTCAATTGCTTAAATATTTATGGAATCTCAATAAATTAATATTGAATAAAATAATAAACTGGATTAAACAATAATTTTTTTCTGTTCGAACTAGTAGTCGATAAATTTTATAAGATGAAAATTTTAAAAAAATTACTACAGGACCCACTTATGATACAAATTAATAAGTACCTAATTTCAAACTAAATCCACTGATATATCTCTATGACTTTTGTAAAATATTTAATAAGTATTGCTTACTTCTTCTTAAAATTGATTTTGACTTAAATTCTTGTCTCTAACTTTTTTAAAAATTCAAAATTTTAATTGTTGTTGTCATTTTATAACAAGAAATTATTCAATTTCAATATTTCTTTGAGTGCTTCCCTTGCATAGACAAGCAATCATATTTAATATAAAAAATAAAAACTCTATAATAATCTTATTACTACCAATGTCACGCTAAGTACACACGCACACAATAAGCTACAAAAGCAGTACAAATATTCAAGTGATGAAATTTTCTTCGTTGGATTGATGAATTACAAGGTGGGTGGAGCTATTTGTGTATTTTTTCTGTGGTGCTGCTTTACTCTTTAATTAGTGCCACCAATTGAATCTGACTTTATTTTGATTATTTATTTATTTTTCTTTTCACATTTTCCCACCTTTGATTCCTCCTAGCTTGATCAAAATGTTGGATACCTCAAAAATTATGAAGTGAATTGGACGTATTTATCTTATATATATTCTGATTGAAACAAGTTGTAATCTAGCTAGTCCGTCCAGAGCATCGTATCCCTGTATTACATGTGCAAATCATATCATTCAGTTTGACGATTAAAAATGAAAAAATAAATAAAGAAAAAGGAAGAGATATTTGAAACTGAAAGATAGATACTTGAGTGTAGTCATTATTTAGTTTCAGGAACATGAACATTTTGTTGACTTAATTGTTTAAAAACTAATTATAAGTATATAAGTTTTAATATTCTAATTCATACTTAAAAGTTAATTTTAGAGTTGACAGTTGCCTCAAGCATATACATTTAACTTCAAATTTAATATTAGTTTAATTTCCTGAATAATACCAATATGACCTTCATGTGCAATAAAATATATGTTTGTTAAGGATGACATATTTTGTTCAATGACCACTTCTTACCCAAAAGTTTAAACTTATAGTTAAGGACTCAAACTTAATAGGTAATTGGTCGGTCCAACACGAGAATTAGGATTTCATGAATTATATGGGAGAAAAAAAAATATTTATGTAAGGGCTGGGAAACCAAAAAAAAAAAACTTATTAATCAATCTCCTGTCTCAAAAATGAAGCTTTGTAAAATTTTGCTTAGCACTAATATCACGGTTGGGAACAACGTTAATTTTATTTTGGTGTTAGATATGTAGTTATAAAAAATGGTCATGTATTACTTAATAATATAACCATATACTTCCACATTCATTTTTTATTACTTGTTCGAATGAAATCACCGAATATGAGCAAACATTAGCCATCACCCACCTCACATTATATTGTCTATGGAAATTTTATCTTATTGTTGATACGAAAATTAGAAGTTGAGAGATCATTAAGAAAAAGAAAAAGTGATATACAGCGGCCTTTGATATATTGATGGATAATTGATTATATACCACTTATAGTGAGTGGTCCAGCTTAAATTGAAAGGAATCACATGATAATTTTGCCTGAATTGCTCAATTCAACTTTATTCTAATTCACACTTTTTTAAAAGCTAATACAACTGTAGTAACTGAAGAGCTGAAGAACACAAGCACAAGACCCCCAAATTAAATCTTGAATGACAATATCAAGATGATGATGAAAACAGAAACAATTAAGAATAGAGAAAAAACAGAGAAGTAAGATGATTACGTGGTTCAGTTAATTTGCATTAGCTTACATCCACTGGAGGAACAATATGATCAGCTTTATTGAACTTTTCAAGATATGTTACAAGTGAATTACAGAGCTCGTTGCCTCATTGCATAGAACATGAATGCTCTCTATATCTCAGCAATCTCTCTCCATATAGCTCACAATTTGATATGAACCCCGCCAAGAACTAACATGACCCTAATCAATTTAGTCTCCAAGATCGATCCTAAACCCGAAATTGAATGGAACCGCAACCTGTTGCTTAATGAAAGCACACACGTTGGTATATGAAGGCGCCACAATCAGTTATGATGGGCTAATTGATAAGTTAAGAGTTGAATGCCACGGAAATCCGATAAGTTCAAAGAATTCGTTTAAGAACCAAAGAGAATTACTGTTGACCTATACTGTCATACGGTATTTTGATTGTGATAATAACAAATCACTTATCATGGGTAAAATAGAAAATGCATATATTTCACAATCTTACTAGTTCTTGAAGGAGAAAAATTATTCATGTGAGATCAAGTTCAAGGCACTCAATGGACAAAGGAACAAAGTTAAATCTTTGACAAAAGGCCAACCTGATTCAAGAAGTGTGCTCACTGGAACTAATCGAGTTCTAGCTTAAGGCTAACCGGCAAACCGGATTCAAGAAGTGTGCTCACTTGAACTAAACTGATTCTAGCTTAAAGAATAATTGGAAACCGGTTATAAAAGGTAAGCTCTCTGGAACTAAATGGCTTCCAGTTTAAGGACAACCTAGAAACAGGATATGCAGGGTGAGCTCTCAGGAATTAAACAGCTGACCGGATGCTCATAAACTAGAAACCGAATTTTTAAATAATCAATTGGCGGCTATAACGGTAACACTAAATGGCAAACCAGTTATTACAAACTAGAAGACGGTTATGAGCAAAAAGTCAATAACGGCTAGTTTTTCACTCCAACTATAAAAAGACTCATTCAAACTCAAATCATAGACGTCGACAACAATTATCATTGAGCTATCTTCTACATTCTAAGCTTACACTTGTTTATCTCTTTCATCTAATCACACATTGAGCTTACAATTGTAATCATACACATTGTGTGGGGAAAATCATTGTAAACTTCATTTCAATATCAAAGTTGAGTGGTTGTAAGTGTGGGAAACACTTGGGTTAAGAGATTTGGCATATTCCCTTGTTGTAAAGGTTGATTGATACCTTGGAAGTCAATTATAAATTGTTGAAGCCTTGGGTTGTGAGACTTGGATAGTGAAATCCTTAAGCGTGGGTAGTTTGGAGGTGTGGAAGTAGGCGGGTTGCCGAACCACGTAAAAATATCGTGTTCGTTCTTCTCTGTCCTTAAGTCTTTTAATTTACTTGTTGATTGAAATTATTATTATTATTTTTGATTGTGATAGTTGTTGAAATTGAATTGTGGTGTTGTTATTGAAGAAATTTTTAAATCCCAATTCACCCCCCTTTGGGTTGCATAGCTTGTATTTCAATTACGCTCTCAAGAAAATTGTATGAAAATTGATCCTCCTTTATTGAATTTCGGTTACAATACATATAGTGTTTTTCTGCCATAATTGCCCTAATCCAAAATCGGAAACAAATCCTAATCCAAAAACAAATCGAATCCCAATCTACAACAAATAAGGAAAGAATCATAATTTAAACAAATAAGGAAAGAATCCTAAATAACTTAAATGACTATATAAAATGGAAATAGCGGAATTGCTGCCTCTTTTAAAAATATGAAAGTATCCGAGAAAAGATAATAGCATATATCCGATTTGCGCCTCTTTAAAAACAGGAAATTATCCAGAAAGGATAATAACATATCTTCCCACGATATTGTACACGCCAACTTGTTAATTTTATGTAATTGATTATTTAGAAAAAAATCAAGAGCTTAAATCACGCATTTATTGGTCTGAATATCTTGTGAGATTCCTTTAGTAGGCCTCTACGCATTTGATTGATCCCAAGTTACTTGAATCAGCCAATTAAGCACTTCTTTGAATTTCTTTGCACGAGCTCTTGTGACGGGTCCAACGGGAACTTGAATAGGATCTGAATAAGTCTTATTCCACGTGCTTGTGTCATATTTTTTCTCAATCTCATCATTCCCCTCCTCTTGAAGAGGATTTGTCCTCAAATATTCACATGCATCAGAAGGACTTAAGTCGAAACATTAAAAGTTGCACTTGCATTGTACTCACAAGGCAAATCCAGCTTGTATGTATTGTCGTTGATCCATTACAAGACTTGGAATGGACCATCCCCTCGAGGTAACAACTTGGATTTCCTCTGTTCTGGAAACCGTTCTTTACGCAAGTGTAACCACACCCAATCGCCGAGGTCAAAGACTAGTTTGTGTCACTCTTTGTTGGCTTGTTTAGCATATTACTCAGTTCTCTACTCGATGTTGAGCTACGCCATCTCATTTATTTGCTTAACAATTTCAGCCTTTTTTCTTTCCATCTAAATTAACATGCTTAGAAATAGGTGATGGAGTTAAATCTAATGGAGTTAAAGAATTAAAACCATAAACAATTTCAAATGGTGAATATTTAGTAGCAGAATGAACGAGATGATTGGGTAAACCATTATAAGAAAACTCAACATGTGGCAAACAATCTTCCCAAGTTTTAATATTCATTTTAATGATTGCCTGCAACAAAGTAGATAAAGTTCTATTCACAACTTTTGTTTGACCATCAATTTGAGGATGACCAAAGTAGTTGAAAATAACAATTTAGTCCCTAACTTAGCCCACAAAGTCTTCTAGAAGTAACTCGAGAACGTAGTATCCCTATCGTAAACAATTGTCCTACGCATACCATGCAACCTCACAATTTCTCTAAAGAATAAATCAGCAATATTGGAAGCACCATATGTTTTGCGGCATGAAATAAAATGTACCATCTTAGAAAATCTATCCACAACCACAAAAATTGAGTCATTTCCTCGTTTAGACCTAGGTAAACCTAACACAAAATCCAATGAAACATCGATCTAGGGTGCACTAGGTATTGGCAATGGGGTGCATAAACCATAGGGCTGCACATTCAATTTGGCTTGCCTACAAGTGACACATCTACCACAAAGTCTCTCAACATCTCGTTTCATATGTGGTCAATAAAAGTGTTCTTGGAAACCGCTAAAGTCTTTACAACTAAAAAATGTCCCATCAATCCTCGTCTATGGGATTTTCTCACTAACAAATCTCTTAAAGAACAATTAGGCACACATAATTTATTCTCTCCAAACAAGTGACCATCGTGCCTAATATACTTAGCAACCTCGGACTTTTCACAAGTTTGGTATTTAATACTAAAGTCATGATCATCTGCATACAATTCCTCAATATGTTCAAAACCAAGTAATTTAGCATTAAATGTTGAGATTAAGGCGTACTTGCTTGGAAAGCGCATTTGTAACGACATTTTCTTTACCTTGCTTGTAATAAATAAGATATGGAAATGTCTCTATGAATTCCACCAAACGAGCATGCCTCTTGTTCAATTTATGCTAGCCTTTAAGGAGTTTTAAGGATTTGATCGGTATGAATCACGAATTCCTTAGGCCATAGGTAGTGTTGTCATGTTTCCAATGATGAACCAACGCGTACAGCTCTTTATCATAAGTAGGGTGGTTTAAGGTGCTCCACTCAGTTTCTCACCGAAGTAAACAATTGTTTGTCCCTTCGCGTTAGAACTGTGCCTATGCCTATACCCGAAGCATCACATTCAATTTCAAACATTTTATTAAAGTTAGGCAAGGATAATATAAGGGCGGTGGTTAGCTTTTGTTTGATCATTTGAAATGCTTTCTCTTGTTCTTCTCCCCACTTGAATCCAACATTTTTCTTGATCACTTCGATGAGTGGTGCGGCTAGTGTACTAAAGTCTTTCATAAATTGCTGATAAAAGTGGGCAAATCCATGGAAACTTTTCAAGTTACTTATACTTGTAGGACTTGGCCATCTTGGATTGCACTTACTTTCTCCTTATTAACCTATATACCCCCGTGCACTCACAACAAATCCTAGAAACACAAGTTTATCGGTGCAAAGGGTGCATTTCTTCGATTAGCAAACAACTTTTATTTCCTAAGCACATCTAAAACAAATTTCAAATGTGTTACATAATCGTCCAATTTTTTTCTATATATGAGGATATCATCAAAATTAACAACAACAAATTTGCCAATAAAAGCTCACAAAATATGATTCATAAGTCTCATAAAAGTACAAGGAGCATTATAGTCAAACCAAAAGGCATGATTAACCATTCATACAAACCATATTTTGTTGTAAAGGCAGTTTTCCATTCATCTTCTTCTTTCATTCTAATCTGATGATATATATTTTTAGATCAATTTTTGAAAATATACAAGAGCCATGCAATTCATCAAACATTTCATCTAGCCTAGGAATGGGATGCCGATACTTTACTGTTATGTTGTTGATGGCTCGACGATCTACACACATCCTTCATGTTCCATCATTCTTAGTAACCAAAGAAACCGAAATCGCATATGGACGCATGCTTTCTCTCACGTATCCCTTTTCCATCAATTCATTAACTTGCCTTTGAAGCTCTTTTGTTTCCTCCGGGTTACTATTGTTATTTATGCAAATAGTATTAATGTGCAAGTTGACACAACAAGCAATATAAGGCTTATCGGTGCAGTTTTAAGGCTTAGTAAAACTAAACTAAAATTAATAATGAACTTAAGAATCTAATGAAACTAATTGAGTAATAAATAAAAAAGGCAATAAAGAAAAACAGATGTCAAACGCAAGGAAATACTCAATGGCAAATAGGTAGTTGGGTGTTTAAACTCACTTAATGATTATTGATTGTTCCACTAATTAAACACAATTGCTACAGCATTTACTATAGCACTGAGCAGAATTCCTCATACATCCTCACCTGCCACATGTTGGATATCTTATATCTATATACAACCTAACAATGACCAGTTTGTTAAGCCAACATTAGACATAGCATTACATGTTCTAATTTTATTAGCCCCTACAAGGTGAATCTCTATGTCTAGTTTTTCACTAATTTTAGATCAAGCATGGCCCTATTCAAATCGAGATTAACTTAACTCAGGAAACCCAATCTAAAACCATGTATTGCCTTGATTTGCTCCACTAAGTCAGACCTCTTTTAGGCTCCTTCTTAGCTAGTATCCAATAAATAAGTGGTTAGCTGAAATAGGAAATTTGCAATAAATAAAACCAAAACAAAATGTTATAGCAGACATAGAGCAACGATAATATATAAGTCAATCAACCATTAGGCTTGTTTAAAGCCCAACTACATTAAAAGTTTAGTTCATGATTAATGTTGAAATAGCCATAATATTTGTTTTAGCCATCAAATACATTCCCAAAGAAAAAAAAAACAAGCAATTGAAGAATATAAAGGCGATGGTTGTAATTCAAAGAAGTCACTATTGTACCTTTTGTGATCTTTCCTTCTTCTTCGTTGAAATCCTCTGCTGCAACCCTTAGGATTCTCCTTTTCTTGTGTTTTTCTTATTGTTTTTGCTTTATGTTGTGCGATGGCCTTTTTTTTTCCTCACACGTGCTCTTTATATATCTTGGGATTAGGGCAACCAAAAGCATGTAAACACGCGTAGCTTTTTAATAACCTAGGACTGCATAACCTTTTGTGCCAACTATCACTATTGTGTTACAGCGTGATAGTGATAGTATAGTAACGGCTGCAGCAAGTTTTTCTAGTTAACATGTGTAATCTTGTATTTGCATGCTCCAGGATTGCTGCAGCAATTTCTGCAACAGCATCTTTGCTTCAGACTTTGATTATTTCTTCTGCACTTAATTTCTCTTGTCATTCTCTGCAGCTCTCATTGTTGCAAAGATCCTACAACCTAATCATTTTGGTCACCTACAATAGGGCACTTAATTAGAGCACATAATGATTTAAAACACATGAATTTATTAAATTTAAACCTAAGTAGATATTCATGCAAATTGTAACTAGAAATTAGATAAAAAGTCATCATTCACTCTCTAAGTAATACTAGTTTAAGCCTAAAAAATTCTATGATAACTCTTATTTCATAGAGTTATCATACCCCCAAACTTAAACCATTACTTGTTCTCAAGTAATGACGACAACACAACAATTCAAACACGCAAGCATGCAATGACAAACTTAGATCTGTCATCTAAATTGCTCTGATTCATCAACCCTCAAATTTTATTCTTAAACATGAAGAATCAACCAACAAAGAACTCCAGCTTCTAGACTTGGGTTCAATTTTGTCCATAGTGTGTGTGCGTGTCACTTTGATCAAGTTCCAAAGTTCCTGCAGACATCACTCAAGCATTAGATATTTCTCAAAGATTAAACAAGAAGAATAATTTCATCTGTAAGGGAATATGAATTATAAAGAGTTACAAATGTGCTATAGCAATCATTATTCATCTATCAACATGAAGTTTTTTTTTAAAGCTTTTGAGTACCCTTCAGTGTAACATTAACTTTTCATGTGAATGTCTATCAGGGGCACTGATGACACCCAATTACTTTATCAATGTACAAATCAGAGTTGCTGGAGCAATGACATCCAAGATGCTACAACATAGTCTTGTCTTTAGACACTTTTAACTCAAGGCTAAATATGGGGCTCATGAATAGACCTGGCTACTCAGTTTTCTAGACAGAGGAACCTTCTTTCTTATGAGTTGCTACAGTAATGCTTATAACTCTTGCTACTTTTTTACTCAAGTCTGCATATGGGATGCATACACAGCCTTGGTTACTCAGCAACTAAGCCATTAGGGTAGAGTTTATTCTATTTCTATCACTATTGCAGTAATTTTGAAAAAGAAAATTCCTTTTTTCCCCAAACTTGAGCTATTTTTAAACTTAAAATGTTGTAATTTTCTACATTGCTTAACTTGATGTTGATACAGTAAACTCAACCAAAGTTCTAAGTGTTAAGACAGAGTTTCATCTTTCATCCATAAACTATCTCTACTTGAAGGTCATTATCTAATATCTCATCACTCAATTCATCTTCATTGGGTTTTCTAATCCAAGATCAATTACTAAATAGACAGAGCTACACGTTTAATTATACTATTTCAAATAGACACACTCAACACAAACATATTTATTCATGAAGACATTACATCATAGCACAACTCCCACTCGCCAAACTTGAGAGGTGTTGTGTCCTCACATGCACACAACATAAGGTAAAGTCATTTATGCACACATCCGAAATTAAAATGCAAAATGAACTAGATAAAATAAAAAAAAGAAAGAAAAATTTCAAGGAATTAAAATATAAACTAGCTAGCAGGGGATTCTCTCCTATTGTTAAAGTTGATGTTATAGCACTGATAGAGCAGGTTCACTTCTGCTGTGCTCTACTTCTCAAACATAAACCCAGTTAGGCAATAACTTGCTTCTTCTTCTTTTGAGATGGACTATAATTAGTCTGAGGCAATCCAGTAACTTCTTCCACTTTGGGCAGATTAGTCTTTGACTTCTTCGGCTCTGGGTTTTTTAGTGCTGCGATGTTTGCAAAGAACTCTGTAGGGTGGTGACCTTTTGCATTTGCTAGATGCCTTGGGCTTTTTAGCTAGAGACTTTGTTGTAGTTGTCTTGGTTGTTGAAGTAAGAGGAGTTGTTGCCTAAGGCTCTTCAATAGTGATTGCAGCAATGAGCTCCTAGAGGTTCTTCCTTTGATCTTCTGTTTTGGTGTTTCTGTAGATAGCTTTTTCAATAGCTACATCAATGTCCTCTTCCTCTTTTGTCTCAAATTCCTATTCTATCATGATTTTATGCTTTCCCTTAGGTTTAGGAGGTACCACTATTAGCTTCTCCTCATTTTCTTCCTTTGATTCCTCGGCCTGCTCTTCCTCTTCAATCTCTTATTCTTCCTCATCTCTTTTTTTGTGTGCTTGGCTGTTTTCTTGCTCGCCATCTTCACCCTCAATTTTTTCTTCCTTTACTATGATTTCTACTTTGAACAGACCCTGCTACCATTTGGAAGTTGAACTACTGCAGTAATGAATCAGGAAAATCTGTATACTTGGTCCTCATAAACTTTGTAAATTGATGCTTTTGATTTTCTAAATGCATTAAGTATGCCCATAATTTCTAATTTTCCTCCTTCTGTGCTTCCACATAGTCATCTATACTTTTGATTAAATCTTGCAGCAATTGCTCAATCTCAAGAGTTGATTCGATGTAGTAGCAATATGTGTTCGGTGTTCTTGTTGCTGCAGTAGATTCTCTCGCAATTCGGTCAATCCGGTTATAGCATTGAGAGACCTATCATTCTTGACACTCTCATTAATCTTAGTGGTTTTAACACCAGAAAGCTCAAAAATTCCAGTGATTAGAGACGGGAACAATAAAGCAGTAGATTTTTTTTTTTTCTGAACAGAGCACTCTTTGATTTCTTTCTCAATCACCCTTCCCACGTCAATTTTTATTCCCTTAATTATAGCATATAAGAGTAATAACCTTTCTTGTGAGACAGTGGTTGTGTGTGTTATTGGCATAAGCCTAGATTTTAAAAACTTTACCCATACCTTTGCATTAGGTTTGAGGTCAAACCTATTCACATCCCGGGCTTCCTCATTAGCCCACACACTACCTTCAACGGTTAACGTTTTTAAGACCTCCCCCCATTGTTTATCAGTTATACCCTCAACAAGTTTTGTATATACACATTCAAAATCAGTACGTAATTCATAAAAAGCGTTAATCACTCGAGAGTCCAAAGGTACATGAATTGATCTTACCCATATGTAGTGTTGTTCTTGTTGCAGCAGGTTGGCATAAAATTCCTTTACAACGGGACCAATTAGATCTTGGGGGTGCTTGCAAAACTTGCTCCAGCCCAATCTTGCAGCAGTAGCAAACACATATTTGAGGGTTACAGTGGGTTGTTTGGGATCTCGAACCCTTTTCCTTCCAACAACTTGCTAGGCTCAGTAAACTCTTCATATTTATCCTCGGCCTTAAAGCTGCTGAAGCGGTTTAGGTCTTTTAGCTATCCAGCAATTTTCTTAAATCGATTCATTGCTATAGCACTATAAGTGAAAGAGAAATTTAATTGCTAGCAGGAGAGTAGAATTGCGATAGTGACAATTGGGAAAGTAAAGAGTTATGGTGAAAATAAAACAATAACAGTCCTTATTTATAGGGTAAAAAGAAGTAAAGAGAGATTCTTAATAAAGAAGTAAAATTTTTATAGATATTTATTAATATGAATTTTAAAATTAAAATTATGAGGATAGATAAAGGGAACGAGATTCTAAGGAATTTATTTGCTTGAAATTCAAAATTTACTTAAGTGCGACATCGGTGCGTCGGCAACCAAAAAGTTACAAAAGTTACAAAGGGCTGTCAGCCCAACGGTTAAAATTATTTGAATGTTGGTTGTCTGACTGAGGCATTGCTATAGCATCCCGAATGTTGCTGCGGCAGGAACGTTCAATGTATATTTTGTTGTAGATTTGTCTCGCATTTGCAATGTTGTAGCCAATGCAACAGCATTTTTTATTACATATATTTGTCGAGTTGAATCCTCCCATCTACGTGTTCCATTCAAACTTATTATCCTCGAATTTCTAGTTAAAAATAAGATAATATGAAATGAGTCTAATAATTAAACTAAAACACAAAAGTTAAAATAAAAGAGGGTAATTATCTGGTGGCCACCACTTATTAAGTGAAACTTCTGTAAACCACCAAATTTTAAGATTGTATCTGTAAACCACCTACTTTTTAAAGAAATATCCCCCAACCACTTTTCCGTTAAAAAGTTAACTGCCGTTAGTGGTTTTCTACGTAAAGACTATTTTACTCCTGTAATACAATCATTATGTTGATGAAAACACTTCCATTTTATTTTTTGGTATTTTTTTGTTCAATATTGCTTTTATAGAGACAAACGAAAAATGATAAGAATGTTTATATAGTTAAATATTTATTTTTTTAAAGTAGAATATAATTAATTAAATATTTATTTTTTAACTAAATGACAATATTACCGTTATGATGGTATGCTGACATCATGTTTCCGTTAACGGAGTTAACGGAAAGGTGGGTAGGAGATGTTTCTTTAAAAAGTAAGTGGTTTACAGATACAATCTTAAAATTTGGTGGTTTATAGAAGTTTCACTTAATAAGTGGTGGCTACCAGATAATTACCCAATAAAAGAACACATTGAGCTGAGACAAGATAAAAGGACAAATTAAAATGAAATAAAATAACAAATGAAATCAAAAGTGCTTAAAATTTTAAAATTCACTTTTCTCCTTAGGTTGCCTCCCAATCAGCGCTTGGTTTTATATCCTTCAGCCTGACCTTCCCCGGTTGCTCGCACTGGATCTTTTAAGAATAAATCATCCCTTGGGTTGTTTACAGCGATTCCTATGTATGGCTTCACTCATTGTCCATTTACCTTGAACTCTTGGCCAGTTCTTTCATCTTTGAGGTCAACTGCAACCTGAGGGTAAACCTTTAGGAGTGTAGATGGTCCTACCCATCTAGACTTTAGCTTTCCAAGAAATAGTTTCAATCTAGAATTGTATAGCAACACTTGTTGGCCTGGAATTAATTCCCTTTCCTAGATGTGCTTGCGTTGTTAATTTTATGCAAGAGGTGTCAGTGCGCAAGTGTACACAACAAGTAATAAAGTGATAAGTATTAAGTTCGTCTCTACAGGGATTGGTGCTATCAATCTTGCTACAGCAATTGTATTCCCTGCAATTGCAAATGAATTAGCAAAAATAAATTAAAATTGATTACTAAAGATTCAATAAAATTTAAAAGACTAATAAACTAAATTTAATAAGATAAGCAAACGTTAAATACTCAAAAATAATCAATGCCTAAGGTATAGTTAAGGATCTAAACTCACTTAATGACAATTGACTTATTTAGCTATTTCTAGTTCAGTTGCTACAACAATGACTACAGCACTGGGTAGATTCCTAATGCATCCTCATCTTTTGCTTATTGGATATCTTACACCTAAAATTGTGACTTAACAGCGACCAATTGTGAAGCCACAACTAGATGTCGCATTGCACGTTCTTGGATCTATCAGCCCTACAAGGTGAATCCCTATGTCTTGTTCTTCACTAATTATAGATCAAGCATAGCCCTATTCAAGTTGATAATAAACTAACTAAGGAAACCCATTCTAAAATCAAGTATTACTTGATTTATTTCCACTAAGCCATCCTTTTTGAGGATCAAACCTAGCTTGTATCCCTAAATGGGTGGTTAGCCGAAATAAGGAATTAAAATTAAGCACAATAAAAACAAAGTGCTACAGCAAACACTGAGCAACATCAATAAAATTCAATTCATCATTAAGCTTGTTTATAACCCAACTACAAAGAAAATTAGTTCATACTAATCATAATAAAAACATAAATCGGGTTTGCCATAAAAATCATCCTTAAAATAAGTAAAACAAAGAAGAAAAGAATCTAAGTATAAAAACTAGATCAAGAGCTAGCTCTCTAGATTAAATTGCTATCTGCCCTTGGTCTTTACTGATCTTCTTGGTTTTTAGCCCCGAATTCTCTTTCGTTCCTTGTTTTTCTTGATGTGCAAGGAAGGATTAGGTTGTATTCCCGCTCTTTCCTTTTTCTTCGTGCCTAATCTTCTTTTTTTTATAGTCTTATTTTTCTAGGATTACTCCTCTTAAGGTAAGGAATCATCAAGCATCCTTGTGATACTTGTCCCACACACCAAGGAATTTACATGCTACGTCAGCCCTACTCACTCCATGCGCAATCTTTAATCACCCTTGTATTTACGTGCTACTTTCGTGCTGTAGTAACTCTGCAACATCCATTCAGCTGTGACATACATTCTTGCCTTCACTTGTTGAGTCTGTGCTGCCTTTTTCCCTTATATTGCTACAGTAACCAGTTATTGAATCATCCGAATACCTATAGAAAATTACCATGCTTAAGAACACATAATGAACTAAAATGCAAGAAATTAATATTACTGAATTCAAAATGCTACATTATGCAAAATGCAACTAAAATTGATGTATGATATAGATGATGCTCTCTAATTAGTCATAATTTAAGCCTAAAAGTATCATGATAACTTTCATTTCATAGAGCTATCACACCCCCAAACTTAAACTATTACTTGTCCTCAAGTAATGCAAACACACATTCATGTAAATACTAACTAAACTTTGCTGTACATACTGCTTTCAACTAAGCAATCGTTAAATACAAACAAGAGTACCAACAGTAGTCCCAGCACTAAATTAAGTTCAGTTCTGTCCAATGTGTGTGTGTTGCTCTAATCACAGCTTAGATAGTGCTGCAGCAGTAATTCACTACAAATATTGGAACAAATATACTTATGAAAAGAACAGGACTCACCAAGCTAACTGTGTCATAACCTACAAATGAAAGTCACTAAAATACCCTTCAGTGCACAGGTAATTTTCATGTGAGTGCCCCACAGAGGTACTGCTGACATCCAATTACTTATTTTCTATGCACATCAGGGTTGCTGCAGCATAGGCGTCTAACTGCTACCATATAGTCATAACTTTAGATCCCTTTTACACATGGCTGAACATGGGTATCATAAACAGACATGGCTACTTAAGATTTAAGACAGAGGACTTTTTTTTTAATATGTTCCTACAGCAATGCTCATAACATCAGTTGCCTTTCTGCACAAATTGCATATGGGATACATATCAGCTTTGGCCACTCAACAACTTAGCCATTGGAGCAAAAATTTTCTTTTATTTAACACAATTGTACTTAAATTTTTTTTAATTTCCCCCCCCCCCCAAGCACTAATTAAAACATTTCTCTGTTTACTGCTACAGCAAACTTGCTAACTTGAATAAGAGCTAAATATGTAAAGACACAATCTCCATTTCCTCTATTACTGTCGCTACTAGGAGGTAACCCTTCCTTCTTCATCATGCAGTTTATCCTCATTGGATTTTTACTTAAAGTTGCACAATTCTAGACATTTAAAGTTATGTATCACATACTCACACTTGACACAAGCAACGTTTATTCATGACGACATATTACACAACTGACATAACATTGACACAACCCCCCACAACTTGAGAGGTGCTGTGTCTACACAAGCACATGAGAGAAAACAAAGCAAACGTATAGAACATTAACTAAAGAAATAAAATGCAACTGAAAAAGAACATAAATGCATAATATAATGAAAATAAAAGAAAATAGAAGAAAAGAAAAATTGAAAGATTTCAGATTGGATGCAGGGGTACTCCCTTGTTGAGTTTGGTGGTTATTTTTGACTTGCTGTAGCAGGATTATTTCTTTTTAGCTCCACTCCTAGGACTTGTCCTTGAAGAACGGATTGTTACAACATGAGTCTTCTTCTTTGATTTTGGGCTTGTTTATGGTGTTCCAGCAGCTTTGGGCAGATTTGTCTTGGGTTACTTAGGTTCTGGATCTTCTAGGGCCGACATTGGCGTTACCCCTCCAAAAGATGATGCCCCTTTTTATTTGTTAAAGACTTTTAGAGTTCTGGCTGCTGGCATGGTGGTAGATGCTTTTGTTGTGGACGATGTAGAGGTTGCTGCAGCAGGAGACGTAGCAGTGATATCATCAATCATCTTTTTCAAAGCTTGCTTCTGTGCATCTATTGTTGTGCTCTTGCGAATCCCCTCATCAATATCTTTGTGCACATCCACCTCATCCTTAGCATCTGATTCTTCATCTTCCCCAATGATGTGTTTCTCTTTTGGCTTGGGGGCACTCATATTGGCTCCTCCCTTTGTTCATCGGTTTCACTTTCTGACTCACCCTCCTTACTGCTTTCATCTTTATGCTTTGCTGATTTCTCTTCAAAGGAGTCTTTTTCACTGTCCCCTGCTTCACTAGATTTCGAGAGGGCTTCATCATGTGTTGCTGGTGCATCTGGAGGAATGTCTGCTGGTTAAGTGGACTGATGTGCTGGGGCATCCTGCTCTGCCTCTTGAAAATGGAACTACTACAGCAAGGAGTCTGGAAAGTCAGCATATTTGCTCTTCATGAACAAGGCGAATTGATGCTTTTGGTCCTTAAGGTGCTAGAGGTAGGCCAATAATTTTTTATTCTCTTCTTTTTTGTCTTCTACACACTCGTCAATGTTCTTGATTAAGTTTAGCAGCAATTGTTCAATCTCTGTTGTTGGCGCAGCTGCAGCAGTAGGCTGTAGTCTTGGAGGTTCTGTTGGACGTTTCGTGGTCGCTACAGCATTGGTTTCTCCAGCAATTCTTTCCACCGTTCGAGCTGTCCTAGCTCCTTCATTCTTTATCCTTTCATCCTTCCTATCAAATATTTTGCTGGTCTTGCTGCAGCATGTTCGCATAGAATTCTTTGATAACGGGTGCTACTGGGTCTTGTGGGTGCAAGCAAAACTTACTCCACCCCAATTTTTCTGCCATTACAAGCACTGATTTGATGGTTCTGGTGGGTCATTAGGGAAGCTCAAAGCCTTTCTCATCCAGTAGCTTTCTGTGGTCGATGAGTTCCTCAAATTTTTCTTCAACTTTGTAAATATGAAATCTATCAGGGTCTTTTGTTCTTCCCGCACTTTTCTTTACTCGAGTCATTACTATAGCACTAGAGAGCAGTAGAATCTTTGAAGAATCAAGATAAAAATTGAATAGTTAGTGAGGATGGTGAATGTAAATAGTAAAACCCTAATTTATAGAAACAATGAGGGTAGAATTTGAGCTCAAGAGGGAAATAATTAATAAATGCTGGAATAAATCCCTAATTTCATGAAGATTGCCTTTAGTTAAAATTTTAAAATCAAAATTGGAAAAGGATAAATGCCGAAAATCTTGTGATTGAAATTTCCTAGTTTTACACGTCTTACTGCCATGCTGACGTCACTGCATTAATATTTTAAATGGTAAAAAAATTTTAAGCGTGCAGCCCAACAGAAAGAAATCTTTTCTTCCTGGATTTTTCAATTAATTTGTTGTTGTAGCATGTTTTATTATGCTGCAGCATAAGCACTATTGTCTATTGTCTTTTAATAATCTACGACAATGCTGTAATGGGTGCTCTAGAATAACTCGAAACATGGATTTTTCCCTTCTTCTCCTTTCGTCATTCTTTACTGTGATCCTTTTATGGCTTCCGATTATCTGACCAAAAGTTAAGATAATAAATAAATTTGATTTGAATTGAAATTAAAAATAAAAAATTAAAAAATAAATGAAACTAAAGTTGAAATAGCTTATTGTAAAGGGAATTTCCCTTCTTTGGGTTGCCTTCCAAACAGCGCTTGATTTTAGGTCCTTCAGCCTGATCTTTTTTTATTTACTCAGCTTGGATCTGTTCTTAACAGATCCTCTCTTGGGAGATTAACATTAGCCCCCGTGTATGGTTTCACTCTTTGTCCGTTGACCTTAAATATTTGCCCTGTTCTTTCATCCTTGAGGTCCACGGCACCATAAGGATAAATCTTTATGAGTGTAAACGGCCCAGACCATCTAGATTTTAATTTTCTCACAAATAATTTCAATCTAGAGTTGTACAGCAGCACCTGCTGGCCTTGTATTAAGTTTCTTGGCTGAATGTGCATATCATGCCACTGCTTAGTTTTCTCTTTATAAAATCTTTGCATTTTCATAAGAAAACAATCTTAACTCTTCTAATTCATAGAGCTGTACCTTGCGCTGCTCTGCTGTAACGGTCAAATCCATATTTAGTTCGTTCAATGCTCAATAAGCCTTGTGCTCTAGCTCTAATGGTAAATGACAAGCCTTTCCATAGACAATCTTATATGGGGACATGCCAAGTGGTGTCCTATATGCAGTTCTGTAGGCCCATAGTGAATCTTGTAACCTTGTGGACCAGTCTCTTCTATTTGGATTCACCACTTTCTCTAATATTTGTTTGATCTCCCTATTGGAGATTTCTTCCTGGCCACTGGTCTACGGCTGATATGCTATAGCAACTCTATGTGTAATCCCATATTTGACCAGTGCTGCAGCAAATATTTTATTACAGAAGTGAGTGCCTTCATCATTGATGATGGCACTCAGAGTACCAAATCGTATAAAAATGTTTCCTTGAAGGAATTTCATCACTGCCTTTGCCTCATTCGTGGGAAGTGTTGTGTATAAGAGCATATTTTCTCAAGAGTTTTATTATTAATTTCTCCATCTTTTTCTTGATTTAGTCTTAAATATTCTAATTATTTTAGTTAATTTCTAATTTGTTTATTTTGTTAAATCATATTTTATTATATTAATTTTTATCTTATTTTTTATATTTTTCTTATTTTAGGTATATTATGAGATTAAGGAGAAATTAAATTGGAACATTCGGGAAGAAATCTGGTCAAAAGAATCAGAAGGGGGAAAGGAATAAGGAAAATTAATTCAAACAAGAAAAGAAATTAAGGAAATAAGAAGCGATTAAAGAAGAAATTAATTGGAAATTTAAGGAAAGTAATAGGTGTTAAAATGGAAAGAAATCGAAGAAGCCAAGCTTAATTGTGGAAATCACGTGAAGAATAAAAGAAAAGAAGAAAAGGAGCAATGACTTGCAATTTTAAGTCATTCACGTGCATGCATGGACATCAAAGTTGGCTGCTTGGGTTGGATTTATTTTAATCCTTTTTAGTTAAGGATTTTCGAGGCTGAGCATTATATAAAAGGGAGGCTTGCTGCAGTATTAAAAGAAAAGCAAAACAGAATAAAGAATCAGAGCAAAAAGCGGCATATAACTGAAACAACCAAGAGGAGGAAGAACCCGAGAGGAAGACCGAATTCAAAGAGAAGCAGCCAGCCGCTTGGGTTAATCGCAATGACCAATTTTTTATTCCTAATTTGATTATGTTATGCTAAATTTTTTATTTGGTTCAGGGTGAATTCAAAACCGCAGACATGTTCTATGATTAATATTTAATTTCTATCATTCAATTTATTTAATTGAGATTGTTTATGTTCTTCTGTAATTAATGTACGATTTTACTCTTGTCTTATTTTAGTGGCCAATCAGATAGGGCTTGAATAAATTTTATTGCTAGATTAAAATTCTTGATCTGTAATTGTCTTGATATTTTAATCATTAGTAGTAGATTGGAATCTGTAATTTCAATTCGAGAACATAACCTAGGTTAAATAATCCGAGCTACCTAGTATCTTTCTCTGCTTAATGCTTTCGTTATCTTATATTTAGAGAGCTTGTTCTAAATTATTTAATGGTTAGTGATTAGATGAAGAGCTTGTTTTACCTATTCAGTAAGGAAAGATAGAGATTAACAGAGCTTATTGTTGTTTACGGTTGATAGTTTCAATGAAAATTGATGATAGAATTGACATAATGAACATGTTTGGTGGTAGCGAATGATCCTTTGACCACAGTTTTCATTATTATTATTTCTTTCTTGTTTAATTAGAGTTCCTATTAAATTATTATCTGCATAGTTTATTTCATGCTATAAGTTAAAAATTTATAAAACCCCCCTTTATTTATCGTTGGTATTTATTATTATTATTATTATTATTATTATTATTATTATTATTATTATTATTATCATAATCATCATTATCATTATTATTATTATTTTATTTTAAGTCTTTATTTTAGAGTTGATAATAAATAAAACTAACTAATCTTCGTGGGATCGATCCGTACTTGTTCTATATTAGTTATTTATATTATTAGTAAGGTTTTAAATTTGGTACACCTTAACGACACTTCCAGCTGTAGCCTTCACCCATTTAGATATATAGTCGATAGCAACTAGAATATATAAGTTCCCAAAGGATGGTGGAAAAGGCCCCGTGAAGTCTATACCCCACACATCAAAAGGCTCGACTTCTAGGATATTGGTCAACGGTAGTTCGTGCCTCTGAGATATTTTTCCCGTCCTTTTGCATCTGTCACAACATTTAACAAATTCATAAGCATCCTTGAAAATTGAAGGCCAATAGTAACCTTAATGAAGAATCTTTGCTGCCGTCCCGTCAAAATGTCCTTCGTATGCTGTAGCATGACTTGCCTACAAAATACCTAGAATTTCTTCGTTTGGAACACATCTTCTTATCAAATGGTCAGCACATAATTTATATAAATATGGTTCATCCCATTGATAATTTTTAACATCATGAAGAAATCTTTTCTTTTGCTGGAAATTTAAATCAAATGCTAGCAATCCACTTACTAGATAATTGGCAATATCTGCATACCATGGGAATTCATCTTGCTGCAGCATCTGTGCATGCTGTAGCATCAGCAATTGTTCATCTGGAAATGTTTCTATGATATCCTGCCTAGTTAATGTACTTGCATCTACTTTCAGTCTGGAGAGATGGTTTGCTACCTGGTTTTTTGTTCCTTTTCTATCTTTTATTTCTAAGTCAAATTCTTGTAACAATAGGATCCATCTAATTAACCTTGGTTTGGCATATTTTTTCTAAATCAAATATTAAATTGCTGAGTGATCTGTGTAAATAGTGACTTTTGTGCCTACCAAGTATGCTATAAATTTATCAAATGCTAATATAACTGCTAATAATTCTTTTTCAGTAGTTGTATAATTAATTTGGGCATCATTTAGAGTCTTACTAGTACAATAGATGGAGTGGAAAATCTTACCTTTTCGTTGTCCCATAACTGCTCCAACAGAATGGTCGCTGGCATCGCATATCAATTCAAAATGCATGCTCCAATCTGGTGCTACAACAACTGGTGCTGTAATAAGAGCTTTTTTTAGTGTGACAAAGGATTTTAAACATTCTTCATTGAAGTAAAAAGGCTTTTCATGCTCCAGCAAAGTACATAAAGGTTTTGCAATTTTTGAAAAATCTTTGATAAATCTCTTATAGAACCATGCACGCCCTAGAAAGCTTCTTATGCCTTTGACTGAAGTAGGAGGTGGTAGTCTATCAATTACCTCAATCTTGGCTTTATCTACCTCTATTTCTTTTCTAGAAATTCTATGTCGTAACACTATACCTTCTTGTACCATGAAATGGCATTTTTCCCAATTAAGCAGTAAATTGGTTTCCTTACATCTTTTGAGCACATTCTCTAAGTTATGTAAATAATTGTCATACGTTTCTTCGAACATTGAGAAATCATCCATAAACAGCTCAAGAGTTTGCTCCACCATGTCCAAAAAAATAAACATCATACATCGCTGAAAAGTTACTGGAGCATTGCATAGACCGAATGGCATCCTTCTGAAGGCAAAGGTTCCATAAGGACATGTAAAGTAGTTTTCTCCTAGTCTTCTGGTGCTATAGTAATCTGATTGTACCCCGAATAACCATCCAAGAAACAATAACACTCTTTTCCTGCAAGTCTATCTAACATTTGATCTATAAAGGGTAACATAAAGTGATCCTTCCTTGTGGCTTTGTTTAACTTCCTATAATCCATACATACTCTCCATCCCGTCACTGTTCTTGTAGGAATAATCTCATTTTTGTCATTTGCAACCACTATTCACCTCCTTTCCTTGGAACGCATTGTACTAGATTCACCCATGAGCTATCGGATAGTGGATAGATGATTCCAGCATCCAACTATTTTATTATCTCTTTCTTTACCACTTCTTTTATAATTGGGTTTAATCTTCTCTGTTGCTCTATGGAATTGCTGTAGCAATCCTCCAGTAGAATTTTATGCATACATATTGAGGGGCTGATCCCTTTAATGTCTATCATTGTCCATCTAATAGCCTTTTTGTATTTACCTAACACTGCTACCAAGTTTTTTTCTTGCTCTACATTCAAAGAAGATGAAATAATTACTGGAAGTGTATTATTGTCACCATGATAGACATATTTTAAATGTGAAGGTAAAGGTTTTAATTCTAAAACAGGGGGTGATTCAATTGATGGTTTAGAGGATTTTACTTCCTTGTTTGAAAGGTCAAGTAATTCAAATTGTTTGATTCTGCACGATTGTTTTTCTTCGATCCATGTTATGTCAATCGATTCTATGTCTTCATCCTCAAATGAGTCTGCACTGTCACTGCAGCAATCAGTGAATGCTTTTGCTACAGCAAAGTCTACAACATTAATAAAGTTACAGTCTTCTACATCATCTAGACTCTTTATAGCATCAAGCACATTGAATGTGACTTGTTAGTCATTGAATCTCATGGTCAATTCTCCCTTTTGAACATCAATTAAAGTTTTTCCTGTAGCTAAGAAAGGCCGGCCCAAAATAATTGGAACTTCTTTATCCGCTGCAAAGTCTAGCAAAATGAAAGCCACTGGAAAGATAAATTTATCCACTTTTACTATTACATCTTTAAATTTTCCTTCAGGATATGCATGAGATCTATTTGCTAATTGCAATGTGACAGTTGTAGGTCTAATTTCACCAACTCCTAACTACTTAAATATTGATAATGGCATAAGGTTTATGCTGGCTTCCAAATCACACAATGCCTTACCACTATATCCATTCCCAATTGAACGTGGAATTGTGAAACTCCCTGGATCTTTCAATTTTTGAGGCATCTTACTTTTAAGCTTGTGGCTACATTCATGTGTTAGAGCCACTGTCTCAAACTCTCCTCATCGTCTTTTCTTTGTTAGGTTTAAAAATTTGACATAATTAGGCATCTGTTCCAATGCTTCCAAAAAGGGAATGTTGTGTGCAGTTGTTTCAATACCTCCAAAAATTTGCCAAACTCAATGGCAAATAAATAAAAATGCAATAAAGAAAAACAGATGTCAAACACAAGGAAATACTCAATGGCAAATAGGTAGTTGGGTGTTTAAACTCACTTAATTATTATTGACTGTTCTACCAATTAAACATAGTTACTGTAGCATTTATTACAGCACTGGGCAGAATTCCTCATACATCCTTAGTTGTCGCATGTTGGATATCTTACATCTGTATGCAACCTAACAATGACCAGTTGTTAAGCCAACATTAAACATAATATTACATGTTCTAGATTCTGTTAGCCCTAAAAAGAGAATCTCTATGTCTAGTTTTTTACTAATTTTAGATCAAGCATGGCCCTATTCAAATCAAGATTAACTCAACTCAAGAAACCCAATCTAAAACCATACATTGTCTTGATTTTGCTCCAATATGTCAGACCTCTTTTAGGCTCCTTCTTAGCTAGTATTAACTAAATGGGTGGTCAGCCGAAATAGAAAATTTGTAATAAATACAATCAAAACAAAGTGCTATAGAAGACACAGAACAATGACAATATATAAGTCAATCAACCATCAAGCATGTTTAAAACCAACTACATTAAAAGTTTAGCTTATGAGTGTCACTTTTTAATAACCTAAGACTGCATAACTTTTTGTTCCACCCGTCACTGTTGTGTTCCAGCGTGACAATGACAGCACGACAATGGCTATAGAGAGCTTTGTCAATTAACATGTGTAGTCTTGTATTTGCGTGCTCCAGGATTGTTGTAGCAATTTCTGCAACTTTATCTCTGCTTCAGACTTGGATTATTTCTTCTGCACTTAACTTCTTTGTCATTCTCTACACTCTGTTGTTGCAGCATTCATTCCTACAACTTGATCTTTTTTGTCACCTACAATAGGGCACTTAATTAGAGCACATAATAATTTAAAACACATGAATTTATTAAATTTAAACCAAAGTAGATATTCATGCAAAATGTAACTAGAAATTAGAAAAAAATTCATCATTCACTCTCTAAGTAATACTAGTTTAAGCCTAAAAATGCCATGATAACACTTATTTCATAGAGTTATTAGTTACTCCTATAGGCTGGTTGATTTGGAATGGTTGCACCGGGCATGAAATCCATCTGATGCTCAATCCCTCAAATTGGAGGTAGACCATGTGGTGTTTCCTCAGGAAAGACATCTTCATAATCCTATATAAGAGAAACAATAGAACTAGGTAAAGTCAAAATCATTACTGTTTAAAAACGCCTCTTTGTTCAAAAGTACAATCATTGGCTAGTTTGAAAACAATGCTCTTTTTATCTCACTCGCTCTTGCATAAAAATTCTTTTGTTTTCCCTATAAATTTCTCTCAATGGTCACATGTTTCTGTTTTTTTTTTCTGTCTCATTTTTCTCGACCCCTATCTGATTTTCACTTTCCTGTTCTCTCTGTTTATTTTGTTCACTCCCTTTCTTTAAGCTCACTTGGTCTTCATAAACTTGCTTTGGTGTCAATGGAACAAAAGTGATTTTGCATTGATTAAACTCCAAGGAATACGTTTATGGAATTTCCAAGGACACCCAAGTAATAAGTGTCCAGCCTGCATTGGTACCACATCGCATAGCAGTATGTCTTCACACTTACCGATCTTAAAAGACATTAGTACTTGCTTGTTCACTATTACCTCTCCACTATCATCAAGCCTACATTGTATGGTCGTGGATGCTTAAGTGTCGGAAGCCCTAATTTCTCCACCATGATAGTACTAGCAACATTGGTACCACTTACCCCCATTAATAACCATACTACATACCTTGTCCTGAACATAGCACCTAGTATGAAAGATGTTTTCTTGTTTCACTGCTTTGTCTTCTCTCACTTCCACACTCAAAGCTCTTCGAGCTACTAAAGTTAATTCTTCATTCAGGAGGTGCATACTCTTCATCTTCAACGTCCTTCAATGGTGGCATCTCATTATCTTCTATCTTATCATCAGCTGCAATCTCACCATTATCTTGCAACACCATAACTTTCTTATTCACACATTAACTTGCTATGTGTCCCCTGCCTTGACATCTGAAACACTTAATATCACAATTTCTAATAGTGGAAGTCACAGTGTTACCTTGTGAATTATGATTGAAGGGCTCGAATATTGGCTTAGGTGCAGTAGATTTTTGTGGCCTCTCGTCTCGCTTTATATGGCTCGGCTTCCATGAAGTGAAACTTGGGCCTGGGTTTATCCGGGTGTTACCCCTCCTCATGAGTTGCTGCTCAATCTTGATGGCCTTGTGGACCATCTCCTCAATCTCCACATAATGTTCCAACTCATCCATATTTGTAATCTCCCGATTAAGGCCATTCAAAAATCATGCGATGGTAGCTTTTTTATCCTCATCCACATTTGCTCTAATCATGGAAACCTCTATTTCTTTGTAATAATCCTCTACGATTCGGCTACCCTTGGTAAGACTTTGTAGGTTTTGGTACAAGTCTCAGTAGTAGTAGCTAGGTACAAAGCGCCTCTTTATCAACATCTTCATTTCATCCCACGTCTTAATAGGACGCTCCCTATTCCACCTCCTGTTTATAACAAGATGATCCCACGAAATAATAGCATAGTAAAAAAACTCAATCATTACCAATTTTACCTTTTTTGCCTCAGAATAGTTGTGGCAGTCAAATATGAACTCCATCTTTTTCTTCTATTCAAGGTATGCTTCTGGATCAGATTTACCTTGAAAAGATGGCATCTTCATCTTTATGCCACTCACACCATCTTCCCAGTTCCTACTTCTTCTGTAATTAACCATAGATTCCTGCCTTTCACCATACTCATCCCTATAAAAGTCATCAATCACTTTTTTAGTCGAAACTCTCTCCCTTCTATGTGCTTGGAGAACAGGCTGTGGCTGTCTTGTACGTACGTTCTTTACTCAATCCAATCGCTCATGAATGTGGTCTAATTCAGTCTTCATCATCTGTCTCATCTCCCTCATTAATGCTTGAATTTGAAATTTTTGAAAGTCTGGCTATTAAACCCCTTCTTTTGAGATGCTTTCTTAATTGTTAGACATGACTGAAATCTGCAAAATAAGGTTAGTAGTAATGTGAAAAGGACCTAACCACACTCCCTTACATGTTTCACTTGAAAGAATGATTCACTTAATTCCACCTTGTTTCAGTCAAATTTATTGGCTTTTACCCTCTAATACGCTCAAACTCTCTTGCCTTTTTCCACTCGTAGTAATTCTTTCTTGCTTCATATAAAACTAATCAAACTAATATCAAGATTCTGGCAGCAATTCACAAAGATTACACCAAGGAGATTCGGGTTTCAAATGCGAGAATACAACGATGTATGATCAAGTTTTTTTTTTGGAAGCACAAAATACAAAAAATTTTGAGCAAAAAATATATTTTTTTTTTCTTGCTCTCACTATCCTTCTTCTTTTCTCTCTCTTTTTTTCTCTTTTTTTTAAACCCCAAATAATTGAAATTTGAATGAATATAGGGAAAGAAATAGGTAAAATTTATGAATTTAAGGAAATAAATCACAAGGATGCGAAATTGATAAAAAAAAAACCTAAAGTGATAGGTTCGTGCCCTTAACGGTTTATAATAGACTTGAAGATGCTTTCATTATGCACGTGTATAATGTGTGCTTCATAAAACCAAAACAGCATGGCTTCAAGTCGTATTAAACCATCGCAATCCAAATAACTTAGTCGGTGTCGCTTTGCCAAACTCAAAGTCGTTTTGTGCATCTCTCATTTGCTTCACCTGACACATAGCAACTACCAACTACCAAATATTGTGCAAATTTTAATGTATTCGTAAGTGCACAAGACTATTGAAGTATAGACTAAGAATAATGAGGTCAAATCCACAAGGATTATTAATTTTTAGGAAAGCTAAATCTAATCTAAGCTACTAAAACTCTATCCTAATTGAAAAGAAAAAAATATTTTGTTTGAGAAAATTAAAACTAAAGATGCAATATCAATTAAATCACATACATTAACGTAAAAATTCAAAAGATTGAGGTTACTAGGGTTTCAGAATCCACTACAGCTCAACTTAACAATTATCCAATTATCAATTAATTCCCAATTTTAGGGTGACAATTCAAAATCAATTTATGTCTACTCATGAATATAACAATTAAACGCAATTGAAATAAATTTTATGCAAGTTCTTTTTCTGCTTAATAGTATGACATCTAAGCATCCCATGTAAATAATATTGATTAACAAAGAGTCAAAATTTTCCTAAGTACTCTATTTTAACAATTTAATGAAAGACATAGAGTAAAAGATAATAACAAATAAACTTTATAAATCCAAGCATAAATTTAATCAACTGTTAATCCTAACAATCAATAATGCATGACAGAATTGATAAAAAGATTTAATAATATTCAACCAAACATGTGAAACAAGAACCATAAATGTTAAAGCACATATGTTAGGAAATAATTGAATAAAAAGTATCTTATTTCATTGAACATGCTTCATCCTTAACCCTAATATAGAATATTTAGTTAGGGATGAAAAAATCCTCCGCGGGTTTGGACCCACCCCAAATGGTGAGAATTTTGAATAATTTTTGGGGAATGGGGTGGGGAATGGGGGAAAATAATCCCCAAATTCTTAATAGGGTGCGGTTTGATTTTGTACTCCCCACCCCACCCCAAACCCCATTATATGTAATTTTTTTTTTTATTTTTATTTTATCAATTACAATGTTGGTTACTAAATTTTCTTTTTATATTTACCCAATGTAAATAGGCTACAACTAAAAGAAAAACGTACAATATAATTCTTATTCAATCATAAAACACTGTTATGTTTTCTTTTTTCTCTTAAGATGCCGCTCTCTATAAACATTTTGTAATTTTGATATCATTTTAAGATATTGTTTGGAACTTTGGAGATTTTTTTAATAATTTAAATACTTTATAATATGGTGTGATTTAATTCTCCAATTTTTAATTTACCGAATTATGTATCCATACCTACTATAAAATAAGTAAATGGAGAATGTGGTGGGGATGGAGAAATCATTCCACATGTTGCGTAAATTAGCAAGTGTACTAGTCGGCACAAGTAATATAATGAAGAGTAGAGTATCGTCCCACAAAGATTGTATATCTTATTAGTTTCCGAAATTATTCTAACCCTAATTTATTTGAACAATCGATTAAGAAAATTTAGATTAAAATAAAATAAAATAAAACAACTAAAAATTAAATAAGAAAGCAAGCAGTTATGAAATTACCAAGAGATTAAGACACTAGGACATCCGATCTCACCATAACTAATCCAATTTAATCCTCCATCTGTGTTAATAAAAATTATAACCCATGTTGACAGTTAATTTCCCTAACCTATTCAATATCCTCTCTCGAGTAATATCAAAAATACCCTCACATATTAACTCACTATATCTGTATGTGAATTTAAATATGTAAAGATTCATTAAGCTCTATAGAAATTCTTAAATAAAACAGCATGAATCACGTTGGCACATCTCTGTCTTTCGTTCAATTCATGGCATCCATTACATAGAGAAAAAATACATAAATCTCCTCTCGGTCGCATTATGTATCCTTAAATCATTCAAATATTGGCCAGATATTTAAAAGCATTAAGAACAATAATGAACACTCAATCATGGAATAATAAACTAAAAATATCACAAATTTATAGAATTAAATCTTTATAGTTAGGTTACATCATAGCCCTAGCAAAATAAATTGGTTCATGAAAAAATAAGGAGAATCCATAAATATTATAGGGAACATTCAAGTAAGACAATTAAAAAAGGAAAAGAAAAACTCAAAAATTGCTCCTGCTGCTCTTTGGATCTCTGTGGCTGCTCCACTTCTTATTCGGTTCACTCGGTTTTTATCAATTCGTCAACGCTACTCGTGGCCGCAAGTTTATATGCTTTTTTTATAATGCTCCAAAACAGTCCACATAAGTTAAATTCCTAATTAGATTAGGATGTTGGCCACTACCTTTGGCTTATGCAAGTCACATGCATGTGACTTAAACATGGCAAAGTCTTTTTTTTTTTTTTCAATTTGCTTGCACGTGAAGGCTTAACCGGGAATAAACCTTCTTAATTCGACTTGGCTTCCTTTTAATTTCCATAAATCTTAATTATTACCCTTAAGCTCCAATTGATTTTCTATTTTAATCTCTCCACTTAAATATTCCCAAAATAAACCTACAAAATCAAAACAATAGAAATTGAGATAAAAAATTAATATAATAAAATATAATTTAACATAAATTAAGTTAAGAAACTATTAAAATAATATATAAATTATAAGCACATCAAATACCCCTAAACTTAACATTTTGCTAGTCCTCGAGCAAAACTAAATTAAAAACTACGAAAAGAAAATTGTAACTAAACCACTTTTGCAGGTGATC
Source organism: Clausena lansium (assembly GCA_030449835.1). NCBI lineage: Eukaryota > Viridiplantae > Streptophyta > Magnoliopsida > Sapindales > Rutaceae > Clausena > Clausena lansium. Next base: position 245,408 of record JASUUF010000109.1, on the reverse strand, counting down.
GCAATTGCATTTAGCGTATGCTACAAGCCTTTGAACCCCTAGGTGCCCTAGTGGACGAGTTATAGTCTCGTGAGGGTTTCCAGCGATGATACCCACAAACATCATCAAAAAATGCCTCAACGATTGGAAAAAGCATATAGCCCAAAGAAAATTAAAAATATTGGCAAAGTTCTAACTTTAATTCAATAGTCAGTCTCATCTCACATTAGATTCTTGTGTGTGTGTGAATCAATTCAACCAAAACTCATTCCCAAAATCTTTAATATCAACAGCCCTTGTATTGAATAACAAATAGAGTAGGTCAAACTAACCTCATCATTTTGATCTTTTCCTTTTTTTTTTCTTACAGGCATAAATTTTGCATTTTCTTTTGATTTTTTCTTGAAGCACATGCTTTTTTTTTTTATATATACCCATAGTCAGGAGCTTTCACTCTACCCCATAAGGTTGCCTTCTTCTCATGGTAGATTATCCTCTACATACTGCTAGTACATAGGCCCAAATTACTCAAGGATAGCTTCACTCTTAATGGTTATAGATAGCTATTTCTGACTATGGTGCCTGTATGAACTTAAGTAACATAGAATCAAGGTAAACAGTCATTTACTCGATCTAAAACTCTCAACTCAGGCTGTATCAATCTCAGATCTCAAGTCAAAATTCTGAAAGAATCGATATAAGTGCTCAAGATATTTAAAGAATCACAATCAAGATGAAACTAACACAAGAATCAAGTAAAACTAAGACAATATTAATCCCTTTCTAAGAACCATATTCATTTTCAACCATATACTCATCATTGGCATCAAAACAAAAGTTTTTTTTTCAATTTTTTTTCTAGTTTCAAATTATTTTTTGTATATTTTTATTTTTTGTATATAAAAAATGATAGCAAATATTCCCACCCCCAAACTTGAAATCAACATTTTCTTCAATGTAAATAAAAGGAGAAGGAAAAGAGAAACTTCCTGGGTTTTGCACTTGACGATGTGAACTTGTAGTGGAGTCGCTAGATGGCATGTGAAAAGTTGATGTTCATCGACCCCCAAACTTGTGCAAGAACCTAGATCACACAAAATAAAGCAAATAAAAGAAAAGAATAACAAAAGAAAGAGTAAATAAAGACAAAATATAAAAATAACAGTAAAATGTTTATAAAGCTTGGGTTGCCTCCCAAAAAGCGCTTGTTTATGGTCGATAGCTTGACTTTGCCATGTTTCTTGCAATTAGGCCTCTTCCTACAAAAACAAGGTGATGAATATTCATTGATAATTAGGCCTCTTCCTACAAAAACAAGGTGATGAATCTTCATTGATAGACTGCTTATGTATTGTATGAATGTTAGGAGGGTAAGATGGATGCTTATCCTTAAATGCTTTGGTCATTTTCCTATCTACCGTGTTGACTTGAAAACAATCTTTGGGTTGAAATGGATACTTGATAGGTGTGAACACATTGAAAATGACTTGCTCATTTTGAACTCTTAAAATCAATTTCCCTTCCTGAACATCAATCAGAGCTCTTCCTGTGGCTAAGAATGGTCTGCCTAGAATGAGAGGTAACTCTATATCTTTGGGCATATCCAAGACAATAAAATCTGCAGGGAAATGAACTTGTCAACCTTTACAAGTACATCCTTAATTATTCCTCTTGGATACTTTATAGATCTATCCACTAATTGAAGAGTAACTGTTGTTGCTTTAGGTCCTCCCAATCCTAATTTTTTGAAAACAGAGAGAGGCATCAAATTAACACTTGCACCTAAATCACATAAAGCTTTATCAAAATAACAATTTCCAATATTGCAAGGTATATTAAAACTCTCTGGATCCTTTAGCTTTGGTGGCAACTTATTTTGCAAGATAGCAGTGCAGTCCTCAGTTAGCATTACAGTTTCATGCTCCTCAAATTTCCTTTTGTTGGATAAAATCTCTTTCATAAATTTAGCAAAGCTCGACATTTGTTCCAATGCATCTGCAAAAGGAATTTTAATATGAAATTTTTTAAAAACATCAAGAAATTTAGAAAATTGCTTATCTAATTTATTTTTCCAAAGACGCTAAGGAAAAGGTATTGGAGGAACATAAGCCTTGACTGGTGCTGTTGGTTGCGGTTGTGGATTTTTGAACTTGTCGCCTTTGAAGCCATAGTAGTGTCTTTAGTCTGCTCTTTATGAACTTGCTTTACTTCTTTTTGTGGCTCTTCAAGTTGTCTACCACTCTGAAGTACAATTGCATTAATTTGTTCCCTTGGATTTGTCTCGATGTTACTAGGTAGAGAGCCTTGTGGTTTGCTAGATAATAAGTTTGCTATCCGACCAACTTGTATCTCAAGGTTACGGATAGATGCAGCTTGATTTTGAAAAGTTGTCTCAGTCTTGGTCATGAATTGAGACATATTTGTTGTAAGTTGGGTAAGTGCATCTTCCAAATGTGACTTCTTTTCTGGTGGTTGGAACCCTTGAGGTGATGTCAATGTATTCTGAGTATTGTTCCATGATAAATTCGGGTAGTTTCTCCAGCTAGGATTGTAGGTATTGGAATATGGGTTATTCTGCTGCCTTTGGAAGTTCGACACATAATGAGCTTGTTCAGTAGATAATGGTGCAAAAGGACTTCCAACTTGGCAATTGACACTGGTATGATTCCCTCCACATAGTTCGCACACTTGAGTTTGAATAGCACTGATATTCAGCTGTTCCAGCTTGTTATGAACAGCGGTCATTTTTGCAGATAAAGCAGTGACAACATCCACATGATGGACTCCTGCAGCTTTCCTTGGTATTGATCTCTCTGAAGACCATTGGTAATTATTAAAAGCCATCTCCTTCAATAATTCATATGCTACTTCTGGTGTTTTCCCCATCAAAGTTCCTCCTGCTACAGCATCGATCATTATTCTAGTAGTAGATCCCAAACCATTGTAAAAAGTTTGTACCTGAAGCCAAATTGGTAGACCATGATGCGAGCATTTTCTTAGTAGGTCTTTGTATCTCTCCCATGCTTCATATAATGACTCCATCTCAAATCGTGCAAAGGTTGTGATGTCATTCCTCAGCTTGGCTATTTTTGGTGGGGGAAAGAACTTTGCTAAACATTTCTGCGCTAAACCATCCCATGTAGTGATTGTCCCAGTAAGGAGTGAGTTCAACCACTCTTTTGCTTTATCCCTAAGTGAGAACGAGAAAAGCCTTAGCTTGATAGCATTTTCTGAGACTCCATTTTGTTTAAATGTGTCACAAATTTCCAAGAAATTTGCAATGTGAGCATTTGGATCATCATTCGGCATCCCAGCAATTTGTGCTGACGTCTGAATCATTTGGATTATAGCAGGCTTGATTTCAAAATTGTTAGCTTGAACAACAGGGTGTGCAATGCTTGAACGGGTACCATTAATATTAGGAATGGCATAATCTCTTAAAGGTCTTGCACCCCTATTTCCTTGTACTGCTTCGTCAGCCATGACTAGTTGTTGCTCTTGTAAAGCTTCTCTCCTTTCCTTGTTGAGCCTTCTACACGACGTTCAATCTCTCGATCAAAAGGCAGTAAATCAAAGCTTCTCGAATGTCTCATAAATTTAAACAAGAAAACAAAAATAACGAAAATTAAAAATTAAAAATAAATAAAATTCAAATTCAAATTAAACTAGGGCTAGTTGGTATCAATACTAATCCAAACAATCCCCGGCAACGGCGCCAAAAACTTGTTGTATAAATTAGCAAGTGCGCTAGTCGGCACAAGTAATATAATAAAGAGTAGAGTATCGTCCCACAGAGATTGTATATATTATTAGTTACCGAAATTATTCTAACCCTAATTTATTTGAACAATCAATTAAGAAAATTAAAATTAAAATAAAATAAAATAAAACAACTAAAAATTAAATAAAAAAGCAAGCAGTTATGAAATTACCAAGAGATTAAGACACTAGGATATCCGATTTCACCATAACTAATCCAATTTAATCTTCCATTTGTGTTTATAAAATTTTTTTCCCATGTTGACAGTGAATTTCCCTAACCAATTCAATATCCTCTCTCGAATAATATCAAAAATACCCTCACATATTAACCCACTATATCTCTATGTGAATTTAAATATGTAAAGATTCATTAAGCTCTATGGAAATTCTTAAATAAAACTACACGAATCACGTTGGCACATCTCTATCTTTCGTTCAGTTCATGGCATCCATTACATAGAGCAAAAATACATAAATCTCCTCTCGGTCGCATTATATATCCTCAAATTATTCAAATATTGGCCGGATATTTAAAAGCATTAAGAACAATAATGAACACTCAATCATGGATTAATAAACTAAAAATATCACAGATTTATAGAATTAAATCTTCATAGTTATGCTACATCATTGCTCTAGCAACATAAATTAATTCATGAAAAAATAAAGAGAATCCATAAATATTATAGGAAACATTCAAGCAAAACAATTAAAAGAGAAAAAGAAAAACTCAAGAATTGCTCCTGCTGCTCTCTGAATCTCTGGCGGCTGCTCCATTTCTTATTAGATTCTCTCGATTTTTATCAATTCTTCAACGCTACTCGTGCCCGCAAGTTTATATGCTTTTTTTATAATGCTCCAAAACAGTCCACATAAGTTAAATTCCTAATTAGATTAGGATGTTGGCCACTGTCTTTGGCTTAGGCAAGTCACATGCATGTGACTTAAACATGGCAAAGTCTTTTTTTTTTTTTTCAATTTGCTTGCACGTGAAGGCTTAACCGGAAATAAATCTTCTTAATTCGGCTTGGCTTCCTTTTAATTTCCATAAATCTTAATTATTTCCCTTAAGCTCCAATTGATTTTCTATTTTAATATGTCCACTTAAATATTTCCAAAATAAACCTACAAAATCAAAACAATAGAAATTGAGATAAAAAAATTAATATAATAAAATATAATTTAATATAAATTAAGTTAAGAAACTACTAAAATAATATATAAATTATAAGCACACCACCCCACATGGAGATTCCTCATTCTCACCCCACTAAATTTATTAAAGAATGGGGTGGAGAGTTGGGGATGAAATTTTTAATGGGCTGGGGAATAGGGTAAGCCTTTCCACCCCACCCCCCCCCCCCCCCCACCCCATTGCCATCCCTATATTTAATTACACATAATTGAAATAAAAATAAAAAAATTGATAAAATCAATCATGGAGATTAATCGAAGCTATTCAAGCTGCTGGTTTCCCTATAAATAAGGCTTGGCACTGGCATTTTGAGAACACAACTCCACAAGTAACTCAAGCATACTTGTAAAGCTCTTAAGCTCTATTGTACACACTCTTTCAAGTAATATAATTTTTCTTTGGCTACATTGCTCTCTATTCTCTCTAACTATTCCGCAAGCATCTTTACTTAAATAGTTTGAGAAGTTCGATATGTTTGCTTAGCAACTTTTTTGCTAGAAGTATCTAAGCGCCGCACGGTTGTATTGAGCAAAATACTCATCTCGTAACATTAAGCACACTAATGAGAAATCCAAATAATCTTCAGCTTCTCTTTAATTTGATTTCTTTATGTACAGTTTATTCCCAATCTTCAATTTATTACCATGTTCAATAAAATAATTTAATTAACTAAAAATAACAAATAAAAGTAACTAGCAAATATATATTAAAGGGTAAAATATGTATATATTATATGCTCATCAAATACTCTCAAACTTAGATTTTGTTAGTCCTCGAGCAAACTCAAAACTAAAAATAAAGAAATAAAATGAAATCTAACTAGACCACTTTTGCAAGTAATTGCAATTGCATTTAGCGCATGCAACAAGCATTCGAACCCCTAGGTGGCCCTAGTGGAGGAGTTATAGTCTCGTGAGGGTTTCCAGCAATGATATCCACAAACATCATCAAGATTGACCTAAAGAAAATAAATAAATACTAAAAACAATTACCTTTTCTTCCTCAGGGCATTTGCATTTACTTCCTTAATTAGATTAATAATAACAATCAAATAAAAGTATAAGCATATCTCAAGCTTAAATAAATATCACTCCCACATCAACCATTCATAAAAATCAGTCAAGTAAACTCGTGCAAAATGATCAACTATCAAAGCAATATTAATCAAGTCCCTTTCAAGAATGACATGTCAAACCCCCAAAATTTCACAGGATAAGAATGAAACTCTCAAAAGAAAATAAACCCAGTCAAACCAATAATAATATTTTTTTATGTATCAACACATATTTTAGTCCATATCACCAACTTCTACCTCATACTATAGTTCTCTAAAATTAAGAAGGACTGTACTAGGACATAACGTTGGCTAGGGACATGGCTAATGTTGGGTCCATCTCATTGGGTGGCCGAAGCCCAAAGTTCAATAAGTTTGGGTAGTTAAGTAATTAAAAGAAACTTGAAAGGGCTAAAAGAAAATTGTCATGAAATTTGCCTATATAAAGAACAAAAGCAAGCGGCAGCCCTAGACACAAAAATCGCAAAAGACGAGAGAGGGAGGGAGACAGTGGCGGTTCTTTTGGTTTTGGGAATAGTAATTTTAACTTTTGATTGATCAATCGGAATGTGATTTTAACTCCGTTTTCTCCCAAATTTGGAGGGTCAGTTCCTGGCATCGCCCTCTATAATCCTAATGGTCTTGATTTTTGTTTTATCCTCTCATTGGTTGTTATTTGAGATACCCTCTTGTTAGAGAGACAGATTTCAGGCTGTTACTGTAAGCCAATAATATTGAGATTCTTGATGTTGGTAGCCTCTAGTATTATCTAGAGAAGAATTTGTGCTGTAATCACATTATTAATATAGTGGAAGATTATATCGAACTACGGTCCCGTGGTTTTTCCCGTTTTGGGTTTTCCACGTAAAAATATGTGTCTCTTGTGGTTGGTTTATTGCTTTGAATTTTATTGGTTTATTTTCTTCTTATTTATTTGTGGTACACATCCCATTTTTAATTACACAAAGAGGGAAAGATATTATTTCCGCTTGATTTACAGCTGCTTGTGTGGGTTCCTTTCCTAACATAGTGGTATCAGAGCGAGGTTGTGTTTTTATTACTTGTGTGGCTGAGATGGAGGAGTCTTCGACATGTATGATTAAATTGAAGTCATGGAATTATGGAATTTGGAAGTCTAGAATGGAGGATTTACTCTACATGAAAGACTTACATGAGCCCATTGAAGGCGAAGAAGCTAGACTCACCGATTTAGATGATAAGAAATGGGCTCAATTGAACCAGAAGGCTGTGGGTACTATCAGGTCATGGATTGATCAAAGTGTGTACCACCATGTCGCAAAGGAATCCAAGGCTGATGTTCTTTGGAGAAAATTGGAAACAATTTATGAGCAGCCTACAGCACAAAACAAAGCCAATTTGATGAAAAGGCTTGTTAACTTGAAATACAAGGAGGGGCGTAGTATAACTGAACACACTAGTGAGTTTCAAGGCTTGGTTGATCAGTTAACTACTATGAAGATTATTTTAGATGATGAGTTGCAAGCATTGTTGTTACTTAGTTATTTGCCTGACAGTTGGGAGGCATTAGTGGTGTCAGTAAACAATTCAACGTCGAATGGGAAATTAACCTTGGATATGGTTATAGATAGGCTGCGGAATGAAGAATCTAGAAGAAAGAGTGTTGAAGTAGTTCCCTCTGAGTCAAATGCACTTGTTTCAAAAAAGCAAGAAAGGCGGGGGAGAAGCCAAAGCAAAAATTCCCATCAGCAGAATAATGATAACCCCAGAGGAAGATCTAAATCCCAGAGGAGAAACATCAAGTGCTTTCACTATTAGAAAATGGGTCACATAAAAAGGGAGTGTACATTGTGGAAAAGAGAACAGGCGAAGGAAAAGGCCAATGGCCAAAAGAATGACAAAGAGGACACGACAGCCATAGTTGATGGTGATATGGGTATTGTTTATAATGAGAGCTCTATAAATCTCACTTGCCATACCAGTGATTGGGTGATTGATTCGGGTGCTTCATTTCATGTTACTGCATATCGTGATTACTTCACATCCTATACTAATGGTGATTATGGCCATGTTCGGATGGGAAATGAGGGGGCATCCAAGATTGTAGGCATGGGAGATATTTGCTTGGAAACCAGTGTTGGCTGTAAGTTGTTACTTAAAGATGTCAGACATGTACCAGATATTCGCCTTAATTTAATCTCCACAGGCAAACTTGATGATGATGGTTATTCTAACCAATTTGGTGAAGGAAAATGGAAGCTCACCAAAGGCTCCCTAGTGCTAGCTAAGGGAAAGAAAGTGAACACTCTTTATGTCATAGAAGCCAAGATCAAGAAAGAAGATGTGAATGTGTCTGTAAAAGATTCTGACATCGAGACATGGCATAAAAGGCTTGGTCACATTGGCGAGAATGGGTTACAAACTCTTACTAGAAAAAGATTTCTTCCCAGCTTCGCAGGTATGTCCCTTAAGACTTGTGTTCATTGCTTAGCTGGAAAGACACGTAGAGTAGCTTTTAAAAGTTTTTCTCCATCTAGAAAGCCGAATATCCTTGATTTGATTCACACTGATGTTTGCGTGATGCAAAGTAGATCAATAGGAGGCGCACTTTATTTTGTAACTTTATTGATGACTGTTCTAGAAAAGTGTAGGCTTTTGCTTTGAAATCTAAAGACCAGGTGCTTGATACATTTAAATTCTTCCATGCTTATGTTGAGAGAGGGACAGTAAGAAAATTAAAATTTGCCAGGGCAAATAATGGTGGTGAGTACAGAGGACCATTTGAGCAGTATTGCAGATCCTATAGAATCAGACTTGAGAAGACTGTACCAAAAACCCCTCAACAGAATGGTGTTGCAGAAAGGATGAATAGAACTATTGAAGAAAAGATCAAGTGTATGCTTTCTTATACTAAGCTTCCTAAGTCTTTCTGGGCAGAGGCTATACGTACTGCAGTTGATTTGATTAACCTTTCTCCTTCAGCTCTATTAGATGGTGATGTACCTGAGAGAGTTTGGATTGGGAAAGATGTTTCTTATAAACACTTGAGAGTGTTTGGTTGCAAAGTATATGTTCATATCCCTAAAAATGAGAGGTCGAAGCTTGATGACAAAGCCAGGGAATGCATTTTCTTAGGCTATGGACATAAAGAATTTGGGTACAGATTATGGGATCCAGTGGCAAGGAAACTCATCAGAAGTAGAGATGTTGTGTTTCTTGAAGATCAAATAGTTGGTGATGAAGATAAGAGTGATGAGTCTCATACATCTCCAGAAATTCCTATCATTCCTATTTCAGTTCCTCCATCTGTAGTTCATGATGATCATGGGGGAGCTGGAAGGGATAATAATGATGGTCCAGCACCACCAGTTGAGCTCGAATTGAGGAGATCCAGTAGAGAACGACAACCTTCCACTAGATATCCTCCACATGAGTATGTGATGCTTACAGATGGAGGGGAGCCAGAATGTTTTGAAGAAGCTATGTCTCATCCACAGAAAAATGAGTGGGTTAAAGCCATGCAAGAAGAGATGAAGTCTTTGACTGAGAACCACACTTATGACTTAATAAAGCTTCCTAAGGGAAAGAGGGCACTGAAGAATAAATGGGTTTACAGGTTGAAGACTGAAAATAACTCGCAACAGCGGTACAAGGTTAGTGATAGGGTAGTTTTATATCACTTTAATAATTAAGTTTTCCATGATATTTGCATTGCTTTTAATTATTTTAGAGTTGTTTTACTTGTTTTATGTTTTTTTGCGTAGGCATTGATGATTGGAAACTCGTAGTGCAAATTTGATCAAAAAAAGCGGAGCTGAATTGAAGAAACATATTTGATGGGATTAAATGCCGCCTTTGAAAGGAAAAATGGAAGAATAATGGCTTTAAAGAAGTTATTGGGTTTATTAAATAATTAATTTTATAAGTCACATGCATGAATTGTGAAGCTGGAAGATTTGAAATAAAGCTTGGATTTTGGGCTTTACGTGATGGGCCTCTAAATTTAAGAGGAATTCATATGCTTGTTAATAAAAGGTGGCTTGGTTTGACTTGGATTTGAAATCTTTTTGCATGGGCTTTGGAAGTGGGCTACATGCATGTATGAATTAAAGAAAGAATTTGGTGGGCTTCAATTGAATATGGGCGGTTGAAAATAAAGTGGCATTATCATGGAAAATGGCAGGCGGCTTGACTTGGCTTGGAATTGGAAATCCTTTTGACTTAAGGATTTATGGTCAAGCGTTATAAAAGGAAGAGGAGGCCAAGAAAAAAAAAAGAAGAGGAGGAGAACGGCCACACAAAAGAACGAAATTGAAAGAGAAGAAGAATTCTGCAGCAGCACACAAATTGGAAGAAAATTAGAAGAAGAGCAGCCGCAAGGAATTGAAGAAAGAAACAAAGAGAAGCTGCAGCCGCACATCATCTTCATTAGTTTTTCTTTCCAAACTTATCTTCTCTTATTTTAATTTTAAGAATGTTTTATTTTATGGATGTTATTTTCTTTTTAGTTATAAACTAAATATTTTTATCTAGGTTTATAATGGAACCTAGTATGAACCTTAATTGATGAATATTTCTAGTTCTTCAAAATTGCCTTCTATTGATTATTTATTATATTTTATACTTAATCTATTTGATTGCTTGATCACTAATTAAATAGCATATGTGTAGTCGCATAAATATCGGAAGAGTCATGTATCTATAGACCTAAATATGATAACATGTGTTAATCTGAGATAGGAATATATTTAGATTGCATGTGCAATTGTTAAGGAATTTGAACTTAATGAATTGCTTCTAATTAATCCTCATAGGAATATAGTGGGTTGATTTTAAGTAATATATCTACTTGACTATCGAAAGAGACTTGTAGAGATTTTAGTGTTTTAAGTGATAATTGAATTAGGTTAATTAGAAGAACTAGACTAAAATTAATAAGGGGATTACTAGGGAAAATTACAAGCCTAGGTTTCATCATCCATTGGTTACTTTTTTTTTATTTTGCATTTAATTTACTGTCATAATTTTAGTTAAAGACTTTTTAATTCAATTGTTTGGATTAGACTTGGGAAATATAAATTAATAGATAGTGATAGGATAATATTAGTCCCTGTGGGTTCAACACTCTAATTCATCACTTAATTACTTGTTCGATACGTACACTTGCATGATTAGATTTTTAGACAACAGCTAGATTGATTGTAAAGGGTTTTGGTCAGAAGAAAGGTGTTGGTTTTGAAGAAATATTTTCTCCTGTGGTGAAGATGTCTTCTATCCGAGTTGTTCTGGGATTAGCAGCTAGCTTGAATTTGGAGATTGAACAGCTTGATGTAAAGACAGCTTTCTTGCACGGTGACTTAGAGGAGGAAATATACATAGAGCAACCTGAAGGGTTCAGTGTCAAAGGCAAAGAAGAACTTGTGTGCAAGTTGAAGAAATGTCTATATAGGTTGAAACAGGCACCAAGGCAGTGGTACAAGAAGTTTGATTCTTTTATGGAGAATCATGGTTTCAGCAAGACTATGTCTGACCATTGTGTTTTTGTGAAGAAGTTTGGCGATGATGATTTTATCATTCTTTTGCTTTATGTGGATGACATGTTGATTGTGGCCAGGATGCTAGTAAGATTGATAATCCGAAAAAAGAGCTTAGCAAGTCTTTTGCGGTGAAGGACTTTAGACCGGCAAAGCAGATTCTTGGCATAAAGATTTCTCGTGACAGAAAAGTTAGGAATTTATGGTTATCTCAAGAAGCATATGTTGAAAGGGTTCTTGAAAGATTTAACATGAGCAAGGCAAAATCTATTTGTTCTCCACTTGCAGTCTATTTCAAGCTTAGTTCCGAGCACTGTCCTACAAGTGAGAGAGAGAAGCAAGAGATGAGAGGAGTTCCTTATGCTTCAGTAGTTGGTAGTTTGATGTACGCCATGGTTTGTACAAGGCCAGACATTGCTCACGCAGTTGGTGTAGTTAGTCGGTTTCTCTCTAATCCTGGCAAAGAACATTGGACAGCAGTGAAGTGGATTCTCAGATATCTCAGAGGCACTTCCATGGCATGTTTATGTTTTGGTGGTGACAAACCTGTGTTACAAGTGTACACAGATGCAGATATGGCAAGAGATGCTAATTGTAGAAAATCCTTATCAGGATATTTGCTCACCTTTGCAGGGGGAACAGTTTCATGGCAGTCCAGACTTCAGCAGTGTGTTGCTCTGTCTACCACAAAAGCAGAGTATATTGCAATCACTGAAGGTTGCAAAGAAACCCTGTGGATGAAGAATTTCCTACAAGATTTGTGTGTGAAACAAGATAGTTATGCTATGTACTACGACAGTCAGAGTGTCATTCACTTGGCAAAGAATTCGACTTACCATTCGAAATCCAAGCATATTGATGTGAGGTATCATTGGATACGAGACGTGCTTGAGGAGAAACAGTTGAAGCTTGAGAAGATTCACACAACGGAAAATGAGTCAGATATGATGGCAAAATCATTGCCAAAGGAGAAGCTGCAAAGCTGTAAGTAGAGAGCGGGCTTGGTGGTGCCCCCTACATGATCTGAAGGGAGAGATTTGTTGGGTCCATCTCATTGGGTGGCCGAAGCCCAAAGTTCAATAAGTTTGGGTAGTTAAGTAATTAAAAGAAACTTAAAAGGGCTAGAAGAAAATTGCCATGAAATTTGCCTATATAAAGAACAAAAGCAAGCGGCAGCCCTACATACAAAAATCGCAAAAGACGAGAGAGGGAGAGAGACAATGGTGTTTTTTTGGTTTTGGGAATAGTAATTTTAATTTTTGATTGATCAATCGGAAGGTGATTTTAACTCCGTTTTCTCCCAAATTTGGAGGGTCAGTTCCTGGCATCGCCCTCTACAATCCTACTTGTCTTGATTTTTGTTTTATCCTCTCGTTGGTTGTTATTTGAGATACCCTCTTGTTAGAGAGACAGATTCCAGGCTATTACTGTAAGCCAATAATATTGAGATTCTTGATGTTAGTAGCCTCTAATATTATCTAGAGAAGAATTTGTACTGTAATCTCATTATTAATATAGTGGAAGATTATATCGGACTACGGTCCCGTGGTTTTTCCCGTTTTGGGTTTTCCACGTAAAAATCTATGTTTCTTGTGGTTGGTTTATTGCTTTGAATTTTATTGGTTTATTTTTTTCTTATTTATTTGTGGTACACATCCCATTTTTAATTCCAGAAAGAGGAAAAGAGATTATTTCTGCTTGATTTACAGCTGCTTGTGTGGGTTCCTTTCCCAACAGCTAACAAAGAAGGTATAATAGGAAAAACAAAATATGTGCTTGAGAAAAAATATAGATTTTTTTTTAACTTTTAGTCAAGGTGCTTTTCTTGCTTTTGTACTTTTCTTTTTCTTTTTTAAATCACACACATTTTTTGTACATCTTTTTGTTCTCTTTTCTATCCTTTTTTGTTGTGGTAATGCACCACTTTTCTAAATAAAATAATTATATATATTTTTCTCAAATATTAATAGGTGATGGAAAATATAAAATATAGGGTGATACTCCAAATTAAAATGAGATAGAATGATAAGTTAGTAAAGAAATTTTTTTTTTCATTTTTTATATGCTCAAAAGGGTAAGTTATGATACTTCACAATGGGGATAATTAAAAAGACTCAAATGAATTAAGGATGGCCTTTCTGTCAAATTTTAGAGCTATAAATAGTCTTTCATATCTATAAATTCAATGGACTTTCGGATGCAACAACGCACACAATTATTTTTTCTTTCGTCGACTCAAAAGAAAATATAGAGATCATGTATAAAATAATAAACTGCTAAGCTGTATAAATGAAAAATAGGTAAAAAGAGTTATTTTCCAAGAAAAATAATAAGTACAAAAACTCTCTTGGAACTTATTATGAAACGTACATTCCTTCAAGTAACTCAATCAATTTCATTCATCAAAACTCTCAATTCACACTTATCACCAACATCACAATGCAAAGTGGCAAACATGGTGTAACACAACTCAAAGCCAAAGATGATACAAATACCAAAAACTTGATGTCATTCAATGTCAGAAGATCACACAAAATGCCTTAAAAATTTTAATTTTTTGCACCAAAAACTTGTTGTAAAAATTTTATTGTACTCGCAAGCGCACGAGTCTGTTAAAGTATAGAATATGAATAACGAGGTCGAACCCACAGGGTTGTCAAATTTTAGGAAAGATAAATCTAATCTAAGCTAATTAAAACTTAACCTAATTGAAAAGAAAAAAATATTTTGTTTGATAAAATTAAAACTAAAGATGCAATTAAAATTAAAAAAAATAAATTAACATACGAGTTCAAAAGATTAAGACTACTAGGTTTTCAAAATCTACCACAGTTCAATCTAACATTTATCTAATTATCAATCAATTCTCAATTTTAGAGTGACAACTCAAAATTAATCTATGTCTACTCATTAATATAACAATTAAGCCCAATTGAAATTAATCTTATGTAGGTTTTTTTTCTACTTAACAGTATGATATCTAAACATTCCGTGTAAAGAATATTGAATAACAAAGAGTCAAAATTTTCCTAAGCACTCCGTGTAGACATGAAAGACACATAATCAAAGATAATTAAATATAAACTTTATAAATCCAAGCATAAATTTATTTAAATACTAATCCTAACAATCAATAATACATGTTAGAATTAATGAAATGATTTAATAATGTTCAATTAAATATTTAAAACAATAACCATAAATATTAAAGCACATATGTATAAAATTAATTGAATAAAATGTAACTTATTTAATTGAACGGAACTTTATCCTTAATTTAAATATAAATATTTTAGTTACACATAATTAAATTAGAAATAAAAGAACAATTAAATTCAGTCGTAAAATTTATCCAAGGGGCTGCTCTTTTCCAATTCGTGGCTGCCGCTCGAATTGGTTTCGGCGGTTTCCCAAAAGCCAAAGCTTAGCATTTAGTACCATAACAATAAAAGCTCAAAAGTCTTATTTAATGCGTTGCAAGGCATGGTAGAAAAGTTAAATAGAGCAGAGTTCCAATTATTGGCAGCTTGTTTCTAGTCAATTAGTTATGTAAGAAATCTATTTCTCTTAAATAATATTATGAGAGAATTTGTATTAAAAAAAAAAAAAGAATGAATTGAGTAGAGTGAAAGTAAAAGTTTTTCATCTTTCTCTATTTAACATTACTCATTTTGCTTGAAAGGAAAGAAGGTGGACCCTTAGTTCCCATGGCAATAGGTGGCAAAAGGTGAGGCAGTTTTGGACTCTTATAAAAGAGTTAAAGTTCCAAGCTCACCACACCTGGCGAATTGATTGATACATAAGCAGCAGCAGTGGAATCCAGCTCCACGAGGATGGCTCATGATCAATGTGATGCAGCTACAAACACTGAGAAGTAGTTAGCAGGATTGGGAGCTGCTGTAATAGACTTTAATGGGAATTATATTACTGCTACAGTAAATAGATCAAAGTTCCATGGAGATATAATTTTTGCAGAGCTTGAGGTTGTAGAATGGGGATTACAGGTTGCAAAAATTATTGATGTGCCTTGAATTATGGTGGAAACTGATTCTCAAGGTTTTTCTAATCTACCCAACAACAAGAAGAGGAATAGAACTTAAGTCTTCTGGAAGATATCTCAAATCCAAGATTTAGCTAAGGGTTTTTGTAATTTTAAAGCCTAGTATATTCCTAGATATTATAATGTCATTGCCCACTCTTTAGCTAAACTAACTCTAGAATATGATGAATATATTATTTGAACAGGTACATTTTCATAAAATATTATGTATCTTTTTTAGTCTTCCAATGAATGTTCCTTATAAAAAAAAAAAAAAAATGTCAGGTGCTCTCCACCTTCCATTTACCTGCTATTGTTCCTCACGTACCCTTCTTGCAAATTAAGCCATACAATTAAATCCACTAATAAAAAATTTAAATAATCTTCAGCTTTTCATTATACACAGTTTATTCTTAATCTTCAATTTATTATTCTGTTCAATAAAATAATTTAATTAATTTTAAATAACAAATAAAAAGAACTAGCACCAAATGATCTTATAATGTTCAATAAATATTAACTAGTTGCCAACAAGGCTTGGCAGAGGGGTGGTGCCCTCAAATTGTTGAATGCGCTTGCTCGACTCCATTCATAGGATACATATCATAAATCTATTTATGAAAATATAGGTGGAGTAGCTCCAAATATAAATTTGGGAGAATGGGATATGTCTCGCTCCTAATTGGTACAGATTTTAAAGGCTTCAAGCTATATATACCTTTACTAGACCTTGCGTCATGCCTCACATATTTCTTGACAGTACATTACAGTATTTGATTAAACAATTACGGCTCCACTCACCAATGAAGGCTTAATCCATCTAGATCCTTCTAGAAGGTTCCAAGAGATCAAACAACATTTTATATAAAGTTGTTGGTTTTAAAACATTTTTGCAGCGGAAATATTAGGATCGCGTTTCTCATACAATATATAGAATTACTATAATCTAGAAATCGTACCTTTGCTTTTTCGTAGAAGTAATCTGGGTTCTCAAGTCACGAACTGTCACTACTAATTCTGTTAGATCACGATCTGTCACCAATGATCTTCCAGGTTATGACTCAAGTTTGATCTGCACTTGACGTGTGGGCGCATTTTTTCACTACTGCAAAACAACTAGCAAGAGAAAATTTTTTCTCTTAAAGTTAAAGAGAAAAATTTCTTTTCTCTGTATATTGTGGCTCCTCTGTTCTTTTGGGAAGAATAAACCTTTTTATATTCTATTGGTGGAAACCCTAGGCTCCTTTTTAATTCTATTAAATAAAAAATATTTTATTTAAATTAAAAAGGCAAAGTGGCGTTACTTGTTTTTTGTGATAGGGGTCCACCTTGTAAAATAACACAAGGCCCTTTACACAAGTATATTAAATAGAGCCTCCTACCAAATAATATATTTAGGCTTTTAACCCAATCTAAGTAATTTTCACCAGTGAGTTCATTTTTAACCACGATAATTAATAATGGGTTGATGGAAATATTTTCTGAAAAATAAAACACACATGCATAAATACATTGAAACAAATATTATTCACAATAAAAAATCTAAAATGCAAAAAACCATAAATGCATTTTATTTTATTGTAACGATAATCTAGTACCGCTTTGGCAAGTTATCCATTGGGGAAGTCATGCCTCCACTTACTAGATCCAATTAACCATTAGATTATTTACTTTCATGTCGTAACATGATAAATAACTATCGTTATCTTTTAGGGCCAAAATTTGTTAACAGAGCTTCGTTGGGAGGGTTAATAACAAATTTTGTTGAGTGTATAACCAATGTTTCAATCTATGTATCATTTATATCATGCAGCCACCGTTAGGGTGATCAATAGATTGAAAAATATTTCAATTTTATCCTTAAAGAAGTTCATCAAATAAAATATCTAATATATATACCCTCCATAGGGAGCATCATCGTATCATGAAGTCGAGGTATATATATAATTTTATTATTGAACTAACAATGGAGCCCGTGGGAAAAATTATCTTAAATTTTCCCTCTCCCACTCAATATTTTAAAGTTGGTTTTTCCTTTTGAACAATATACAGATTATATCGTATATTGTTAATTATATGCTTCCTAAAATAATATTATCTAGATGAAATCTAATATTATTAAGGGCACGCAAACATCAAACAATATATATCTAGATTTATAATCTATAGATGTCATGTATTATTATGCATAGCGTGGCACTACCTATTCTATATGACATGTTATCATGGCATGTTATCAACCAAACATAGCATATAGATAAAAGCAATTAAACAATCTCAATTCATGGTTTTCCTAAAGAAAATTTGACTTAATCTACTAGCCTAATTTCTATTGGGCTTTAAGTCAACGTCCATTTTCTTTCTTTCTCTTCCTTGTACTTGCTCTTGTCCATATCCATTGGCTTAGGTACTCTTAGGCTTTTAAATTTATCCTTGGTTCAATTTTTAAAATTAAATTTGGACATCAATAAAATACTATTGGATCTCTTTTTTTTTTTAAATAAAATTTTATAAAAACTAGATCCAATTAATTTGATAAAATAAGCCCAAATTCATTTAAAAAATTCTTGAGCCAAATAAATTTTATTATTGATCTTACCAAATTTTTATTTATATGATCCAGTTTTGAAATCCCAAAATGAGCTTGGGATCATATAAATAAATTTAGACCAATAATTATTATTGGGCTTATCAAATTTCCATTTATATTATCCAATTATCAACTACAGTTGGGCTTGGATCCAATATAAATAAATTTAAATTTTTCTGCCCAAAACCCAAATACTTTGGCTGAGCTGTAAAATAATGAGACTATAGGGTGCCATAGGATATAAACCCAAAACCCTAAATCTCACACTTTCTTTCCAGCCGCCACCTCCAAAACATATTACATGTTTGTGGACCTAAATGTAAAATTTTCCAAGATTTGGCCAAAAGACATAAAAGATGAAACCTTAGGGCGGTCCATGAACACAAAAACCAAAACAAAACCCTATTCATCTTTTGGTCTTCCGCCGCCAATTCCAGAAACAATCTTTCATGGCTGGCATTCCTTGTATCTTCTTTGCCGCATCACCTTTTCTTTGTTTCTTGATTTCTTTACTTTGCTTTTATAACAAAACAATATTTACAAAAATTCATATGCCATTAATGGCTTACAAAGAATCTAAGAATAATGAAATAAAATAATCAAGAGAGAAAAATGGTGAAAATTGACCCCCTCTCTTGTTATAAACCCATAAAATTAATATAAGGAAATTTTTAACCATGAATTGAGACAACCATTAATATATTAAAAAATATATCCATTCACGTAATGAAATAATATATAAAACTAGTGCCACTCATCTTATACACATAATACAAGAGATTGATTTCATACAATAACTCTATATATTAATATAAATCACTCTGATACCAATTGTTGGTTTTAAAACGTTTTTTCAGCGGAAATATTAGGATCGCATTTCTCATACAATATATTGAATTACTATAATCTAGAAATCGTACCTTTACTTTTTCGTAGAAGTAATCTGGGCTCCCAAGTCACGAACTGTTACCACCAATTCTGTTAGATCACGATCCGTCAGCAATGATCTTCCAGGTTATGACTCAAGTTTTATCTGCACTTGATG
Organism: Clausena lansium; assembly: GCA_030449835.1. NCBI lineage: Eukaryota > Viridiplantae > Streptophyta > Magnoliopsida > Sapindales > Rutaceae > Clausena > Clausena lansium. The sequence continues at coordinate 226,231 of JASUUF010000109.1, read as the reverse complement.
TGTGGGCGCCTTTTTCACTACTGGAAAGCAACTAGCAAGAGAAAAAAAATTTTCTTAAAGTTAGAGAGAAAAATTTCTTTTCTCTATATATTGTGACTCCTCTGTTCTTTTGGGAAAGAATAAACCTTTTTATATTCTATTGGTGGAAACTCTAGGCTCCTTTTTTAATTCTATTAAATAAAAAATATTTTATTTAAATTAAAAAGGCAAAGTGCCGTTGTTTGTTCTTTGTGATAGGGGCCCACCTTGAAAAATAACACAAGGCCCCTTACACACAAGTATATTAAATAGAGCCTCCCACCAAATAATATATTTAGTCTTTTAACCCAAATAGCTAGTTATTTTACTTATCAACCCAGTAATGGTGCAGTCAATTAAATGAGCTAACCCGGGGATCATATGGGTACATACAATAGTGGCTACAATAATTAGGCTTATAATTAAACTAGCCCAATTATTTAATTTCAAATCTACTCCACTAAAAGATTGTAACTGACCTCCATAATTGTATACTATCTAGGATAGTATTCTCGAATAATAATTCGACCCATGCCACATTGATTTCTTTACTGAGCAATCTTTTGTACCACATCGCTAATTAAATTGATATCTCAACTGTCCAATCAATTTAATTACATCTTGTTCCTTGACACTTACTGGCTTTCTCTAATGATCATTTTCAACATACTAATTATGTTGACACACTCTGGCCAGAGAATTCTATGATCAAGTACCGAAAACCCGTTAAGAGATGTGTTGTACAAATTCTATTTTGTTAATCTATAATCTCACTGCTTGTAATTACTTCCACCAAGATACTGGGTATCTTGACTAAAAATGTATGTCGTGCCCATTGGTAACTCAAATGAAATGACAATCATAAACAAGAAACTATAATTAACTCAAGATTGAGATTGCAATAAAATCAATGCCTATGAGATTTAATAAGTCTGATAGTCATTTCAAGGTTAATTATATCTCATATGTGATCCAGTTCAATGTAGTCAAACTACATCAATAAATTCATACATGATCAAGACAAATCATTCGATGAATTTACTACAGTCTAAACATAAATAGAGCGCCCAACTCTATTTATCAACTGCGAACTCAATTTATTTAATCATAAGATAACTTGTATTTATATCTTCTGTGAATCCATATGATGATAACATAAATACATATAATTTGATTAAATTGACCTTTTTCAAAATATTTATGCAATTAAGATATCTGAATAAATACTTCAAATATTTTATTAATCAAAAAATCAATATGCTTTAAAGAGCACATAATCTCAACAAAAGTTTCATTGTAAATAGTCTGTAACTTTATTTTATGGGGATATTTTGAGAGATTTCGAAAAATAAATAAAAATTTCATTTATATAATTTCTCAATTGCTTGAAGAACTATTTATACAAATATATTCAATAACATCGAAGGAAAATAGTCAAGCACTACAAATGAGGAATTATCTTGTAAATCTACGTGCACATAATGGTCTTGATTCTTTTTATATATCTATTATATATGTATGAAATTATGGTCTTGATTCTTACTATATATGTCATAACATATTACTTTTAAAATTGATTGTATATTTCTTTTTTTTTTTTTTGTTGTGGGTGGTGGGGGGTGGTCTGTAACATGCAAAAGTTGTTTTAATTCATACCGTAAAAGTTCTTTTCATAGTGAGGGATTGCGGGTGATGGAATGGAAAGGAAAGTTAAGTTCTTAAACAGAAATCTTACATCCACTCCTGTCAGACGCATACATTTCATTTATGTCTACATTTACTTTGCGCGTCTACAGTCTCTATTTGAATTGTTTGTGACTTTGTGTGATATTTTCATAGCCTTGTAATAGAATGTGTTATTTGGCTTGGTTTTATAGTTTCAAAATTAGTATTTTGACATATACATCCTTTTAACTTCTACTTATACGTATTTGACATATGAAAATTTTACAAGTTGAGTAATTTATCAATATTTTGACGGAAAATGAGCATAACTATTATTAGGGATGGCAATGGGGCGAGTATTGTGCGGGGATCCCAATACCTGTACCCTTACCCGTTTGATAGTAAACATTCCCGTTACTGACCCATACGTGTTCAAGGTTTAAACGGGTATGGGTCGGGAATTCTCTATTAAAAAATATAAATACTCGTCCCCTTCCTCTGTCCCCTATATCCTCTTTTAATTTAATGATTGGTAACTTTAACTTTATTAATATATTATTAAATTGAAATACAAAATCTATTTAAATAAAAGAAGAATATAAAAATTGCTAAATAGTTGGAATAATAATGTGATGAGACAGCTAATACAGTTTAGAATACAAGATCTTATTAAATTGAAAAAAAAGCCTTCCCAAGTACTTAAATAAATTAACTATAAGAATATGGGCCATCTTTAGCTATTTTAAAAAGAAATTCGGCTTCTCTAGCTATTTTTCTAGTAAATACTACAATGATAAGAATGAACATCTTGAATAAAGATAGTTAGAATTTAAAATATCAACTTTTGGTAGGTTTTAAAATATTCCACAATTAAGTATTTAAAGTCACTAACTTTTAGTTATTCAAGTTTTAGTCTTTTAGGATCTCAATGTTTAGTTTTAGTTGTTAATTAATAATTTTAACTTTTAAAATTTAATTAAAAAAATAAATAAGCAAACGGGTTTATGAGCGGGTACGGATTTTAATATTTAATACATGTACCCGGCCCGTTCAATCAATGGCTATGGATAATTATACCTGTACCCAATCTTTTTATAAAATAAAAAAAAGCCTCCTCGATACCCGACCATAACATAATCGGTCCCTACAGGTCCCTGTATTTTTTGCCATCCCTAACTGTCATGTTATTTAGTGAAACTAAGTAAACTCCTCTGATATTTTAACAAAAGTTCAAATCTCCATGCAATGATAACGCTGTTAACTTTATTAATTATTTTATTATTTTACTTCTTGTCTTGAGGTCAGCCATAGAATTTAAATATTTTAGGAATATAAATAAATTAAAATAACTTATATACCCTCAATGAATGAATTAATTATACAAAGCAATAAAGAGATTTGCACAAAATATATTTCTCATGAATTAAAAAAAATATTTATTGCATTGTTTATATTTGTTCAGAAAAAATTGAAAAATTCCAATTTTAACAAGAGCATGTATGTAGCTCCCTTTTTATATAATGATATCATTTTACGTGTGCACTCCAATAGTCACATATGGTCAAATGTGACATATTGCAATTTTAAAATGAATACTTTAAGGCTGTGTTTACTTACCGGATTAGGGAGTCAGAATCATTGATGGCGTTCATTTTACAAAATTGATGCGGAAATCGGAATCTAAATCGTGGGTCCCACCACAATTTAGGAATAAGGAATGGGAGATGATTCCCAAAGCCCCCTTGGGAATCAATCTCCCATTCCCTAGACTTTCAATTAGGGGTGGGCAATTTCGGGTTTAGGTCAACCCGATCGGATTTTGGGTTGATCGGGTTGAGGGGAAAATTAACCGAATTTAATCCGAATTTGTAATCCGATCCGATCCGATCTATATTCAGATCGGATCAGATTACAAATTCATTGTTGGAGGTTTGGAACTTGGTGACTGGTGTAGTGTTGGCTGGACTTGGATATAAGAAGGTAGGGGTCGGAGTAGATTGCAGTAGGTCTTGGCGGTGCGTCACGGTGGCCTGGATTGGCACTGCAACAGCAGGTCTCATCGGTTAGATGGCTAGATCTAGGTGTGCACAGTGGCTGTTGGATCTCTGTGTGTGTGCATGGTGACTGTTGGATCTCTGTGTGTGTGCATGGTGACTGTTGGATCTCTGTGTGTGTGCATGGTGACTGTTGGATCTCTGTGTGTGTGCACGGTGGTTGTCGGCTGGGCTTGGTGTTGATGTTGTGCGTGTGTTGAATTTTTTTCTTTTCTTTGAAATTAACACTAGATTTTATTGGAAGAGTGGTCATGGATCCTGAGATCAACCATGAGGAAACCATTGAAAATAAAGGACCCATTTCACTAGCAAAAACCAGCAGCAGCAGCACATGCAAAAATGACCAAGAGATATAAGATGAGAGAGCAAAAGAGAAGAGATATTGGTGCTGTGTGTGTCAAATGTTTTTTGTGTGTGTGTGTGTGTTGAATGTTGTGTGTATGTGTGTGTGTGTTGAATGGTGGCGTGCTTGACTGATGTGTGTGTGCGTGAGCTTTTAGTTTTAGGTTAAATAAATTTTTTTGTTAATTACCAACCCGATCGAATTTCGGATACCCGATCCGATTATAATCCGATTCGATTCGATCGGATTAGCTAACATTCCATCCGATCGGGTTTGTGTGCTCATCCGCATCCGATCCGAATTCAAATTATTCGGATCAGATCAAGTCGGGTTAAATGCCCATCCCTACTTTCAATTCTACCCCCAATGAATTTTCGTAATCCCCAAAATGCCCTCAATCAAATTTTATCATTTTTGCATTTTAGTCCCTATAGAATTTTGAAAATACCCATAAATTTTATATTATTTGCTAATAGGTCCTTTGATGATGATAATGATGATGATAATAATAATAATTGTAATTATAATCAAAATTTATTACTTTTATTTTTAATTGTTATTATTACTGTCATTAGTGTTAATATTAATAATAATAATAATATTATTATTATTATTATATATTTTTATTATTTTAATTGTTATTAATTATTTTTATTAATATTATCATTATTAAAATCTATTATTAATGATTATATCATTAGAAATTATTTATTATTATTATTATTATTAATGTCATTATTAGTATTTTAATATTATTTTATTAAAATTAATAAATTTTTATTATTTTAAATAGTATTTATTGTTATTATTAAATATTCTTTTAATTATTATTAATTATTGTTATTATTATTTTTACTAATATTATCATTATTAACATTTATTATTATAAATTTTTATTAATTTTATTGTTTTAATTAATATCTTTTTTATAATAATAATAATAATAATCAATAATAATAATATGTGCCAATCTACTATCTGCTTTCTGGAACCGAAAACAACACTTGGTTGATTTGCCATATGAAAACTCTTTTGATGACTGACAAATTCCTACTAAAGCCCGTCCTATCCAAATGAACATGGATTTGGAACAACATTGTACCAGACGCAACCAGCATTAAGTATTAGGTGTGGGTTTTAAGTACTAGATCTGGATCCCAGAAATAGTACTCTAATTGAATGGAGGGAGAAAAGAGATACAACTAAGGGCAGAGATCTGGTCTCTATGCCTTAGAGGAACGTAACAATTTAAAACAAGTTTCTGATGCAGAAGATTAGCCGAAGCCGCAACTGCAGAGCATACTTATAAAATTGAAATTACAGAATTTAAACACGAATTTAGACAAAGCTTTAAATAAATTACAAGAATTTAAATCATACAATGCTCTAAATAAATTTCAATGCTTTAAATAAATTACATCAAAATCTTACAATTTTGCTTGAATCCAAGAGGGTTTTGTAACAGAAAGAGAATGTTTTACAGAATGGGAAAATTTTTAAGACAGGAAAAATTCCTCTAAGTCTTAATGTTTTCCCGAGAGAGATAAATTTGAGAGAAAAAAAAAATCTGTCTTCTTCAGGTCCTCCCCCTCCCCTTTTATCTCCTTTGTGGATTTGTCTTTAAGCTGCTTTTTCTTGTTCCTTAACATGGGGGACAGCATTTTATGCTTTTGTTGATGGGGAACAACATCTTCTGCTTTTTAGAATTTTTTGAATAAGCTTTATATGGCGAGAGTAACTTTTGCTTTTGGTGGGCCAAGAAATCGTTGGTGGAAAGGAAGGGAGAAAATTGTCTTCACAGCTTTTTTCTTATGACAAGGATAGTGAGTGAAAGAAGACAAGTTTTGGAAAAGTACATAAAATGAAAATTACAAATGAGAAATACTTTTTTTTTTATACAAAAGATATACACATATACAGAGAATAGCTTTAAGAATGCTTGATAGGAGAAAGAATTCCGAAGCAGTTATCTTCATTATCATCTCCAAGGGAAATGAACGGCTCAGCTTCCTCGGAAGAACTAGCAATGGAAGGTTCAGATCTTAAGGCAAGAAGCTGCTGCATCACTTTAAAATATTCATCTTCAGTCTTTGCACTGGCCAAAAGAGATTGGGCCTTTGTTCGTTGAGCAAGAAATGTACTCTGGGCTTTAATGTCTTGAATGCTGGGAGTAAGTAGGCCTTTTAAGGAGAGCCATGTTTGGACTGTGGCTTCAGACAGTTTGGACTGTTCATCAAATTTAGACCACCATTTGACTTTGAAGCTTCGTTGTAAAATTAGTTGGGCTTTATGACTGTAGTATTTAAAGTCCCACGTCTAGACCCAAGGAAGAAAGAAATTGGTACAGAAACAAAGAAAAGGAGAAAACCTCTTCTCCGACTCTGAAGGAATATAATGGGCTTTAAAAAGGTTTAAACAGTGAGTGGCGTTTGGGGTTAAGATTTCTGGGCTTGGACCGAAATAGTTCCACCATTGTTGGAACCAGTTTGGAAGGCTTTGAATGGCTATTTTTGAATTAAAGAAAAATAACCAAGAATGGATCTTTTTTGGGTTTTGGATAAAAAATGTGTTAAACCAGGCTTGTTGATAATCCCAATAAGAAAAGGACAAACAGTGGTTTAGACGCATTTGAAAATTAGCGGGAAAAGTCCTTGGTTTGTGAAGTTGGTCACCCCACTGTTTTGGGCTCAAAACTTTAAGTACGGTAGCTGTGGAGTAGGCTGGCTCAGTGTGAGATTCACTAAGGAAGAAGTGTTTAAACTTGACAGACTCAGTGAATTCTAATATGCTTTGATAGAAAGACTGGGGTTTTGACAAATCCCATGGTTTGAAAAACCAGCCTTTCAGAAAAATGTTTGAAATAGCTTGAAATGGATAAGAGTGATAAAACCCATCTTCTATAGATAAAACATTTTGATGTGAGTTTTATGAATCCAATCCGAAGATTTTTGTGAAAGCTTTGATTGTGAAACAACAATTTGAGAATTGGAGCTTTCACTAGAAAGAACTATGTTAGAAGAGGAAGACTTTGAAATTGCTTTAGAAACAGTTTTTTCTTTTTGAGGATTTTGTGAAAGGGCTTTATTATGTGAAAAACTTTGTAAAGCTAACATGAGCTCTGGAGACTTTGAAATAGAGTTCATCCATTCTTTTACCGGTTCTTCGGAGGCAATTGCTTTAGATTGAGCTTCTTGTTCATCAACTATGTCAATCCAGGATTTGACTGGCATGGCTGAAGATAGTAATTTTTCTTTAGGTGGGGTTATCTGAGGTTCTTTAGAATTTGTTTGAGGTTCAGGGTCTTTAAGGATACCTTTCCCTTTGTCTCTCTGTTTTGGCGGCATTATCTGTTTTGGAGAAACTCTCTGGTTAGGAAATTAGGGATAGAATTTGTATCTCCTTTAATAAATTCAATATCAAAGTCAAAAACACTTAAAATAGCTTGCCATCGTGTAAAAATCTGTTTTGATGCAATATTTTGAACATCTTTTTCTAAAACATATTTTGCAGCTTTGCAATCAATTCTAAGTAAAAATTTTTTATTCAATAAATCACTTTGGAATTTAGAAATGCACAATACAATAGATAAAAAAATTTTTTTAATAGTAGAGTAATTTTTCTGACAGTCATTCCAATGAGCAGAAACATATTGTACTATTTGTTCTTTATTACCATCTTTTTGTTTTAAGATTCCTCCATAGCCTAAGTCTGAAGCATCGGTTTCAACAATTTTAGGCAAAGAAGGGTTTGCTAGAAATAAGCATGGAATTTCTTTAACAGAATTTTTTATCTGTTTAACAACTTTAGTATGTTCATCAGTCCAGACAACAGGATTTTTCTTTAATCTATCACGTAAAGGTTTTGAAATCCTATTAATATTAGGACAGAAATCAAGAACATAATTCAAACTGCCTAGAAATCTCTGCAGTTGGGTTTTATCAAAGATTTTATCAGGGAATTTATCAGCAAATGCAAGAGATCTCTCTATAGGTGTAATGGTACCTTTGGAAATATAATGACCAAGAAACCTGATTTTAGTCTGAAACAAAGAACCTTTAGAACTGGAAATAGCTAAGCCAACTTTCCTAGTTGCTAGGTAAAAAGTCTTTAAATGTTTGATATGTTGATCAATTGATTGAGAGAAAATCAACACATCATCAATATAAACAATACAGAATTCAGAAAAAGGATTATAAATATCATTCATTATTCTTTGAAATTCGGAAGGTGCATTCTTTAAACCGAATGGCATTACTGTCCATTCATACTATCCGAAAGGAACAGTAAATGCAGTTTTATATCTGTCTTTAGGATGAATTTGAATCTGCCAAAAACCTGATTTCATATCAAATTTTGAAAAAATGAAAGTGGAATGTAGTTTTTGGAGTAAATCTTTTTTATTTGGTATGGGGTACCTTATCCATTTTAACACTTTATTTAAAGGTTTGTAATTAATAACTAATCTAGGTGTTCCACTTTCTATTTCTGAGTTTTTATTAACATAGAAAGCAGCACAAGACCATGGAGACCTAGATTTAACAATGAGACCTTTAGATTCTAAATCTTTGATTTCATTTTTACAATGTTGTTCCAAATCCATGTTCATTTGGATAGGACGGGCTTTAGTAGGAATTTGTCTGTCATCAAAAGAGTTTTCATATGGCAAATCAACCAAGTGTTATTTTCGGTTCCAGAAAGCAGATGGTAGATCGGCACATATCTCTTTTTCAATTAAGGTTTTAAAATCAGAAATTTTTCTCTTTGTAAATTCATTTTGTAATTGGCTTTCAATTCTTTGTAAACTCAAATCTTTTTGTAAACAAATTAAGTCATTTTGTTTTGACTTGAGTAAGGTATTGATCTGGTTCCGGTAAACAGAACAGGCTTTTACAATATTTAAATTTCGAGTTTTAGACTTTTCAATGAAAGGAAAAATCAATTTTTTGTTTCTTGCTTTAAAAGATATACTATCATAATTGACAGTATAGGGAGTAATAAGGTTAATGAAAGGAGTTCCTAAAATAACAGTGTGATGTATATCATTTGTTAGAATAAAAGAAGTCCTGAATTCAAAACCATTATTATGAACAGAGGCATCAACTTTAGATTTGACTTTTAATTTTGAATTATTAGCAGCAGAAAGTCTTTCATTTGTTTTCTCATGAAATCTTTTAGGAACGATGTCTTCTTTGATACAATTTAAATCAGCACCAGTATCAAAAAGAGCAATGGTGTCAATTTCAAAATCTTTAGAAAGGATTAGGGTGATTTTAATTAAGTATTTTCTTGTGGTGATTTGTTTTAAAACAAAAAGAAAATCATTGGGTAGAGATTCAATGTTTTCAAGGTTTTGTTTTTCATTTTCACCATCAGATTCTGTTTCTTTATCAGAATTATCTTCCAACTATTTTTGTAACAGGAGTTGGATAGTCTCAGAATCATTCTTTTGTTTCTCTTTTAAGCCTTTTATCTCAAGTTTGATTTCTTTTATCTCTTTTTGGAGATGTTGGATATTAGGAGTTGTTTTCTTAGTCTTCTTTTTGTCTAGGATTTCAGTAAGATCATAAGCATTCTTTTTATTATTGTGGGCTTTAGAGGTTTCTGTTTTATCTCCTAATTCTAAGGTTTTTAAAAGTTTATCAAGATATTCTTTTGAAGGATTGGGTCTGAAATGTGTTTGACTAATTCAAGAAAAGTTTCTTGATCTTTAGTTAACACATTGATTTTCTTTAAATAGGATTCTGTGTCGCTTGCGTCAGAATCACTATTACTAGATACAGAGTCAGAGTCGATTAACTCATCTATCTGTAAAGGCTCACTATCTCCCGTCAAGGAAGACTCAGAGTCAGATAACTCTACAAGTAGAGGAGCTACTTTTGAAAGTGTCTGTTCATCAAGGCCAAGCTCATGGAGTTTTCTGTTCATCCTACAGAAGTTCTTAGTATGGCCTTTTCTTCCACATTTAAAACAAGTAGCTTCTTTATAATTAAAAGGGGCTTTTGGTACACCTTTAGAATCTTTTCTTTTAGAGAAGTAGGGTTTCCTATAAGGTCTCAAAGGTTTCTTATAGGAAGATTCTCTAAAATCAGGTAGGGGTCGTTTATGGCTTTTTGATCTGTAATATTTTTTGTAAGGTTTTGAAGAACACTTACCATTACAATCTTTAGAGGTGGAGGCCTTAAGAGGATCATAACAAAACTGTTTGCAGAAACTGCCTAATTCTTGTTTAGATCGTCTAAGCTCCCATTTTAAACGTTTATGAAGTTTCAAGTCTTGACAAATCTTTAAACCTTCTTTATTAATGAAACTGACAAGTTTACCATAAGTGAGATCGTCATAGGGGATACGATTGTCATACAGGGCTTTAATAGAATTCTTGACCTTTTCTCCTAAGAGGGTTGGTAAACCTGCAAGGAATTTTTCTTTCCAAGTAACATGGTTTGCATCATCTCGTAGGAAAAGTCGAGTGAAAAAGGTAGTTTTATAGTTTTGGAATTCACTAAGTTTTCTACATTTTAAATTATGTAGTAACTCAGCATTTTTATCTCTAAGGTGTGAGGGGTCACCTATAAAGTGTAGAGAAATTGTAAGGATCAGGGTAGCTACGACATCCTGAATAGGGCTATTTAATTCATCACAGATGGGTGCTCCATTTTCATCTGTTTAAATGGCATTAAGGATATCTAATTGTTGCTGTTTAGTGAGAAGATGATCGCACCAACCTTTAAGTTGACCAGTGAAACCAGCAATGAGAATCTCTGCAATGGCTTTGTCAGAGGTTCCCACCTGGGTTTTATAGGCATTAGCTGCCATGGTCATCTGTTGCAACAATATAAGAATGTTATAGTCAGACATACCATCAAAATTCCACTCATAGACAGAGGAGGCATTAAATCGCGATTGGTTTAATGCGCTTGGTCTATTGCCTATGGTGAGATCAGGAGGAGAATTAGTCGGTAGATCTAATTCCCAATGGATTTTGTTGGCTTTAGGAACAGGCTCATTTCTAAAGGCTTCTATGTCTGAAGAGGCTATAGACATTTGGTCTTGATCTAGTACACCAATGGTTCTGGATTGGGCACTATTAGGAGCTATTTGGACTTTATTACAGAAAGAAGAAGCTTCATCCAATCAAGTTGGTCTCTAATGGGGTTAGCAAAATCTGACTTTGATTCTTAAATAAGCTTTTGACTAGTTTTCGAAACCTGGAAGGGTTTGAAAATAGGTTCTTTAAGCTTTTTGTTAGAATTAGATTTTGATGAGGTAATCGGAGAAACAGCTACTGTTGATTTCTGGAATTGGTTCTCTATTCTAGTCAACTGCTTTCCTATTATATTTAGGTTAGCATTACAGAAATTATTCTGTTGAATAATGCTTCCTAAATTGGTTTCTATATCATTTGTCTTATAGATTTTATAAGGTGAGGCTTTAACCTGGACATGAGGCACACCATGGTCAATGGTCAAACTCTTAAAGGGTGGATGCTCAGATTCAACGGTCCTATCACTGTCAAAAAGATTTCATTCAGTAATCATTTTCCTAACTGTAATAGGGTTAGACTCTTTAAAGGGATAAATAATGTTATTATCTGAAGCATACATTTCGAACCAATCGAAAAACAGTATGTGTACTTTATGCAAATTTACAAACTCATAATAAATCTGCTGGATTTCTTTTCTTTGGTTTAAGAAATTTTTGAAAAACCAAAGTCTTTTGTCTTTATTGTTTTTAGAATAAAAATCTTTATGAAGAAGGGTTTTATCAAGTTCAAAGTCTTTTTCAAGGACACTAATTACATTTTCCGTGACAGTAGAAAATGTAGGAGAAGTTGGAGGAGAAGGTTCCTTCTCTTCCTGGTTTTGTTCTTGTTGACTGCTAGTGTAAATAAGATGTGGAACATTAGTAGTATAGTCAACAGAGTGTATAGAAGAGCTAGGTATATCAGATGTGGAAAACCTAGGTTGACTTTTCACAGATTGGAAAGGAAGATTTATAACAAAAGGAATTCTTGTAAATCTCCTTTCTAGTGACGGAATACTAGAGCTTGAATCTTTATCGGAAAATCTAGACGATGTAGATCTCCTAAAGGACAATTTTACTTTACCATCGGAATACTGAGTCACATTTTGTAACTCTGTATTGGGCTCTAGTTGCTTGGGAAACACTAGTTTAGTGGCTCGATCTAAAATCTATTCCTCAAGAAGATTGACATCTTTCCATTGGATTGGTCTTGGAATAACAGTGTTGGCTTTGGATATGTCAGTCTGCAAGAGAAGAGTCTCGTCTCTTTTTGACTGAAATCTATGTTGCGTATTAAATGCAGAATTCATGGCTTTGCAAGAAATTTTAAAGATTAAGGCAATTGGAACAGATCCTTCAATCATATAATAATAATAATAATAAATATATTATTATTATTATGATAAACTAAGGGCATTTTAGTAATTTGAAACAATTCAGCTTATTCCGATTCCGATTTTGATTCCTACAGCTCAAAGTAAATAACTTATTCTGATTCCTATTTCCCATTCCCATTCCAACTCATTCCGATTCCAGCCCATTTCGATTACTGACAAGTAAACGCAGCATAAAACTATTAGGAGTAGTTTCGATATTTTCTGTACTTGTAGTTATGACTACTTTAATCAATACTTTATTATTTAAATTAAGAGTATATAAGTCATTTTACTTAATTAATATTACCAAAATTAACAAGTTTTTATTTTTCAAAAATAATTTTTGACGCTCTCAACAATAACTCCAAATTGGCACTTATCCTTGTTAATGTGATAACTAATATAATATGTAAACCTAATTAATACATATATCTTTGATTGAATTAGCGATGTTTAAGATGCAATCCAATCAAACCAATTGATCCAATTCAAATAAATTCAATTTCTGTCATATTGATCTTTTGACTAGATTGGATTGGATTGCAAAATGAAAAATCTAATATTATTAGATTGGTTTATGGATCAATGTGTTCAATTCAAATATAAACCAATCTAATCAATTAATTTTTTATTTTTTAAAAAAAAAATACATGTCACTTTTTTTATATTTAACTTCCTACAAAATAAAACTTAATTTTGTATAACTATAGAAATAAAATAATAATAATGGAGTACAAATTACAAGCTGCAACTAATTTTTGCTTTCAATATTCAAATTTCAACTTTTTTTCAACCATATGTTAATAAAATACATGAACCATGAAATCTTAAAAGAGTTTTTTTTTTCAATTATTAGTAATTAGAACATTGGAGAGCAATTGGCGACTTTTTTCATAAATTTTTATTTGATCGGATAGGATTAAATGGATTTGACTTTTTATTGGTTTGGATTATATTGGATTTCAATTAGTGAATGGTTCGGATTGGATCCAAAATATTAAATTCAATATATAATGGATTGGACTTGGATTCGACCAAATATAATGGATTTAAGCCATTGAAAAACCCTACTTTGAATGAAGGGAAAAATAATAATATATAAGGGGAAATGCTCGTTTAGCCTCTGTATTTTTACTTAACTCAATATACCCCTGTTATTAAATATGTTACATTTTTGTCTTTACTTTTTCTTTTACTTTTACAACAATATCTTAGCAACATTATTTATTCAATTAATTAATTTATCTTTAAAAATTTTAATTAGGAAATTAAATATTCATTATTTATTAGCAAATTAATCAATAAATATCAGTATTGAAGAACCAGTATTTGTTTTGTAACTTTGCAACAATCTTGCTAATAATTATTTATAAATAAATTAATATCAATTAACTTAAAGTATGTTTAATATCCTTGCAACAATCTCACTAATAATTATACAAAAAAATTTAATTTACCAAATTAATCCTAAAAAATAAATAAATAACATAACAATTTATATTAATTTTTATTTTTTAAGACCAATTTGATGAATTAACATTTTTTTCATTAATATCTCCAGGAATATTGTTGCAAGGGTATAATTATAAAAGAAAAGAAAAATTAAGGGTAGAAATATAATATATTTAATAATAGGGATGTTTTAAATTATTTTATCAAATATAGGAACTAAATGAACTCTTAAGTCAATAGATAGAGATAAACGAGCATTTATCTAAATATAGTTACAATCAAGTAATGAAATGTCAGTTGTAGTGCTTCTTCTTTAAAACTCAACAATAAATTATTTGAAGATAAAAGTATTATATGAAAATAGATGAGCTTACCAAATAAAAAATTTTAATAGTGGTAAATACGTGATCGATAGTAATTGTGACAATATAATTTAGTAATGCTATCATTTCACAGTAGGCTTCATGGGAAATGAGAAATTAAGATACAGTGGTCTTTTTATTTTTTCTTTTAATTTATTAATTAAACAACCATGCATATTACATAAAACTCAAAACAAAAATGTAAATCTTGGTAAGACTGTCCACTAATAATTGCAGCTAGGCATTGTTTTCATGGTTTTTCTGTTAAACTAACTAATTAATTAGGTTATCATTGAAATAATCTAAAAGTGTTATTAAATATGTGGGAATTCTTTTATAATCTACTTTAAAAAACATAAACTCCCAACCTGGTTTTAAAAAAATAAACTCTAAAATGAAGAAATTTATAACGTATGAAGATTCAAAAAAAATTAACAAATAATTTTTTAATAAAAAATTTTAAACTGTGCTACTCCTGGCATTTCAACAACAATTCTAAATGGAGCCTTAAGGCTACTACCTTTTTTTCAAACTCATATTTTTTTAAAAAAATTGTGTTTCTAACTTTGCCCATTAAGATGAAAATGTACTCCAATACAAACAATGAACATCCTAAAATGTTTAATTAACAAATAATAAGTTTTGAATTGGACTTATTTTTTAAGGAAAAAGAAAAAGTTAATATTGTACTTGAAACGAAATAACTGTCCGGACAGTTATTTTTCTATCATAATTTATTCATTTATAAGAAAAAGTTAATGGTTGGCAAGTGCCAACCAATTCAATTAAAGAGTTAATAATATAAAAGTAAAATTAAAAAGAATAAATAAAGTAAAATTATGCACCTATTTATTACAAATGAATAAATTATGCCCTTACTTTGTTTTTGAATTTGTTACGATTTAGAAATATATCACAATATGAATTCTGATGAGATTTTAAATATTTTCACTTATATAGTATAATTCAAAATTCGGACAAAAATTATTTGAAAATCTATCCCACAAATAAGCAGGGAGAAAGATGCTCCTAATCCATAATTCTAGGATATAAGATAGAAATGAGCCACTTTGACGTGTCAAACTCAAATCTCCAAGTATATTTAGGCACGAGTTACCACTTAACAATTAGGCCCAGTGAAAAATTATGCCCTTACTTGAGAAACTATAAAAGATCAGGGACCCAAATAATATTACCCTTATATTTAACTATAATTCCAGTAAAAATCTGTCAAACTAGCGTAACTCTTAAATGTCTTCTGTCCTTTTTATTTTATAAATATCTTCTGTCATCGTTTAAAAATGATTACTTTAGGACCACTGAGAAAAAATCAAAGGTACTAAAAATATTCCATTCGTAATTAATAAATATCCTTTCACAGTTATTGATTTTTTTTTTCAAAAACTATTGGAGTATATTTTATGCATTTGCATTGTTTACTTCCCTTAATATTGATGTTTTGCATTTAATAATAATGATTTACTTATACTTTATTTTTGTAGGTGTAATTCTATTGATTAGTGCTAAATTAAGCTAAAAGATGATGTTTGAGGAGGAATTGTCTTCATAGAGAAATTCTGAGCTTTAGAAGAAGTTTGTTGATAAGGCGTGGGCGAGTGCTGTCAACTGAGAACATGTAGTTTTTATTTTGACGTGTTTTATCTTTTTGGTTATTTTTATAATTTTGAATTAAATCTTTAGATAATATTTTAGATATTAGTATTTTTTTTTTTGGGAAACTATAAGAGAGAAAAGACGTGAATTACAAAGGAGGAGAACGCAATTGAAGAAAACCCTAGAAAAATCTTTTCTCTCTTCTCAAGGAATAACTAAACTCATTTTTCTGGTTGAGGATTAATGAAGCTTTGATTCATCATTACTGTGAGATCTTTCTTATGCTTTAATTGGTTTATTGCTTTTTAGATATTTGCTTATTCTCTGAATTACTGTCATGATTATGTTTGTTAATTAGATAATTGACCACTATTTAATTATCAACTTAATCAACTGCCAATTGAAAGATTCATGGTATGAAGATTTTGATGTCTGTGGCAAATAGCATAGCAGTGTGTTGTGTTATGAGAATAAGCAATCTAATTTAAATCAATCATCATATGTGTTGATTAGGATTTAGGTCTCTCTAATTTTTCAGGCTGTCAATTAATTAAATCCTATGATTGTATCTAGGGTTGTCTATTGATTAGGAAATAATCAACGGTGGTACCTGGATTATCGACTAGTTAAGGAGAGACTGGCTATTAGAGGGTCTCAGTAGCTACAACCGGTCCATTTATAAGTAATAATGATTTTTGAATTTGTATCAATGATCAATAATCGAATCAAAGCTGAGTTAATTCCTTCAACCAGAGTTTTCCCATTTTGAATTACCATTTTTAATTTGCATTCTTATTATTCTTATTTAATTTTCATTATCTCAAAAATCCCTCAATTTTATATTTCCATTTTAAAAGAATTTAAATAATTACCAATCTCTGTGTACACGACCCTGCTCAATCTCTATACACAAACTTGTTTAGAGTAAGCTTTTATATTTGCTAGCTTCGACACCCATCAAATTTTGGCGCCGTTGCCGGGGATTGGTGTCATTTATTTAATCCTTTTTCCGTTTTACTTGGTGTATGGTTCGTTCTTCTTGTACAGGTACACTTTCGTTTGATCCTGAAATTGAGAAGATAGCTCGACAACTGAGACAGCAGACCAAGTGAGCCAAGCAACGATCCTCATCACCTTTGCTTTCTAAAACAGATACGGTGCCTGATTTGGTTGAATCATCTAGCGAATCAGAAGAACAAGTGATGGCTAGAGCTCCACCTGTAGAAAGAACTCTTAGAGAGTTAGCTGAACCTGACTTGAATCAACAGCCACTCTGCATTCAATATGCAGACTTGGAGGTAAATTTTGAATTAAAGTCTGGTCTTATTCATTTATTACCCAAGTTTCATGGTTTTGCAGGTGAAGATCCCCATAAACATCTCAAGGAATTTCATGTTGTGTGTTCAAGCATGAGGCCTCAAGGTGTGACTGAAGAGCAGATTAAGCTGCGTGCTTTTCCTTTCTCTTTAGATGGGCTAGCGAAAGATTGGTTGTACTACTTGCATCCTGGATCGATTACAACATGGAATATTTTGAAGAAGCAGTTCCTCGAGAAGTATTTTCCTGCTTCAAGAGCTGCCAATATCAGAAAAGACATTTGTGGGATCAGACGACTTTATAAGGAGTCTTTGTATAAGTATTGGGAGCGATTTAAACAATTGTGTGCCAACTGTCCTCAGCATCAGATTTCTGAACAACTTCTTATCCAATACTTTTACGAAGGATTGTCATTGATGGATAGGAGTATGATAGATGCTGCAAGTGGAGGTGTGTTGGTCAACAAGACCCCTATTCAAGCAAGGGAGTTAATCTCGAACATGGCTGCTACTGCGCAACAGTTTGGCAATAGACAAGATCCCACTTCAAGGAAAGTGAATGAGGTAAGTACTTCTTCTATTGATCAACATTTAGATAAACTTACTTCTCTTGTGGAAAAGTTTGTTGTAGGTAATGTGCAACAGGTGAAAACTTGTGGCATTTGTTCCAATATGGGTCATCCAACTGATATGTGTCCTACACTTCAATAAGAACCCTTTGAACAAGCTAATGCAGTTGGAGGATTTCCAGGCATGCCTCAGAGGAGATATGATCCTTATGCACAAACGTACAACACAGGATGGAAGGGTCATCCCAACTTCAGTTATGGAATTAGACCGTCCGGATTCCTACAACAATACCAACCAAGACAACCTGCTCTTCCACAGTCAAACTCCAAGTCAGGTATATCTCTTGAAGAAATTGTTATATCACTTGTAACTAACACTCAACAATTTCAACAGGTAACTACAACAAGCATTCAGAATTTGGAGAACCAAATGAGCCAATTAGTGACTACAGTGAGCCGTTTAAAGTCTCAAATATCAGGAAGATTGCCTTCATAACCTGAAGTGAATCCAAAGCAAAACGTTAGTACTGTCAACCTTAGAAGTGGGAAGGAGTTGCAAGAGCCTAGCAAGAAAGTGACAAAGCATGTAGAAGATGAGCTTGAGAAAGAAGAATTGATGCCTAAATCTCAAGATGTGCAATCCAGCAGAGCAAAACCCCTACCTGTGGTGATACCTCCTCATTTTCCAAGCCGATTTGCAAAATCCAAGAAGGAAGAACAAGAGAGAGACATCCTTGAGACATTTCTCAAGGTTGAGGTAAATATTCGTTTTTTAGATGCTATAAAACAAATATCTCGCTATGCTAAATTTCTTAAGGAACTGTGCACCTCCAAGAGAAAGTTGAGAGGAGATGAAAGAATTTATATGGGGAAGAATGTTTCGGTAGTTCGCCAAAAAAAACTACCTCCTAAGTGCAAGGATCTAGGTCTGCTTACTATCCATTGCAAAGTTGGTAATATTAAAGTTGAGAAAGCTATGTTAGACCTAGGAGCTTCTATTAATGTCATGCCTCGTTCCATTTATTCATCTTTGAATGTTGGTTCATTGAAAGAAACTAGCGCGATAATTCAACTAGCTGATAAGTCTAATGCATATCCTGATGGGGTATTAGAAGATGTCTTAGTACAAGTTAATGATTTGGTTTTTCTTGCTGATTTTTATGTACTTGATATGGAAGAGGATAACTCCTCTAATTCTGTCCTAATTTTGTTAGGAAGACCCTTTCTTAAGACTGCTAGGACGAAAATGAATGTATATAAAGGGACTCTCACTATGGAGTTTGATGGAGAGGTTATAGAGTTTAATATGAATGATGCGATGAAATATCCAAGTGATGAACATTCAGTATTTTCTGTGGATGTTATTAACCCTTTAGTGCAGGAGGTTTTTGATTTGGATACTGGAGATTCATTGGTAGTTGCTTTAAACAAAAGCTTGGGCATCAAAGGATTGAAAAAGGATGAAAGTGAGTTTGTTTTAAATTCTGCATTGCAAGATACAATCTTTGAATTAAATTCTTTGAGAACTTTACCTCATAATGTGTCTTATATTGAATTGCCTTCATCTCATGCAAGACTTCTTCCATCTATTTTGCAGGCACCGAAAATAGAGCTTAAATCGTTTGTTCCATTGCCGGGAGATTGAGGCATGAATATGTCTGGCCAAAGACATAAAACAAAGGCGCTTTTTGGGAGGCAACCCAAATGATTTATGTTTATTTTAATTTTTGTTACATCTTTGATTTTTAGTTTTGATTTAGATTGTTTAAATAATATCTTTGCTTATTTTGGCCAAAAGAAAATTTTTGGTTAGGCGTGCCCACGTTTTAACTAACAAGTATTTCTGTGATTTTAAAGTAAAATGGTTTTAAGGCCTGCCCATATGCTTATTCAAAAAGTTCTTCTGTGATTTTTGGTGTCTCAAGTGTTTTAATTTTTGTTAAGGCGTGCCCACGTCTTAACTAATAAGTACTTATGCTTTTAATAATAAATGGCTTTAAGGATTGCCCATATGCCTATTCAAAAAGTTCTTCTATAATTTATCAAAGTACAATTGGTATAAGGCGTGCCCATATGCTTATTAAAAAAGTACTTCTGTGATTTTTGTTATCTCAAGTTTTTTTTAGCTTTTACTTTATAATTTTTTATTTTATTTATTTTTATTTTTCCTGCATTTAATTTCTTTACTTAAATTTTTATCTCTTTTATTTTTATATATAATCATAATAATAATAATAAACTTAAAAAAAAGGAGAACTAAAAGACGAAATTTGAATTGGGGTTACTATTTCAGAAACCCTAACAAAACTTTTCAGCTATTCACGCCACAACCATAGCGCGCGTACCAACCTTCCTCGCCTTTGCAATCAACTGCCACCTCTCCACGCCGGGCTCAGCGCGACCCCAACACGCAACACGACGCGGTAGCACCATTCCAACCGCGCTGGCTGCTGCGCATCTTCCCTGCACTCTAGTCCTTGCGCGCGCTGCGTGTTTTCTTCTCGAGCGCTATCCACACTGTTTCCAGCACCAGCCCGTCTTGCAGCCCGTGACCTCGTCGAGCCCAGTGCGCCACACAACCGCTACGCGCTAATCCGAGCACGATATCTGCACATCTCAGCGCGCCTGCACCTGCAGCATCACGATCCCCCGCCCAGCGCGCCACGCGACATCACCAACATATCACATGATCGTGGCCTGTTTTCTCTCATCTTTTTAAAGCTCCAGCCGTGAGTCTTTCAGCCGGCAGCAGCCCATTCAAGGAAAACTAGTGTAACAATTCCAAAGAGGAAAGCAGCAGCTTCCAAGTCATCAATGGCTAAAAAGAAAAATGTCGCAAAGAAACCCAAGATTGCCGCTCTCACTACGGTGCCATGGAACACAGTTTCAGATTCGAGCCAAGGAGTGAGACAAAGATCAAAACATAGAAAGGGTAAGAATGTTTTGCCGCATGCTGAATCTAGTCTCAAAGGGTGCCTCACATTCACAACTCAACAAGAGATAGAGAGGTACAAAGATATTCCCAAGGAAAAAAACCTTCCAGCCAGGTATATTCATTACCCGACTCTAGAAAAATTAAATGTTAGGGAGAAGTTTAATTCTTTGATAGATAACATTGGTATGCAAAATTTTATTGATGTTGATTGTTTGGGTTATGTTGAGTTGATTAGGGAGTTTTACACTACTTTTGAATTTAATATACCGGATAATTTTATTTTGCATATTCTGAATGTTATAAAGTTTAGGTTAATGGGACGAAATTTTTCACAATCTATCACAGATTTTAACCTTTCTTTAGGATTCATTGACGATGACTATTCTTATAGGAATGCATATTTAAGGACAACTTGTGACTTTAGCGAAGAATTTAATCCTTATGGTCTTTGGCGTGACTTATCTTTGGATCACAATGCCTATAACCCAAGTAAATCAAAGCGTTCTTTCTTACGTAATCCTATTTTGAAATGTGTGCAACGGTTCTTAGCATATAATTTTTTAGGAAAGAAAGATAACTCGGGGGTTTTCTCTAAAACTGAGTTCTATTTTATTTGGTGTATGTTAAATGATGTGAGGCCTAATTTAGGTTTTTAGTTAGCAGATCAATTTCAGAGTGTGCTTAAAAGGTATAGGACTTTATTTCTTGGTCCATACATTACTCTGTTAGCTATAAACTTATGTGTGCTTGATCCTGACGATCATGATTTGTATCCTGCTTGCAAGAAAGAATTTTTGGATATGCCTTTGTTTGAAAGAACAGGTGTGGTCGAATTCAAAGAGGGGAGATTTCAGTTTACTGAACCAAGGCCCACTCAACTTCCAAAGAAGCTTTATGCTAGGAGTGGTGGTACCTCTAATGACGAGTTTGACGACAATACTGCTGCCCCACCAACAATTCCTTCTACTCTTGTACCACCTTTGAACACTCAGTTAGAGAAAATAGAGCACAAGCTGAACAAGATGGAGTAGAATTTGGCGGCATACTTCGAGAGTGTGGGATTTATCCCACCATTTTCGCCGAGCCCATAGACATTATGTGGATCAAAGCTCACAATTCAGGGATGTTTCTTTGCCTTTAATCTTTTGTCCTTATCTTTTATTTTATTTTTTATGTGAGCTTTACTTATCATACATTGGGGACAATGTATGTTCTTGGTGTGGGGGAAGGATTATTGTTATTTTGTTACTTTTGAGAGATCGTTTAGTTTCACTTTGCTCATCCTTGAATAATATTTGAGTTAGTTTGCTTTTTGGATATGAGTTGAGATACATGATTAGATTCGAGTTTTGTTTTGTTTTCCAACAAATTGGTTGCTTAAATGAATAACTCACCATTATTGATAGTTGGTTTAATTTTTGAGTGTACATGATTTGATGGCAAATACACCAACTTTGTGAGGATTTGAGCCTATGAGCAACCACTTTGCTCTAATTATTTTTCTGGAGTGAATATCAAACTTAGTTTGTCTATTCTAGAACTTTCTTTGTTATGCATTTTGAAGCCGCATTACGGGATTTTTATGCATTAAAATGACAAGGGCAAACCACTTTCCATTTTTTTTATTTTCACATTTCTCTTCTTTTTCTCCACTCAAAGACCTTTATTTGTTAATCTTTGTTTAAAACCTAACCATTCTCTTCACTTGTTTTGTTATTTTTGCCCATCTACTGCTCTCCATCTACTTGCCCGTTTACCTTCTTTTTGAGCCTCAATTTGAGGAGATTTTTGGACTCATTGTTCGGATATATTTTGTTGCTTTTGCTACCATGAATCAAAGTTTTTCAAATAAATCAAGTTGCATTATGCTTGAATAAAATTGTGCAATGTTTCATTTCTTTTGTTTGATAAAAAAAAAGGAACAAAAAAAAAGAAGGAAAAAAATATATTTCCCAAAAAAAAATGAAAAAAAATGTTTACATTCTTGGCGACTTGAGTAGCACTAAGCATTTTGATGTCATAAGGTTCATTCAATAGGTTCATTCTTCTCATTTTGATATCTTTCTCTTCCATAGACCTTTCTTTTTTATTGAACCCGTTTAGCCCCATTACAACCTTTTTAAGACCTTTAGATTTTTGCATTTAATTCATGTTTTGCGGATTGGGATGTGATATATGAGCATAGCATTCTTTGACTTGATTTGAGTGCATAAATGATACCCTAAACACCTTGAGTGCATGGAGTGAAATCAATGAGAGCGCTATTGAATCTTGTTGCAATTGGATTTTGAATAGATTGTCTTGGTGGTTGAGTAACTTTTTACTAGTTTTTGAGATCTTATGCTTTGAAACCCTTGTCTCTTGAATGTTGATTGATTTAAATCCTTGAGGTTGCTTGCTTAAGATTATTCTTGGATGAGTTGAGATGAGAATTGAGTGAAGATTTGATATTAGTCTTGAGTTATATGCTTGAGGACAAGCATTATCTTGGTGTGCGGGAATTTGTTAGAGTGCATTTTATGCACTAGTTTTGCGTTGTTTATTCCCCTTAATATCGATGTTTTGCACTTAATAATAGTGATTTACTTGTGCTTTATTTTTGTAGGTGCAATTCTATTGATTGGTGCTAAATTGAGCTAAAAGATGATGTTTGAGGAGGAATTGTCTTCATGGAGAAATTCTAAGCTTCAGAAGAAGTTTGTTGATAAGGCATGGGCGCGTGCTGTCAACTGAGAACATGCAGTTTTTATTTTGACGTGTTTTATCTTTTTGGTTATTTTTGTAATTTTGAATTAAATCTTTAGATAATATTTTAGATATTAGTATTTTTATTTTTTGGGAAACTATAAGAGAGAAAAAACGTGAATTACAAAGGAGGAGAACGCAATTGAAGAAAACCCTAGAAAAATCTTTTCTCTCTTCTCCATGAGTAACTAAACTCATTTTTCTAGTTGAGGATTAATGAAGCTTTGATTCATCATTACTGTGAGATCTTCCTTATGCTTTAATTGTTTTACTGCTTTTTGGGCATTTGATTGTTCTCTGAGTTACTGTCATGATTATGTTTGTTAATTAGATAATTGACCATTATTTAATTATCAACTTAATCTACTGCCAATTGAAAGATTCATGTTATGAAGATTTTGATGTTTGTGGCAAATAGCATAGTAGTGCGTTGTGTTATGAGAATAAGCAATCTAATTTAAATGAATCATCATATGTGTTGATTAGGATTTGGGTCTCTCTAGTTTTTCAGGCTGTCAATTGATTAAATCCTATGATTGTATATAGGGCTGTCAATTGATTAGGGAAATAATCAACGGTGGTACCTTGATTATCGACTAGTTAAGGAGATATTGGCTATTAGAGGGTTTTAGTAGCTACAACCGGTCTATTCATAAGTAATAATGATTTTTGAATTTGTATCAATGATCAGTAATCGAATCAAAGCTGAGTTAATTTCTTCAACTAGAGTTTTCCCATTTTGAATTGCCATTTTTAATTTGCATTCTTATTATTTTTATTTAATTTTCATTATCTCAAAAATCCCCCAATTTTATATTTCCATTTTAAAAGGATTTAAATAATTACCGATCTCTGTGGACACGACCCTGCTCAATCACTATACACAGACTTGTTTAGAGTAAGTTTTATATTTGCTGGCTTCGACACCCATCAGAAACCTAATTTCCTTAATTTTTCATATTTTTTGTTCTAATTGTTGCATTATAAACTTGATCAAACATCAAAATCCAATCCATTTAAAGCCCAAATCATTGAACAATCTATTATTATTTGATTAATCATTGACATTCAGAGGCTTCAAATTTTTGTTTAAAGTTGTGGAGATTAGCTTTCCACAAATGGTGCAATAATGGTATGTTAGTCTAATTATATGTGTGGTTTATAAACTTTTTATGTATTTAATATTTTGTGGTATGTGTTGAGCTCTCTTTAGTGTAAATACCTCCTCATTTATTCAGTTCAGCAATCAAGTAGAAAGAAATCTTCTCAGTTCAGAAATTATAATTTTAGTGTTCTTCAATTACTCTTGAAAATAGTAGTTTGATTAATCAAGGTATCCAACAAAGTGGTATCAAAGCTAGTAATTGGCGCTTCACATAGTGGTGTAGCATATCAAATTGAAGAGCCCGTCAATAGTAATATGACGCCATAAAAAGCAGCTTGATCAGAGTTCGAATGCACATGTACTTACTGCCAGAATTTTCTGTCCTAAAACTAAGTCGACTCACCAAGTTGAACCAATTTAAACCGAGGTGAACCATACTGAATCAAGCCGAACCATTATAAATCGAGTTATAACTGAGTCAAGTCAACCAAACTGAACCGAATCATTGACATTTGACCATTGACCAATTGTCGTTGATCGTTGACCGTTAACCAAAATTTAAAATTTTGGTCCAAGTCCCTCCCTAGGTTTTTTTGACTTTCCAAAACCATCCGTGCATTCAGAATTTTCAAACTTTGACTCTATAAAAAGTTATGGCAAATAGTGGCATGGTATTATTCCAAGTTCCATCACTAAAGGGAAGTAACTTCGACAATTGGAGTATAAAAATAAAGGCCCTCCTTAGAGCTCCTGATTTTTGGGAAGTCACTGAAAAGGACTCCAACGAGCCAGAAGATGAGGCTTGTTTGACTCAGCAACAATAGGATAATTTAAAGGATTCAAGAAAGAAAGATAAGAAATTTCTCTTCCTTATCTATCACGCATTGGATGATGAAGGATTTAGAAGATTTTGAGTGCAACTTCAGCCAAGGAAGCATGGGGGAAGCTTCAAAGCTCTTATAAAGGAGAAGAGAGAGTGAAAAAACATGCCTTTCCAATCTCTGAGAGGTGAGTTTGAATCGTTGGACATCAAAGATGTCGAGTCCATGTCTGATTATTTTTTTAGAGTTCTGCCATTTCAAATCAACTAAAAAGAAACAGTGAGAAGATAGAAGACGTAAGAATTATAGAAAAGATACTTCGCTCATTAAACCCAAGATGCGAGCACATAGTTGTGACAATTGAAATGACAAAAGACTTTGAGGTCATGACAATCGAGAAACTTCAAGGTTTGCTGCAAGCCAACAAAGAGAAGCACAAGAAGAAGTAAGGGAATAATGAGCAGCTCCTTAGGATGTAAATAAAGGAGAAGGCAACAAGCCAAGGTAATGAGATATGACAATGCTCTCGAGGTAGAGGTAGAGGCCGAGTAACAGTTAGAGCACGTGGTCATGGAAGAGTTGGTATTCTAATAACAACAATGCCAATTATAAAAGAGGAGAAAGCTTAACTAGAGGATGAGGAAGAGGCAACCCAAGATCGAGGCACGAAAATTCTTGAATGCAATGCTACAATTATCAAAAGTTTGGGCATTATACTTTAGAATGTAAAGCTCCAAGTACCAGTGTTGATGAGATAGTGAATTGTGTTGAAGAGAAGGATGACGAAGATGGTACACTTTTACTAGCATGTAATGGATCAATCACATGACTAGTGGAGTTCAAGAAAATACATTTGTTGGAGTTGAACTACTTATTAATCCCTAACAGAAACAACTCTTACCCCAGTAAGCACTCAAAGATCAATACAAGATGCAATCTATTTCTGTTTTCAACCCAAGAATCTATTTAATGGTATCAAGAACACTAACTAAGCAAAAACTGTAAATTTTATAAAGAACTGATAACGAGAAGCAAATCAATCCCACAAGAATAGAGCAATTACTTGGCTCGATTTCATAAGAAACCTACATCCACGGATGAAGCCTATAAGTGAGCTTTATTACTAATTCAAGAAGAATTTATAGAGTAATGATCAATACAGACTCAAAGGAACAAGAATAGCATCTTTTTTCTTATATACACATACTGTAACCGACTCTTAATACCCACGAAGTTAGCTCGAGCACCAGCTGTATAACCAATTCTGCAACAACCTCTTATTTCCAGATTGCACATAATTCTTACGCGTGGCTTAACGAACTTAACGGCTTCTAAAACCACTTAAGTGATCACGTGAGCTGCACAAGTGGAATTAAACTCAAAACGCAGCCTTCCTTCAACTTAAGCATTTCCTTTTGGATTTAAGTTGCTCACGTTTAAATCACGCGTGTCTTCTGAGTCATGAAGCAATAGCAAAACGATGTTGCTTCTTCAATGTTTTGAATTCATCCTCAATAATTCTTTACCTTGAATCAAACACTCTAGCTGACTCTTTCATTAATCATCCAGCAAGATCAGTTGTTGCTTATTCCTACTAAGTCCAATGCAGCTTTGAACTTAGTTACAGGAATCACTTTGGTAAGCATATCAGAAGGGTTTTCCTCTGTGTGTATCTTTGCCATTTTAACAATACCCTTTGAAACTTCATTCCTTATGAAATGAAGCTTTATATCAATATGCTTTGTTCTTTCATGATATACTGGGTTTTGCACAAGTGCAAAGCATTTGAGCTATCACAGAAGATTGTGATGTAGCCTTAAATCGGCCCAAGTTCAGCTAACAGCCCTTTCCGCCATATTGATTCCTTTACTGCCTCTGTAGCAGCAGTGTATTCAGCTTCTGTAGTGGAAAGAGCTACCACATGCTGAAGACTTGCCTTCCAGTTTATTAGACATCTATTCAACTTAAACATGTAACCAGTAAGTGATCTTTTTCTGTCCAAATCCCCAGCATAATCTGAATCTACATAACCTATCAGCCTTTTATCAATTTCACTTCCTCTGCCATAAACCAGCCCAAGGTCTAAAGTGCCTTTAAGATACCTTAATACCCACTTTACACCTCTCTAATGTTCCTTTCCTGGTGTTGCCATATATTTACTGACCATACTCACAGCATGTGAGATATCTGGTCTTGTAAGTACCATGGCATACATTAAACACCCAACAACATTGGCATAAGGAACCTTTTGCATCTCAGATTCCTCTTTATCTGTTTTGGGACATAGCAGATTACTCAATCTGAAGTGTACAGCCAAAGGGCTCTGTCCAGGTTTTGAATTAAGCATGTCATATGTTTCTAGCACCTTTCTTAGATAATTCTTCTGAGACAGAAAAATAATTCGTTCTTTCCTTTTTCTAATGATTTCAACTCCCAGTATCTTCCTTGCTGGCCCTAGATCCTTCATGTCAAATACTGTTATGAGTAACCCTTTTAAGTTCTCTATCTCAGCTCTTTCTTGACAAGCTATTAGCATGTCATCCACATGTAAGGGTAAATATATGTGCTTCCTAGCCTGATTTTGTTTGAAATACACACAATAGTCATAATTGCACCTTTTGAACTCATGTGAGACCATGAATTCATCAAACCTGAGATACCATTGCCTTGGGGACTGTTTTAGCCCATAGAGGGACTTCTTGAGCAAGCATAGATGGTCAACCTTATCTGATACAGTATACCCTTCAGGCTGTGACATATAGATCTCTTTCTGTAGCTCACCATGTAGAAAGGCTGTTTTAACATCTAGCTGATTTAGCTCCAAATCAAACACTGCAGTTAGTGACAGTATTATCCTTATTGAAGCATGGCTTACTACTGGTGAAAAAACCTCCTTGAAGTCTATACCTTCCTTTTGCGTATACCCCTTAGCAACATGTCTGGCTTTAAATCTTCTTGGATTAGATTCTGTCAACCCATCTTTGACTTTGTATATCCACTTGCATCCCACTATTCTCCTATTTTTGGCTTCAAAACCAATTCCCAAGTATTGTTCTTCTTTAAAGAGTTCATTTCCTCATCCATAGCTTTCTTCCACTCTTTCTTATATTGACTGTTGACTACCTCCTTGAAGCTTTTGGGTTCATCTTCATTAATTTCATGTGCAGAATGTAGAGCATATGCAATTAAGTCTGCATATCCAAATCTTTTGGGAGCTTTCACCTGTCTTCTTTTCCTATCTCTAGTCAGCTGATAGTCATGAACTTGAGAATAATCTTGACTATATTGATGAAAGGTTTGTTGCTCACATGTGTCTTCAGCATCTTCATCTGATTCTGCAGCATCATCTGAGTTGCTTTGAACATGTGGCTCTACCTCAAACTGAGCATTATCAGAACTGACAGTTTGAATGTTTCCATCTACTTGTGATCTGTTTACAACTTCATCCTCATTAAAAACCACATCCCTGCTGATTATACACCTTGGTGGAGTCAAGTCTGTACACTAGATTTTATAACCTTTCACTCCATCTGGATATCTAATGAAAACACCTTTAAGTGCCCTAGGTGCTAGTTTCCCTTGACTTATGTGAGCATAAGCTAGACAACCAAACACCTTTAAGTCTCTATAACTTGCAGGTTTTCCATTCGACATTTCAAAAAGAGTTTTACAGCCAATAGCAGTGGAAGGACTCAAGTTAACCAGGTAACATGCTGTATTGAGGGTTTCAGCCCATAAACTCTTGGGTAGCTTTGATTGGATTAACATACTCCTCACTTTATCCATGAGGGTTCTATTTATCCTCTCTACTAACCCGTTTTGTTGAGGTGTTAACCTCACAGTTTTATGCCTAGCTATCCCCTCATTTGAGCAGAAACTGTCAAACTCATGATTACAAAACTCAAGTCCATTGTCAGTTCTTAACTTCTTAACTTTCTTATATGTTTGATTCTCAACCAGTGCTTTCCATTCTTTAAACTTTTCAAACACAAGATCCTTATTCTTGAGTGTGTAAACCTAAACTCTCCTTGAGAAATCACAATGATTGATAGAAAGTATTTTGCACCACCTAGAGATATCTTTTGTGCTGACCCCATAAATCAGAGTGCACATAATCCAAAATATTCTTAGAAGTATGTACACAGTCTTCAGAGAATACCATATCACCAATTTTGTCCCCACCTAAGTTCACTAAGTCCCCTTAGACTCATGTGACCAAGCCTTAGGTGCCAAAGCTTGGTTCTGTTGTCACTGATACCTGATGCCACAATCACTTCACTAGTGACTGTTTTACCTTCTAAGACATATAATCCATTATTTCTTACTCTTTTCATCAAGATTTTGGAACCCTTAATTACATTTAATATACCATATTCAACCTTAATACTACACCCTAATTGATCCATCATCCCCAAGGAGATTAAGTTCCTTTTCAAATTAGGAACATGCCTCACTTGCATCAACTAAAAAACAGATCGATCATGCATCTTAAGTTTTATTTTTCCATGCCTATCACTCTACACATGGCATTGTTACACATCATCACTCTACCCCCATCAGTTTCATGATATTCTGTAAAGTGACTCTTAAAAGGGCACATATGGAAAGAGTAACCTGAGTCTAGAACCCACTTACACTCTTCTTTGGCATCAGTCATAATTAGAACATCTGCTGACTCATACCCTTCTTCTTCAGCAACAGCAGCATCCCTATTTTGATTCCTTTGATCTTTGGGTTTGTTTTTCCTCTCTGGACAGTCTTTTTTAAAGTGCCCTTCTCTATGACAATGAAAATATTTCAGATTCTTGTTCTTCCCTTTTGATTGTTTCTTCTTCTTTCCATCATTTCTTTATGTTTACCCCTTTACCATTAAGCCTTCACCTGAACCATTTCCCATATTGCTTTGCTTTTCTTAGAGTTCTCCGGTGTTTAGGGCTGATTTCACTTCATCAAGTGAAAGAGTCTACCTTCCATAAAGTAAAGCATCCACAAAATTTTTGTATGATTCGGGCAAAGAGCTTACCAAGAGGAGTGCCTTTCCTTCATCATCCAGAGCCTCATCAACGGTAGCTAGAGTATCACAAACTTGATTAAACTCATCAATGTGTTTATCAAGTGATGATCCCTCTGCCATCTTTAATGAGAACATCTTTTTCTTGATGAAGAGTCAGTTAGCTAGTGACTTCTTCATGTAGATACTCTCAAGCTTTTGCCACAATGCAGCCACTGTTGTTTCTTTTGCTGCCTCTCTTATCACAGAGTCAGCAAGGCTCAAGATGATAGTACTCCTTGCCTTTTTGTCTATCTCTGCAAGTTCTTGTGCAGTCTTTGATGAAGAAGCTTCTTTTCCTTCTTTATTAGTTGTCGTTTGCAGAGCATCTCCCAAGCCTTGAGTCACCAGTAGTGCCTCTATTTTCACCTTTCGCACCATTAAACTTCTCAAGATCTACTTTTGAAGTTGCCATACTTGGATCTCAGAGAACAAACTGTATCTGATACCAATTGTTGGAGTTGAACTGCTTATTAATCCTTAATAGAAATAACTCTTACCCCAGTATGCATTCAAAGATCAATACAAGATGCAATCTATTTTCTGTTTTCAACCCAAGAATCTACTCAATGGTTATCAAGAATAGTAACTAAGCAAACACTGTAGATTTTATAAAGAACTGATAACGAGAAGCAAATCAATCATACAAGAATAGAGCAATTACGTGGTTCGATTTCATAAGAAACCTACATCCACGGATGAAGACTATCAGTGAGCTTTATTACTGATTCAAGAAGAATTTACAGAGTAATGATCAATACAGACTCAAAGGAACAAGAATAGCATCTTTTTTCTTCTATACACATACTGCAACCGACTTTTAATACCCACGAAATTAGCTTGAGCACCAGCTGTATAACCAATTCTGCAACAACCTCTTATTTCCAGATTGCATATAATTCTTACATGTGGCGTAACGTACTTAACGGCTTCTGAAACCACTTAAGTGATCACGTGAGCTGCACAAGTGGAATTAAACTCAAAACGCAGCCTTCCTTCAACTTAAGCATGTCGTTTTGGATTTAAGTTGCTCACGTTTAAATCACGCGTGTCTTTTGAGTCATGAAGCAACAGCAAAACGATGTTGCTTCTTCAGTGTTTTAAATTCATCCTCAACAACATGGTATCTTCACACAGGTGTTAGCAATCACATGAGCTGAAATAGAAGCATGTTCATGGAATTGAATGAATCAGTGAATGGTAATGTCACTTTTGGAGATGATTCCAAAGTACTAGTGAAAGGCAAAGGTAATCATTTTCATATAAAAGATGGTGACCACCAATTAATTTCAAATGTCTACTATGTGCCTAATATAAAAAGCAACATCCTTAGTTTGGGTCCGCTCTTGGAAAAAGTCTATGATATTCTCTTTAAATCTTATAGACTTCTTCTAAGAGATGACATAGGAAACTTAATTACGAAAGTAAAAATGTAGAAGAATAGAATGCTTCCTTTAATTACTCAGAATGATATTTTAAAGTGTCTCAAGGCATGTCATAAAGATCTAAATTGGATTTGGCTTCTTCGATATGGCTACCTCAATTTTGGAGGACTAGAGCTACTATTAAAGAAGAACATGGTGAAAGGCTTATCTTTAATTAATCGTTCCAATCAACTTTGTGGAGGATGTTTACTTAGCAAGCAGTCTAGAAAATGCTTTCCAAAGGAGTCAAGCTCAGAGCTTTGAAGCCACTCGAGCCTATTCATATTGATGTGTGGTCCAATCAAACTAAGCTCCCTTGGTAAAAGTAACTACTTCATTCTCTTCACAGATGATTTTGTAAGAAAAACTTGCGTGTACTTGTTGATGCATAAGTCAAAAGTTTTTTAAGCTTTCAAAAAGTTCAAAGTTGTAGTGAAGAAAGAAAGTGGACACTAGATTAAAGTCATGAGATCTGATTGAGGAGGAGAATTCACTTGTAAAGAATTCCAATAGTTTGTGAAGCAAATGAAATTCAAAGTCCTTTGACTATTCCACGATCCCCCCAACAAAATGGCATATCAGAAAAAAAGAATAGAACCATCCTCGACACGGCAAGAAACATGCGGAAAAGCAACAGATTGCTTAAGGGTTTTGGCAGAAGCTGTTGCATTTGCAGTCTGCTTATCCAACCGATCTTTAATAAGAAGTGTATGGGGCAAGACACCATAAGAAGCATGGAGTTGAAGAAAGCCTAGCATCACCTATCTAAGAGTTTTTAGAAGCATAGCTCATGTACATGTACCAAATGAAAGAAGAACCAAGTATAAGAGTGTCTTGTTATAATATAATCCGGTGAGTCCGGGGTCGAACCACAGGGAATTTTAAATTCAGTAGTCAAATATTAAATAAAACTAAATTCAGAAAATGAAATTAATAATTTAAAAAGTGCTAAGGTAACTGGATCTACTCTTGGAATTCAAATTATATTCATAATATTATGCCTTAATTATATTTTGCATTTAATTTACTAATTAAATATTAAGCCATTTAACTTTAAAAAATCATTTTTATGGATAAATATAGGAATAAAGTACATGATTTGCCACAAGCTATATTAGAGTGTCGACATAATGTCAAAATATCATATAAATCCAAACAGATCTGGGTTTATAAAATAATATAACATAAAATAACTGGTAAATAAAAATACAAATCATAAAAATATACAATAAATAAATAAACTTTAAACTCACTTGAGAGAGAATTTAATTCCATAATCTGAATATTTTAGTTTCACCTTTCACCTTAACTTAGTAAATTAGCCATACATATTTGACAGAAAAACAAACATTTTATTTGACAAACTTCTGAAATATATGACAATGAAATTTTGAGAGTAAAGGAAATGGAAAACAAAAGAAAGAAAATGAGAGAGAGAACTTCTGCCTTTGTCTCTTGATTGATTACACAAGAAGATAGGAAAATGAAAGAAAGAGAAAGATAGAATTCTTCAGCTTCCCACCTTTCAACTCTTCACGTCTCCCTCATTATATAGCCAAAGTAATTTGGCTTGTTATGGAGAACGGAGCAAACATAGCAAATGTGGACAACACAATAATTCATAGCCAACTTATGATGTTTGTTCGCTTGCTTCAATGATATAAAGAAATTATTTTAAATATAAAATAATTACAATGATATAATGCATGTACAAGTGTCAAAGTTGTCGGCTATAATATATAATTTTTATTCTAAACAGCATCAATAATGTGATTCACCCATCCTCCTTGTCTCCTGTTTTCAGCTCTGATCACTCCTTATTCTCAAATTATTCCTACAATAACAAAATATAATAATTAAGATAAAAATTAACATAATAAAATATAATTTACATAAAATTAAATATGGGGAGCATTAGATAAAATATGAATTATGAGTACAGTAATTAACACTAAAAGTGAGAAAAATGATAATTTAAACTTTTATAAACTATACACTTTCTAATTTTAATCACCCCCCAACCAGCTTATTGCTAGTCCCTAGCAAATTAATCGATTAAAACCCAAATTGAAATCTTTTTTTTTTTGAAAAAAATTGTGTTTACTTCTTTTATCAGATTAATGAAAAAAATCAAATGAAACTATAAGCATTATCTCTGGCCTAAAAGAAAATTTTAATTCCAAATCAGTTAAATAAACACATGAAAAAGGATTAATTATCAAAGCTACATTAATTAAGCCACTTTTCAAGAATAACATGTTAAACCCCAAAATCTCATGGATAAGAGTGACACTCTCAAAAGAAAATAAACTCAAATAAAAACAGTCACTCCAAGAATTGATAAATTGAGAGAAAATAATAGAAAGAAATAATATCGTACACTTTCACCAAGATGAAAGAATAATGCCCATAGCTTAGAAGTAATATGATTTCGAGTCAAACGAATTACTAGTCAAACCAATGATATTATCGCCACATCTTTTAGCCCATATCACCATCTTCTACTTCAAACTATAGTTCTCTAAAATCAAGAAGGACTTTTATAAGGACTTAACGTAGGCTAGGGACATGGCTAACAAAGGAAGGATAATAGGAAAACAAAATATATGTTTGAAAAATAGAGGTCTCTTGGAGATTGCAAGGTGCTTTTAATTTTTTTTTACACATTTTTTAATATTATTTTATTGGTATTAATTTTTTTCTATTTTTTTGATTTTGAATTTTTTTGCACCATTTCATGAACATGTAATCATCCTTATTTTTCAAAACATAATAAGGTGATAGAAAACATAAAACATAAGGTGATACTCTACATTGGAGTGGGATAGGATGATAAGTTACCAAAAAAAAGTTTTTTTTTAAATAGGTTCAAAACGGGTAACTATGGATACATTAGAATGGAGGTGGCTAGAAAAAGGCTCAAACGGATCAAAGATGGCCTTTTCTGTCATTTTTTAGAGCTCTAAATATTCTTTCATATCTACTAGTAAAATGGACTTTCAGATGCATCTACACCAATTATTTAGTTTTTTTTTTTTGGAATACTCAAGATGAAACATAGAGATCTTGTATAAGATAATAAATTATTAAGTTGTATAGGCAAAAAGAGTTATTCTCCAAGAAAAATGATAGACTCAAAAACTCACTTGGAACTTAATATGACATGTACATTCCTTCAAAATAGCTTAATTAATTTCACTCATCAAATTAACATGTAAAATAGTAAACATGGTGTAACATAATTCAAGGTCAAAGATAATACAAATACCAAAATTTTAAAGTCATCATGTCATCCAATGTCAAAAGATCACACAAAATGTTTTTTTTTTTTTAAAACAAAACATGAATAGGTCACGAAACAAGGATGGCCTTAAATCAAGATGACAAAGAATAAGAAATACATTAATTTTTTTTTTGAAAATAAACTTTAAGACTAAGAAGAAGCGTTTCTAGAGTCACTACACTCCATATTCAGCCATCTTCGACTTAAATTTATCCAAAGTTAGTCTTTACAAGAAAAATTAGTAAAAACATCACCAGGACTGAGACATTCCACAACTGTTAGCTATTCCCTCCCCCCAACTAGAACGAGACATTGTCCTCACTGTCTTAAAGGAAAGAAGTAAAGTTTAGAAGACATCACTTGTACAATGCAGTAGAAAGTATTTACAAATGGAGAGTTAAATCTAATTTACTTTTCTTACTACCATTACTGCTACCATCATCAGTCGACCAATCCAACACCAAGGTCATAGGATCTGGCTCTAGTTTGTAAACTTGTAAATGATCAAGTAACTCATTAACAGTAGGAACACAAATAAAGAGCTTTTTTACTGTGGAAGAAATGAAATGGTTTTTAATTGCAAGGTTAAGAAATTTCAGTAAGCTATCATAAAAATTATTAACATTTAACAAACCGATGGGTTTGTGATGAATGTTCAAATGGGCCCAAGATGCAAATGTGATTAGTGCCTCCAGAGTTGCAAGATCACCTTGCAAGAAAATGAAAGCATCAGCATGATTTAACATTTAAGATATTCTTTCCTGCATACCTGAGATGACAATCTCTTCTCCAGTTAATGGGCCGAGCAAGCATGCTAGAGGTTTTAGGGCTTTTGGGATGATGCCTAACACTTGGCTTCCTCTAGTAAAAACAGCTTCTGAGACAAGCTTTGATAACCCTCGATCACCTCCTCCGTACACTAGGTGTAGTTTTCTCTCTGCTATGACACTACCAAGACCTATAGCAGCCTGAACATACTCTTTGTACTTTCCATATCAAAACCTAGAAAGCACACAAATATTTTTAAATTACGTATACGAAGTTGCTGCCATTGGAACAATCTCAAAAAATTTGTGAGGATTTGAAAAGAGGAAGCACATATTTAAAGATCTTGATAACAGACATAATGATGCACAGCTATAAATAGGGTGGTTGATTTGTCAAATGACGCGTGAAGCTTTGGCTCATTATTCAAAAGCAAACAAAAAAAAGAAAACAGTAATTAAACATTTAAAAATAATGCATAAAATAAAAGATTATTAAAAGGAAAAGGATAATTACTAGTAGTTGCGACTGTGGCTCACATCTTCCTCTAGTTTTACGTCCAATAACGGCTTGAACACCCTTTATGGGTCGAGGATAGGCTTCCCATCTAGTTTTCTTATAAACTGGCAAACATGGTCTTTTTGAGTCAGATTCCCGAGACTAAACTGTGCACTTTCTTTTTAGAATAGTGTCTATAACTGTTGAATTGTACATTGTACATCTTCGCTTCGATGCGTCTCAAGAGATCGTATGATATCATCTAACAATTCTTTACTCAGGCCATTTTTAACGAATTTAATTTTATCTTCACAATTATTAGAAACCATTTCAAAAGATTTACAAGGGTTTCTTTTGCAATTAAGTCTTACACAGTTACAACATTCAAAGCCAAGTCGTTTAGCTCTTCTCTTTTTAGCGTATGTGCTTTTACCAAAACCAGGCATGAAGGATATAAATGGATCAGAGAAATCACTTACTAATCGGACTTTTGCTTCTGTTAACCAATGAATGTCAGAAGAAATGCCATGGATCATTAACAAACGCAGTCATTCACAACGAACTTTGTAAATTTTTCTAATGGCATTCTAAGGGAGAGAAGGAAAATGCTTATGCAGTTTATCTTGTATTTCTTTCATGTTTGGTTTTGGGGTTTTAGTTATTGTGGGAAATTGAGGATACCGACTTAAGAAGTCACAGAGTACCGTTATCCGCCATTTATATAGGAAAATAAATCAAAATAACAAAATGAAGAAAATCAAATCTGCAAAATCAAAGCAAATGTGAAAGCGAACAAAACAACAAAAAGAAAACAACAAAAAAATTTGAAACTTACATTCGTCTTCTTATTGCATTAACCTCAAGATCCAATTGGAAGTCATATATATCGCCTTCTATTTCCGAGAGCTGTCTTTCAAGATCCTCAACGTAGGCCACTGTTGTTAAATTTATGCAATAAGGTGTCAATGCGCAAGTGTACACAACAAGTAATATAGTGATAAGTATTGAGTATCGTCTCCACAGGGATTGATGTCACTAACCCTTGCTACAACAAGCTTATTCAGTGCAATTGAAAATAAGTCAATTAAAAATAATGGAAATTAAATAACTAAAATGCAATGTAAAAATTAGAAGACTAAAAGATTAAGAATTAATAAATTAAATAAACTTCAACTACTGAAAGATAATGAATGATTAAAGTGTAGTTGGGGATCTAAACTCACTTAATGACTATTGATTTATTAAGCAATGTTAAGCCTAGTTGCTACAGCATCATCCATAGCACTGGCCAGACTCCTAATGTGTCCTCATCTTTCGCCTATTGGAATTCTTATATCTATTGCAATTTAGCAATGACCAGTTACTAAACCTCATCTACATATGGCATTAAAACCTTGGATCTATTAACCTTACAAGGTAAATCACTATATCTAGTTCTTTACAAATTTAAGATTAGATATGGGTCGACCAAATTGATAAATCAATTAAGGGAAAATCCAATCTAAAATCATGCATTGATCTGATTTAATTCCACTAAGCCGTCCTTGTTGAGGATCAAACCTAGCTTGTATTTCTAAATGGGTGGTCAACCGAAATAGAAATTAAAATAAAATACAATCAAAACAAAGTGCTGCAGCAGATACTGAGACAACAATAAATCAAATCAAATCATCATTAACGTTGTTTAGTACCCAACTACATATGAATTTAGTTCATGCTAAACAAATAAATAAAAATAACAACTGGTTCAGCCATCGAAATCATCCTTAAAAGAGAAATAAAAACAAGAAATAAGAGATTCAAAGACTAAATCCTTAGAGGCACTCTTGACAAATTGCGATTTGACTTCTCCTCCTCTGAATTCTACGTTTGCAACCCTTGAATTCTTTTGTTTTTTTTTGTTTTCTTGATCTGTACGGAAGAATATTTTTGTTATATTTTTTGG
This sequence comes from Clausena lansium, assembly GCA_030449835.1. NCBI lineage: Eukaryota > Viridiplantae > Streptophyta > Magnoliopsida > Sapindales > Rutaceae > Clausena > Clausena lansium. Next base: position 187,871 of record JASUUF010000109.1, on the reverse strand, counting down.
TTCCCCTTTTTCTTGACACGCACTCTTCTCTTTTTATATTACCGTTCTAGGGTTTTCCATTTAAGGCAAGGAATCCTATTGCAATCACACTATGTTTGCCTTACACGCCAACCATCTTCTATGCTGCGTAAGCCCTACTTGATCTGTACCCATCATAAATAAACCCTGACTTTGTGTGCTACAACCATGCTACAGTAATCCTGTAACAACTCTTCTGCTATAATCATGAATTATTCCGGCTGCTTCTTAAGCCCTTATTATTCTTTCACTACTAATTGTTGCAGCAGCTATCAACAGCACTTGCATATTTGAATCCTTACACACAATGTCATGAATGAGAGCATATAATAAACTAAACTACCATAAATTAATAAAACTACACTTGAACAAATGATTATTCATAACTAACTAAAACTAATGCAAAAGATGAATATAATTCTCCAAGCAACCATGGATTAAGCCTAGGAATGCTATGACAACTCTCATTTCATAAAGTTATTAGCCACTAACTCTGGTAGTCATCGTTCCCAAATTGGATGCGATTTACAACTTTGTATCAGGCCTCTTAAGTGAAATTTAACATGTAAAAGTCTTTTTAAGATGCTTGAGGAGGATCTTTCTTGCTGAGGTACACATGACATATATTGAAAAGGATGAGAGAAAACACGATTGTCAAACAAACATGCTTAAGCGAGAGATATAATAATAATGTACGGTGTACATTAATCGAGACATAAAAAAATAATAACAATCAACAATCAAATGTTAAAATAACAGTAAATCGAAAAAAAAAATTTAAATCACCCATCAAGATTTGGTGGGCCACTCAAATTGATTTCTGTGTCTTCTTCACGTGGTCGGTATTTTAGATATGGTTTTAATCTTTGATCAGTAACTTTAAAAGTGACACCGCTCTTTGGATTCTTAATTTCTACAGCCCCATAAGGATATACAGTTTTTACAACAAATGGGCCACTCCACTTTGACTTTAACTTCCCTAGAAACAAATGAAGACGAGAATTATAAAGCAAAACTTTTTAATCAATTTCAAATGTTTTTAAAAAAATTCTTTTATCATGAAAACCTTTGGTTTTAGTTTAATAATTCTCGTATTCTCATATGCATCATTTCTTAATTCCTCAAGTTCATTCAATTGCAATTTATAAACATTACCAGCATCATCAAGATTTGAATTAAAAGCTTTAATGGCCCAAAATTATTTATGCTCAAGCTCAACTGGTAAGTGACAAGGTTTACCATAAACCAACCGATAGGGAGACAATCCTAAAGACGTCTTAAATGTAGTACGTTAAGCCCAAAGTGCATCAGTAAGTTGAAGAGACCAGTCTTTACGGCTTGGGTTAACTGTGCTTTCCAGGATTTGTTTTATTTTCTTATTTGCTAATTCAACTTGACCATTTGTTTGAGGGTGATAGGGGGTAGCAACTTTATGTGTAACTCCATATTTCTTCATTAATGACTCAAATGACTTATTACAAAATGCTTACCTCCATCACCGATAATGGCTTGAGGGATTCCAAATCTACTCAAAAAATTTTCTTTTGAAAAGTAGATCACAATTTTGTGATGGTTGTGCCGACAAGGAATTGCTTCAATCCATTTTAAAACATAATCAACAGTAACCAAAATATATACAAATCCAAATGACGATAGAAATGGACCCATAAAATCAATTCCCCAACAATCAAATATTTTAATGACAAGAATGGGATTTAAAGGCATCATGTTTCGCTTTGAGATGGACCCTAACATTTGACAATTTTTACACATTTTACAAAATGCATGTGAAACTTTAAATAATGTAGGCCAATAAAATCCACACTGTCATATTTTTACAGCTGTTTTCTTTGAAGAAAAGTGGCCACCACATGCTTCAGAATGGCAAAATTGAATGACACTACTTACCCATTGTCCAGTATGCATTTCTGAAAAATTTGATCAGAACAGTACTTGAACAAGTATGGATCATCCCAGTAAAAACTTTTTACCTTCTTTAAGAATTTCCTCTTATCCTGGGAGTTCCAATCAGACAACATTTTACCTATTGTAAGATAATTAACAATGTTAGCATACCAAGGCATATTGTATACAGAAAACAAAATTAATCAGGGAAAGAATCATTGATGGGTGTTGTATCAATTGAAAACTCATTTGTAAGTCTTGACAGGTGGTCTGCAACAACATTTTCAGAACCCTTTTTGTCCTTAATTGTCATGTTGAATTCTTGGAGTAGCAAAATCTATCATATTAATCTTGGCTTGGCATCCTGTTTAGACATTAAATTTCTAACAGCAGCATGATCAGAGTAAATGGTAATAGATGATCCAATTAAATATGATCGAAATTTATCTAATGCAAATATTATAGCAAGTAGATCTTTTTCAGTTATAGTGTAATTCATTTGGGCACTATTAATAACTCTATGAAATGATAGTTATCATGCTATATTTAGACCTAAACTTGCATTACTTAGAGCGTAAATTGTAAAGTTTTTATTATATTTTTTTTACATTTTGCATGTGCATGTATTTAATCTTAGTTGTAATAAAATGATGTGTGGAAGACCATTTCATGCCTTTATTTTGTGCATAATTGTGGGTGACCTCAAGAGTTTTTGGCTTGACAAGGGATGCTACAGAAGAAGGATACATACTGTAGTAATAGGCTTGCAGAAAATGACAAAAGACTTGTCTGCAAATGAACTAAAACAAGTCTGGGTCAGAGAAGATGCGGTAGCAATCGTTGTTGTAAGCCAGGAGCAAGTACTGACAAGACAGCTCACATGCCAACTGACAGAATCTGCAGTAGTTGCATATTCTGCTGTCATTATCAGGCATAGAAAAAATAGTGACAGACTTGCAGAAAGCAACAAAAACTTGGTTTGCATGTTAACAAAACTAAGCATAAATAAGAGAGAATGTCGGAGAGTTACTGCAGCAAACTGAGAGCAAAACAAAAAGACAAAAAGGATTGTCCAGCCTGTCACGCGTCAGCAGACAAAGCCTGCTGCAGCTATTGCTACCACTGTCAATAGCACACAAAATACCATATGGTCCTAGGATATCAAAGGGTGACAAGTGTTCTCATTTCCTCTTAGGGGTGCCCTAATTCTAAAATATGAAAAGGCATTTTAAGGAAGCCACCATCATCGATAATCAATATTCATCATCCATTGTCCATTATCATCACCCACGAGTAGCCATTCTAACCCACCATCATCCATCATCATTCATAGCCATCACTCACAAAATGAAGTAGATTTTCGGAGCTGTAATAGAGGGCCATTCGACGGAGAGAGGGGATACTCCAAGATTAAAGCGTGACACTTCCTTCTTTGTTGTATCTCAACTTTATCTTTGTATTTATTTATTTTAAATCTCTCTTTGACGATGTATTTGATGACGAACACTTATGCTTTTACTGTTTTAAAGCTCATCATGAGCTAAACTTTTAAGTAGTTGGATTTTAAATGAACTTGATGGTTATTTGACTCATATATTGTGTTGCTGAGTATATGCTATAGCATTTTACCTTGGTTGTATGTGTTACAATTCTCTATTTTGGCTGACCACCCATTTAGTAGATACAAGCTAGGAAAGAGTCTCAAAAAGGTCTAACCTAGTGGATCTAGCCTAGGCAATACATGATTCTAGGTTGGGTTTCTCAAGTTGAGTTTAACTCGATTTGAATAGGGCCATGTTTAATCTAGAATTTATGATGAACTAAACATAGGCAGTCACCTTGTAGCGTTAAGGGTACATAGAACAAGTAATGCTATATCTAGATGTTGGCTTAGCAACTGGTCATTGTTAGGTTGCTTTTAGATATAAGATGTCCAACACGCAACAGCTGAGGACGCATGAGTGATTCTACCCAGTGCTGTAGTAGATGCTGGAGCAACAGAGCATTAAGTGAAAAAGAGTGAAAACCATTAAGTGAGTTTAGAATCCAACTATCCCTTTGTCATTGAGTGTATCCTTGTGAGTGACGTAGCTTTAGTTTAATGCATTTATTTTATTGCACTTTTCAATTTCTTGAGGTCTTTAATTTTAAAAATTTATTCTTGTTTAAGTACTTAGTTAAACTTTGCACTATAAGATTGCTGTAGCAAGTTGTAATAGATCAATCCCTATGGAAATGATCTGATTACTCATCACTATTACTAATTATTGTGTCCGCTTGTACGTTGACATCATTTAAATCCAACAACAATTATTTAAAGTTCTACTTGCATAATAAATGACAATTAGCTTACCTTCCCTTCTTTGTCCCAGGACAGCTACAACAACATAATCGCTAGCATCACACATTAGTTCAAGAGGTAAAGACCAATCACGGGATTGTAGTATAAGGGCTGATGTAAAAAAACTGATTATTTTTTTACAGGCTTTTTGACAATCTTCAGTCCAGTCTAATGGCGTGTCTTTTATCAGGAGGTTATAAAGTGGTTTGGATATGGCACTAAAGTCTTTTATAAACCTCCTATAAAAACCGGAATGTCCAAGAAAGGAACAGACTTCCCTAACTATTTTTGGTGAAGGTAATTTTGAAATGACTTCAATTTTGGCTTCATCAACTTCAATTCCTTTAGAAGAAATAACATGGCCTAAGATAATTCCAAAAATAGTCATGAAATGGCATTTTTCCCAATTTAAAACAAGTCCTTTTTATTTGCATCTTTTCAAAACTTTTTCCAGATTATCATGACAATTATCAAAAGAATTTCCAAATACAGTTAAATCATCCATGAAAACCTCCAAGCAATTTTCAACCATATCACTAAAAATGCTTAGCATGCATCTTTGAAATGTTGTAGAGCATTACGAAGTCCAAAAGGCATTATCCTAAATGCAAATGTTCCATATGGGCATGTAAATGTGGTCTTTTCTTGGTCTTCTAAGGCTATAGGAATTTGATGATAACCTGTGTAGCCATCAAGAAAGCAATAGTAAGGGTGTTCTGCTACTCTTTCGATAATCTTGTCTAAAAATTGAGGGGGAAAATGGTCTTGTCTAGTGGCATCATTTAATTTTCCATAACCCATGCACATACGCCAACTAAATGGAGTGCGTGTTCGAATTAATTCACCTTTTCATTTTTTACAACAATTATTCCAAATTTATTCGGTACCACTTGTGCTGGACTTACACATTTACTATTAGAGATAGGATAGATAATTCCTACATCTAGTAGTTTAAGGAATTCGTTCTTTACCACTTCTTTCATGTGAGGGTTTAACCTTCTCTATGGTTGACAGGTTGTTTTGGCATTTTCCTCTAAGTGTATTTTGTGTGTGCTAATTAAAGGATTAATGCCCTTTATGTCTTTTAAGGTCCAACCAATTGCAGTTTTATGCCTCTTTAGAACAGTAAGTAACTTACCTTCTTGATCGATTGTGAGTTGAGAAGAATTTACCAATAGGTAGGTTTGCTGATCTCCAAGATACGCATATTTTAATTTTTCTAGTAAAGGCTTCAATTCAAGCTATGGTGCTTTCTCTTCTTTTATCTCTTCAAGTTGTCTTGTTCGCCAAGGTTCATTTGGCTACTGTTATCTTCAGAACCCTGCATAGAATCAAGTATAGAATATATATTAGTAGTATTACATTCCAATTCTTTACTTGATTCAAATGAACAAGCAAAACAAATTTCCATCGAGTTAGTAAATTTCTCATCTTGAATTTGTTCCTCAATGATTGGTTCAATGAATTCAATTTCCTCATTCTCATTGTCTTCATCTTCCTTATCACGAGGTTGTTTACAAATGTTGAACACATTGAGTTGTAATGTCATATTGCCAAAGGACAAATTCATCACTCCATTCTTGCAATTAATCAAAGCATTAGCAGTGACTAAAAATGGTCGACCTAATATGATAGGAATTTGCTTGCATTCATTAGCAATTGGTTTGGTTTCCAAACAATAAAATCCATAGAATATCTAAATTTATTGACTCAGACCAATACATCTTCAATTATTTCTCTTGGTACCTTAATTGACCTGTCAGTAAGTAAAAGAGTGGTAAAGGCAGGTCTTAACTCACCAAGATTGAGCTGTTGGTATACTGAATATGGAAGCAAATTGACACTAGCACCAAGATCAAGTAAAGCATGTTTAATTTTATGATCCCCAATAATGCAAGAAATAGTTGGACAACCAATGTCTTTGTTATTTAAGGCATTATTAGTTGAAAGAATGGAACTTACCTGTTCTGCTAGAAAGGCTTTCTTTTCTATCTTATGTTTCCTTTTTACAGTGCACAAGTATTTCAAAAATTTAGCATAGGATGTTACCTGTTTAATGACGTCTAGCAAAGGAATGTTTACTTTCACCTATTTGAAGACTTCATAAATCTTTGGGCTGTGGTTTGATTTTTTTGGCTTGATCAGTGCTTGAGGGAATGAGGGTATAGAGGAGAGTTGGTTATTTCTTCATGGACCAATGGTTCGTCGGACGCTTCTTTACTCTCTGAAATTGGCTCTTTACTGATTTCACGAGGATCAAGAATGTGTTTTTCAACAACTTTACCACCACGAAGGGTTATAACCGATTTAACTTCGCTCATGCTTTGGTTTCCAGTATTACCTTTTTCATGAATGGTGAGGCTAGATGTAAGTTTGGAAATGGTGTCTGTCAAATTGTCAAGGTTTGCATGGTTTGGTTATTGATTGACTCTTGTTTTTCAATGAATGAATGCAATGTATCTTTAAGAGTTTTTCCTGGTGGTGGGACATAAGGTTGGTAACTCTGGGGGCTTTGAAAATTCTTACGCGGAGAAGGTGGCTGTGAAGATTGTACATGATTGTCATTTCTCCAACTGAAATTTAGGTGATTTCTCCAACCAGAGTTGTATGTTTATGAATATGGGTTGGGATTCAACCTTTTGAAATTATCAATAACATTCGCTTGTTCGTGCAAACTTTCTTTCAGAGCTGGCAAGGTCGAACAATCCTACGTAGAATGATCAGTGGAAATGCAAACATGACATAAAGCATCATAAACAGACTTTACATGATCACTTTTCTTTGACTCTAATGCTTCAACTTCTCTAGTTAAAGATGCAAATTTAGCTTGAGGGTCATGATCTTCTTTAGGGTTGTACATACCTCCTCTAGATGAAGATGATTGGGGTTTACTTGATGACTCATAAGAACCAACAGTGTCCCAATGTTGTGCATTCTCTACTATATAGTGAAGATAATCTAATGCAGCTTCAGGACTTTTATCCATAAACTCACCATTACACATCATTTCAACGACCTGTCTACTTTAGGATGTTAGTCCCTCGTAGAAGTATGACACTAAACTCTATGCTTCAAAATCATGGTGTGGGCAAATGTTAAGTAATTCCTTATACCTATCCCAACATTGGTAAAGGGTTTCACTTGGTTTTTGAGTGAAAGTGGTGATTTGCTTTTTGAAGGAATTTGTTCTGTGGGGTGGAAAATTTTTTTTCAAAAATTATGCTTGCATTTCATCCCAAGTTCTGATGGATCTTGACCTAAGGTCTTGCATTTCATCCCAAGTTCTGATGGATCCTGACCTAAGGTCTTGTAGCCATGTTTTAGCTTTATCCTTTAGTGAAAAAGGGAAAAACTTAAGTCTGATTATGTTCATGCTACAATTTTAATCAGTACATGTGTTACAGACTTCTTCAGATTCTCTTAAATGCAGGTATGGAATTTTAGACTTAAAACTTTAAAAAATTGGTAGAAGTTAAATAATACCAGGTTTGAAATTAAAATGTGATGCATCAGTAGGAAAAGCTATGCATGAAGGTGCTCCTGTTATAGTAGGATGCATGAAATCTCTAAGTGTCCTAAGCTAGTCAGGAATATTTTCTATGGCTTGGTCTCCATGCTCTGAAAAATTTTCAACTTCTATTTCGGCCATGTCTAAGTGTGGTGAAGGTGATCTCCTACTTAATCTGTTACTATCTGTGCGAGACCAACGTATCATGCAATGTTGATGATGTGTGTGTGTTTAATTAAGTTCAAAAAATGTTGCACAAACAAATGAGTAATGCATGAAACACTAAGTAAAAATTATACAAAATAAAATAATAAAAACAAACTGAAAATTAAATAAGCAAGTAATATAAATAAACAAGAGAGGAAAAAATAAATAAATAAAATTAATAGGTGGTAAAACCGACCCAATAAAATAAACGTGAAAAACAAAAATTCAAAATAAAATGAATGCAGAATAAAATTTACAAAAATTAATGTACAAGAAAATTAAATAAACTGAAAATTAATAACTTAATAAGCGGTTAGATCGACCTAATTAAATAAATGCGAAAAAGAAAGAAAAAAATTACAAAGGAAAATAATGCCAAAATTAAATTACAGAAATATTTTTTTTTCAAATTTTAAGAATTACCAGCCAATTAATTTCAAATTTAAAAGTCCGAATCTTTGTCCATATCTAAATGTCTATATTTCCAAATTGAGTCCAAAAGTTCAGGGAAGATCAAGTCATAAGTTCATGTCCATGTCCAATTCAATTCAAGGTCCAATTTGCAAGATTTTAATTTTTTGGGTTAAAGTGAAATTTTTACAAGTTTTATGGTATTTTATAATTTGGTGAGAAATGAGGGGGATAATTGAAAATTTACAATAAAAACATAAGGAAAGGTGACGTAAATTGAATTGAAAGAAAAAGACATAATCGAAAATGACATATTTTTTTAATTAAAATAAAATAAAAGGACAAAATAGAAAAAGACAAGAATAAAATGACGGCAAATTTTGAAAACGGGGAGGCAACGGTGTAAAAAACTTGACACGACTTAAAAGTATTTGATTAACTCCAAAATATAAAAGTGTCTTGTTATAATATAACATAGTGAGTCCGGGGTCAAATCACAGGGAATTTTAAATTCTGTAGTCAAATATTAAATAAAACTAAATTCAGAAAATGAAATAAATAATTTAAAAGATGCTAAGGTTACATGATCCACTCTTGAATTTTAAATTATGTTCATAATATTCTCCCTTAATTATATTTTGTATTTTAATATTATGCCATTTAACTTTAAAAAACTATTTTTTACGGATAAATATGGGAATAAAGTACATGATGTGCCACAGCTATATTAGAGTGTCGACATAATGTCAAAATATCATATAAATCCAAGCAGATCGAGGTTTAGAAAATAACCGGTAAATAAAAAAAATCATAAAAATATATAATAAATAAATAAACTTTAAACTCACTTGAGAGATAATTTAATTCCATAATATAAATCCTTGAGTTTCACCTTTCACCTTAGCTTAGTAAATTAGCCACACTTATTTGAAAGATAAACACACATTTTATTTGACAAACTTTTCAAACATATTACAATGAAATTTTGAGAATAAAGAAAATGGAAAACAAAGGAAAGAAAATGAGAGAGAGAATTTCTGCCTTCGTCTCCTGATTGATTACACAAGAAGATAGGAAAATGAAAGAGAAAGAAAGGTAGAATTCTTTAGTTTTGCCCCTTTCAACTCTTCATGTCTCCCTAGTTATATAGCTAAAGCAATTCGGCTTGTTATGGAGAATGGAGCAAACGTAGCAAATGTGGTCAGCACAATAATTCATAGCCAACTTGTGATGTTTGTCCGCTTGCTTCAATGATATAAAGAAATTATTTTAAATATAAAATAATTACAATGATATAATGCATGTACAAGTTTTAAAGTTGTCGGCTAGCCAACTTTTATTTATTATATATATAATATAGAATTTTTATTCTAAACAGCACCAATAATGTAATTTACCCATTCTCTTTGTCTCCCGTTTTCAGCTCTGATCACTTCTTATTCTCAAACTGTTCTTACAATAACAAAATATAATAATTAAGATAAAAATTAACATAATAAAATATAATTTACATAAAATTAAATCGGGAGAGCATTAAGATAAAATATGAATTATGAGCACAGTAATTAACACTAAAAGTGAGAAAAATGATAATTTAAACCTTTATAAATATACATTGTCTAGTGTTAATCACAAGCCCATAAGCATGCCAATGAAATGTAGAGTCAAGCTATCGAAATATAATGAAGGTGAAGGTGTAGATCCAACACTCTTTAAGAGCTTTTTTGGATGCTTACGCTATTTGACATGCAAAAGACTAAACATCTTTTATGCTGTTGGACTTGTGAGTCAATACATGGAGAATCCAAAGACCACCCATTTTAATGCTACAAAAGAATCATTTGATATGTCAAAGGTACAACTGATTTCGGCTTGTTCAGTTTCTAATGACTACAAGCTTGTTGGATATAGCGATAGCGATGAGGGTGGAGATACAGATGATCTGAAGAGCACCATAGGATTTGTGTTCTTTATGGGAGATACTGCTTTCATACAGATTAAAAAAAGCAACCGATTTTTAAACTTTCTACCTATAAGCTGAGTACGTAGCTGCTACATCAAGAATTTATCAAGCAATTTGGCTAAGGAATTTATTGAAGGAGTTGGGTTGTCACAAGAAGAACCGTACGGAGATTTGCGTCGGCAACAAGTCAACAATTACTTTAGTTAAGAACCCTGTTTTCCATGATCGAAGGAAGCATATTGATACTTGCTACCATTTTATACGGGAGTGCATTGAGAGAAAAGATGTACAAGAAAAGTATGTCGAATCACAAGATCAAGCACTTGATATCTTTGCTAAGCCATTAAAACAAGAAAACTTTATCAGATTAAGAAATTTACTTGGTATTGCAAGATCAAATTTGGGGGGGGTGTTGGATTATAAACTTGATCGAACATTGAAATCCAATCCATTTAAAGCCGGAATCATGGAACAATATATTATTATTTGACTCATCATTGACATCTAGAAGCTTCAAATTTTTGTTCAAAGTTATGGAGATTAGCTTTCCTCATATGGTGTAATAATGGTGTGTTAGTTGAGTTATGTGTGTGATTTATAAGTTTTCATGTATTTAATATTTTGTGTTATGTGTTAAGCTCTCTCTAGTATAAATACTAATGGACAACACTTGTCCATGAGGTTCCTGAAAAATGCAACTTTTGTGCAGTAAAATTAAAACGAATGACGGAAGCTCTTGAAACCTCGCATCGGCTTCATTCAAAAATGAAAATCAATAGGAAAGAATGAAGTTTAATTAATTCACTTGTAGTTTTGGAAACAACTTCATGAGGTAGGAGAGAAAGACTGAAAACAGCAAGTCACGAACACTGTCTTGGAAATAGACCACTGCATGAACAGCTTCTGTTTTTACCTGATTTGAGATCCTTAAAGCACCCCAATTTTGATGCCACTAATCAGTCCACATTTAGAAATTTTCTAAGAGTTCATAGAATTTGGAATCACCAAATTTCGTTTGGAAATGAGGGAGATAATAATGAAACATGAATGCTAGTTCATGATTACTTATCCCACCAAGTCAAAAGTCATCATTATCTTTTCAATAATGACACTAAACATCATAATGACCTAGGCTCACCCACTAAGCCATACTTTATTGAATTGATCTTATCACTTTAATAATTTATTAAATCAATCAATATTGAATAAATAAATAAATAGCCTACTTACTTAATTTTGTCTTAAACAAACTAAGCCCAATTTGATTAAATCAAATGGCTAATTTTAGGCTTGTTGTGTGACATGATTTTCTGCTTTTTCCTAGTTCATATTAGGCCCAAAAAAGTCTAAAATTTTGTATTCAAAATTGGTCCAGAAGTCCATAATCATTTATAAACCGAAACATGTCCAATATGGTCATTTTACATGCTCAATCTTAAACCTTATGTTTAATTAAGGTTTTATGAAATTTATTTTGTTCCTTAAACTATTTATGGAACATCAAAATTTCTATGTTAAATCACACTTAAGATTCACATTCATTCTCTAATGAATTATGACATAAATATAATAATAATGTCCATAAAATTAGGAAATTTAACTTCTCATTTTTTATTAACTCCTTTTTCATTTCTAATAGGTGTGTGACCTTTTAGGTTCTTTGTTATAAGGTAGTAGAACTATTTTAATGATAACTCTTTATTCATTAAAAGATGCTAAACTCTTTTTTCATTAATTAGAACGCTTCTAATGACCTTAAAATGCATTGCTAATACACATTGGCAATAATGATCTTAAGGTTTCTACAAGTCATGAGTGACACCTAGCAGTATATTATGACCATCCAAATAACAAGAATTACCGGATCTGTAGAACCTATTCCATTGTTTCTTTATGTTTTGATCTCTTCATCATCCATGCCCAGAGAAAAGCATGGCTTATGGTTAAGTATGTTAAGCACTTATCAAAATAAGTCTAAATGAACTTAGCATAAAAAATATAATTTGAACTTCTTCAAATAAATTTCACCTTGGCAAAGGATATCTCATGCCAATCCATATTAACTTATAGGGAACATCTTTTTTGTTAATTACAAAATGATGAATTCCATGTTGGCCATACACTTGTCTCCATACACAACCATCCATGACAGCTACGGTTGGATTTGTTCCGTGATTAGGAATAAATCCTTATGCTCTCACATAACATAGATGCCTATGTATAAGACATCTGTGATACCTTAGGTGTTGATAACTCTATGAAATGAGAGTTATCTTAGTATTTTTAGGCTTAAATTACCATCACTTAGAGAGTGAATGATGAATTATTATGTAATTTCTAGTCGTATCTAATTAAGTTTAGTTTTAATAAATTCATGTGTTTTGGATTATTATGTGTTCTTATTAAGTGCATTATTGTAGGTGATTTAAATAGTTTAAATTCTATGGATGAATGCTACAACAGCAGAGCTACAAAGAATGACAAAGAACTTAATTGCAGAAGAAATAAATCAAGTCTGAAGTAGAGAATATGTTACAGACCTTGCTGCAGCAACTCTGTAGCACGCTAATAGAAAACAAGTGCAGACATGTACGAATAAAATAGGGCTGACGTGGCAAGCGGTTCAATTAGCGTGTGACTCAAGTATATTACAGATCTGCCGTGATTCCTATTCTTTTTTGGAGTTACCTTAAGTTGCACGCTATATAAAAAGAAGAGTAAACATCAAGAAAGAGGGGAGAGGAGCCGTCACACACACGAAAAGAAAAAAATAAAGAGGAAGAAGAGAAAATAAAGCGGCAGCGGAAGATTTCATTGGAGAAGAAAGGAGAATCGCAAAACAATAAGGGAGAGACATCTTGATCTTTATGGATTTCTACTTCTATCCTATATTTGCTTATTTTCATCTTTCTTTGGAATTTATTTAATGGCTAGAACAATTATTATTGTTATTTCTTTGTTAAGCATGAACTAAATTTTAATGTAATTGGGTTTTAAACAAACATAATGATGAATTGGCTTATATTATCGTTGCTCTGTGTTTGCTATAGCATTTTGTTTTGATTGTGCTTAATTCAATTTCCTATTTCAGCTGATCACCCATCTAGTAGATACAAGCTAGGTTAGATCCTAAAAAATGACTACTTAGTGGAACAAATCAAAGCAATACATGGTTTTAGATCGGGTTTCTTAGTTGATTAATTATCAACTTGAATAGGGCCATGCTTGATCTAGGATTAGTGAAGAACTAGACATAGGGATTCACCTTGTAGGGTTAATAGATTCTAAGAGCGCATAATGCTATATTTAGATGTTGGCTTAATAACTGATCACTGTTAGGAAGCATATAAAGATAAGATATCCAACAGGTGACAACTGAGGATGCATTAGGATTCTGCCCAGTGCTGTAGTTGATGTTGTAGCAATTGAACTAGAATTTGTTAGACAAGTCAATAATCATTAAGTGAGTTTAGATCCCCAACTACTTATTAGCCATTGATTATTTCCTTGTGTTAGATGTCTGTTTTCTTTTATTATCTTTTCGTTTAGTCTTTAATTAGTTTTATTGAATTCTTAAATCGTTTATTTAATTTAAATTTTGTTAAAGTCTTAAAAATTGCACTGAATAAATTGCTGTAGCAAGTCTGATAATATCAATCCCTATGGAGACGATCTCAACACTCATCATTTTATTACTTTTTGTGTCCACTTGTGCACTACACCTATTGCATAAAATTAACAACAGCTCTATAGACCATTACTTGGCATAGTATCTAAAACAATGTATAATAAGCCATTAACACTCAAGACCATATGGCTTATTATTATTTGGTCAAGTTCAGTAAACTTGTTCTTGCAACAAGTACCTACGTATTTGACTTGGCATCTCATGTCAATGATATGAAACTCACTATCCATTTTAGTATATCATACCATAAAGGAGTCATAACACATATTAGTGTTTATAGGAATTTATAACTCCCAATCATAAATCCACCACTAGGAACTATTTTAGAAGTATAGTTCAAAGGATACATGTTTGATATTCTCGACATACTCGAGAATGTGTTCTTAACTATTTACTTCTTGGAATATTTTCATTAGTATAATTTATGAATTTTAATAACTTTGCCATTTTATAAATATCAAAATATTTATCAAATAAAGCAATTCTCTAAAGTGCCACTCTATTCGCCTTTAGGGCATATCACTAACAAATAACTCCTCATGTATTCAGTTCAGCAATCAAGTAGAAAGAAATCTTTTTAGTTCAAAAATTATAATTTTAGTGTTTTTCAATTACTCTTGAAAATTGTTGTTTGATTAATCAAGGTCTCCAACACTAATGTCTTGTCCAACATGTTTTAGTATGTTTTTAGTTAAAGAGTACAAAGAGGGAAAAAATTTATTGGCTCCTAAACTTATGATGAACAATTACAATAATGAAGCAATAGGAAATATTTTGTGATAATGGAATGATTTCTTCCACAAGATTTACTTGAAAGAGTGTTTTATTTTTTCCACCTAATCCAGACGTTAAAAGAATTACAATGAATTAAATAACAAAAAGTACTACAGGAGATGTGACAATAATATTGTTTAACCATGGGCATGCATGCCACATACAATCTAGTTGGTCAACCAAATAGAAATCTTCTACTAACAAATCCACATACAGACACAAAAATATCCATTAATACTCAATCACACATATATTAGCTTGAGAATATAATTATACCATTTGTATAGAGAGGTTGCCAATTTCTTCCCTACTGAAATTAATATATATCACTTATTCCATCTCTTACTGTTGTCATAATACTCAAAAACCCCCGGCACAAAAAATTTAAAGGAAAAAAAATAGATGAATAGGTTATTTGCTTGATAATATATCTTGAGAATATAAAATATAAATTTATTAAAAATTTTAAAAAATAAAAATACCAGAAAAATATAATATTATTAATTTTTTATTCACACCGAACATATATTTCTTATTTTCAGTATTTAAATTTTTTAATAATAAATATGGATAAAATGTATATTTGAAAATAAGGGTAATACTGTAAAATTATGTTGCCATGGGGTTATTGGTTATTGTGAAAATAGTAAGGGAGTAAGTGGCATATATTGATTTCAAAAGGAAGAAACTAATAATCTCCCTAAAAATAAATGGTTAAATTGTTTTACTTATAAGTTAATTATTATTATTTCATTGCACAGTTTAATTGTGATAATATTATTCGATAAAAAAGTCATACAAAAACGAAATCATCCATTCATGTATGGGATTCAATATGGACAAAATCAACAATCAACATGCGTACAATTTTTAAAAAAAAAAATCAAATTTCCATCTCTTTCTATTACAATCTAATTGATTGTATACATAGTAAAACAAATTTTCTTCCTCACAGTTTGAATTATGCAACTTTATCTTCATAGTTCCTTACATTAAAAAGTGACAAACCTAGAGAGGCAGATTAACCAAGACATAATTATGTTAACAGTAGCTAATTTTTAATCTGGATATAGTATATATATAATTTGATATCAAATTAAGCATACATGTATCATCATCTGACAGTCCTTCCACCGGATCCAGTCTGTCTCTGGCAGTTGAAGTAGACAGCGGCCACCAGAGATCCCAAATTGCAAATCTCAGCAAAATCCTTCGTGCTGAAGTTCTAACGCCAACTTGGTGCATAAACAGTTTGCCTTCCAAGTTGTTGGAACAACACAAATACAAACCTGTGAATCCCCACCATTAGACTAGGGCTTTCATAGTTCACAATCACTTGACCTGTATGCACATATAATAATTTATGGAAATGAAACAAATCAGTGAACATGTATAATTGACTAGTTGGTCAAATGATAATGATATTTTGCTTCTTTTTTTAATGATAAATCATATTCTGTATGAAACCTAGCTAATTAGGGTTCAGCTGTACGAAAATCCTAAAAGATTTAATGAAATGTACTTGTTTATTTAAGGGGAAGAAGAAAAAAAATCAACGGCCATGCCTGATTGCCAGATCGAGCATGGCAATGGATGATGTTGGATCTTTTATCCAATGTTGTTGAATCCTTAATCCAAACATTGGGTTTATGTGTGAATAATTATGTGTTGCGAACTATCATATAAGTTTAAGCCCAATTAAAAGTGATCTGTTAAAATTTTCAATAATTTGGGCTTTATTTATCTGATAGTGTGTGGGCCTTGAATATGAGAGACTTGGGATTAATTTCTATTTCTATGATGACTGAAATAGGAATACTTAATGATAACATGAAAGTTATCTATAAGTGGTTATCTTCCCCAGATCACACATAAGATTCTATTCTCTTTTACATCCTATCATCAGAGAGAGTGCAGTGAGAAATTTAAAGAATTCTCTAGGATAATGTGCTAATCTAGAAGGTTAACTGCACGGCTCTAGAGAGTAATTCAGCATTATGAATTCATGTACACTTCTGCATATTTGATTATTGATTCTTGGTGATATATCATAAATGGTCTTGGAATTTAGGTGATAGTTTTAACTAAAGATTTATTGTTCTAACATTTGGTATCAAAGTCTCTTCAAGTTGAATCATTGAGAAAAATTAGTATTTGTTTTCTAGAATTAAAATTAAGGAAAATATATTTGGCAATTAGGGAAATTAGGTTTGTTGCACTTTATGGCCGGTGGAAATGGCAGCCGCTAGCGCTGTGGCTCACATCTAGGGAAGATACGGCCCATCAAGCAAGCCTCGGCCTAGTTTAAAGGAAAGCAGTGGCCATGGTTGCAGCATAAAAAAATTTGATTGTAAGGCACAGCCATTGGGTGGCTCCAGTAGGAAGCCGTTGCCACCAATCTACGGCAGATTGGGTGAAGTGGCAACCATGGCCACCGCATGAAGAATGAAGAAGCAGCAGCCCTGGCTGTCACATGAAGAAGAAGAAGAAGAAAAAATAGGAAATTAGGTTTTTTGGTTTATCCGGGTTGGATTGGTTTAAGATACGGGTTGGGTTGACCCGACCTATTCCAGATATGACCCGGTTAATAGTTGAAGGTCAACAATATTGACTGTTGACTTTAAAAAATATATATACTTTTTCTTTTTTTAAGGATAATTTTTTGTGCAATTTTAAATTTAAAAATTTGTATGTTTATATATATTTTGAAATGAATTAATTGGAGCAACATTTCACTAAATGAACTCTTTTGTAGAAACTAATTTATTTTGAATTATAAACCATTGTGTGTATATAATTTATGTAAATATTGATCAGTCCAAAGGTAGGACAATATTTGACAGAATTGCATGTGCACCTGTGGTAATAAGCGCGTGATGATTATTCTGTTTTACATGTGAACAATAAATCGGCGCAAAAGAAGATTTATTGTTTGATATGTTCTTATTATCAGTGTTTGATTACTACACCAAGATATCACTTACAACTTAATATTTTGTCCAAAGATGAAATATTAATGGAGTGTTCGGTTTCTGAAGATGGAGCTTACCTTTATTTGAATTTAATTTTTTTTTACGATTTATATGAGCTTTTTTTGTTTGTTTGTCATTCTTTGTTCAGTTATGAATCCTAATAATATTACTGCCAACATATATTATTCCTATGTTAAATGGCTTTTACTTTAAGTTATGGCAAGAGAACCTCCTAATAGTTCTCGCAGTCATGGATCTCTACTTTGCTTTAAGGGTTGATTCTCCCCCACCTCTTACAGATGAGAGTACTTCTGATGACACGAAGGATTTAGAAAGGTGGGAGAAATCAAATCGTATGTGTGTGACGATCATGAAGAAGGCCATTCCGAAAGCATTCAGGAGATCAATATATGAAACTATAACTACATCTAAGGAGTTTCTTAGGAACATTGAAAATAGTTTGTCAAGAACGAAAAGGCTGAAATAGGTATGCTGTTGAAAAGTTTAATTTAAATGAGGCATATGGGCAAATGCAATATCAGGGAGTACATCATAAAGATGTCTCATCTTGCTTCTAAGCTAAGAGCATTTAAGCTTGAACTTTCTAAAGACTTGCTAGTGCATCTGGTTTTGATATCCTTACCAACATAATTTAACTAGTTTAAGGTGAGCTACAACTATTAGAAAGAGACTTGGTCTCTGAATGAGCTCATATAATACTGTGTTCAGGAAGAGGATAGGTTGAAGAAAGATAAGGCAGAAAGTGATCACCTAGCCTTAACCTTTAAGGAAAAGAGCAAGGGACAGAAAAGAAAGAATGATAGAGGCTACAAATACAGTACCTCAAAAGAAAGAACAAAAGAAACTGGCTGATCCAAAAGGTACTAGCGGTTTCTTCTGTGGAGCTAATGGGCATAAGAAGAAGCATTGCACCGACTATCATATATAGCGTGCCAAGAAAGGTTTGCTTCTTAATATGGTTTATTCTAAGGTTAATTTGTCCAAAACAGAAATAAAAATCAAGTTCCGTCCGTGCAAGGTTGCTTGAGTTGCCGAAAGTCAAGTGATGTTGAAAGATATCACTACAAGAAAACTGACAATAGATGACAGCCACTTTATGACAGAAATCATTATATCATTTAAGTATGATGGACTCGTGATAGAATTTTGATCTATCAAATGATTAGTGATGCACTTGTGACAGAATAGTTGTCTATCAAGAATCAACGATATTTTTATGATAAAAATTTACTCAGTCACAAAAATTATGACAAAAAAATTTCATTGACTGTGTTTGACCAAAATTAAAAGTATTATTTTAATTTGTTTAAAATCCAAAATGCGGCGTTTAGCTTCTGAATTGATTTTTGAAATAAAAAATATACAACTCAAAACGGTGCGTTTAATGGAAACCTAAACAAGTCAAAAAATTTCTAAGTCCTAAATTCACTACATACAATTCAGCCATCATCACAAAGGCCACTCAAACCGCCGGAGGTAGATTATCACTCTCACTCCACAATCAACACTGAAACCTTAGCCACAGTCTTTTTCACACTCGAGATTTAATCAGCCCACACTCACCATTGTCGTTTTCACTCTCATTCTCACAAATAGCACTTAAACCCTAGGCATAGTCATCATCACTCTCACTCTCAAAATCAATACTCAGAACCTAGCCAAGCTCATCGTCAGACCCTCAATCAATCCAGTAATACTACCAATCAAACCCTAGCTGGCCAACTTCCTCAAGCAATCACCCAAACACCATCGACCTTTACCAACCAAGTGAACGGCAAAGCAACACCCAAATTCATAGACCCATTGCTCAAACTGGAGGATTGCAGCCATAAAGTACTAGAGTGGATGGTTTTTTATTTGTGACTTGTAAAGGTTGAAGTTAATAGAGCTGGAGATGGACAGAGGAAGTTTAGATTGTGTAAGGCTGTTGATGAGGTTGCTCTGTGTCTGTGTTTGTGACTTTGTTGGCGAGGAGGTAGGGGAGAAGGTAGTTGCCACCTATGCTTCCTTATTTTTACATAAATCTGGAAACTTGCAAACCCAGAAAAGGAAAAATGCATAGCAAAATTAGTGATCTGGTTTTTTTTTTTCATTTGACAAGCAAACTTTTTAGTTGGGCAAGACAAGAACAATAGCAAAGATCTGTGATTTGTTACTATCATAGCTATGTGAGAGAGGAAAATATTAAAATGAGACTGTCTGGTTTTGGATTTGATGGTTATAATTACATTTCATTACCTGGCAAACCAAGTTTTACTTTTTCAATTTTTTCTTTTTGTAGCATTATCTATTTTTCCTTGTTTCATATTGTATTTCAATGATACCGAGTTATATATTGATAAGTGTGATCTTGATTTGCATCTTACGAACATGTTGCTTAGGTTAAGGTCTTATTTTTCACAAAAAAATAAGATGAGAGGCAACCATGTTTTTTATAATAAAGTAATAGTAGCATGTGCATGTGGGGCAGTCAAGTTTGCCACACATGTTCCAGATATGTTTATATGAATTATTAAGTGGACTAAAATAATGTGTTATTATCAATTGTTGATATGGTTTTTTGGAATTTTTGTTTCAGTCTTAAATTATTTGCTGCCATTTCTTATCCACGCTTTGCTGTTGAGTTCGAGGTCACTTTAAGCTTTTTTGGAGTGCATACAATCAAAACCAAGGTATTTTAATTCTTTAATATGCATTGGCAGAAAATAAACTTAGTGAATTAGTACATTTTGATATGCTTAGTAAATTAACCCAACTGCCTTTATTGTTTGTTTTGTTTATTGGTTTGAATATTTGAGTTTGTTTTTTTTTCTATATGTTGCATTTGTTTTTGTATTGCACTATTGATTGCTTTTTTAACATGCAAATATTGGGTAGTATGTGAGGCCAACATGTTTTGATCTTTTGTTTTGCTCCATGTGTGTGGAAGTTAATGTTAAATAATTAATTTTTTAATGAAAGAACATATTTGAAACGTAAGAAATTCTTGTTTCATGTTTGTCCTCTTTTACATGTTAGGATCAAAACTCATTGAAACTAAAATGGATAAGTCTTGGATTGATTGTAGTAGAGCATCGCCTGAGTATGAAAAAGGGGTCATGGAATTTGTAAACTTTGCTATTAAAAATGTCGAAGATGCTAGCGTCAATAGATGTCCATGTTATAAATGTAGGAATTTCGCATTTCGCACACCTACAATTGTAACTGAACATCTGTATTGGAATGGTTTTGTAAAGTCCTATAAAACTTGGAAGTGGCATGGCGAAGATAGCCATACCATGCCATCTTGTAATGTAGATGCTACGTTTGATTCAACGGGCTTCAATACAGTGGATATGGTCAATGATGCTTACAAGGATTGTGATAGAGATCTTAAGGCATTTAGAAAACTATTAGAACAGGCTGAGCAACCTGTATACCCATGCTGTTCAAAATTCACTAAGTTAGGCACTTTGGTAAAGTTGTTCAATATAAAGGGTAAATTTTGGTGGTCTGACAGTAGTTTTACCGCACTATTAAGTTTTTTGAAAGAATTGTTGCCTGAAAATAATGAAATTCCGGTGTCTATGTATGAAGCCAAAAAAACAATGTCTGTTTTAGGCTTAGAATATGTGAAAATACATGCTTGCCCAAATGATTGCATACTGTATAGAAATGAGTTTGAAGGGCTTTCTAAATGTCCTACCTGTGGTTTGTTTAGATGAAAGAAAAAGGATGGTAGTGTTAACAAATACAGGATAGGTATTCCGGTGAATGTTTTATGGTATTGTCCTCCCATTCTTAGATTTAGGCGTATGTTTCAATCATCGCAACATAGTTTGCAATGAATAATATAGCAGACCTTAGTTTGCAATTAAGGACATTATAGCAAACCTTAGTTTTCTAATGAATGATGTGAGTTAGTGATGAATAATATCATACGATTGGTTTATACCATATATATTGCACTGTTATGGAAATTTGACAATGTTAATTTTATGTTTTTCAGTTCCCTGGAAAGACCGTATACACTCAAGCTGAGATAGATGAAGTTCGTTTGGAGTGGGCTAACCACTGTTCTAAAATTATTAGCGTAGCAAAAATTGGTTAGTATACATCAAAGTTTTTTTATTACTTGTATTTTATAATTGGTGAGAGACAAGTTGATTATGCACTCAAATGGAATTGAATTATTCTTTTGATTGTTTGTTAACTAAAATAATATGAACATGTGGTCTATGTGTGCATCTGGCAGTAAATTCTCAGTTGGTATTGTGGTCTGTGTGTGCATTTGGCAGTAAATTCAATTGGTGTTACACATGCAGGTTGAAAGAAGCTGCTGGACTTGATTTCTGCTGGATACTTGTTGAGGATAGGTGTTTGTACTGGAATTTTATGAGTATGGGAAGAATTTTGCACATTTGCTTGGTTGCTACAATTTGTTTTAATTACTTTGCTTGTAATATTAATGTTGGATACAAGTGTTTGTTGGATGATGTTATTAATATAAAGTCGTTTTGGAAGAGAATGTCTAATTTAATTTTTGGTTTATATTAAATTTGCGATTTAATTTCAAATACAGGAATGCATAAATTTAAATGAATTAATACATATTTTTGTCAATATAAATTTAGATCATGTGACAGAAAATAATCATCATAAATTACGCCACAAACAAAATAATTTATGACAAACAATTTCAATCATACAATCTGTCACAAATAAAAAAATTTATGATAGAAAATTTCAATCATAAATTCTGTCACAAACTAAATAATTTTCCCACCAAAATTAAACAAACCATAATATTTAATGTCCGAAAATTAATTTTCCCGCCAAATTTTCAAATTTTAAAAAATTCAATTTTCCTACCAAAAAATTAATAAAAATATTATTATTTTATTAATTTATATCATGACAGACATATGACTTCAAAAAACTATCATAATTTTATGACAGAATTTTTTTCTATCATAAAAGAGTGACGTGTACATAGATGACGGAAAATTGCACTGTCATCCACCCCCTTTTATGATAGAATTTTTCTGTCATCTATTGCCTATTTTCTTGTAGTGTACATCTATGCATATGATAGTAAGACAATTGAAGTTAAAGTAATTAGAAATTTTATTTGGATCTTGATGAAATATTTATAGTACTATCTTTTAGACGGAACTTGATTTCTATTCCTGCTTTAGGCAAATTTGATTTTTCATATTCATTTGGGAATATAAAATTTAGTTTGTTTCAAAATTTAAAATTAGTTGGTTCCGATTTGTTGTTAGGTCATGATAATATGCACTTAGGTCACAAGGTATAAAGAGAAAATTAACTAATGAGAATTTGATTGCATTATGGCACAAGAGATTAGGTCATACTCCGGACGGAGAATAGAAAGACTTTTGTCAGATGAAATTCTTGACCCCTTAGATTTTATAGATTTTGGTATTTGTGTTAACTATATCAAGAGGAAACAAAATAATAAAAGGAGATTTGATGTCTTAGGACTCATACGTATGGATTTTTGTGGGCAATTCCCTACGGGTATTGGAATGGTCAACAATATTTTATGATGTTCACAGATGATTTTTTTAGATATAGCTACATATATCTACTCTATGAAATGTCACAGTCCTTGGATATGTTAAAAAAATTTAAGGCTGAAGTTAAAAATCATCTCAGGAAAAGCATAAAAAATGCCATGTCTGACCATGGTGGTGAAAACTATGGCAGTTATGGCGGTTCTGGTGAACAACGTCCAAGACTGTTTATTAAGTTCCTAGCGGAATGCAGTATCGTCCCACAATACAGTATGCTTGGTTTGCCCACTATAAATGGTGTTGCTGAAAGATGAAACAGGACCTTTAAAGACATAGTGAGGAGTAGGATTTGTCATTCTACTTTAGCAAATCACTCTGGGAAGAGGTGCTTAAGACTGCAGATCTAAAGTGACTATTAAAACCCCTTATGAACTTTGGACATGCAAAAAGCCTAGTCTAAAGCACTTGTATGTTTAGGGATGTCTAGTTAAGGCAAGGCCATAAGGTCTAATGAAAAGAAATTGGACTCAAGGACAATGAGTTGCTATTTTATTAGATACTCTAAAAGATGTTTTTTGATCCCATGACTAAGTCAATTTTCGAGTTAGAAATGCTCAGTTCTTTGAGGATGTTGAGTTTGCGCGGGAGGGGGGGGGGAGATAGAGTTAGAGACTTTGTCTTTGAAGAGGAGTATGTTAATATTCCTACAGGTATTATTAGCGTTGATTAGGATCTTATCGCTAACTTTATTTAAGACACAACAAATTAAGACAATGTTTGAGAACCCTTCATATAAGAAATTGTTTCAAAAGAACAAACTCTACCACCTCAAGAACTTATGCCATTAAGGAGATCCACTAGAGAAAGGAGAAGTGCAGTACCAGATGGCTATATTCTATTTCTCCAAGAGCATGTGGTGGGCATTAGAGTGATAGCAGATAATCAAATTAAATTTTGTCAAGCCATGAAATGTTCTAACTCTCAGAGTGGAATGATGCCATAAATGAGAAGATAAAGTCCATGAATGAAAACGACGTGTGGGATCTTGTCCCATTGCTAGAAGGTACAAAACCTATTGGTCGCAAATAGATATTTAAGACCAAGAGAGATTCGAAAGGCAATGTGGAGAGGTACAAGGTACGTCTTGTTGTAAAGAGCTTTCATAGAAAGAAGGCATCGACTATAAAGAGACTTTCTCTCTGGTTTCTTCGAAAGACTCTTTCAGAATCATAATGGCATTGGCGATGCATTTCAATCTTGAGTTACATTAGATGGATGAGAAGATAGTGTTTCACAATTGTAACATTGGTGAGATGATCTATATGGTGGTACTAGAAAACTTTGTGTCAAAAGACCCAAAGAATATGGTTTGCAAATTTAAGAAATCTAATTATGAGCTCAAGCAAGCATCTCGACAATGACATTTTAAGTTTCATCAAGTGATCATCTCATTTGATTTTGAGTTGAATTTGGTTGATGATTGCATATACCATAAGTTCTATGGGAGCAAGTATATATTTCTAGTTTTTTACATCGGTGACATTTTACTTGCCAGTAATGATATAGGCTTATTGCATGAAAGAAGATATTTCTAGCTAAGAATTTTGAGATGAAAGAACTTGGTGATGCCTCTTTTGTATAAGGTCCCGAGATATACTTAGATTACCACAAAGAGCTCTATGGAAAATGTTCTTAAGAGATATGGCATCTAAGATTTCAAACCAGATGTTACCCCTGTGGCTAAAAGAGACAAGTTTAGTCTCAATCAATACCCTAAGAATGATTTTGAGGAAAAAGAAATGCAAAAGATTCCGTTTGCTCAAGTTTAGTCTCAATCAGCAGTAGGAAGTCTGATGTATACTCAAGTTTGTACGCTACTGGATATTGCGTAAGTTATTGAGATATTGTGCAGGTATTTAAGCAATCCAAGAATAGATCATTGGAAAGTAGCCAAAAGGGTCTTGCAGTACTTACAGAGAACAAAAGACTACATGCTCACATATCAAAAGTCAGATCAACTTGAGGTCATTAGGTATACTAACTCCAATTTTGCTGGATGCCCAGATAGTATGAATCCACTTCAGGTTGCATCTATCTACTAGCTGGAGGTTATATCTCCTAGAAAGTTTCTTATAGCCTCTTTTAAGATGGCAACAGAGTTCATAGCATGTTATGAGGCATCCAATCACAGAATATGGCTATAAAATTTTGTCAAGGTACTACGTATAGTAGATGGTACTGATAAACCACTCAAGTAATTTTATTGACAATAAGTCAGCAGTGCTATACTCCAATAACAATAAGAGCTCGACGAAGTCGAGGCATATAGACATCAAGTTCCTAGATGTTAAACAAAGAGTTCAGAATGGACAGTTGTCTATAAAGCACGTCAGCACAAATTTCATGATTACGGATTCTCTTACTAAGGGATTTCCATCCACAATATTTCATAAGCACATTGCTCATATAGGGATCATATCATTAAGGATATTTAGTTTTAATGGGAGTTTTTTTACTTTAGATGCTTTTATGGCATAGACATTTTTTAGTTATTTTAGGTAATGGATATTTTAGGTTATTTTTTGCAAAAATAAAGTTTTGGTTTATTGACACTCTGATTTTGGTATGGTTTGATCTCATCAAAGCTTAAGGTAGACCAACTTGAAATAGGCATATTAAGATCACATTACATGAAACTTCCATGCTACATATCCACATTATGATCCATGTCATTCAATTGTGTATTGGCATAGTGATCATTGATGGGTTGAGTTACGGCAGTTGTAACAAAGGCCGCTTGGATCACATGTTGATATATTGATGGACTGAATTGGTTGTGGATATATTTTTGTAATGACAGTAAGATTGAGCTTATACAGTTATTTTTACAAAGCATAATTATAAGGTTACACATATAGCCCAAGTGGGAGATTGTTGGATCCTTAATCCAACATTGGGCTTATATATGATTAATTATGTGTTGCAAACTGTCATGTAAGTTTAAGCCCAATTAAAAGTGATCTATTAAAATTTTCAGTAATTTAAACTTTATTGTATCTGATAGGGTATGGGCCTTTAATGTGTATAGACTTAAGAGTAATTTCTATTTTTATGATAGGTTGAAATAGGAATACCTAATGATAACATGAAAGTTATCTGTATAAGTAGTTATGATCCTCATATCACACGTAATATTCTGCTCTCTTCTGACATCCCATCATCAGAGAGAGTGCAGTAAGAAATTTAAAGGATTCTCTAGGTTAACATGCTAATATGGAAGGGTAACTGCACGGCTTTAGATAGTAATTTAGTATTATGGATTCAGGTATGCTTCCACATATTCGATTATTGATTCTTATTGATACAACATGAATGCTCATGAAATTTTAGTGATGGTTTACACCAAAAGTTATTTTCTAACGTATGAAGGAGATGGCACTCTGACTTTGTGAGCAAAGAAGGGAAATAATGATAGAAAATGAAGGGTTATTCGTTTAAATAAAAAAAATTGAAAATTAACGACAAGATTTTTTGGCCTTTGTCCACATTCCACAAGGGCTAGAACAAAGACTAAAAGCTATAGCTACAGTGTAAAATCTGAAATATGAAACGACCCATTCACAAGCAGAAAGAACCGTGCAATAATGTTTGATTTAATATAAAGTCTGGCACTCACCAAAAGCTGGCCTCCGTGGTTGCTGTAAAATATCAGTCACCAACCTGAAATTTCATTTTCAAAAACCGCTGAATTTGTAATTGATGCAAAGAAAGAAAGTGATCACTTATCGTGAACACTAATCATCACTATCAAGAAAACCACCGGTAAATATAAATGAGGGAAGTGGAATTTATGGGGAAATAAGATGATAAAATTAATTGGTAATGGATTCACCACAAGTAGATATAAAATAAAGTTATTATTTGAAAAAAAGAGAAAAAAGATGATAAATTCATGATGTTTTTAAATTTCTTTAGGTAAGATTATTTACGTTCCCTCTTAAGTGTCGTATTTTTTTTATTTAGTAAAATTTCGTTGTTGTTGTCAAGCTAAGGAAGGATGAGAAATTATATACCAATATTATTGATTAGGTACATGTGTGTAGGACCCCATACTATTATCCCAGAATCGTAGGATATCTAGAAAAGAACACTTACCAATGCAAATACTATTGGAGAAATATGCTCTTTAAAGCATATTTGTTTATTTATTGTTATAAATATTTTTCTGATTAATAAAATGAATGAGGTATTTTATTCAAGTATCTCTATTACATTAATATTTTGAGTAAAGTCCATTTAATCATATTATATGTATTTATGTGATTACGATATGGATTCACAGAAGACGTAAATACAAGTTATCTTATGATTAAATAAATTAAGTTCGCAGTTGATAAATAAAGCTGGGCGCTTTATTTAGGTATAGACTGTAATAAGTTCATTGAGTGATTTGTCTTAATCATATATGAATTTATTGATGTAGTGTGACTGCATTGAACTGGATCACATATGAGATTTAATTAACTTTGTAATAACTGTCAGACTTATTAAATTTCATAGGCATTGATTTAATGTGATCTTAATCTTGAGTCAATTATAATTTCTTGATTGTAATTATTATTTCATTTGAGTTACCAATGGGCACGACTTACACTTGTAGTCAAGATTACCCGGTATCTTGGTGGGAGCAATTACAAGTATTGAATTTATAGATTGACAATATAGAATTTGTACGACACATCTCTTGATGGGTTTCAGTACTTGATCATAGAATTCTCTGGCCAGAGTGTATCAACATATATATATAAGTATGTTGAAAATGATCATTAGAGAAAACCAGTAAGTATCAAGGAACAAGATGTAATTAAATTGATTGGACAGTTGAGATATCAATTTAATTAACGATGTGGTACAAAGGATTGTGCAGTAAAGAAATCAATGTGGCTTGGGCGAATTATTATTCGAGCATACAATTATGGAGGTCAGTTCTAATCTTATAGTGGAGTAGAATTGGAATTAAATAGTTATATTTGTTTAATTACAAGCTTAATTATTGTAGCCACTATTGTATGTTCCCAAATGATCCCCGGGTTAGCTCATTTAATTGACAACACCATTACTGGACCCAAAAGCGAGAAAACTGGCATATAAGGTAAAAATCTTAATTATAATATTTGTTAAGGCCTAATGTGTTATATATAAGTGTGAATGGGGTCTTGTGATATTTTACAAGGTAGTTCCCTAGTTGGTTACACATTCTCTCCACTTTTACGTAAGTGGAGAGATAAATGTTTAATTTAAAATATTTTAATATTTTAAATTAATGAGATATAATACATGCTAGGGTTTTTTCATAAGCTATTATAAATAAGGATTTTTCTCAAAACAAAAGAGATAGATCTTTAAAATATAAAAAAAAAATATAACACGCCAGTTGCAATTTGGAGTAGTGAAACGGACGCCCACACGTCCAGTGTTGATCAACTTTGAGTCAGAGCCTGGAAGATCGTTTGGTGGTGGATCTACAACTTTCGAATATTCATCTTATCATATAAACAAGGTATGAGTTTCTAGATTACTTAATTCTTATATATTATATGAGATCATTATTAAAAATGAGATTTTAAACCAACAAATACTCCCTCTGGCTGGGGTCACTTGGGCTTGGTGTATCAGGATCCACCATTACCTGAAACAATGGCAGCAAATGCTCACTATTTAAAAACCCTAGAAAGCAGTGCCACAAGTAGACGCAAAAGCAGAAGCAGAAGCAAAAGGCAAAAGCAAAGGCTTATTAATTATTACCAAAGTATAAAATGTCATAAGATCATCACCACCAATTTCAACCCTAGGCTGGTTGAGAACTTCAGATGGTTTGAGCTCACGGCCATTATTGACATCCTTGCTTGAATAGGTAATCCTCATAGGAATTGTTCTTGTAAAATTTTCAAGAAGATCACCAACCACGCAGCCAAGAATAAGAGGATCTCTCTCCCTGCTAGGCATATCAACAACACTAAGCACAAAAAATCACACACACAAGCTACGAAAGTAGTAAGAATATTCAAGTGATGAATTATTGTTGGTAGGTTGGTTGATGAATTACGATTTTTTTTTATAAGGATAAATTACGAGTTGTGTGAAGCTATTTATACAATTTTTCTGTGGTGCCTCTTTTATTTTCAGTACCACCCATAGAATCTGACTTTATTTTGATTAGTTCTTTTTCTCGCTTTTAAGTTTTCTACCTTTGATTCCTAGCTGGAACGAATGTTGATACCTAACATATAAAGTGAAGTGGACCTATTTACCCTATCTATATTCTGATTAAAACAAACAAAAGAAATTTATTCTTTTTATATAAAGTTTATCAGGAAAACAAAAATCTATATATATGAAATTGAGTGCTATCATTAATTAAGTTTACTATGATTAATTAAGTTTCAGTAACTTGAATATTTTGTGGACGAAATTCTTTAAAAACTTATGGAAAAAGGACACTTCCGCTCTCAAAATTTGGAGAAATGGTCATGTAAATCTCCAAATTTTTAATAAGGAATACTAAGATCCGATAAAATACCCTTTGGCATTATTAACTCAATAAAATTGACTTTGATGTTTTATAATAAATAGAAATATAATATTAAAATAAATGTAACAATATATATATTTTAAAATAATTTCAATTTAAAAAATATTTAAATATTTTAAAATCTTATATTATGTCAGACTAAATTTTATAATAAATAGAAATATAATATTAAAATAAATATTTAAAATTAAAATTATTTTCAATATTATATAAACTAAATTTAATATTATTACTACATAAGATATATTTTATTAATTGTAAAATCTATTTAAGCCAAATATTTATTTAAATTTTTTCTGTAAAAAATAAAAATATTATTAAAATGAATATAATAATTTACATTTTAAAAATTATTTTATATATTAAAAATATTATAATTTATTAGTCTACTGGACAAATTAAACTATTTAAATTATATTTCTATTTATTAAAAAATTTTAAAGTCAATATTTTAGTTATTATATATAAAGGGTATTATAGTCAAAAGGAATTTTAGTGTTTCTTATTGAAAACTTGAGGGTCTATAAGACCATTTTCCCAAATCTTGGGGTGTAGATATCATTTCCTAAAACTAATTATACGAATATGATCTACGTGAAATGAAAAGTAAATTTCATTAGGGGTGGTACACTCAAATTGTTGAGGGCGCTTGTCCGTCTCCATTCATTTGTGAGTTAGCATAAATCTATTTATAAAAATGTACACTAAAACTTTTATAAAATAATATTGTTGGGATTAAAAATATATTACTTTAGCAAAGTTATTTTGTTTATTAATAAATAAATAACTTATTAATTTGTCAGTAAATGAATAATTATTAGTTATAGAAGAATTTTAAATTTTATTTACTTGTGTTATCTTGGCACATGTAACATTCCTTTGACTAAGATTCATGCATATTTTAATTTCAAAAGTTATTATGTGTGTAAAAAAATTTAAAAAATACTATTTACATGTACATAGAAGCCTAAAAATTAACGCAAGTAGAATGTACACAGAAATAAAATTGATATACACACTTTGCAAATTTAACATTCTAGAAGATAAAATGTTGTAGATGCTTAAAGTACATAGAACATAAACTATATAAATTTATCGGTCATTAGTTTTATTTCTATTATCAAAATTTAGATGCATATTTTAGAAAAGAGTTGAATTGAGAAAATTAAAGTTGTTATGAAAAGCTCGTTGAATTTAATATGTTTTGTTATTAATATTTTTTACATTCGACTAATTATTAATTTATATTTTCATTAGGCCCCACAAATTCAAAAAAAAAATTATCTTATGCATTTAAGACCCTTTGGGTCAACAATTAATTTAGTGCATTAGCCCAAGTCAGAACAGGAAAATTCTATTTTTTATTCAAGATCATTAATTTCCCACACATTCATTTATCGCAGTTTTATTTAAGTAGAGTAGGTTCCAATTATTAACTTGGGAGAGTAAGTATAGCTCCTCAAAAGTGGGTAAATGCCGTGCTTCCAATTACTAATTTTCAAGCTATTTTTGCTATGTCTTGTGTCTTGCCCCACATATTTCTTGGCATTTGATGAAATAATTAGCGCAAAATCCACCAATGAAAGCTTAATCCCTCTAGATCCTTTTGGAAGGTTCCAATAGACCTTCCAAAAGATATGTACGCTTGTAGATAAAATTTCATTGTAATGTGTACTTTTATTTTATGGGGATATTTTGAGAGATTTTAAGAAACAAATGAGCTTCACCATTTTAATTTCTTAATTGCTTAAATATTTATAAAATCTCAATTAATTAATACTCAATAAAATGTTAACCTTGATTAAATTATAATTTTTATTTGTCTTAACTTGTGGCTAATAAATTTTATAAGATAAAAATTTTAAAAAATTCTTTTTTTACCATAGGACGCAGTTATTATACAAATCAATACATACCTAATTTGAAACTAAATCCATATGATATGTCTATATAACTTTTGTAAAATATTTACTAAGTATTGCTTACTTCTTGAAATTGATTTTGACTTAAATTCTTATCTCTAACTTTTTTTAAAATGCAAAATTCTAACTGTTATTATCATTTTATAACAAGAAATTATTCAATGTCAATATTTATTTGTGTGCTTCTTTGCAAAGACAATTAATCATATTTAACAAAAAAAATAAAAAATCTATAATAATCTTATTATTACCAATGTAACGCGACTAATCAATATTCAAATAAAACAAAATATGTATTAAATGATGATCATATTTTCTAAAATAAGGAACATCTTCATAAATTATTAATTTATTAATTTATCAATTAAATGATATTTGCTAATTTACTAGACTTTTCATGATCTCAATGCTATTAATTTATCAAGGTTTTACACTAATAGATTTTTCATAATCCTAATGCTATTAATTTATGGAGGTTTTATAGTATTAAGATATTCAATAACATGAAAGGAGAATAATCAAACAATATAAATGATGATTCATCTTCCCAACATGCACATAATGGTCTTGATCTTTTTCATTTATGTACTACAATATGATCTTGATTCTTGCAATTTGTGTAAGTCGTAATGGTCTTGATCTTTGTTATATATGCATCATGTAAAAGTATTCATCCTTATCATATGTCTATCATACAATCATATTGGTTCCAGGGGACGACCCAAGATATTTGATTATCCACGCCTAAATTATAAATTTATTGCATATGTAAATGAATGTTGGTGCATATAAAAGAGTAAAAAAATACATACATCAAGTAATGCAACGTTAAAAACTTCTCGCTAAATAAAATGCTCATGTTTTAATAAAATAAGGAACTAACTCTAACTAAAATGATAAATTACTTATCATATTAAATTTTAAAGGACTTAATGCAAGAGTAACTAATTAACTATTAAATATTAATTCAATTGTTTTTCATAGAAAGTAATAAGGACATATTTAGGAGAAAATTAAAAACTTTATTTTTAACCAAAAAGTCTAAAATTAAGGCATTTAATAACTTTTTGTATGGTTAGGCTGGGCTCTAGAAAGAAGGAACCTTTCCTGATCTAAGCTCTCCTAAAGTTTTAAAGATCTTGTCATATTTGTCTTTTATTATATTTTATGATTATAATTTAACTATCTTTATTTTGTAAGTTATAAACCACTAATCATATGAGTGAAATTGATCAGGAGAACATCAATCACTTAAAATTGACATTGATATGGTGAAATATTAACTTTAGAATTTTAATTTTTAATTTTTAATTATTTTGCTATTTTATTTAGAGTCAAATTTGGTATACCTTTTCTTATTTTTAATTAAATTTTGATAATAAATTACGCTCCTGCCCTATTTAAGTTAATTTAGGGAAGTTGATTTATCCTATTATAAATTGAGAGGTCTTACTACCATTTTATTCTATTGTTGAATTAATAAAATTTTCACTTTTGCCTTTTCTTGATGGGAGTGTTATCTTCCACCTCGCAACATTGAGTGTTATTTTAAAATCTCATGTTTATGTTTAGAACGATTAAAGTCCTCTTTAAGAGTTTTAACAAAAGTGGCTTATCTCATTCACTATGTCAGTAAAGAAAGGGCTCCATCTCTCGAAGTTAGACAATGATGATGTGATGATTTATTACTCCTGTTATCCCATTGCATTGTACCTTATTCTTCCTCTGCTTCCAGAGACCCTATTTGACATCACTCATAAGAGTTCATCTTGTTGGAAAAAGAACACGAACAAGCAGCTGAAAATTAAGCAGAAACAAACTCTTTCCTTCTTTGTGTGATTAAAATGGCACGTGTACCTCAAATAAATAAGCATAAAATAAACCAACACAATCAAAGCAATAAATCAACTTTAAGAGACATAGATTTTTACATAGAAAACTCAAAACGAGAAAAGAACGGGTCTGTAGTCCGATATAACCTTCCACTATTTTAATAATGGGATTACATCACAAATTCTTTTAGAGATAATACTAGAGGCTAACAACACTAAGAATCTCAACAATCTTAGCTTACAATAACAGCCTAATATCTATCTCTCAAACAAGAGGTTATCTCAAATAAAAGTAAAGGAGAGGATAAAAGAAAATCAAGACCAGTAGGATTGTAGAGGTGATGCCAGAAACTTACCCTGCAAGTTTAGAAGAAAATGGAGTTAAAATCGCCTTCCGATTGATCAATCAAATATTGAAATCATTATTCCCAAAACTAAAGAAACTGCTACTGTTCTTTCTCAACCCTTGTCTTTTTCTTTTTCTTCTTTTTTTTTTGTTTCACGCACTCACACAATTAAGGGCTGCCGCTTAGTTTGATATATGTATTCTTTTGGTTAATGTTATACAAGTCCAAAGCTTAATAATAATTGCACACCAAGCAATCCTTTTGGACTTTGGGCTTTTGGGCCACTCACATGAGATGGAACCAACAAATCTTCCCCTCCAGATCATGTGGGAGGCACCACCAACCTCGTTCTCTGCTTACGGCTTTTCAGGTTCTCCTTGGGCAATGACTTTGTCATCATATTTGACCCATTCTCCGTTGTATGAACCTTCTCAAGCTTCAAATGTTTCTTCTCAAGCACGTCTCATTTTTAATGATACCTCACATCAATATGCTTGGATTTCGAATGATATGTCAAATTCTAGGCCAAGCGAATGGCACTCTGACTGTCACAGTACATAACATAGCTGTCTTGTTTCACACCTAACTCTTGTAGAAAATTCTTCATCCACAAGGTTTCTTTACAAATTTCAGTGATTGTAATCTACTCTGCTTCTATGGTAGCCAAAGCAACACACTGTTGAAGTCTAGACTGCCATGAAACTGCTCCCCTTGCAAAGTTAAGCAAATTTCCTGATAAGATTTTTCTAAAATTAATATCTCCTACATATTTGCATCTATGTGCACTTATAACACATGTTTGTCACCACCAAAATACAAACATGCCTTGGAAGTGCCTTTGAGATATCTGAGAATCCATTTCACTGCTGTCCAGTGTTCTTTGCCCGAATTAGAGAGAAACCGACTGACTATACCAATTGCATGAGCATTATCTTGTTTTCTACAAACTATAGCGTACATCAAACTGTTAACTGTTGAAGCATAAGGAACTCCTCTCATCTCTTACTTCTCCTTCTCACTTGTATGATAATGCTCGGAACTAAGCTTGAAATGACCTGCAAGAGGAGAACAAACAGATTTTGCCTTACTCATGTTAAATCTTTTAAGAACCCTTTCAAGATATGGTTTTTGAGATAACCATAACTTCACAGCTTTTCTGTCACAAGAAATCTTCATGCCAAGAATCTGCTTTGCCAGTCCCCAAGTCTTTCATTGCAAAAGACTTGCTAAGCTCTCTCTTTAGATTATCAATCTGGCTAGCATCTTAGCCAACAATCAACATGTCATCCACATAAAGCAAAAGAATGATGAAATCATTATCACCAAACTTCTTCACAAAAACACAATGGTCAGACATAGTCTTGTTGAAACCATAATTCTCCATAAAAGAATCAAACTTCTTGTACCACTGTCTTAATGTCTGTTTCAGTACATACAAACTTTTCTTCAACTTGCACACAAGTTCTTCTTTGCCTTTAAAACTGAACTCTTTAGGTTGCTCCATGTATATTTCCTCCTCTAAGTCTACATCCAAGAAAGTTGTCTTTACATCAAGCAGCTCAATCTCCAAATTCAAGCTAGCTGCTAATCCTAGAATAACTCGGATAAAAGACATCTTCACCATAGGAGAAAATATTTCTTCAAAATCAACACCTTTCTTCTAACTGAAACCCTTCACAACCAATCTACCCCTGTATCGCTGTTGTGAGTTATTTTCAGTCTTCAATCTATAAATCCATTTGTTCTTCAGTGCCCTTTTTCACTTAAGAAGCTTTACTAAGTCATAAGTGTAGTTCTTATTCAAGGATTTCATCTCTTCCTACATGGCTTTAACACACTCATTTTTCTATGGATGAGACATAGCTTCTTCAAACTATTATGGCTCCTGTCCATCTGTACGCATCACATAGTCATGTGGATGATATCTAGTGGAAGGTCGTTATTCTCTAGTGGATCTCCTTAATTCTGGCTCAACTGGTGGTGTAGATGGTTCTGGAGTTGCTTACTCAACTAGTTCTGCAGGAACAGCATTATTATCCACTCCAACTGCACTATGATCATCAGGAACTATAAGTGTGGAAACTGAAGTTGGAATAATAGGAATCTTTGGAGATAACTGAGACTCATCACTCTTCTCTTTATCACTAACTATCTGATCTTCAAGAAATACAACATCTCTACGTATGATCAATTTCCTTGCCACTGGATCCCATAATCTGTACCCAAATGTTTCATGTCCATAGGCTAAGAATATACATTCTTTGGCTTTATCATCAAGCTCGATCTCTCATCTTTAGGGATGTGAACATCACCATCTAATGGAGTTGAAATAGAAAGGTTAATAAAATGAACTGCAATACGCATAGCCTCTGCCCAGAAAGATTTAGGAAGCTTGGCATAAAAAAGCATACACTTGACCCTTTCTTTAATTGTTCTGTTCATCCTTTCTGCAACACCATTATGCTAGTGGGCTTTTGGTAGAGTCTTCTCAAGTCTAATTGCATGGGATCTGCAATACTACTCAAATGGTCCTATGTACTCACCACCATTATTTGCCCTGATGCATTTTAATTTTCTTCCTATCCCTCTCTCAACATAACCATGGAAGAACTTAAAAGTACCAAGCACCTGGTCTTTCGATTTCAAAGCGAAAGCCCACACTTTTCTTGAGTAGTCATCAATAAAAGTTACAAAATAAGTGCACCTTCTATTGATCTACTTTGCTTTATGCAAACATCAGTGTGAATCAAATCAAGGATATGCAGCTTTTAGATGGAGAATAGATTTTAAAAGCTACTGTATGTGTCTTTCTAACTAAGCAATGAACACATGTCTTGAAGGTCATACCTATGAAGTTGGGTAGAAATCCTTTTCGGGCAAGAGTTTCCAAACCTTTCTCACCAATGTGACCAAGTTTTTATGCCATGTCTCAATGTCAGAATCTTTTACAACCACATTTACATCTTCTTTCTTGATCTTGGCTTCTATCACATTGAAAGTATTCACTTTCTTTCCTTTAGCTAACACCAGTGACACATTTAGAGTATTCACTTTCTTTCCTTTAGCTAACACTAGGGACCTTTTGGTTAGCTTCCATTTTTCTTTACCAAATTTGTTAGTATAACCATCATCATTAAGTTTTCCTTTAAAGATCAGATTAAGGTGAATATCTCGTATATGTTTGACATCTTTAAGCAACAACTTACAGACAACATTGGTTTGCAAGAAAATATCTCTTATGCCCACAATCTTGGATGCCCCCTTATTCTTCATCCAAACATTGCCATAATCACCATTAGCATAGGATGTGAAGTAATCACGATGTGCAGTAACATGAAATAAAGCACCCGAATCAATCACTCAATCACTGGCATGGCAAGTGAGATTTACAGAGCTATCATCATAAATAATACCTATATCACCATCAACTATGGCTGCAGTGCTATCTTTGTCATTTTTCTAGCCATCAGCCTTTTCCTTCGCTTGTTTCTTTTCCACAATATGTACTCCCTTTTTTTATGGCCCATTTTCTGATAGTGAAAGCACTTGACGTTTCTCCTCTAGGACTTAGATCTTCCTCTAGGGTTATCATTATTTTGCTGACGGAAATTTCTACTTTGGCTTCTCTCTCCCCTTTCTTGCTTTCTGAAATAGGTGCATCTAACTTAGAGGGAACCACTTCAATGCTACTTCTTCTAGATTCTTCATTCTGCAGCTTATCTGTAACCATATCCAAGGTTAATGGCCCATTTGACATCGAATTATTTACTGACACTACTAATGTCTCTCAACCATCAGGCAAAGAACTAAGCAACAATAATGCTTATAACTCGTCATCTAGAATAATCTTAATAGTAGTCAACTGATCAACCAAACATTGAAACTCACTAGTGTGTTTAATTATATTGCGCCTCTCTTTGTATTTCAAGTTAACAAGCATTTTCATCAAATTGGCTTTGTTCTGTGTAGTAGGATGCTCATAAATAGTTTTTAATTTCCTCCTAAGAGCATCAGCCCTAGATTCCTTCATGACATGGTGGTACATACTTTGATCAATTCATCACCTAATAGTACCCACAGTCTTTTGGTGTAATTAAGCTCATTTCTTTTCGGTGGGTCTAGCTTTTTAGCCTTCAATAGGTTTATGCAAGTCTTTCATATAAAAAAAACCCACAATTCTAGACTTCTAGATTCCATAATTCCATGACTTCAATTTGATCATGCATGCCATAGATTCCTCTATTTCAACCACGCAAGTAATAAAAACACATAACCTAACGCTCTGATACCACTCGGTTGGGAAAGGTACCCTCACAAGTAGCTGCAAATTAATCAGAAACAAACTCTTTCCCTCATTGTGTGGTTAAAACGAGATGTGTATCACAAATAAATAAGTAGAAAATAAACTAACACAATCCAAAGCAATAAATCAATCACAAGAGACACAAATTTTTATGTGGAAAGCGCAACCGAGTGGTATTTGTGATAGTTTATTTTCTACTATAACAGGCTAGTTCTTGTAGTGGGTACACGAGCCTAGTTCTTCTAATCAAAGCTTTCTATTCTCTTTTTGTATAAAAACTAACTTCTTGACCATATAACTTTATTATTTATTTTTAGTTTTTACATTTGAAAAGTTTATTGGAATTT
The DNA here is from genome assembly GCA_030449835.1 of Clausena lansium. Taxonomy (NCBI): domain Eukaryota; kingdom Viridiplantae; phylum Streptophyta; class Magnoliopsida; order Sapindales; family Rutaceae; genus Clausena; species Clausena lansium. The sequence continues at coordinate 149,201 of JASUUF010000109.1, read as the reverse complement.
AATTTTGATTGTGTACTAGAGTGTGTAATCTAATTGTCAAATCATCTTTTTAATCACGTAGGGGTGCAGTGGCGATGCTAGCACCATTTTTTGGGTGGGCTAGATTCTTTTTTCAAATTAAAATTATTTCTCAAAAATTTATTGTATACAAACAAAATTATTAAAATACACTACATAAGTAAAAAACTAATAATAAACCTATAAAGTACAATATAAATTGAAAGAACATAATGCAGTAAGTATTCAAATGATAACAATAATTAAAATCGAGAACCAAAGAATCCTAAAATTTAAAAAAAAATTAAAAACTAAAGAATCCGAGACAAAACAAGAAAGCTACCGTACAAAAATTTCCAATTCACCAATAATCATTGCAGACAAATCATAAAGCAAATTCACAGAGATTGAAAATTTGACCAAAAAGCAAAAGATGAGATTATCAGTTGTTTTATACTTTAAAGATGATGAATCAGCAATTTCCATTTGAATGCCACCGTTATGATTTATTATATTCTATTACACTATTATCTATTCTACATAATAAAATTCCAAATTGAATGCTACCATACCAGGTTGTGCATTGAGAGGCTGGGCATTTGGAATTTCGGATACGGCGAGAGACTGAGCATGCAGGTGCGGCAAAGGCTGGGCATCACCCATGAGGTAGCAACTTGAGAAATTGATCAGTTGAGTTTTGGGAATTCTGGGTTTTGGATTTTGGATCGATTAATTAGGGATTTGAGTGAGCTTTGTTATTTGGGAAAAATAGATTTTTATTGTACGTATTAGCTGTATATTTTTTACTAAATTTTTTTTACTCTAGCTAACTATTTTTTTCCCAAAAACTTACCTAGGCTGTTAGCCCACTCTAGCTTTGCTTAGGGGGTGTCTGCTTTGCATGTTCTCAATGAAGAAAAGACACATGCTTGAGAAATTAATACTTGGTCATTATAATTCCAGAGAAGAAAAAAAAATCACATAAAATTCAATTGAAACTAGAATGTATTAGGTAAAATCACAATAATCCCAAAATGTAACTAAAATATATATAAGTTATCTTTTGTAGGAGGTAACAATTTCAACCAAAGACAAACTATTATCTGAGAACCCACAGCAAAAGTAAATTCTCCTAAGATAAAAAGGATCTTGGACATCTTGTAAGAATTTTTAGAAAATATAAATTCAGCATAAAAAAGAAAAATAAAACACAAATTAAAAGAAATTTAGTGTTTGAGACTGCTACAACTTACCGATTGTAGAATATAAAAACTAGATCTTGCTGTCAATTGCAGAATATCTGTCAAAATCAACACCCAGTAACAAATTTTAGCAAGTAAAATATCAAATTTAGTGGGTCATTAAAAAGGAGAAAATAAAAGCAATAAACCATGGCTAGATTACCTTGTTGCTCTTAAAACTAAGAGGAGAGCAAATAAAAGCTTTAATATCTAGCGGAAGACAAAAGAATTGCTAGGGTTTTGTGAAACAATAGAGGCAAGAAAGTATGGGATACCATAAGTTTTGCAATACACAAATTAAAATAAAAAGGTGAAATTCAATTGGGATAAAGAAAGAAAATAAGAAAAATCCATATTTGATTAGGTTTTAACAAAATTGATAGTTTTGAAATTGGATTATAATACAGAGATGGAAAGATTAGTGCCCCAATTAGGGAGGGAGAGTGGTTATGTCGAAAAATACCGCATGATTTGTGACAATTAAATTAGATTATTCATACGGACGATTTTATTATGTCTCAAATAAAACAAAATTAAATTTTTTCAATTAATTGTGACACAAATTATAGATAGTGTCCCTAAAGGGATTAATATTTTAGCGCCATACTAATGCGCCAAAAATTTCCTTAACTATTAGTGACAAATGCTAACATTTGTCCCAATATATCATATATAGGGACAATTATTTAAATTTGTCACAAAGTTTTTGTCCGTAAAAGTCATTTTTTTTTGTAGTGTATGAAACAAGATGCAAGAATCGAATCAAGCTATGGTAACAACGAGCACTCAAAATCACGTGGTTCAGTCTTTCTCTCATAAATTTCTCTTTCTATAACTCTTTAGAATCGTTTATAAACTAGGCTAGGAATAAAGCTTATAAAGCTCAAGCTTAACAACCTCAGTAACCCAGATTGTACAGATGCTAGCCATAAGTCCTAAGATCATTGTAATGAACTAAAACACTTAAGAAATCACGAGCTTAGACACGTAAATTTTTTTTAATTTGCTGTGCCAAAAATGCTGCTAATAAATGCCATTTAGTACTTAAGGAATCATGTTTCACACATGTGTTTTCATCAACATAACCAATAATGATGAAATGCTATTGTTTAGGAATAATAATAATTTTATTGATAAGACTGAATGAATAAAACTAGAGTTCTGATCCACTTTTATAACAAGCCTAAATATCACGAATTTACGAAATAAGGAAATTCAAAATATTATTTTATAATAAAATTCTCTTATCTGAAATAAGAAAGGCAAAACAAACAGAATCCAAATCCAATATCTAAAAAAAGATAAAAATCCTAGAAGAATCAGGAAAAATAGGAAAAAATCTTAAAACTGAAAAGCAACCATGAAAGAAATGTAATTTCCGGCTCAACCACGAACAAAAATGGCAGAAGCCCCTTCGGGTTTATACAAAAAAGGTATATTATAAAAAAAAAAACAAACATCTGTAGCCAATGTTACACCTTTCGGAAGGTACCCCACTCGCGACACGCAACCATCCTACATCAATCCCCCTCACTGGGAAAAGAACTCATCCTCGAGTTTGGCTCATACGGCATGAATCTTTAGAGCCTTCTCTGCAGTATTATCTATTGTCGTGCTTTCTCCAACCGCAGCTACTGCTGCATGACAGCCAAGTCACAAACATGGGGTGGGGAACAAGTGTAGACAATCTCAAAAGGGGTATTGCTAGTAGATCGATTCACAATGCTATTGTATGCAAACTCAACCTGAGGCAATGCTGCTTCCTAATTCCGTTGCTTGTCACCACAAACATAATGCAACATGTTACCCAAAGTTTTATTAACCACTTCTATTTGCCCATTTGTCTGTGGATTGAAAGCACTACTAAACTGTGAAAGAACAAATGTGCACTAAAGTAGCATCATCAGTCTTCTTACAAGTAATAAAATACACCATCTTAGAAAACCTATTCACCACAACCAATATAGAATCTCGACCTGTCCTTGCGCGTGATAACCCTAACATAAAATCCATGGAAAGATCAAACCAAATATTTTTTTGACTAGGTAACGGCATGTATAATCTTATGTTTTGCACATGTCTCTTGCCCTCTTGGCAAATCTGACACCTCTGTACAATCTTGCACACTATGGCCAATAATATGCTCCTCCATAAGTGCCTTGGTCTTATCTCAACCTATATGTCTGCCCAATCCTCCTCTATGCAACTTACGAATAATCTGCTGCATTAAAGAACTCTGACGCACACATAATTGATTGGCTTTAAACAAATACCCATCCTAAATGAGGAAATCCTCCGCATTCTGATGATTGAGGCAGCGATCCCAAATATACTTAAGGTCGTCATCCTCAACGTACAACTCCATAAAGAACTAAAAAATAGTAACTTCATTGACTAGTGTCACTAGTAAAGTTACTCGCCTACTTACCGCGTCTGCTACTTTATTCTGCTGCCCAGACTTATGTTTCAGAACAAAAGTGAACTTCTGCATAAAACTCACCCATCTCGCATGTATCTTACTGAGATTTTGTTGGCTAGTGAATTACTTTAGTGTTTGATGGTCACTGTTAAGCACAAACTCCTTCTAAATCAAGTAATGCTCCCACATCTTCAATGCCCTGAGGACGGCGTAAAATTCATGGTCATAAGTAGACCACTTCTGCCATACTTCGTTCAACTTCTCACTCATATACTAAATTGGTTGCCCTTCATGGGAAAGAACAACGCCAATTCCTTTTTCAGAAGCATCACACTTGTCAAGGAACTTGTCTAAGATAGGCTAGCCTAAAAAAACTTGTCAAACATAGGCTAGGCTAACACAGGAGGAGTGGCCAATTTCTCCTTTGGCAAAGCAAAGCTCGCCTCTTGCTCTTCTCCCTATTTGAACTTCCCTTTCTCCAAACACACTGTAATAGATGCAACTATCGTGCTAAAAGTACGAATGTATCTCCTATAAAATGTTGCTATCCCATGAAAACTCCTAACTTTACCCACTATCTTGGGTGTAGGACATTCTCTAATGTCTTGTATCTTCGACTCAATAGCTCGAATCTAATCTACTCCAACTATAAAACCTCAAAACTCTATATTACTTTGTAGAAAGCTGCACTTCTTCTGATTAATGTGAAGTTTATTATTTCGTAATACCTCCATAACTATTTTCAAATGCTCCAAATGTGTCCCCACATTAACCTAATACACCAAAATATCATCAAAACAAACCACAACAAATTTGCACGAAAAGGCTTAAGAACTTGATTCATTAAGCGCATAATGGCACTTGGCGCATTGGATAACCTGAATGTCATCACAAACCACTCATATAGCCCTTCTTTTGTCTTGAACATGTCTTTCACTCATCTTTAGGCCTAATCCGAATTTAATAATACCCACTACACAAGTCTATCTTTAAAAAAACTGAGCACCATCAAGTTCATCTAGTAGATCCTAAAAGGTCAGAATAGGAAACCGATACTTCACTGTAATCTGATTAATCTACCTATTGTCCACCACATACGCTAACTCCCATTCTTCTTTGTCACCAACAAAGCTGGTACAACACATGGACTTATGCTCTTACGAATAAATCCCTTCTACAACAACTTATCAACCTGTCCTTCTAAGATTGCATGCTCATGAGGACTAATGCGATAGTAGGGCAAGTTAGGTAAATTCGCACCAAGAACTAGGTCAATATAAGGTAAATTCGCACTAAGAACTAGGTCAATATGATGTTGTATATCTTGTAAAGGCAGCAGGCCATCTGGCATCTCAGAGGGTGTAATGTCAGCAAACTCAACTAATAATGGCTGCACTCCATCAGGAATAGTTTTTACCTCCAACTCGTCTTTCTTTTCTAGGTTTTTGCAACCATCGCAATCTTCTTCCAGATGTCCCTTCACAATAGCCATAAAATTCTTCCCTTCAGCCTCATAATTCTTCTTATTGTTCGTTAAAGGTACCAAACAGACCGTCTTGCTATTTTACCAAAACTCGTACACATTATCCCTTCCTCTATGGACAGCATCTATATTAAACTACCAAGGTTTGCCCAATAATAAATGGCATGCATCTATATCCACTACATAGCACAGCACATCACTCTTATAAATTATTCAATGGCGAAAGGAACCCGACATACCTCTATCACTTGCGTTTCTATCCCTTTCTTTATCCACTCTACTCTGTAAGGTGCTGGATAGTTCTCTATTGAAAGCCACATCACATCAACCAACGCCTTTGAAAATATGTTTTTACTACTGCCACCATCAATTATCACATTACAAACCTTGTCGTTAATAGTGCCACACATTCTGAAAATCTTATTCTGCTGGTTATCTTCTTCAAACTTCGCGCCAATAAAATTTTATACACAATACAGTTCAACATCTCTTCCTCACCTGCTTCCAACTCCAAAGCTTCCTCGACATCTTCATCCTCAACGTCATTCACCTCTACCTTACCGACTTCAGCCTCTGCCAAATTTAAATTTTTAGGATGACAGTTACCCGACTATGCCCTAATTCTCCACACTTCAAACACTTATTCAATATAGGCTTTGCATATGGATTATTCAGTTGCTAGGTGGCTGCTATTGTCTTAGCCATGTTTTTCTTATGTGCAGACGATAAAATTCTTTTGTATATTCATCAACACTACAATTTCCTTGCTTGCAATTTCATACTTCACGGACAACTACTGTTGGTAATCCACTGGTAGGAAATACTCTTTCATCATCCTCTACATTCTGGGCCACGATTTGATCAATGGCTTTCCCACAACTCTTCTTCAATTTAGTATGTTTTGCCACCATGCGGATATAGCGCCCTTCAATTTGAACGCCACAAGTATAACCCGCTTATCCTGAGGAATTTCCATATACTAGAAGAAATTCTGTACATTCGATATCCAATCTTAAAATTCTTCAACATGCATCCCACTATAAAAATCTGTAGTATCAACATTAGTCTTATAATCTAAACTCTTATCGTGCCTCCTATCATAATCCTCAACGTCTTCTTCTTCTGAATCGCTTCCCAGCTCTTCACGCATGCGCGGCTGCACTCATATTGCGGATTCTAAATTCTAGGGTACTGCTTCGCAATTGATGCCCTGAGGCGCTACTTCACGATTGACAACCTGCTGTATCTCTTCTCGGTGATAATTCTGAGGTTGTTCTTAGAGATCATCTCTTTCAATAACTTCTTCTTGATTAACTATTTCTTGCTGTACTCTCTGTGTGTTATTCACAAAAAGTGTGAGACCCTCGATTGCTTGCTCCATCGCTGCCATTCTTAGGTTAATCACATTCTCCATAGGTTACAAGACTGCTTTGGTGACCATCTGTCTGATAGTTTCCGCAGACATTCCTTGCATCGCTTGATCAGCGTCATGGGGACGGTTGTTCCTTTGTTCGGGTGGTCATACCATGATGACAAGTGAACTTGTTCTAATACCAACTGACAAAATAGAAACATAAAAGGGTTGTTGATAGAAGAAACAAAGGTTTCTGAATAATGATAATTTTATTGAAAAGACTTAATGAATAAAACTAGGGTTCTGATCCCCTTTTATAACAAGCCTATATATCACGAATTTACCAAAATAGTCGAATCTGAAATATTATTTTATAATAAAATTCTCCTATCCGAAATTAAAAAAGGCAAACAAACAGAACCTAAATTCAATATCTAGAAAAAAGATAAAAATCCTAGAAGAATTAGGAAAAAAATCTTAAAATTGAAAAATAACTAGGAAAGAAATAGAATTTCTAGCTCGACCATAAACCAGAATGGCCCAAGCTATTTTGATTTTGTTCATCTCATTGTAAACTTTGAAATGATATATTATACACTAAAAACGGACACATGTAGCCAAAGTTACTCGCTCCGGAAGAAACCCTACTTGCGACACGCAACTATCCTACATCATTTAGCCTCTGGTGTTTGTATTCATAACACACAGTAACAATATGATTATTATGGGTGCATGACATATGTTGGCATTAGCTACAATACACTCTTTTGCTACCCATGGATATATTTTAGGCATTATTTGGATGAGGTCATTTAAGTATATTATTTACAGTGATGTATGATAATTTGTTTGAAGAGAGTGATCAATGGAATTGGTTGATTAATAGATTTTTTAGGAAAGTCCCTATTTCACAAATTTGCATGTTGGAAATGTCAAAAATATAGGAGAGACTCCACCTGCTTTTCGGCAGGACTCTTATTGATGATTTTATTTAGTCATGTCCATGGAATTAGCTAGACTCGTCCTAAAAATTCAAGGCGGCCATTTCAATAAAAGGCTAAATATATTAGAAAATGGAGACTCTCTCATTTATTAAAAGATGTGTTGGGTCCATCTCATGTGAGTGGCCCAAAAGCCCAAAGTCCAAAAGGCTTACTTGGTGTGCAATTATTATTAAGCTTTGGACTTAGATGAAACTAACCAAAAGAATGCAAATATAAAAGCAAGTGGCAACCCTTAATTGTATGAGTGCGTGAAATAAAAAAAAAAAAGAAAAAGACGCGAGAGAGAGAAAGAACATTAGCAGTTTCTTTGGTTTTGGGAATAGTGATTTTAATATTTGATTGATCAATCAGAAGGTGATTTTAACTCCGTTTTCTCTGAAATTTGGAGGGTAAGTTTCTGCCATTGCCCCTTACAATCCTACTGGCGTTAATTTTTTTTTTATCATCTCATTGGCTGTTATTTGAAATACCCATTTTGTTAGAGAGACAGATATTAAGCTGTTATTGTAAGCCAAGATTGTTGAGATTATTGGTGTTGTTAGCCTATAATATTATCTAAAGAATACTTTGTGTTGTAATCCCATTATTAATATAGTGAAAATATTAAACTATCACAAATACAATATAGTGGATATTGTAGCATATGATGTTCTTATCTGAAGTGCATTGTTTTTTCTAAAAGTGTGGTTGGAGAACTTTTGAAGAAATGTAGTGTGCCATTGTCTAATTTTCACAAACTCTCCTCTGTATTCTCATGTGATTTAATGATATAATAAATCAGTTGGGAGGGGCTGTAAAGGTTGATTTGGCCTGTTAGAGGGGTGATTGGTGATTTGGTATATTATTGTCTAACAAAACAAATTTAGTTTTCTGCTTACTTGGTGGACAGCTAATCCATAACTTTTTAAAAGCCTAATAGGACAATAATCTGGAGGTGTAAAAGAGAATCAAAAGTGTCTTTTAAAGGGGGTCGAATTGTGATTGTTTATGTTTTTCGTATACTTTAGTGGTTCCTTATGCTATATTATTGAAGTCCATTAATTACTGACTAGAAGTTTTTTCTATAAAATCAAAAATAGTCATCTAATCTGGAAATCATGTTTGCATTTTTGAGGAAATATTACTTGATTTTCCTTTAATATACATTTACTTGAACAAAAAAATTTCACTATTTTATATATATATATATATATATATATCAGAGCATTTGAAGGTTTTGGGACTGCTTGAATTCTTTACTATAATTAATTTATTAAAACTCTTTACCATGATCCTTTTTTTCTTGATTTAAATTGATGCTCATTTCTTTATATAATATTCATTGGTGGGGGAATTATATTGTTTATCCAGTTAAAATAGTGTCAATAAAGAAGTTGGTCCTAGATCAAGCATTCTTCAAAGCAACACCTCTTATCTGTAAGTGTTTTATTTTTGTTAATAAATTTTGTTCAGATCCAATTACCTTTTCATATGTTATTTATAGGATATGTATCGTTTTCATACTAGTTTAAGTTTTTGTTGTGAATCTTTTTTTACTAACCAAGATCTAGAAGAACAAAAGGCTTGAAATTGAACCTTTTATGTTGCCTTACTTGATACTGCATGGAATATTAATAAGTTTTGCCTGACCGTTCAAAACTAAAGACCAATCAAACTGCTAGAACAAAAAGCTTCGCTAGAATTCGAGATGAATTAGTTAATTGATCATTTTACCTTATCTGTTATTACATATTTTGTTTGAAATTATATTAATATTGATGTGTTTGTATATTTGCAGTAATCAAATGACCCAGAAGGAAAAGAACCAGACATGATAACTATGTTTACAGTTACCCACACAAAAAAAAAATGGCCAGCCTGTTGGTTTGAACTCGAGAGAGGCAATTGTAAGTAAGACTTTTATATAATAGTTATGCAATTTTAAGTTCTTTTTGTTTTTATTTTTGTAATGAGCATAAAGCACTACAATTTTAAGTGCTATTATATTTTCTATGACTGACGAATGATTTTTTTTTTTGGAATCATTGATATTTATTACACAATTAAAAGTCTAATCGTATTTATATGAGACATCTACTGAAACCACCTAAATTAAGTTCTATCATGGCATTGCCCATGTTTCTACTCTCACAAGTAGTATCCACAAACTAATAGGGGAAATACCTATCTCTGCCCAATTTTTAATTAGGAGAAGAATGCAAACAATCCCAAAATGGACTTAAAATTTATGCTATTTGCTTATTCTAGTATGTATAAATAGATATCTTATACTATAATTTGTTTGATTCATGGTGTATTTCATTATAATTTATTTTGGTCTTCTTTTTTTGGGCTTCAAAATCAAATGAATGAGCTTGTGAACCAGCAGCCCAATGCATCAAAAGATCAAAACTTTAATTAGGTTTTTGGTGAGCATACAAAATCTACTCTCACTTATAGTCATAGGATTCGTAGAGTAGATGTCTTTGGAACACAATCTTTTCGAAATGAGAGTTTGAAAATGTTAGAGGAAGAGCGAAGTCATTGGCAAGCTATAGAAAATGAACTTAAGAATACGCAAGAAGAGATGAATGGAGTGAAATCAACTCTTGCAGAAGTTTTGAAATACGTTCGAGCACAAAATGAGGCAAATGTAGTTGAAATTTTGATAATTGATGCCTTATGATTTTTAAAATTTTGACAATTATTAGAGTTGTTTACAATTTTCAAAAGTTCTTTAATGGATGGTAATGATATTAATATTTGATAACATTTTTTATGAAGTAGCACTATAAAATACAATTTTAAAATGGTTATTATTGTTACTGGACCATGCATTTATTAATATATTTATGATTTAATTTTCTCAAATCATATTATTTATGGTAAGTTACTTTACGAATTATAAATTTAGCAATAAAATTAATTGTCTCTAAAATTAATTAGTGACAAATTTAATAGATAGATCATTATTTTTTGTAACAATAAAAATGTCGTTTTTTTAATTAGAGACTGAAACAATGTCACTATTTACATTTTAGTTGCTAAATAAATTGTCATATAATTTACTCATTTATATATATAATGACTGATTTAGTGTCACTAATACATTCATTGAGACAAAATTATGCGTCACATTGAGATTGAATTGACTGAATTAACTGTCACGAATTTACCAATAACAACACATTCAAGTGTCATATTTTATTTGTTAACGATGAATAAATTGTCACTACTTGAATTTATAGTGGCACATTTCATTGTCAATAATGATCATCAATGACTAATTTAATTGTCCCTTATTATATAAATAATGACACATTAACAGCCACTAGTATCATATTTAATTTGTTAATGAATGAATAAATTGTCACTAACTGAATCTATAGTGGCACATTTCATTGTCAATAATGATCATCAATGACTAATTTAATTGTCCATAATTATATATATAATGACACATTAACAGTCACTAATATCAACATAGTGACACATTATTAGCCGCAAGTATCAAAATAGTGACAGAGTTATATGTCCAAAAATATGCTTATAGTGATAGATTTTTGTTTCTGTCCCTAATTGTCATCAACTTATATTTGTCGCTATAAGATATCTATTAGTGACACTTAATACTTGTGACTATTTATTAATTGTCACTATATGTTTTAGTGATGGTGGCAAATGCGACACGTAAATAACGACATATAGTCTGTTACTAAATTTATTTAGTGACAAATTTTATATATATAGGGACAGTTTTTTCCATCACAATAGATCACTTTTTTGTAGTGATAATAATCTTGTTTCTGTTTTGTTAGTCATCATTGAATCATTCTGGTTCATCTGAGTGTGTGTGCAACTTGATTTGATCCTGAGAGTGATCTTGGGTAGATTTTATTGATCTTGTGAAGTGTTAAGGACATATCAAACTCTCCAATTGGTATCTGAGCTTGGTTGCTAATCAAGATCCAAGTATGGCATCACAAAAGATAGATATAGAGAAGTTTAATGGAAAAAATGATTTCAACATGTGGAAGATAAAAATTAAGGATTTGTTAATCACTCAAGGGTTGGGAGATGCCATTCAACCACCTATCAAAAGGGAAGGCAAGGACGTCTCTCCATCCAAGACTCCAGAACAGAAAGCCAAAACTGATAGAAAGTCAAGAACCATTATATTCCCGAGCCTTGCAGACTCTATTATTAGAGAGGTTGCAGAGGAAACAACTGTGCTGCCTTGTGGGAGAAGCTTGAAGCCTTATACATGAAGAAATCAGCAGTAAATAGGCTATATATAAAGAAAAGAATGTTTACCCTGAAAATGGCAGGAGGCTCATCATTGGATCAACATATTGATATGTTTACTCAAGTATGTAACACTTTCCCCATAATTTATGAAGCTCTGAATGATGAAGGTAAGGCTTTGTTGCAGATAAGCTCTTTAACTAAATCCTACAAGAATTTTGTTAATACTTTAATGTATGAGAGGCAATTCCTTACATTGGATGAAGTCAAATATGAACTCAGTACAAGACAATTGCAAAAAAAACAAGGAGGTCCTAAAAATAGTTCTAGTGAATGGCTGATAGTGAAAGGAAAATTTGACAAGAAAGATGAGAAGAAAAAGAAGCAAGGAAAGTTCAATAACAAATCTAAGAATGAAACTTCAATAAAGATTGTCCAGAATGAAAGAACAAGTAGAATATTTAGAGTGGTGATGTAGCTGTTGTTGAAGATGAAGGATATAAATCTGCTGAGGTCTTGATTGCTTCAGATGTCAATAAAAAAGGTAAATGGGTTTTAGATTATGGTTCTTTATTCCATATGTGTCCCTTTAAAGATCGTTTCAATGAGTATCAAACATTTAATTGTGGTAGAGTGATGATGGGTAATAATGCACAATGTAGAGTCATTGCTATAGGCAATGTGAAACTTAAACAATTAAGACCTTAAAAAGAACTTAATCTCACTTGGTATAATGGACAAAATTAGAGGCATTGTTAAGTTACAACATGGTACATTTGTTGGAGTGCATTTTATGCACTAGTTTTGCATTGTTTATTCCCCTTAATATCAATGTTTTGCACTTAATAATAGTGATTTACTTGTGCTTTATTTTTGTAGGTGCAATTCTATTGATTGGTGTTAAATTGAGCTAAAAGGTGATGCTTGAGGAGGAATTGTCTTCATTGAGAAATTCTGAGCTTCAGAAGAAGTTTGTTGATAAGGCGTGGGCGCTTGCTGTCAACTGAGAACCTACAATTTTTATTTTGACGTGTTTTATCTTTTTGGTTATTTTTGTAATTTTGAATTAAATCTTTAGATAATATTTTAGATATTAGTATTTTTTTTTGAAACTATAAGAGAGAAAACACGTGAATTACAGAGGGGAGAACGCAATTGAAGAAAACCCTAGAAAAATCTTTTCTCTCTTCACCATGAGTAACTAAACTCAGTTTTCTGGTTGAGGATTAATGAAGCTTTGATTCATCATTACTGTGAGATCTTTCTTATACTTTAATGGTTTTATTGCTTTTTGGGTATTTGCTTATTCTCTTAATTATTGTCATGATTATGTTTGTTAATTAGATAATTGGCCACTATTTAATTATCAACTTAATCTACTACCAATTGAAAGATTCATGGTATGACGATTTTGATGTCTGTGGCAAATAGCATAGCAGTGCGTTGTGTTATGATAATAAGCAATCTAATTTAAATGAATCATCATATGTGTTGATTAGGATTTGGGTCTCTCTAGTTTTTCAGGCTGTCAATTGATTAAATCCTATGATCGTATCTAGGGTTGTCTATTGATTAGGGAAATAATCAACGGTGGTACCTTGATTATCGACTAGCTAAGGAGAGATTGGCTATTAGAGAGTCTCAGTAGGTATAACCGGTCTATTCATAAGTAATAATGATTTTTGAATTTGTATCAATGATCAGTAATTGAATCAAAGCTTAGTTAATTCCTTCAACTAGAGTTTTCCCATTTTGAATTACCATTTTTAATTTGCATTCTTATTATTTTTATTTAATTTTCATTATCTTAAAAATCCCCCAATTTTATATTTCCATTTTAAAAGGATTTAAATAATTACCGATCTCTGTGGACACGACCCTACTCAATCACTATACAAAAGCTTGTTTAGAGTAGGTTTTTATATTTGCTGGCTTCGAAACCCATCAACATCAACATCTATGGTTTCACTAAAAGGAATAAGAAAAAATGGACTCTATATATTAGAAGGCTCAACTATCTTGGGTGAAGTATCAGTGTCATTTAGTTTTAGTAACAAAAAACTAGACTTTGGCACTGAAGACTTGGGCACATAAGTTAGAAAGGGCTTAAAGAACTCTCTAAACAAGGCTTTTTAGGTGATGACAACATTGAAGACTTAGGGTTTTATGCAGATTGTGTCTTACGGAAATCTACAAGAACAAGCTTTAAGGTATCAGCTCACACTTTTAAAAGCATCTTAGATTATGTTCGCTCTAACTTGTAGGGGCCCACTCAAGTTTTATCTCTAGAAAAGTATGGTTTTATTTGCTCAAACAAAAGGATCAAGTGTTTGAGAAGTTTAAAGAATGGTAAACCATTGTTGAAAAACAAACTGGTAAGAAAGTGAAGTCCTTAAGCTATGATTGTATGTGTTTTGTTATAATATGAGTATTATATGTATATAAGGGGTATTATGTTCATTTAACGGTCAGCAAGAAATCGAATAGCAAAACAAACGACATTTCTGAACTCAGAATGGTTAAAACCTTTAGGAAGGGTAAAATAATAATTTTATTCATGTTCGAGGTCTCGGATGGCGACACTGCCATCTGAATGGACTCGGAAGCCCTGAAAACCTAAGGAACAACAAAAATCGTGGTCAAAACTGACTTTAATTGCATTTACAGAGGTCTGAATATCTATGCTAATTTGGTGGGCTCTAGTTGACTTTACATTGACTGAATATGTGGCAGCATCCTATTCGACCGTCCCATACGCTTTTTGTAGATTTACATGCACTAGAACAATACTTCCTAGCCATTTGTTGACCGATGATATGGCAACATATTATTACATCGAAAAATACATGTACGGTATATGCACATGGATTGGATTAATGCTTGTTGACTTTTTATTGACCAATGACGTGGCAGCATATTATTGCACCAAAAAATGAACATAGGTACATGCACATACACTGGATTACAACCACTATACACATGTTCTATTCAATAAGAGGTTGCCATGTGGCGCAATGCTGTGTGCCCAAATTGTTTTCCTCTGATGGCTATGATTTACTCATTGTATTCATAAATAGGGGGCTACCCCCCAAATTTTGGTGTGCTAAATTCAAATTTCACCTCCATTTTGTCTAATTCTCACTCTTTCTTGTACTTCTACTGATTTAATATAAAACTACTATGTTACCCCTAGTTCAATATGAGTAGCTTATTTAATTTCAAGCTTCAATTGAAGATAAAGTCTCAACATGTTCCATGTAGAGCTGGCAAAATTTGACACGACCCGACTACCCAACTACCCGACACGAACACGACACGAATAAATAGGTATGGGTCATCAAACTTGACATGATTATTAAATGGGATTGGTCCGAGTCGACATGATTTTTTTCCGTGTCGGGTTAGGGTCAAGAACTTTAACCCATTTACTTTACCAATGAAATGATTATATTTTTTATTTTAAATTAATTTCTAGGTTCTTATCATTAAAACTCAAATATTAGACATAATTCTCTTTTTTTATTTTTTTTGGAAGGATGGACATATACATAGTGTTTCATTTATAAAATTTATATAGATTTAGAACTTCAATAGTGTAAATATGTAATATTTTGGGGTGTGTGTATATATAGTCCTAATCTGATCCGGAATTTTAAAGTGTGAGAAAGTTCGAGAAAACTTTAAAACTGTGGGGTTTTAAAGGCTTAATACTTAAAGCGTTTAGACCACATGATTTTAAAGCTTTCTAAGACTTTCCTGCACTTTAAAATTGAAGATTAGAATATTTCTACATACATACATATATATATACATACATACACAAATGTCTAATATAAATTTTATTAAATTTTTAGATATTACCCAAACACGACTCGATGACCCATTTTGCCAACTCTAGTTCCATGGGCTTAATTTTGTAAGTTTATTTTCTCTCTCTTTGATTTATGTGGTTGTTTTGACTCATCACTGACAAACAGTGTATCTTGTCTAGGATATACACTAATTATACTAACTCCGAGTGAAAGATCATTATTGTCTGGCACAATAAGCACTTTACACTATATTTATTAGAAATAGACTCCCCTCTAATATTCATAGGTTGTCTTGACTCAGTGTTGACAGAGAGTGAATCCATGTTATTTAGTCTTACCTACAGAAGGATTATTATAGTGTTGCACAACATCTACTTGACACCACACTTAACGGAGAATCGTTACCCTTTCGTACAATAAGCGTTTGACACCATATTTATTGGAGTAAGGCTTATAAGGAGTGGCAATTCCCCTCATGATTTAATTATCACTAAAATGGAACATTAAGTCCACGGTACAGTGTTGAGTGCGAATGCCGAGACTCAAGCGCTTCATTTGTATTGTTAACTCTTTAAATTTATTCCCGCCATTTTACTTAAATTTAAATTTTGGGATAAAATAAATCACCTTCACCATAAATTTAAATATTAATTAGAAAATTAACCCTACAAAATTAAAATATATATTAATATACTCTTACAATATTAATCTATCTCCTCGTGGGATCGATATTCGTCACCATTAATATATATTACAATATACTCTTACACTTGCAAGTGTAATAAAATATACACAAAAAGTTTTTGCCACTGTTACTAGGGATGTAAGTCATTATCATTTATAGAGTTAATTTTCTTTGTAAGTAATTTGTAAATAACTTTGTGTGCAGGTTTTGAATGTGATTTCGTAGTAGTGTGTAACAACGTACTAAGGTCAGTATCACAACTACTCTTTTTTCTTTATTTTCATTGGTTTTACTTTTCATGTTCTTTGCATGCACAGTTGAAGGTCATAATCACATGATTTAGAACCTATAGATCTTGACTTAGAAAAGACATTTCACACACATAGACACATTGCATCAAAGGTTGAAATTGAGGATAAAATTAAAATGGATTTAGAACAACAACAGCCACAAGCACTATAAGAGAGGCCATTTAAACATTACTTCAATCCATTGAGCACGTCATGTATAAGATACCAAAATGTGGTTGCTAGGAGTTTCGAGTTAAAACCTTGTGCTAAATTGTCTCCCATCATTCTATGGCTTAGAAAATAAAGATCAATACAATCCTTTAAATGATTTTCATGCTATTTGCACTGTAAAGCTTAGATTGTTTCTATTTTCTCTAAAGGATAGAGCTGTTAATAGTATTACATAATGGGAACAAATAGTAACTAAATTTTTAAATAAATATTTCCTAGTGCATAAAACCAATGTTATTCACAGGAAAATCTCAGAGTTTACTCAAAGAGAAGACAAGTAATTTTTCAAAGAATGGGAATAATTCAACTTGCTACTTTCACATTATGGGTACGAGAAATGACACTAATGTCAATACTTCTTGAAGGGACTATTGCCACATGTTCAACAATGGCTAATGGCAACAAGTGGAGGTAAGCTAATTTCTAAAAGCACATAAAAATTTGGGATCTCTTCTAGCGACAAGCAGATTATTCCCAACAGCAAAGCCGATCACTTAGGAATGTGAAAAAAATCAAGGGAGCAAATGAGATTCACATTGGCTAAGCAAGATCGAACATCAAAGAGGTCAAAGAAATAGTTGAAGCACTTTGTCCCTAAATAGCATCATTAATGGCTACAAAATCAACAACGCCACATGCCTAAAATCAATTTACCCAGATCAAGCCAATGCCATAAATGTAATGAGAAAGTAGTCGAACTACAACCCTTACTCTAATACTTTTAATCCTAGATGGAGAGACCATCCCAACCTTTCAGGTTCTCAAGGATTCCAACAAAACAAAGTAGCAACTCCGAATTTGATCAAAGTACACACACACACTATGGATAGAACAAAACTCAAGTCTAGAACTGGAGCTGCTGTTGATAATTTTGCATGGTTAAGAATGAAATCTTAGGGTTGATGAGTCAAAGCAATCTAGATGACAGAGTTAAATTATTTATTGCATGATTGAGTATTTGTGGTGTTAGTGTTGTTGTCATTACTTGAGGACAAGTAATGATTTAACTTTGGGGTGTCATAACTCTATGAAATGAGAGTTATCATGGTATTTTTAGGCTTAAATTATCATTATTTAGAAAGTTAATGATCAGTCTTTTATTATATTTTTAGTTACATTTTGCATGAGTATTTATTTAAGTTTAGTTTTAATAATTTAATATGTCTAAGGTTATTTTATGCACTAATTTTGTGCATTATTGTAGGTGATCCAAATAGGTCAGATTTTATTGATGGATGCTGCAATAATAGAGCTACAGAGAATGACAAAGACCTGATGTGCATAAAAGATAAATCAAGTCTGAAGCATTTGTTGCTACAATAAGGATGAAGTTGTTACAGCAATGGTTGCTGCAGCAACCCTGTACCACGTAAAAACTAGACAGATGCGATTTTGTGCGAGTTAAGCAACTAATTTCTCTATGGATGATCATTATTTGATGGATAAAATAGGGCAGACGTGGCATGCATTAATCTAAAGGAAAATATCTTCCTTGATTAGGAAAATATAATGATTTATAGCCCTAGAATCCTAATATTAGTCAAAGTTTCTTTCCTACAGTCCTAAGAATATATGGAGATTTCCTTGCCTTTTTGGAAAACCCTTATTTGAAGATATAAAAGGGAGCACATTTTTACAAGGGAGAGGCAGCCGTCACACACCAAAAAACACCTAAACAAATAAAGAGAAGAAAAGAAGAAGAGTAGATTGCATTATACACAAGAGAAGCTTCTCGGATTTCAAGCCTTATCTTTATACTCTTCTATTTCTTGTTTTTATTTTTATTAAGAATGGTTTCAATGGCTAAACCGAATTTTATTTTTATTTATTTATTAAGTATGAACTGAATTTTAATGTAGATGGGTTTTAAACAAGCTTAATGATGATTTGACTTACATTATTGTTGCTTCAGCGCCTGTTACAGTATTTTATTTTCATTGTGCTTATTTAATTCTTTATTTCGGCTGACTACTCATTTAGGTTACAAGCTAGGTTTGATCCTCAATAGGGACGGCTTAGTGGAAAGAATCAAAGCAATACATCATTGTACATTGAATTTTTTCCTTAATTGATTTATCATTAATTTGGTGGAGCCATGTTTAATCTATAATTTGTGAAGAACTAGACATAGGGATTCACCTTGTAAGGTAAGTAGATCCAAGAGTGTATAATGCTGTATTTAGATGTTGGCTTAACAACTAGTCACTGTTAGGTGCATATAGATATAAGAATCCAACAGGTGAAGATGAGGATATATTAGGAATCTACCCAGTGTTGTAGTCAATGCTGTAGCAGCTGGACGTAAATTGTTTAAACAAGTCAATAGTCATTAAGTGAGTTTAAAACCCCAACTACTCAATAGCCATTGATTACCTTTTTGTGTTGACATCTAATTTATTTTAATTCTTAGTTTGTTAGTTATTTAATTTTATTTTAATTGCGACTCAATTTATTTTAACTTACTTTTATTAAATTATTAAAAGTTGTAGTGAATAAGCTTTCTATAGCAAGGTTGATAACTTCAATCCCTGTGGAGACGATCTCTATACTTACTACTATATTACTTGTTGTGTACACTTGCGCATTGACAACCTATTGCACAAAATCGACAACACTGACCATATGTCTGATCGTGAAATGCTATACTAAATTTTAATTTTGTTCCTATAGATTTATGTAGCTTCTCCCAAAATTTTGAGGTGAACCTTGTATCTCAATTAGAGATAATAGAAATTAGTACACCATGTAATCTTACTACCTTCTTTACATATATATCTGCAAATGAGTCCATAGTGTACATCATTTGAACATGCAAAAAGTGGGCAGACTTTGTGAGTCGATCTACGATCACCCAAATGGCATCGTGCATTTTACATTTCTCATAAGGCCAATAACAAAATCTATTGTGATTTTTTCCCATTTCCATTTTGGAATTTGATTGGATTCCATAAGTCCTACTGGTCTTTGGTGTTCTGCTTTGATTTGTTGACAAGTAAAACATTGTGCCACAAACTTGACTATATCCTTCTTCATTCCAGGCCACCAATAATGCTTCTTCAAGTCTCTATGCATTTTTGTTGTGTTAGGATGAAGTGAATATGGAGTTGCATGAGCTTCAAGTAGCCAAATCTTCGTTATTTGGTACACATATCTCGTCCTTAAACAAGATGATTCCCTTTTTTGATTTCTTGAATGGTATCTCCTTTTCGAAGTGGATTCTATCTTCAAGTTATTCAGGAAAGAATTGTTGTTAATTTTATACAATAGGTGTCAGTGCGCAAGTGTACACAACAAGCAATAAAGTGATAAGTATTGACATCTTCTCCACAAGGATTGATGTTATCAGATTTGCTACAGCAATATATTTAGTGCAATTTTTAAGACTTTCCTTATGATTCTAGGAAATGATCTTTGACTATTATTAGGATTCTAGGAATATCTATACTATCTTTTTCTAATCACTGAAATCTTTTCCGTTAGATTAATGGATGCCACGTCTGCCTTATTTTGTCTACCAAATAATAATCTGCCGCATAAAATTCAGTTGCTTAACCCACACACATTTGCATCTGTCCTATTTTTGCGTGCTACAAGATTGTTGTAGCAATAGTGCTACAGCATCTGTTCAGATTCATACTTGTTTAATTTTTTTGCAATTCAGTTCTTTGTCATTTTCTACAGGCCTGTTACAACAGTAATGCAGTCCTTCCTCTACAGCATCCATCGATGAGGTATGACCTTTTTAGTCACCTATAATAATACACTTAATAAGAACACAATACGGTCTAAAACATATCAATTTATTGAAATTAAACTTCACTAAAAATGAGATCTCTAAGCAATATTAGTTTAAGTCTAAAAATGCCATGATAACTCTCATTTCATAGAGTTATCACACCCCCAAACTTAAACTATTACTTGCCTTCAAGTAATGACAATAACAATAACACCACAAACACAATCATGTAATAAATAATTTTGCACTGTCATCTAGATTGTTTTGACTCATCAACCCGCAGATTTCACTCTTAAACATTCAAAATTACCAACAGCAGCTCTAATTCTAGATTCAAGTTTTGTTCTGTCTAGAGTGTGCGTGTGTGTACTTTGATCAAATTCAGAGTTGCTGCCACAGGGCTCAAGTATTAGATATATATCAAAAGTAAAACAATAAAACCATATTCATTCAGAGGGGAATAAAAGACAAAGATTTACAAACTGTGCTATAACAGTTATAATTTACTTAGTAACATGTTTTTTTTTTCTGTCAAAGGAACCCTTCAGTGTGTCATTAATTGTTCATGTGAATGCCTAACAGGGGTAATATTGACACCCAATTACTTTATCAATGCACAAATCAGAGTTACTGCAGCAGTACATCAAAGATGCTTATTTCATGATCTTATCTTTAGACACCTTTGACTTAGAGCTGAACATAGGGTTCATGCACAGACCTAGGTACTCAGTTTCTAAGATAGAGGACTTTTTCTTCTGTTTATGTTGCTGCAGCAATGCTCATAACCTTGGCTGCATTTTTACTCAAGTCTACATATGAGTAACAAAGCCATTGGAGCAGAGTTTATTCTATTTCTAACACAGCTTGCAACAATTTTGAATTTTTTTTTCAATTTCACCCAAACTTGAGCTATTCATATCCATTGTTTTTAAAAATTTTTTTTATCTACTCAATCTGGTTTGTTACAGCATAGTCACAAACCTCAATCAAAGTGTAAGTTTAAAGATAGAATTTCAACCTTTATCCATAAACTATCTCTACTTGAAGGTAACCCATCATACATTTCATCATGCAAATCAACTTCATTCGATTTCCTAAATAAAAAATAAATACTAGATAAACAGAGCTACACACTCAAATAAACATTCATGAAACTAATTTTTTTTTCCACAAATAAAGCACATTCATTCAACATAAAAATAAAATAAAATAACATAACCCCCCCCCCCAACTTAAGAGGTGCTGTGTCCTCACATGCCCACAATCACAAAAACAAATAAAAGATGCTTATGCAAATAGTTGATAAATTTAAAAACATTAACACAAAATAAAAAGAAACACTTCAGAAATTGCATAATAAACTTGAATAGGCAAGGGAGACCCCCCTGATGTTGAAGACGTTGCTGTAGCATTAGTTCTGCAGGTTCACTTCTTTTTAGTTCCACTTCTTAAGCTATTTTTCTGTGAACCTAGTTGAGCTGCTGTCTTTTTCTTTGTTTCGCTACTCTGACTGATTGGTGGGGTTCCAACAACTTCTTTAAACCTTGATTGTGTTCTCTTTGGCTCTGCTCTGCTAGCGCTGTAAACGATGCTGCAGCATTTTCTCCCAATTGACATTGTCCAATTTCCTACCCATTCAAGCCTTGCGTTCAAAATTTTCCACTCTCAATTTCTGATTCATGATAATGTAATGACCATAGTTGCGTAAATTAAGAAAATAAATAAACATCCAATATTAAACTAAAATGCTTTAAAATCAATTCCCTTATTGGGTTGCCTCCCAATTAGCGTTCAGTTTTAGGTCCTTCAGCCTGATCTTCCCTGATTGCTCAACCTGGATCCTTTAAGAACATATCCTCCACTGTATTGTTCCCAACAGCTCCCATGTAGCGCTTCACTCTCTGCCAATTAACCTTAAATTCCATGAAGTTCTTTAAATGTTGCATTGATTTCTCCTTCGAGCAACTATTTAATCTCTTTGCTACAACAACATCCATAAGAAAATTACAATCTTCAATAGCATTAGGACTCTTAATGGGCTCTAAAGAACATTGAATGTAACTTACTAATCATTCACCCTTATGGTTAGTTCCCTTTTTCCACATCAATTAAAGTCTTGCTTGTGGCTATGATAGGCATTTCTTTGTTTGCTTCAAAATCTAGTACTATAAAGTCAACTGGAATGATAAACTTATACTTTCACCAAGACATCTTAATCTTACCTTTTGGACAAGCATGAGATCTATCGGCAAGTTGTAAAGTAACTTGTTGTTGATCCGGCTTCTCCAACCCCTAGCTTCTTGAATACAAAATATGGCATGAGATTAATGCTGGCACCCAAATTACAAAGTGCTTTACCACTATATCTATTGCCTATAAAGAACATGGAATTGTAAAGCTTCTTGGATCCTTCAACTTTTGAGGCATTTTGTTCTGAAGCATGTGGCTGCTTTCTTGTGTTAAAACAACTGTTTTAAATTTGCCCAGCCTTCGCTAAATCATCCTTTAAGAACTTCACATAATTCGTTGCTCAAGAGCTTCCACAAAAAGAATGTTGATATGCAACTTCTTTAGCAGTTCTAGGAATTTACTAAACTGCTTATCTTGCTTTAGCTTCTGAAAATCGTTGAGGAAATGGTGATGGATGCTTGAACTGCTAAGCTATAGCAGGTTGTGTGGCCTGTTTCTCTTTTGCAATACTCTGGGTTGATGCTGTAGTTTCTTCATCAACAGGTGCTGGATCTTTATATTTTGCAGCTGCTATAGCGTGGCTGTTTTCTCCAATAGTCTGTGAATTGATGGGTTGTGACTCATCTTCAACTTCACTCTCTTCTTGGTTCAAAGTAGGCTTGACTCCTTTTTTTGGTACACCAATTGGAATCTGAACATCATTTCCCAATCATAAGTTGATTACTTTACAATGCTCTTTCCCTTCTCTTCTTGGGTCCTCTGTATTGTTGGGTAAACTGCCTTGAGGTCTGCTGCTCAATGCTGTAGCAAGCTATCCAACCTGATGTTCTAGGTTTCTCAAGGATGCAGCTTGATTTTAGACAACTGCTTTATTCTTCACAATGTACTCTTTAATCAAAACTTCAAGGTAGCCGAGTTGATCATTGCTGGTGTTTCTTTGCCCTTGATTTTGCTGATAAAATCCAGGTGGTTAACCAAATTGGTTCTATGCACTAGTTGCCATAGCATGTTGATTTTGATTATTCAATGAGAAGTTTGGGTGCTGCCTACATCCAAGTTTGTATGTATTTGAGTATGGATTGCTCTAGTTTTGATTGTTGTAGTTGCCCAAATAGTTGATTGAGGTAGGATTTTTCGGACAATGATCGAACAAATGCCCTTCTCCACAATAAACACAGGATACTTCAGCAACTTTGCTGATAGTTACTAGAGTAGTGGACATAGCCTTTACCATATTTGTCAGTTATGTTACATGGGCTATTAGTGTTGTTAAAGCATCTCTATTGTGAACTCCTACTAGTTCTCTCGCTGCAGCTTGCGTGATAGATGGCCACTGATAATTATTGTTGGCTATCGTTTCTAAAGCCCCATTTGCTGAAGCATCTACCATCAATCTAGTGCTTGGATTCAAACCATTATAAAAAGTTTCCAACTGAATGCAGCAAGGAATACCATGATGAGGACATTTCCATAGCAACTCCTTAAATCTTTCCCATGCATCATACAAACTTTCATCTTCCAATTTTATGGAAAGATGTTATTTCGTTTCTCAACTTTGCATTCTTGGTGGGTGGGAAGTAATTTATTAAGAATTTATCAGCCAAATCATTTCATGTAGTAATGGAATCAAATGGTAAAGAATTCAGCCATGCTCTTACTTTGTCTCTTAAGGAAAATGGAAATAGTCTCAATCTCAATGCTTTCTTTGATGCCCAGCAACCTTGAAAGCATCACTCACGTCCAAAAATAATTTAAGGTGAAGATAAGGATCTTTTAATGGCAATCCATTGAATTATTCCACTATCTACAGCATCTGAAACATCACAGGTTTGAGCTCAAAGTAATCGTGATAGAGAACAAGAAATTGAAGAAATGCTAATTAGATTGAAATTTATAATATTTAAGAATATTTTAATTAATTTGTATTTTCGTTTAATTTGGTTTCCTATTTAGATTTTTATTGTTTAGGCATTACTTATTTGAGTTGTATTTCTAATTTAGGTATAATCTTATTAAAATCAATTTTCTAGTCAAATTATGATAAGTCATAGCTAGTATAAATAAGTGTCTTTTGTAGAATTTACAAACAGAGGTCTTCATTATTTGTTTTGATTATTTCTTGGAATAAACTCTAGATTTGAGTTCAATAATATTTTCAGATTTTAAAGCTATGTGTGAGTTTTTGAGTTTAGTTAATTCTCGGCATTTTGCGGAATCAACGAGTCTTAACCTCCCTAGGTTCATAGTATTCTTTGAAATTAATGTGAATTTAGTTCGTTTCTTTACTCTAGAATTCTCCAAAATCAACGGAATAAAGAACATAAAACTTCCGCTGCATCAAATCGGCTTGAACTTCAAGTCTAACTATTCCCGGATGTATGGCTTGAGGGGTCAATACTGCATAATCTTTGATAGCTCAGTCTCTATCATCTGCCATAACAATGATGTTTTTATTTTCTGGTTGCCCATAACCATTCTACCCATTCGGTCTTTCTACAACTCCTTGTGCATTGATTAGATCTAAGATGTGAGGCGGATTATCCCCTTGAACATTGATTAGATTATCCCCTATATTCTGGATACCAGCCATGTTTTCAACAATTCTTATACCCCTATTCTCTCTTCTCAGCCTCCTTGCATTTCGTTTAATTTTTGGATGAAATTGAAATTCAACAGGTTTGTACTTGCGCAGGCAAGGGTTGCTAGAGTAATTCTGTCAACACAGCAAACTAACAAATTAAAAGAAACTAAAGTTGACACCAAATAAAATTGAATTCACAAGACACAATAAGAAATCAACCCCCGACAACGGCGCCAAAAACTTGGTAATTTTATACAATAGGTATCAGTGTGCAAGTGTACACAACAAGTAATAAAGTGATAAGTATTGAGATCGTCTCCACAGGGATTGATGTTATCAAACTTGGTACAGCAATTTATTTAGTGCAATTTTTAAGTCTTTAATAAATTTTAAATTAAGTAAATGATTTAAGAATTCAATAAAACTAATTAAAGACTAAACAAAAAGATAATAAAAGAAAACAAACATCAAACATAAATAAATAATCAATGGCTAATAGGTAGTTGGGTGTCTAAACTCACTTAATGACTATTGACTATTTTGAAATTTCTGTGCAGTTGCTACAGCATCTTCTACAGCACTGGGTAGAATCCTAAAGTATTCTCAGCTATTGCCTGTTGGATATCTTATATCTATATACAACATAACAGTGATTAGTTGTTAATCCAACATCTAGATATAGCATTACACGTTCAGGAATCTATTAACCCTACAAGGTGAATCCCTATGTCTAGTTCTTCACTAATCTTAGATCAAGCATGGCCTTATTCAAGTTGATAATAAATCAACTGAGGAAACCCGATCTAAAACCAAGTATTGCTTTAATTTGTTCCACTAAGTAGTCTTTTTTAGGATCTAACCTAGCTTGTATCCACTAAATGGGTAGTCAACTGAAATAGGGAATTAAATTAAGCATAATCAAAACAAAATGCTGCAGCAAAAGTAAAACAACAATAATGCAGTCAATTCATCATTAAGTCTATTTATAACCCAAATACATTAAAAATTTAGTTCATAATCAATAAAGAAATAAAAACCATAATCGGTTCAGCCATTGAATTAAACATCAAGAAAATTAAAACAAGAAATAGATGAATCTAAGGGCAGAATCCCAATTAGTAGCGCTTGATTATGTTACGATCTGCACTTTTTCTCCACTAAACTCTACTGTTACAGCCTCTTGAATTCTTCTTCTTCCTTGCTTTTCCTTATTGCTACAAGTTGTGTGTATATGACGGCTTTTTTTCTCCTTCTAAAAGCGTGCTCCTATTATATCTTAAATTAGGGTTTTCTAAAAAGGCAAGTAGATCTCCATGTATCCTTAGGATTCTAGGAAAGAATCTTTTACTATTATTAGGATTCTAGGAATATATATCTTATCTTTTTCTAATGACGGAAGATTTTTTCTTTTAGATTAATGCATGCCACGTCTGCCGTATTTTGTCCACCAAATAATAATCAGCCACAAAAAATTTAGTTACTTAACCCGTACACAATTATTGCTGTAGCAACAGTACTACAACATCTGTTCTAATTCATACTTGATTTTTTTCTTCTGCAATTTAGTCCTTTGTCATTTCTAATTCATACTTGATTTTTTTTTCAACAATTCCAGTCCTTTGTCCATCAATGAGGCATGACCTTTTTAGTCACCTACAATAATGCACTTAAAAAGAGCATAATATGGTCTAAAATATATCAATTTATTGAAACTAAACCTAAATAAAAACTTACGCAAAATATAACTTAAAATGAGATAAAAATTCGCCATTAACTCTCTAAGTAATACTAGTTTAAGTTTAAAAATACCACGATAAATCTCATTTCATAGAGTTATAAAGAATCGATCTTCTGCCTCTCCTTAATATTTTCTAACAAGGTTGAGTGGAGTGGAGTGTAGGCTAATTTCCCTGTTACATATGTCATTTTATGGTCGCTTAGCTAGAATTCTTAGAGCTGATAAGCTTGACTTCCGACTTATGTGTCTGCTACCACATTTTCTTTTCCTAGATGGTTGTTTACTTCATAGTCATAGTCTTTGACAAGCTCCAGCCATCACCATTGTCGCATATTTAACTCCATTTGGGTGATGAAATATTTGAGGCTCTTATGATCAGTGTAAATCTTACAATGTGCTCCCATTAGGTAGTGATGCCATTTTTTTAATGCTTGTTCTACTGCTACCAACTCCAAATCATGTGCTAGATAGTTTTTCTTATATTTCTTTAATTGTCTGCAAGCATAATCAATGACTCTTCCATTTTGCATTAGGACTCATCCTATGCCATTCTTTGAAGCATCACTGTAGATGACAAATTCCTCAAAATTGTTAAGAATAAATAAGATTGGGGCGGTGACCAATCGTCGTTTTAGTTCTTCAAAACTTTTCTCACATTCTGGTGTCCCCATGAATTTGACACTCATCTTTGTCAACTGAGTTAGTGGCATCGCGATTTTGGAAAAGCCTTACACAAATCTTCTATAATATCTAGCTAAACCCAAGAAGCTTTTGACTTCTTTTGCATTAGTCGGTTTGGACCATTGGCTCACGGCTTCCACCTTTGAGAGGTCTACAAAAGTTCCATTCTTAGATAAGACGTGTCTGTTGTTAAATTTATAAAATAGGTGTTGTTGAGTGTTAGAAAGTGTGTATTTATAAAGGATAAAATGGTCATGTTACACTTCAAGTATCACTAGCATCCCTACTTTTATGTACTTAAGTCCCTTGCACTTTAATTGTGTGTGTTTTATTATAACTTATGTATTTTATGTATTTTAGGGGGATTGAGGCCATTTCCCAATTAACGAGACATCGGACAACAAAACGGACAATATTTTTGAACTCAGGATAGTCGAAAACTTTAGGAGAAGCATAAAAGGAAAAATGACACTGTTCACGTATACAGTATTGTTTACGTATATGGTACTGTTCATATACAACACTATTCACATATACGTAAGATGACGTGGCATTGATCGATGATGTGTCACTGATCGGTCACATGGCAGTATTTGATTGGACGAGTGATGTCGCATTGATTGCTTATACGGCGTTGACTGATGATGTGGCACTGACCGATGATGTTGCAGTGTATTATTGGACAGAAAAAATGAGCTTACAATAGAAGCAATGAACTTGATCAAGGTTGGTTGACTTTGATGCTGACTGATGACGTGGCAGCAAATTATTAAACGTGAAAATTGGCTTAAGTTACATGCGACACACTCAATCACAGTCGCTGATGATGTGTTCCAAGTAATTAGAGCTTGCCACGTGGCGCAATCCTGAGCGTCCGAATTGATTTCATCCAATGGCCATAATTTACTCATTGTATCTATAAAAAGGGGGCTCCCCCCTAACTTGACACCCCGAATCCATTTTTGGAGTTTATTTTCTGTAATTCCCTCTCTATCTTGTATTTTTTACGTATTTTAATAAATACTTATTTTAACCCTAGTTCAAATTATAAGTAGCTAATTTTCTTTTAAGCTTGGGTTGAAGGTGAAGTCTCAACATGTTCTATGGGCTAATTTGTAAATTTACTTTCTTCTCCCCTTTGATTCATGTGGCTGTTTTGACTTTTCGTCGACAGATTGTAATAATCTTGTCTAGATTTTGCACCGGTACTACCGTCTCCCTAGTGCAAGGTTATTACTGTCTAGCACGATAAGTGCTTAATACCATATTTATTAGAGTGTGGTTCATTAGGAGTGGAAATTCCCCTCATGATTTAATTGCCACTAATAAGGAATATTAAGCCCATGGTGCATGTTGATGCAGATCTAGATACCCAAGCACTTTATTCACATAGCTTTATTTCTAGTTTATTCCCGCCATTTTAATTTAAATTTAGGACAAAATTATATTAACACCTTCACCATAAATCCAATTACCTACTTAGAAAATTAACCCTACACACAATTAAAATCCACCTCCTCGTGGGATCGACACTCGTCACCATTGATCTATTCTACAATAGATTCGTGCGCTTGCGAGTTCAATAAAATTTGCACAACAGGTATCAGTGTGCAAGTGGACACAACAAGTAATAAAATGATGAGTATTGAGATCGTCTCAACAAGGATTGATACTAACAATCTTGCTACAACAAATAATTTAGTGCAATTCTTAATGCTTTAATAAAAGTAAATTAAAACTAATAAATTAAGATTCAAGTAAAACTAAGTAACTAACAAACTAAGAATTACTAAAATAAACATGCGTCAAACACAAGGGAATAATCAATGACTATTAGGTAGTTGGGTGCACTACTAGAAAAATGACATTTACTGACACCTAGTTTACTGAAACTTTGCAAAAAGTGTCAGTAATAGTGTACAGATGCACCATTTCGTACTATTAACAAGTAGGTATTAGAGGTTATTGATACTAGTGTGTTAGTAAATTAAACATCAACGATCACTGACACTCAAGTATCAGAGATAAAAAAAAATTCATTAAAACTTGTTTTAGCTCCAACTCGAACCTAAGACTTCTTAGATTTAAAAGCTTATTGTTTGATGCACATGCCATGAAACGCTATTGAATTAAGTTACAAATAATATTTTAAAAATTTAAAAAACAAAAGTATAATAAGTAAAGCAAAACA
This sequence comes from Clausena lansium, assembly GCA_030449835.1. NCBI lineage: Eukaryota > Viridiplantae > Streptophyta > Magnoliopsida > Sapindales > Rutaceae > Clausena > Clausena lansium. Next base: position 119,344 of record JASUUF010000109.1, on the reverse strand, counting down.
TAACCTAAATATATCACGCTATCACACTAAACCCTAACTCTCTAGTCTCTATCGCAGCCATCTCTTGCCTTTTTCTTTCGCTTTTCTGTTCTTCATCTCTTCTATTCTCAGTTGTCCAAATTGAATTCAATTAATTCAAATAGATAATGAAAATCTTACACTCTGTTTCTTTTTTTCATTTTTCCCCAAATTCAAAAGCGAAACAAAACTCTACTTGCTTGTTACATAACGTGCTTCTTCTAAATTAGTTCTTAGAAGTTTCTGCTTAGGTATGCCTATTATTCATTCAAATGTTCGTTTCTTTTTTTTTTTAATGAATTTTACATGGATTTTATTTCAAATTTTTGCTGCCTATAGCAAGTTTCATCATTTATGTCAACTCTCGGTTTAGTCTTTGAGTTATATAGCCGACCCACTATCCTGCACATTTCATTTTAACTTGTTTCAGCTCTTCGGTTATTTTATTTTATTGGATGTTGTGTTGCATTGATCTTTAATCGGTGAATGGTTTAACTGTATGTTAATTGTCTGTTGAATTTTAGTTCAACCCATTTTCCGTTTTTGCGTTTCTCAAAATATCATAATAAACAATGAAATGAAGATAACTACAAGTTACAAAATCCCTATAAACCCTTCACTATCCTCATTTCTCATTTCAAAAACCCTCATTTCTTTCTTCTTTCATCTTCTTCTTCGCTCTCCCATAAATTTTCGTCATAAAAAGTAATGGCTCAAACCCTAACACGGGTCATGACAGCTCTCTCCATCCGCAGCTCAAGACTATCCCTAGCATGGGCCATTACTAAATTTGGATATCTTATAGCTGTCTTCTATTGCACTCTTTTAAAATTTATTTTTGTGGTAGAAAATTGCCTTTTCTTATTTCAGATAGCCAGACTTTTATTTGACTTTGTTAAATTGTTTATAGCCAAATGCATTTTTGTGTTCCGTCAATGATGTGTAAGTCAATAATACTCTTGATCAGAGGGCACACAATGTCATTGGTGGTATAGAGGTAATACAAGAATAAGTGTCAGTTTTCCTCTCTCTTTCTCTGTGTGTGTGTTCACATGCCATGTGTGTGCTATTTGATTGCCTTTTCTGCTCCTCTAAGCGAACTGTTTTGCCGATTTTAATTTTCTCCCTTTTATTTTCTACTTTCAAGTCTTAATCTATATTAATTTACTTTAATGGGATTGCAGGGATTTCTGAGACAGAAGCTAACTAGCCAGGGGCTTATATTCATTCTTGCTGGCGAATCTGGTATGTGTCTTCTGTGCTTACACTTGAAGATAAATTTTTCATGGCCAAGAATGAAGTGGAACTGAACATAAATCAGCTTTTAGGCATGTTCTTGCAAAGAATATGTATTGGCCACTTGGTTATAGGCAATGCTTGTGTACCTGGCTCCTTGTATTTATAAATCAATCACTAAAATTTAATTCTCCAACTCATTTCTTGCCCAAATAAGAGAGTTTTCTATTTCCCCTCTGTCATACTTCTCCTTCTAACTGTTTAATTATATAATAGTGTACTCTTTGACTATAGGTTACCACTCCTGCTATGAAAATTTGCTAACATTCTTGGATTTATTACCATGTAGACTAATCATAGAAGCATTATCTATTTCCAATTTGCTAGTTGTGCAGAAAAATCTAGAGGTGGGTGGGGTACTTACTGTTGACGTGTCTTGCATTGTTGTTGTTACTTCCTCAGTCAATATCCAAATCAAATACAATGGACCCATGTGAAAGGCGGTGTTTGGCGTAAGTTGCTCCTATTATCATGTTTCCCTGTCTCTGTTAACCTTGTTAAAGATTCTTGATAGTTGTGGATTTAATTCTGATAAGACGTTGGCTAAAAAGTGAGGTTAGTGTTCGTAGGATATTGTGAGCTATGTGTGTTGAGCTCTTAACACTTGTGGCTGCTTCTAAAGGAACAAATATTTTGTTTTTTGTAAGGACTTTGAAGATGAGTGCAGCCTATTCCAGCTTTATAAGACATTTCGAAGTACCCTGTTCATTAGAGCCACTTGTCTTTTGGAGGTCCTACATTCATGATTTTGTGTATATATTGTTGTTTCTCAGATCCTTATGTTTACAACTATGGTGAAATTGCAGGGCGACAATTTCGTAACGGCAGTTGTAACAGGACCAGGCATTGTCTTCATCAGAGTTTGCCTTTTCACCGACTTTCTCAATGCATTACTAGGTAATTTCTTTTTGCAGCATAGTAAAGAATTTCCTTCCATCTTTGAATTAGATTTTTGCTTCCTTCCTTTCTTTCGCTTACCAAACAGTAATTTCGTCTATATAGAGGTGTTAGTAAAATGAATGGTTTTATGCTTTACAAGGCAGTTACATCTCCAAACATGAGAGAAAATCCAAAATTCTTCTTCAAAGTGCTATTTTCCTTTTTCTTGCATATGTGGTAATTGTATCTTCATTAATCTTGACCGATGTATGAACCATAATTTTCTTTTACCCCTTTTGAGAAACTTATAGTATATGTTGTGTCATTATTTGTTGAGCTGCGATGCAAATTAACCTTAATATTTTCTATTAAATGGAAACAAATGGTTTCGAATTGATTTTCCAAATTTTAATCATCTGTTGATATTTTATGATCCAATAAAGCACTAAAGATGATGAAATTGTTTTGTTTGTGCTTATGAATTCATATGTTGATCCTGAAAACAAAAGACTATAGGGGTAAGCCATTGTTGGCTTCATGCATTTAGATTTTTGACTTGCTATGATAGTGTTGACAATCATGAGAATAATTGTGTTCATTATTTGTCTGGTAGTGTCATCCCACACAATGTCCCAACTCCTATCGTGAAATATTGTTTTACTGATGAGAGTTTATCATCTAAATTTTAGCTCTAAAAATATTGGTTGTCCATCTTAAAAATGTATTTAAATAATTTATTAAGATTTATTTAAATAATTTTGTTATAATTATTATTTGGACAAGATCAAATTTTTATTATGATTTACGATTTATGACTCCCAAGCTGGAGCTTCTAGGACAACGGAGAAATGAAAAAAGCTGCATCTCAATCTAAGAGTTATTTATAAAGACCGAGACAGCCTTGACAAAGTCGTAGAGTGTTATCAGGCAATTTTCACTGCTTTTGAAGGATTTAAAGTTTTTATTTGTTGGATATTTAGGTTTGTATGTCATGCTCTCATGATTGTCATCATGTTTTTCATATTGCAGATGGCTTTATCTAAAAATCCATCTTTTCCCAGTCGTTGAACAACCTTGGTGTTGTCTATACTGTCCAAGTTTGCATTTGAACCATTTTTTACATTAGATAAAAGAACAATCATATGTTGAGAGAATTGTTGATTATTGATGCTGCTGCAGAGATGATTGAGAAAGCTATTGCTGCTAAAGTTATTATATGCTGAAGCATATAATAACTTAAGTCAGTCTCTCTTGACTTTCTTTCTGACAAAATCACTTTACGTTGATATTATATCGAAAATGATTAATTCTTCCACTCAAAACTTGAGGATGCAATAATCTAATTTCAAGACTGATTAACAGAAGTTTTAAAAGTAAAAGAATCACTTTCAGCCAGGATATTCTCAGTCCTAAGTTGGTTTGCTACCTCTATCCATCACTTATCCACACAGACATAAGCTAAGCTTAAGTTGTTCTAAGCTGAGCAACAGGTTTGGAGAAGTTAGATAACATATTCTTAGATTAGTATATGCTTTGGTGGGAATGCCTCTGCTCAGTTCCACGAATTGTCTGCTAATGGTGGAGAATCCATTGTTTGATACTTTATGAACTAATTGGAAAAAGATGAAAGTGTTGATAATTTGGACAACTTCATTAGGCAGTAATGATGAACCAAAGGACTTATATGAAAGTCTAATTGTAAAAGCACTATCACTTGTTTCCCCTCAAATCTCTGAAGTAAAGATACAATATAAGAGGTGAACTGGAACTTGCAATAGTTTGACAGAGAATAAGTCCAACTGTAATTTTTAAGTTGTGCAGATTAATTTGAGCTCCTAGAGTTTCAAGAACATTATTAATTTGTCATAAAATTCTTGTTGTGCAAGTTTATGCATGACTGTAAATTTTCAAGGGAATAGTGGGTTTGTTAATTACTTTCATGGTTACATAGCTCTAACGTCTCCAAAGTGGGTTTGTATATGATGTTGCTATTTGATCTCTCTCAGTTTCTCCGTTTCTATTTTCAAATTATTTTACAATAGTAATTTTTATCTAGAGTTGAAGGTTGTGATATAAAATTTTCCTTAATATCTTTCATTTGTAGGGGTTCTCTACAAAGATGCTGGCAGCATATCTCTGGCTATTGATGCATATGAGTAATGCTTTAAGATTGACCCTGATTCTCACAATGCAGGCCAAGTACTACCACTAGTTGGCCTTTGGTATGCTTATATGTAAAATATGAAGTGCTTCTAAGTTTCTGGTCGTCAAGATGGTTGCATGTCTTTTGTCTGTTGTTGTTGTAAATATGATTTTTTAAAGTGGTAGCTGATGGATTGATTACCTTGCAGCAGTTCAATGGGTAACAATTTGAGATTGGTCTTTACAATATTGTTGACTCCTCTGGGTTATGTCCTCATATTAAGTGTGGACTTGGATAAAGTTTATGAATTTGATGAAATTTTAAGCTCTGTTGTGCTGGTATCTGCTATTTGTGAATCTTTATGTCCTACTCAATAGTGTGCTTGGAATGTTTGATAGTGAATATCAGTGAATGAAGACAGGGATGCCTGGGGTGTTGATTGTTTGACAAATGTTTTGTTCTATATTTGTTTACTATTATTATTTACTCATTTGGGTTTGTGTTGTACCTATAGATTGTTGACTATTGTTTGTAGAATCGATTCTGATTTGTGAATGTGATGACGTTTTGGAAAATAAATATAGTTTTGTGGAAGGTGTCGGCTTTGGAAAGTGGGTCGGATTTGATAATTGTTTTGGAAAGTCGGTATGATTTAATTATCTAACTGTTGGTTACTTTGGTAGTTTAACCAATAAGCATTTACTGTGCTACTTGTTAACTTCTTGTTTTGCAATTTGCACTCTGGGATAAGCCTTTATTCTGGTTATGGAATTAATTATGCTAATGGTTGAGGGCTGTGACTGACCTTTAAGCAGATACTTGTAATTCACATTTTTTTTCTGTTGAAAATATATACATTTTTAGTTTCTAGAACATGGTTATGTTATTTAATCTTCTTTCACTTTTATATTTCTTGCAGGACCTATAAATGACTCATTCACATTCACAGGTCTGTTTATCTATCTTACATCTCTTTTTATTGTCTGTTTTTGTTTGTGCTCCATGCGAATTGGATGTAGTGGTACTATAGTTCTGGCAATTTAGTCCTTGAAAATAGGGAACTTTGCAGCCCTCAGAAGAAAATAGGTTATAATAATGTGTCTATAAGTATGGAAAGTAATGTCATTTAGGTATAACTTCTGTCACTGTATGTAGAATTCAAATGAACGAAACAAAGAAGGCCAGAAGGTTGAATATCTAAAAGGAGATTATAATTAGGAAATATATATATCAAACTTAGAGGCTTACTTTTTTTCCTATTAATTATCAAATCATTTTCATACGTTGCCAAGTTGATTACAGCCTACAATAATAAGGTAATATATGAGTAATTTACCTTTCAAATACACAAGACATATTTTTTATCGTGTACTAATTGATTTTATGTACTTGAAGGTTAAAAAAAAGTGAAAGCACGTGTGGATAATCAGCGACATTATTGTGCTACTTGTTGGTTAATGTTTTGTTCAAACTTAATTTATTACTTTGTTGTTAAGAACTTGTCCAAAACTTTCACTGTAGTTCGTACATATATTTTTCTTTTTCAAATAGTGTAGTTGAATTATGTTACTTTAATTAATATATTTGGGATGTTTATTCTGTCAATTGTGTTGTGAGATTTGGTATATTTAATATATTTTAAACTTTCTTTTAATTGTAAAACAAACATGAAAAAAATAATTAAAACAAAAATATATTACTAATCAAAAGCAGCATAACATCACTAAATACTAACATTAAATATTTAAAATGATGTTAATAATCTTTGATGCTATTGAGTCAGTGTGATTTTGATACTGTAGTAATATAAATCACTGACATGTAAATAGTATCATTAAATGCTAACACCATTGTGTTATTATTTTGGTGATACTATAGTAACGCGAATTAGTGACATTTAAATAGTATCAAAAGATACTACCAACACCGTGTCACTAATATGGTGATACTCTAGTGACATGAATTACTGATACGAAATTTTAGTGTCAGTGTGTTCTGGCTGGAGCAATACTGACACAATTAACAAGTGTTAGTAAAAGTAATTATTGACACTAAATTGGTGTCAGTAAAACCCTTTTTTCTAGTATTGGTGTCTAAATTTACTTGATAATTATTGACTTGTTTAACAAATTTTGGTTCAGTTACAACAACATCGACTACAGCACTGGGCAGAATCCTAATGTATCCTCATCTGTCGCCTGTTGGATATCTTACATCCATATGGTTCCTAACAGTGATCAGTTGCTAAGCCAACATTAGACATAGCATTATGTGCTCTAGAATGTATCAACCCTACAAGGTGAATCCTTATGTCTAGTTCTTCACAAATTTTAGATCAAGCATGGCTATATTCAAGTTGATAATAAATCAACTAAGGAAACCCGATCTAAAACCATGCATTGATTTGATTTGTTCTACTAAGTAGTCCTTTTTTACGATCTAACCTAGCTTGTATCAACTAAATGAGTGATCAGCCGAAATAGGAATTGAAATAAGCACAATAAAACAAAATGCTACAACGATGGTATAAGTCAATCAATCTTCAAGCTTGTTTAAAACCCAACTATATTAAAATTTAGTTCATGATTAATGTTAAAACAAAAATAGAATAAATGTTTTCCATGGAATTCATTGTCAAAGAGAGAATAAAATAAGCAAAATAATAATAAAAGTAGAGATCTTAAAGATCAAAGTAACACTCTTCAGGACTCATGATCCTTCCTCTTTCTTCTCCATAAATTTTGCTTTTATTAAGCCCATCATTCTCTCTTTTTCGGTGTATTCTTTTATGTGTCAGTCGTCTCTCTTCAATCAGCCCCCTCCTTCTCCTTCTACAAACGTGCTCCTTTTATATCTTAAATTAGGGTTTTCCAAAAAGGCAAGTAGATCTCTATATATCTTTAGGATTCTAGAAAAGGATCTTTGCCTATTATTAGGATTCTAGGAATATATATCCTTATCTTTATTCTAATCACGGAAGATCTTTTCCTTTATATTAATGCATGACACGTCTGCCCTATTTTGTCCACCAAATAATAATTAGCTGCAGAAAATTTAGTTGCTTAAACCGCAGACATTTGCACATGTCCTATTTTTTGGTGCTACTAGAGTTGCTGCAGCAATGATTGCTGTAGTAACTCCTACAACATCTTCTCTGCTTCAGGCTTGAATTATCTTTTCTGCAAATCAGCTCTTTGTCATTCTCTGAGGCTCTATTTTTACAGCATCCATAAATAAAATCTGACCTATTCGATCACCTACAACAATGCACTTAATTAGAGCACATAATGATCTAAAACATATAAAATTATTAAAACTAAACCTAATTAGATACTCATGCATAATGCAACTAAAGATTAAATAAAAACTCATCATTAACTCTCTAAGTAATACTAATTCAAGCCTAAAAATGCCATGATAACTCTCATTTCATAGAGTTATCACACCCCCAAACTTAAACCATTACTCGTCCTCAAGTAATGACAACAACACTAACACCACAATCACATAATCATGCAATAAAACAACTTAGTTCTGTCATCTAGATTGTTTTCCTTCTTCAACCCTCAGATATCACTCTTTATCAAGCAAAATTACCAACAATAGCTCCAGTTTTAGATTCAAGTTTTGTTCTGTCTAGACTGTGTTTGTGTACTTTGATCAAATTTTGGAGTTGTTGCAGCAGAACTCAAGTATAAGATATATCTCAAAAATAAAATAATAAAACCATATTCATTCATAAGGGAATAGAAGACATAAGGATTTACAAATTGTGCTATAGCATTCATTATTCTTTTATCAACCAAAAAAAGTGTTTTTTTTTAAGAACCCTTCAGTGTGTCATTAATTGTTCATGTGAATGCCTAATAAGGCTGCTGACACCTAATTACTTGATCAATGCACAAATCAGAGTTGCTAGCATCTAAGATACTACATTCATAGTCTTATCTTTAGGCACCTTTGACTTAGAGCTGAACATGGGGTTCATGCATAGACCTAGGTTACTCAGTTTCTACGACAGAGGACTTTTTCTTCTGTTTAAGTTACTACAGCAATGCGTGTGAGTCAAGCATAAGACAAATCCATCAAGATTCCTAACCTAATGAGAAGTAACCCTAAGTCTCACACCATATAAAAAGCAGATAAGGCATTAAGAGAAGGTAGAGTCATCATATACACAAGAAAATTCCTTGCGCATTAAGGAAACAAAGGAAGAAGGAGAATTCATGGGCTGTAACAGCGGCGTTTAGCAGAGGAAAAGTGCAGATCGCAATACAATCAAGAGTGCCTCCTTGGAATTTAATTCTTGCCCTTAAATTCTTTTATTTCTTGTTTTATTTCTTTTGATGATGTATTTAATGGCTGAACCAATATTAGCTATTGTCTCTTTATTGATTATGAACTAAATATTTTTTATGTAGTTGGGTTATATATAAGCTTAATGATGAATTGACTTATATTATTGTTGCTTTGTATTGCTACAACACTTTGTTTTGATTGTGCTTAATTTTAATTCCTTATTTTGGCTGACCACCCATTTAATGGATACAAGCTAGGTTAGATCCTAAAAAAGGTCTGCTCAGTTGAATAAATCAAAGCAATACTTGGTTTTAGATTAGGTTTCCTTAGTTGATTTATTTTCAACTTGAATAAGGCCATGCTTGATCTAAAATTAGTGAAGAACTAGACATAGGGATTCACCTTGTATGGTCAATAGATCCAAGAACGTGTAATGCTATATATGGATGTGGCATAACAATTGGCCACTATTAGGAAATATAAAGGTATAAGATATCCAACAGGCGACAACTAAAGATGCATTAGAAATATGCCCAGTGCTATAGTCGATGCTGTAGTTGATGCCCCAACTACACTATAATAATTGATTACTTCTTGTGTCAGATGTTTGCTTATTTTAGAAATTCTTAGTTAATTAGTCATTTACTTTAATTGCATTATGATTTATTAATTTTAATTTACTTTTATTAAATCTTTAGTATTTGCATAGAATAAGATTGCTATAGCAGAATTAATAAATTCAATCCCTGTGCAGATGATCTCAATATTTATCACTTTATTACTTATTGTGCACACTTGCGCATTGACAACCTATTGCATAAAATTAACAACAAGTGTTTGGCGTCGTTACCGGGGATTGAGTGTTTTAGAAATTCTTAGTTAATTATTCATTTACTTTAATTGCAATATGATTTATTAATTTTATTTTGCTTTTATTAAATCTTTAGTATTTGCATTGAATAAGATTGCTACAGCAGAATTAATAACTTCAATCCCTGTCGAGACGATCTCAAATTTATCATTTTATTGCTTGTTTTGTACACTTGTGCACTGACAACCTATTGCATAAACTTAACAAGTTTTTGGCGCCGTTGCCGGGGATTAAGTGTTTATTGATTCTTGTAAATTTAGTTTTACTCAATGCTAATTTAAGCGTATTTGATTATTCTGTCAACAGAATTGCTCTACCAACCCTTGCATACGCAAATACCAGTCAGTTGAATATCAGTTTGATCGAGAGATAAAAGGAACAACAATGCGTTTGAGAAGAGAGCGTAGAAAATCAAAATCTGTGGTAGACATGGCTGAATTGAAAAATATGGGAGATTTGAATCAACAAGGGTTACTTGAACCCGTTACTGTAAATGAAGATCAGAACGATCAGAATATTCAAGGGCAACTAGGGAACAATAACAATATTGTTATGGCAGATGATAGAGACAAAGCTATAAGAGATTATACAGTGTTAATTCCTCAAGCCATTAACCCTGGGATAATCAGACCAGAAATACAAGCTGCTAATTTTGAACTTAAACTAGTGATGTTTTAGATGTTGCAGACTTTGGGACAGTTTAATGGTTTGCCATCAGAAGATCCTAATCTCTATCTCAAGTTATTTTTTGAGGTGAGTGATGCTTTCAAGATTGCTGGAGCATTACAGGAAGCATTGAAACTAAGACTTTTCCCATTCTCTTTAAGCGACAGAGCAAGAGCTTGGCTGAATTCATTACCACCAAATTCCATTACCACATGGAACGACTTGGCTGACAAGTTTTTGATGCAATATTTTCCACCGACCAAGAAAGCAAAATTAAGAAACGAAATCACATCTTTCCACCAATTGGAAGATAAAAGTTTATATAATGCATGGGAGAGACTTAACGAATTGCTTCAAAAATGTCCTCATCTTGTTATTCCTTATTGCATCCAAGAAACCTTTTACAATGGCTTAAACCCAAGCACTAGACTAATGGTAGATGCTTTAGCAAATGGAGCCTTATTATCTAAATCTTACAATGAAGCTTATGAAATTTTAGAGAGAATAGCCAATAACAATTACCAGTGGCCATCTACTAGACAAGCTGCGGCGAGAGGACCAGCAGAAGTGCATAATGTAGATGCTTTGACAGCACTATCAGCCCAAGTAGCTTTATTAACAAATATGGTAAAGGCTATGTCCACTGCTACAGCAACAGTCAATCAAATTGCTAAAGCAACATGCATTTATTGTAAAGAACGACACTTGTTTGATAATTGCCCAGGAAATCCTACCTCAGTCAATTATGTGGGAAATTTCAACATAAAAAATTAGGGTAACCCCTATTCAATATAATCCGAGATGGTGGCATCATCCAAACTTCTCTTAGAGTAATCAGCATCAGAATCAGTATAGCAACTAGTGGACAAAACAGACCAAGTCAAGGTCAAAGAAGCAATAGCAATGATCGATTCAGTTCTCTTGAAGCATTACTTAAAGAGTATATAATGAAAAATGAAGCGACTGTTCAAAGTCAAGCTGTGTCATTGAGGAACTTAGAGAATCAGGTTGGACAGCTTGCTACAGTATTAAGTAATAGAACTCAAGGCAGTTTACCAAGTAATACAGAAAACCTAAGAAGAGAAGGGAATGAGCAATGAAACAGGCAGTTTACTAAGTAATACAGATGTTGCAGCACCGGTCTAAAATATGGCAAAAGAGAAACAAGCTACACAACCAACTATAGCACAGCAGTTTAGATATCCACCACCATTCCCTCAAAGTTTTCAGAAGCAAAAGCAAGATAAATGGTTTAATAAATTTCTGGTAGTACTGAAGCAATTACATATCAAAATTCCTTTTGTAGAAGCAATGGAGCAGATATCGAATTATGTAAGATTCTTGAAAGACATTTTGATGAAGAAAAGATGGTTGGGAGAGTTTAAGACAGTTGCTTTAACTCAAGAGTGCAGCCATATGCTCAAAAATAAAATGCCTTATAAATTGAAGGATCTAGGGAGTTTCACAATTCCATGTTCTATAGGGAATAGTTATAATGGCAAAGCACTTTGTGATTTGGGTGCAAGCATAAACCTTATGCCATTTTCAATATTCAAACAATTGGGAATTAGAGAAGTTAGACCCACAACAATCACTTTGTAATTAGTTGATAGATCCCATGCTTATCTAGAAGGAAAAATTGAGAATGTACTAGTAAAGGTGGATAAGTTCATCTTTCCAATTGATTTCGCAGTGTTAGATTTTGAAGCGGATAAAGAGGTTCCAATAATTTTGTGAAGACCTTTCCTAACCATAGAGAAAGACCTTAATTGTTGTTCAAAAAGGAGAATTAACTATGAGAGATAATGTCCAACAAGTTACATTCAATGTGCTTGATGCTATAAAGAGTCTCGATGATGTAGAAGACTGTAACATTGTTAGTGTTGTTGACTTGGCTGTAGCAGAAACATTCAATGATTGCTGCAGCAAAAAAGAGGACAGTTCTGAAACATTTGAAGAATTAAAAGATAAAGATTGTGAATCGGGTGACATAGCATGGTTGGGAGAAAAGCAACCATTCAAAACAAACAAGCAATTTGAATCTCTTGATCTCTCAAACAGGGAAGTAAAACCGTCTAAACCATCTATAGAATTAAACATTTACCTTCACACTTAAAATATGTCTATTTTGGTGATAATAACACACTTCCAGTAATTATTTCGTCTTCTTTGAATGCAGAACAAGAAAAAAGCTTGGCAGTAGTGTTAGATAAATATAAGAAGGCTATTGGATGGATTGTGGCGGACATTAAAGGAATCAGCCCTTTCAATAAGCATGCACAAGATTCTGCTGGAGGATTGTTATAGCAATGCTGTAGAGCAACAGAGAAGATTGAACCCGATCATGAAGGAAGTAGTAAAGAATGAAATAATTAAATGGCTTGATGCTGGAATCATTTATCCAATATTAGATAGTTCGTGGGTAAGTCCAGTACAATGTGTTCCAAAGAAGAGAGGTGTAACAATGGTAACAAATAAGAAGAATGAGCTCATTCATACAAGAACAGTGACGAGATGGAGAGTTTGCATTGATTATAAGAAGTTAAACAAGGCCACAAGAAAAGACCACTTTACACTAGGGCTGGGCATTTTTAGGTTCAGATCGGGTGGCCAAAAATTTCATCAGAACTTAACCCGAATCCTTAATCCGATGGGGTTAAAAATTCATGTTGAGCTTGGATCGGATCGGGTTCGGATTAGGTATGGATCATATCAAAATTGGATTAAATCAAGGTTCGAGTCAAAGACCATTTTGAGCTGTTTTTGTTAATTTTGGACTATTGAATTGTTCTATTTCATTCCACTTAATAAAATATATGATATTAATATACTATTGACAATTTAACATATCAATAATTCATTATCAATTTATCATATATATTAACATATATTATGCCATGGATTGAAAAATTCGGGGTCAATCTTGAGGGACTTGGTGATGGTGGCTACCAGACTCAGTCCAGTTGGAACAACCGTCAATGGCTTCACGCGGATCAAGCGATGGCCGGTGGATCAAGGCATCAAGCAGTAGTAGAGGTCGTGTACTGTGAGTGTGATGGTGGCTGGCCGATGGCTTCGTACAGATCATTGCGTCAGACCATCTGTGTCACTGCAGTCTGCATCAAGCCATGCATCGGTGAGTGCTTGAGGCTGTCGTGCATCACTGGGTCACCGATCGGGTTGGTCACTGTCGTGCGTCACTGCATCTCACTTGTCTCGGCTGGTTAGATTTGGGCTTGAGGGTTGAGGTTGAGGCTAAGTGAAATGGAGAAGAGAGTGAATCGAGTGAGGTTTGAGTTGTGAGTGTGAGTCACAGTGTGTGCCAACACTACCGTTCGGTGTGAATTGAGTTGAGAGTTTGATGACGTTTGGTGAGTGACCGAGTGTATGACTTTTGTTTTATTTTTAGGTTTTAGTTTTTTCTTCTTTGACTTTTATTTGACCAACCCGATCGGATTTTCAGATCGAATCGGGTTTAATCCGATCATGATCCAACAGGTTGAGTGTAATATCACCTGATCGGGTTTTATATATAATCCAATCTGATTTGAACTCGATTTTTTTTAGGTCGGATTAAATGCCTAGCCCTACTTTCCACTACGTTTCACAGATCAAATGTTAGATAGACTTGCAGGAAAGGAGTATTACTATTTCTTAGATAGTTATTCGGGCTACAATTAGATTGCTATAGCACTAAACGACCAAGAAAAGACTACATTCACCTACCTCTATGGAACTTTTGCATTCAGAAGGATGCCATTCCGTTTAAGCAATGCTCTAGTAACATTTCAGAGGTGCATGATGTCCATTTTTTCTGACATGGTGGAACAAACTTTTGAAATATTCATGGATGATTTCTCGGTATTTGGGGAATCATATGAAGATTGTTTGCACAATTACTCAAAAGATGTGAGGAAACTAATTTAGTACTTAATTGGGAGAAATGCCACTTCATAGTGCAAGAAGGAATAGTTCTAAGGCATAGAATTTCTAGAAAAGGGATAGAAGTGGATAAAGCAAAAATTGAGGTAATTGACAAATTACCACCTCCCACTTCAATCAAAGGCATAAGAAGTTTCTTGGAGCACCCGGGATTCTATAGAAGATTCATCAAGGATTTCTCAAAAATTACCAAACCTTTATGCACGCTGTTGGACCATGATAAGCCATTTGACTTCAATGAGGAATGCTTAAAGGCATTTGTTGCACTTAAGAAAACTCTTGTGACAGTACCTGTTATTGTAGCGCTAGATTGGAGCATGCCCTTTGAACTGATGTGTGACGCCAATGACCACTCTGTTGGAGCAGTGCTAGGATAATAAAATGGTAAGATTTTCCATTTAATTTATTATGCTAGCAAAACTCTAATTGAAGCCCAAATTAATTATACAACTACTAAAAAAGAGTTATTGGCTGTTGTGTGTACATTTGATAAATTTATAACATACTTGGCAGGCACGAATGTTACTATTTATACAAATCACTCGGCAATTAAGTATTTGACTTGTAAAAAAGATTCCAAACCAAGGTTAATCGGATGGATCTTATTGCTACAAGAATTTGACTTAGAAATAAAAGATAGAAAAGGAACTGAAAATCAGGTAGCGGATCATCTTTCAAGACTGGAAGCAGATGCAAGTAGACTAACCACGCATGACATCATGGAGACATTCTCGAATAAATAGCTGTTGATGCTACAGCATGTCCAGATGCTACAGCAAGCTGGATTTCCATGGTATGCAGATATTGCCAATTATCTAGTAAGTGGATTATTACCACCTGACTTAAATTACCAGCAAAAGAAAAGATTTTTACATGATGTTAAAAACTATCAATGGGATGAACCTTATTTATATAAATTATATACTGACCATTTAATAAGAAGATGTGTTCCAAACGAAGAAATTCCAAGTATTTTGCAGGCATGCCATGCTACAGCATATAGAGGACATTTTGGAGGCCATCGAACAGTAGCAAAGATTCTTCAATCAGGTTACTGCTGGCCATCTCTTTTTAAAGATGCTCATGAATTTGTTAAATGTTGTGACAGATGCCAAAGAACTGGAAACATATCCCAAAAGCACGAACTGCCATTGACCAACATTTTGGAAGCAGAGCTCTTTGATGTATGGGGGATAGATTTTATACGGCTATTTCCACCGTCATCTGGGAACTTATATATTTTAATTACTGTAGACTATGTGTGATTAGTGTTAAAAATTATATTTTTATCTAGTGATTAAATGGTATTTTGTGCTTATGTTATAATTTATATTTGTAATTATGTAATATGTTATGAATTTCTAGTTAAGATTTTAAATATTTGATATTATGTATTTTTGTGTGTTTATTAGGTAAAATAATACTTTGACGCAATTCGAGGCTCCAAACAGATAAACGGATGTCAATTTGGATTCCGAAAGTCCGAAAATCTTAGGAGAGACATAGAGGGTCATATGTACTGTTCATGTATACGGTACTATTCACGTATACGGTACTGTTCATGTATACGACACCGTTCACATATACAGTATGCTGACAAGGCATTGACCGATGATGTGGCAGCATACTATTGGATAAAAAAGAATGAGCTTACGATAGATATGAGTGTACTGGATAGTTGTCAACTTTGACCAAATCTCAACCGTTCATAATTCAATGGCTACGATCGTGCCACGTGGCTATGGTTGGTGAGTTGGGTTGGAGGATCCGAACCTTTGTATTTGGGTTGACCCAATCCGCCCATTAACCCGCCAAATCTCAACCGTTCTTTGACCAAATCGGATGCTTCAAATGATGCCACGTGTCATGTTGACTTTTGAAATTTGACCAGCCTTCAGATCTCGATTTAATGGTTGTGTGGAGTGCATACATAAAGCTTATGATGGACCGCAAAGCACTGGATTATGAACGAATTTTCCTATAAATATAGCCTCATTTTCATGTATTTGGGAGCTCTTCTTCTCCAATTTTCTCCTAAATTCTCTTTAGTTTGTATTAGTAAAATTTTAGTTGTGTTTTTAATATTTTTCGTAATTATTTTTATAAATAAACTTAGTTTTATTTCCAATTTTAGTTGCTTTTATTTCTTTTAATTATGTATAATTTAGTTTTAATACTTATTTTTATTTCAATTATGTCTAGCTAAATAATTATAGTTAGGGTAAGGTAAAACTCTTAGAAAATAATTATGTTTTAATCAAATTCTATTTTTAATTATATTAATTAAATTATTTTCTATTTAATTCTACCCATATTTTATATTTTGGAATTTTGATTTATTGTAGACAAACAATGGAGTTTGGCACAATAAATTCTTAATATCTTAATATAAATTATGGCAAAATTGTATTTTGAATTATTGTAGACAAATTGAATTTTGGCACATTAAGTACTTAATCTATATTAAAATTAATTGAAAAATAATGATAATTTATATAATTAATCTTTTGGGCAATAAATCTAAATAAAAATTATCAAAAGAATTTGCTAGATTGTATTTAATACTAAGAGTGGATCCAAACCCTAACTAATTTAATTTCATATTTTCATTTAAAAATTAATCTACATATATTTTATTTTTATTTTCTTTTCTGGGATAAAAACCCTAACTAATACACTTTTGAGTCGTGTCAAGTTTTTGGTGCCGTTGCCGGGGAATTGCTTATTTTCGTTTTTCCTTTCATTTCCTTCAATTTTTTTTTTATGTTTTTCCTTAAACACTCTTTCACCCACAAAACTTTTCAGAATCTTCACTTTCATCCCACATGGCTTTGTTCTAAACTTCTATAAATTACAGTCTGACCATAAAATTATAAAGAATTTTGCGAATCGGTCCTGGACGAAATTTCTCATAATAATCAAACTTGGACTTAAATCTTAGACATAATTTAGACTAAACAAACTAATTATTAACTCCTAACTTTCTAACTTCTTTAAATTTCAGCAATTTAATTTTTACATTTTTTTTTTTGCTTTAATTTATGTTAGTAGTTTAAAGGGTCGGTTCACTGCCTGAAACTGTTAATTTTAAATTTCGTATTTTTTTTTCTGCAATTAGTTTAAAGGGTCGGTTCACTGCCTGAAACTGTTAATTTTAAATTTTTTTGCAATTAGTTTTTTTTAATTTGTTCAGCATTTTTTATTTGTGTAATTTTCATTCAATTCTTCTGTTATTTTTTTATGTAATATTTTTGTGATATAATTTCACACACACACGTCATCGTTGTTGTATGAGACACTGGTCTTGATCTTCAAGTGGTAGATTAATCCGTAAATCTCAATCACCGCTACCAACCATGGAAGAGATCTACGAAGAGAACATTCTGGGTCAAATTAATCCACAAATTGATCAAGAAGATAATCACTCTCAACAAGATTCACGTGATCAGAATCAACCAAGAACGTTAAGAGACTACATGAATCCAATTAGAACTGGAGCACCGTCGTGTATTGTATTTCCTCCTGAGACATCTCGATTCAACTTCAAACCAGGTATTATCCAGCTTTTACCAACATTTCATGGTTTAGAATCTGAGAATCCATACTTGCATTTAAGAGACTTTGAGCAAGTTTGTAATACATACACAGACCAAAATTGTAGTATGAACATAATCAGATTAAAGCTTTTTCTTTTTTTATTAAAAGATAAAGCGAAAACTTGGCTACAAAATCTTAAATCTGGATCAATAAGAACTTGGAATAATATGCAAGAACAATTTTTGAAAAAATTCTTTCCACCTCATCGAACCAATTCATTTAAAAGGCAAATCACTTCTTTCACTCAAAAAAATGGAGAATCATTATACCAATGCTGGGATAGGTTTAAAGAATTGCTTAATATATGTCCACACCATGGTTTTGAAACTTGGCGATTGATCACTTATTTCTACGAAGGCTTAATACCCCAAAGTAGACAAGTAGTCGAAATGATGTGTAATGGTGAATTTAGGGATAAAAATCCTGAAGATGCACTAAATTACCTTAACCAATTAGCTGAAAATGCACAACATTGGGATACTGTTGGAACCTTTGAATTGTCAAATAAACCACAACCATCTCCATCCAGTGGAGGAATCCATAATCTTAGGGAAGATCATGATTTACAAGCAAAATTTACATCCCTAGTTAGGAAGGTTAAAGCCTTAGAACATAAAAAGAGTGATCAAGTAAAATCTGTTCACGAAATTGCATGTAATGTTTGTAGTTCTAACGACCATTTCACTCAAGATTGTCCCACTCTGCCTGTACTTAAAGAATGTCTCCATGATTAAGCTAATGTCATTAACAATTTTAATAAGCCAAATCCATATTCACAGACTTATAATCCTGGTTGGAAAAATCATCTGAATTTTAGTTGGAGAAATAATAACAATGCACAATCTTCACAAGCAACACCTCCACAAAATTTTCAAAATTCTCAACCTTATGCACCATATGTTCCACCACCATGGAAAAATTTAGAAGATACAATGCATACATTCATTAGAAAGCAAGATGTTATTAACAATCAAAATGCACAAACTTTTTCTGATTTGAAAGATACTCTTGCTAAAATTTCTTCTGCACTCACAATTCAAGAGAAAGGTAAATTTCCAGCTCAACCACAACCAAATCCTAAAAATCAACAAAATCTACCCATGGACCAAGTCAAGACAGTTATAACTCTTCGTAGTGGTAAGGTTGTTGACAGACCTATTCTTGAACCTTGTGAAAACAAAGATGATGAAAATTCAAAGGGTAAAGAAGGTTTAAATAAACTTACACCTAGGGAAGAAATAACTATTGTTCCACCTGAACCACCATTTCCTTACGCATTGAATAAACCAAAGAAATCAAACCACTCTTCTGAAATTTATGAAATTTTTAAGCAAGTGAAAGTTAACATTCCTCTGTTAGATGCAATTAAGCAGGTGCCTTCATATGCCAAGTTTTTGAAAGACTTATGCACTATCAAGAGGAAATTGAAGGTAAGAAAGAAAGCGTTCATGGCTGAACAGGTAAGTACCATTCTATCTACTAGTAATACATTGAAATATAAAGATCCTAGTTGTCCTACTATTTCTTGTATTATTGGTGATCACCGAATTGAACATGCTTTACTAGACCTTGGTGCTAGTGTTAATTTTGCTTCCATATTCAGTTTATCTTCAACTTAATCTTGGTGAGTTAAAATCAACTTCAACTACACTTTTGCTTGCCGATAGATCAGTTAAAGTACCAAAAGGAATAGTGGAAGATGTTTTAGTACAAGTTGATAAATTCATATACCCTATGGATTTTATTGTCTTGGAAACTGAACCTATTGTGAATAATTACAAACCAATTCCTGTAATTTTGGGCCGACCATTTTTAGCAACAGCTAATGCTTTGATTAATTGTAGGAATGGTTTAATGAACTTGTCCTTTGGAAATATGACTTTGGAATTGAATGTGTTCAACATATGTAAACAACCTCATGATGAAAAAGATAATGATAATGAGGATGAAGAAACTGAATTGATTGATTCAATCGTTGAAGAACACATTCAGGATGAGAAACTTACAAGCTCTATGGAAACTTATTTTACTGATTCATTTGAATCAAGTAATGAATCAAAATGTAATACTACTAATACATGCTCTATACTTGATTCCATGCAGATGCTTAAGGACGATAGTCTCCAATTACAAGACACAGGACAGCTTGAAGGGAAGAAAAAAATGGACGAACCAAAACTTGAGAATAAATCGGTTTGTGTTATTGAAACCTTTAATTCAAATCTTGATGATGCTGGTAATGTTCATAAATTGCAATTGAATGAACATGAGGAATTAAGGAATCAAGCATATGAAAATTTAAGAATTATAAAGGCAAGAACCAAAGTTTTTCATGATAAAAGAATTTTTCAAAAAACATTTAAAATTGGTCAAAAAGCGTTGCTTTGTAATTCTCGTCCTCACTTGTGTCCATGGAAGTTAAGGTCAAGGAGGAGTGACCCATTTGTTGTGAAAAATGTATATCCATATGGGGCCGTCAAAATTGATAATCCAAAGAACGATGTCATAATATGAAGGATACTAAAGAGAGAGTGCACAATTTAGTCTTGGGAATCTAACTCAAAAAGACCATGTTTGCCATTTTATAAGAAAATTGGATGGGAAGCTTATCCTGGACCTACAGAGGGCATTCAAGCCGTTACTGGACGTAAAACCAGAGGAAGATGTGAGCCACAATCACAACTACCAGTAAATATCATTTCCTTTTAAATCTTTTATCTTCTGCACTATTGCTTTTAATGGCTTGATTTTATGTCTTTTTACTATTTGCTTTTTCTATTCGCTTTTGAATTATAAGCCAAAGCTTCTGCAGCGAATTCAGGTGTGATCTTTTCTATTTTTTTTGTTATTTATGTTTTCTTTGTTTTATTTTATTTTATTTTGTGTGCATATCTTTAAATTATGTAATGTCAAGGATAATGTTTAGAATAGGTTGGGGGGTGGGGATAGTTGACGTAAATTTTAAATATGTGTGTTTGTTTATTTTTCAAAAAATAAAAAAAAATCCAAAAACAACAAAAATTTTTGTTTATCTAGGATAGCTGAGTAAAGAGTCACTACTTTTGAGACACATCCTAATAGTCCAGTCTGTATTGTATTTAGATTTTGAAATTCATAGTAAGTTGTTTTTGTTCCCTATTCTTTGAATTACTTAAATTCGTGAATTCTCCATTTGATTATCATTAACTATATAATTATGTCATTTATTCATTAAACATGTATTATTAAACCATTCTTCACACACACACTATGACGCATGCTAGTGGGTTGTAAGTAAAACTTTTTGCAATAAGTTTGTTCTTTTGATTCACTGGAGATAATATAAGGTAGTACAAAATGTATATATTTCAAGCCCAAAAAAAAAAAACAAAAAAAAAAATGAATTTGATTAATTTCGCTATATCTGGAACTTGAGTAACTAAGTCCGTTGGGGTGTTTCAACACCTAGTGCCCTAAAGTCGACTGGTTTGGGAGTCACTGGCCCAAAGCTCGCTACATGGTTGACAGGTATGTTGTTTTTCTCTAGAACCCGAGTAATTAAGTCCGTAAGGGTGTCTTAACACTTAGTGCCCTAAGGCCAACTGATCTGGGAGCCACTGGCCCAAAGCTCTCTACATGGGTGACAGATATGTTAGTTGCTTATTTATTTTAAATAATCTGAGTAAGTAAGTCCGTTGGGGTGTTTCAACACTTAGTGTCCTAAGACCAACTGGTCTGGGAGTCACTGGCCCAAAGCTCGCTACATGGATTAAATTTGTAATATTTTAAATTATGTGAATAATTTACTACCTAATAAATATAGTATCTCTGATGAATCTTTAGAACAAAAGTGTTGTTTTCTTTTTATGAAGCCCCATAAGTATTGTGTTAATTTCTTGAGCACAAAAGAAGGTTTGATGATATCTTGGATAATGAGTGAATGACAATTAGCTAAACTAAAGAATTTGGGAGAATTTATTTATTTGGTAGTTTAGAGGTTAGATGAACAACTATTAACTTGCACGTGAATTTTGTAAATCTTAATTTAATATAGCGCTTTAATTGCTAGGGGCTAGCAATAAGCTGGTTGGGGGGTGTGATTAGTGTTAAAAATTGTATTTTTATCTAGTGATTAAATGGTATTTTGTGCTTATGTTATAATTTATATTTGTAATTATGTAATATGTTATGAATTTCTAGCTAAGATTTTAAATATTTGATATTATGTATTTTGGTGTGTTTATTAGGTAAAATAATACTTTGACGCAATTCGAGGCTCCAAACAGATAAACGGTCGTCAAATTTGGATTCCAGAAGTCTGAAAACCTTAGGAGAGACATAAAAGGTCATATGTACTGTTCATGTATACGGTACTATTCACGTATACGGTACTGTTCACATATACGACGCCGTTCACATATACAGTATGCTGACATGGCATTGACCGATGATGTGGCAGCATACTATTGGGTAAAAAAGAATGAGCTTACGATAGATATGAGTGTACTGGATAGTTGTCAACTTTGACCAAATCTCAACCGTTCATAATTCAATGGCTACGATCGTGCCACGTGGCTATGGTTGGTGAGTTGGGTTGGAGGATCCGAACCTTTGTATTTGGGTTGACCCAATCCGCCCATTAACCCGCCAAATCTCAACCGTTCTTTGACCAAATCGGATGCTTCAAATGATGCCACGTGTCATGTTGACTTTTGAAGTTTGACCAGCCTTCAGATCTCGATTTAATGGTCGTGTGGAGTGCATACATAAAGCTTATGATGGACCACAAAGCACTGAATTATGAACGAATTTTCCTATAAATGTAGCCTCATTTTCATGTATTTTGGAGCTCTTCTTCTCCAATTTTCTCTTAAATTCTCTTTAGTTTGTATTAATAAAATTTTAGTTGTGTTTTTAATATTTTTCATAATTATTTTTATAAATAAACTTAGTTTTATTTCCAATTTTAGTTGCTTTTATTTCTTTTAATTATGTATAATTTAGTTTTAATACTTATTTTTATTTCAATTATGTCTAGCGAAATAATTATAGTTAGGGTAAGGTGAAACTCTTAGAAAATAATTATGTTTTAATCAAATTCTATTTTTAATTATATTAATTAAATTATTTTCTATTTAATTCTACCCATATTTTATATTTTAGAATTTTGATTTATTGTAGACAAACAATGGAGTTTGGCACAATAAATTCTTAATATCTTAATATAAATTATGGCAAAATTATATTTTGACTTATTGTAGACAAACTGAATTTTGGCACATTAAGTACTTAATCTATATTAAAATTAATTGAAAAATAATGATAATTTATATAATTAATCTTTTGGGCAATAAATCTAAATAAAAATTATCAAAAGAATTTGTTAGATTGTATTTAATACTAAGAGTGGATCCAAACCCTAACTAATTTAATTTCATATTTTTATTTAAAAATTAATCTACATATATTTTATTTTTATTTTCTTTTCTGGGATAAATTAAAATAAATAAATTTAAATCCTTTCCCTGTGGTTCGACCCCGGACTCACCGAGTTATATTATAACAAGACACTCTTATACTTGGGAGTAATACACTTTTGAGTCGTGTCAATGTGTCTAAATGGGTAGAAGCTGTAGCATTTCCTACAAATGATGCAAAGGTAGAGGTAAAATTCCTTCAAAGAAATATTTTTTCATGATTTGGGACTCCTGGAGCTATAATCAGTGATGAAGGGACGCACTAATCAAATATGGGATTACGCATATGGTTGCTACAGCATATCACCCACAAACCAGTGGCCAGGCAGCAGTTTCCAACATAGAAATTAAACGAACATTGGAGAAAGTAGTGAATCCCAACAAAAAGGACTGGTCTATTCAATTGCATGATTCCCTATAGGCATATAGGACTGCATATAAGAAACCGCTTGTCATGTCCCCGTATAGGATTGTCTATGGAAAGGCATGTCACTTACCACTAGAACTTGAGCACAATGCTTATTAAGCAGTGAATCAACTAAATATGGATATGACTGTTGCAGCAGAGCACAGAAAGGTTCAACTCTGTGAATTAGAAGAGTTAATGTTGTTCTCCTATGAAAATGCAAAAGTTTATAAAGAGAAAACTAAGCAATGGCATGATAAGCGCATTCAACAGAGGAATTCAATTCATGGACAACAGGTGCTGGTGTAAAATTCTAGATTGAAATTATTTCCTGAAAAATTAAAATCTAGATGGTCTAGATCGTTTACTCTCATAAAGACTTATCCTCATGGTGCCGTAGACCGCAAGGATGAAAACACAAAGCAAATATTTAAGGTCAATAGACAAAGAGTTAAACCATATATGGGGGCAGATGTTACTCTCCCAAGAGAAGATCGATTCTTAACAAATCCAAGTTGAGCAATTAGGGAAGGTCAAGCTGAAGAACCTAAAATCAAGCGTTGTTTGGAAGGCAACCTAAAGAAGGGAAGTTCCTTTTAGACTATTGTGCCATTTTAATTCTAAATTCATTAATCTTTTAATTTTAATTTTATTTTTTATTTATTTTTCAATCTCCATTTTATTTGTTTTCTTAATTTTTGAGTAGATAATCAGAAGCCATAAGAGGGCAATTACAAGTGAAAGACAAGGAAATTGGAAGTAGGAAATCCCAGCTACGGACTATGCTGGAGCACCCATCACAGCATTGTAGTAGATAAGTGATGAAATATAACATAACAGTGATGTTGCAGCAAAGATACTAATGCTCTAGCAACGTTTAATCAGGACACTCAGCAATTATGAATGTTTTACCATTGGGCTGACAATTCTAGAATATTTACCATGTACAGGAGGGACTTAATGACGTCAGCAGGGTTGTAAAATAGGTAAATCAAGACGTTTTCCATCTCAAAAACCTCAGCATTTATCTCTTTCCAATTTTAATTTTTAAATTTAAATTAATGTAATTCTCCAATTAATGCGGTTTCCTTCCTTTGCTAGAAATCTTTACACTTTCCTTTTTATAAATTAGGGATTCAACTATTTCACTTTCACCACAACTCCATCTTTGCTAACGATTGCACACTTATCTCACTCTTTCACATTTTTTTTCTACTGCCTTCTAGTGTTACAGTAATGGCGCGTATAAATAAAATTGCAGGAAGATTGAAAGACGCAACCCACTTCTATAGCTATAAGGCCGAAGATAAATATGAAAAACTCATTGCGCTAGGGAAATTGTTGGAAGAGAAAGGATTTGAGATCTCGAAACTCCCCACTGGAACGCTAAAATCTATTCTAGCTGCTGCAGCAAATCTGGGATGGACGAAATTCTGCACGCAACCCCAAGACCCAATTGTGCCTATTGTCAAAGAATTTAATGCCAATATGCTACAGCATGATCAAAGCAATATATGGGTCCGATTAGTTCAGATACCCTTAGGCCCTCGTGTTATTAATGTATTTTATGATTTGCCTGCTGACATTGACTGTGAATGCACTAAATTTGTTGAGAACATCACGGTTAAACAATGGGGGGAAGTGTTTAAAACGTTAACGGTTGAGGGAATTGTGTGGGCTAATGAGGAAGCCTGCATAGTGAATAGGATTGACCTGGAACCAATTGCAAAAGTATGGGTAAAATTCTTAAAGTCACGGCTTATGCCCACCACACACACAACTACTGTTTCACAAGAGAGATTATTAATGTTATACGCTATAATTAGAGGTATGAAAATTAATATGGGTAAAATAATTGAAAGAGAAATCTGAGTGTGTTCCATTTGGAAACAAAAGGCTACTGCTATGTTATTTTCTTCTCTCATTACTAGATTTGCTAGCTTTCTAGCGTGGTAATAACCCAAACTGATGAGAGAACAATATCAGACAATATCAGAAGAAGTTACTCTAGCAGAGCAAGTAGTAGCACATAATAAGACAATATCATAAGCCATTGAAATAGACGAGAGTGACAAAGAAGATGAAGAGGAGCAGCAAGATGAATTAGAGAAAGATGATGAAGAAGAAGAAAAAGAAAGTGAAGAGAAAGAACATACAGATGACAAAGAGGACAAAGCTGAAAGACCTATTATGGTACCTCCCAAACCTAAAGGCAAGCATATCATTGGGGCAGATGAGGAGTTAGAGGAGGAAAAAGAGGATGCTGATGCTGAGATTGAAGGGGGAATCCGCAGGAGCACTACAACAGAAGTACAAAGGCAAACTCTGAGGAAAATGATTACTGACATTACTACTGAGAAGCCTGCTTCAGCAACCACTCCCGCTCCACAACCAACAGCCACTTCCACCAAGTCAACAGCCAAAACACTAAAGGTATCTAGCAAGCGAAAAGGAGTACGACCCTATGAAAAGGCAGCGACATCGCAGGCCTTAGAAGACTCAGAGCCTAAGCGACCAAGACAAAATCGTCACAACTGCTGGATCCCCTCGAACAAGCCCTTAGCAGAAGAAGAATCAGTTTGCTGTAGCACTCAGTTCCCCTAAGAAGAGTCCAAGAAGTGGAGCTCAAAAGAAGTAACTATGCTCAATCAGTGTTGTAGCATCAGAACCGACAACAGAAGAGTATTCCCCACCAGCTAATCTGATATCTTTTTAAGTTTTCTTTTATTTTCTTTTCTTTATATGTTTGTGTTTCATTTCTTCTGCAGTTTTATTTTAAGTTATGCTATGTGTTTTTGTTTTGTTTTATATTGTGTGATTGTGAGGACATAGCACCTCTCAAGTTTCCGGAGGGGTTGTATCATTATGTAATGTCATGAAATCATGAATAAAGGTGATTGTATTGAGTGTGTCAATGGGTAGCTCTACTTGTCTAGAATCTGTACCTTTGATTAGAGACCCAATGAGGATAAATTGTATGATGAAGTAAGAAAAGAATTACCTTTTAGTAGTAACAGTAATGGATGAAGGGGAAATTCTGTTTTTACACATATAGCTTTGATTGAGTTAGTGAGTCTGCTGTAGTAGCATCAGGGTGAGTAATGTGAAAATGTTTTCAAAGTTTGTGTGACTCAAGTTTGGGGGAGGGGAGAAAGAAGAAATTTTTTAATCCAACTGTGTTAGATATAGAATAATTTTTGCTCTGATGACTTTGTTGCCGAGTAGCCAAGGCTGAGTATGTGCCCCATATGCAAATTTGTGTAGAAAGACAGCATAGGTTATGAGCATTGTTGTAGCAACATATATGAAAAGAGTCCTAGCATAGGTTATGAGCATTGCTGTAGCAGCATATATGAAAAGAGTCCTCTGTCTTGGAATCTAAGTAGCCAGGTTTGTTCATGAGCCCCATGTTCAGACTTGCGTAAAAGAGGTTTGAGGATATGACTATGTTGTAGCATCTTTGATGCCTTTGTTGCAACAACTCTGATATGTGCAATTGAACGAGTAATTGGGTGTCAGCAGTACCCCTTTGAGGCATTCACATGAAGAGTACAAGTACATTGAAGGGTATATTGACTTAAAAAAAAAATTATTTTCGTTGTAGCACAGTTATAGGGCTTTATATTTCCTACCCCCGCATTGATGTAAATGCTATTATTGCTCTATCATTATGCAATATCTGTTGCCTGATGACTGTTGCAGTAATTCCGCCCTTGATCAGAGTAGCACACACACATAATGGACTGAATTGAACCTAAGTCTAGAGTTGGTGCTGCTATTGGTAACTTTGTGTGATAATAGTGGTATCTTATCTGAGGGTTAATGAGTTAAAGTAGACTAGATAGCATAGCAGAGTTGTTGTTTGCATGATTGTGTGTTTGCATTACTTGAGGACAAGTAATAGTTTAAGTTTGGGGTGTGATAACTCTATGAAATGAGAGTTATCATAGAACTTTTAGGCTTAAATTATGACTACTTAGAGAGTAATATTTATCTTTTACATTAATTTTTAGCTATATTTTGCATAAGCATTTATTTAAATCTAGTTGTATAAAATTACAGCATCTTATCTTATTATTTGTCTTCATGCATGGCATTTTTGTAGGGGATCAAATTGTCCAATTTCTATAAAAGGATACTGTAACAATAGAGTAAAAAAGGAATAGTAAAGAACTGAGGAGCAGATTGAATAATTTATGTTATAGTGATAAAGATGTTGCAGAGTAGCTACAACAAGTCTGTAGCATGCAAATACGAGGTTGATTCAAGAAAAAAGTGGCATTAGTAGGGCTGACGTGGCATGTGAATTCCTTAGTGTGTAAGGCAAGCTGAGGATGTGGATGTGGCTTAAAAATTGGTCATTGTTAGGAAACATAGAGGTATAAGATATCCAACAGGCGATAGCTGAGGATACATTAGGAATCTGCCCAGTGCTGTAGTCGATGTTATAGCAACTGAACCAGATATTGTTAAACAAGTCAATAGTCATTAAGTGAGTTTAGATCCCCAACTACACTTTAATCATTGATTACTTCTTGTGTTAGACACTTGCTTATTTTAGAAATTCTTAGTTAATTATTCATTTACTTTAATTGCATTATGATTTATTAATTTTAATTTACTTTTACTAAATCATTAGTATTTACATTGAATAAGATTGCTGTAGTAGAATTAATAACTTCAATGCCTGTGAAGAAGATCTCAATACTTATCACTTTATTACTTGTTGTGTACACTTGCGCACTAACAACCTATTACATAAAATTAACAAGATTGGGCGAGTGGATACTTGATACTAGAGCAACCTATCATTTGTGTCCTGTAAGGGAATAGTTTACAAATTTTTTAAATTTGGAATCTAGTGCAGTTGTGATGGGGAATCATCAACCTTTTCGCACAATGGGGATAGGAAAAATTCGACTCAAGATGTTCGATGGAATGGTCAGAGAACTGAAAGAGGTTAGATATGTTCCAACTTTAAAGTAAAATCTAATTTCCGTGGGTGCTCTTGAAGCTAAAGGCTACAAGGTTACAATTGAAGATGGCAAAATAAAGTTCACATATGGGGCCATGGTGATTCTGCAAGGAGTCCGATGTCACAATTTGTACTATTTGAGGGTACGTACAACTGCTGAAGCTAATGTTTCTGAGGCACACAATGACACCACCAAGCTAGGGCATGCACGTCTAGGGCATGTTGGAGAGAGAAGTCTTTGCAAACTCTGATGAGGCACGGACTTTTAAAAGGTATCAAAACCTATAAAATGAATTTCTATGAGCATTTCTTGTAAACAAGGGTCAAGCTTGGTACGGCTAATCACGATACTCGTGAGATCCTTGAATATATTCACAGTGATGTATGCAGACCAACCAAGACTACATCAATTGTTGGAAGCCATTATTTTGTTTCATTTGTTAATGATTTCTCTAGATGGTGTGGGTGTACACCATGCGAACAAAGGATGAGGTTCTAGAGATTTTCGTGAAATGGAAGAAATTGGTAGAGACTTAAACTGGCAGAAAGATCAAAGTATTATGATATGATAATAGGGGTGAATATACTTCTGATCCATTCTTGCAAGTATGCCAGAGTGAGGGTATTAAAAGACATTTCACGGTGAGACATACTTTGCAACAAAATGGTGCGGCTGAGCATATCGTACTTTGTCGGAGAAAGTATGGTGTATGTTATCTAAGACTGGTTTAGATAAAAAGTTTTGGGCTGAGGCTGTGAGCTACGCAAGTCAATTAATAAACTGGTTGCCTTCTACTGCAATTAGAGGTAACACTCCTATGGAAATGTGGTCTGAAAAGCATGCAAAAGACTATGACTCTATTTAAATGTTTGGGTGTCTAGCTTATTATCATGTAAAGAATGATAAGCACAATCCTCATGCAAGAAAAGTTATCTTTGTAGGATTCAAAGGTGGAGTTAAAGGCTACAAGCTTTAGGATCTCGAAGATAAAAAGTTTGTGTATAACAGAGATATCACTTTTGATGAAGATTCTACATGGAAGGCTTCAAGTTCTCAGCAGATGGAGAACAAGAGCAAAGAGTTATTGCAGTAGGTCGAGTTTGATCAACTCCATATGTACCAGTTAGTTCTACATCAGAAAAGAGTTCAACTTTGGAGGTAACCCCAAGAATTCACGAAGAAGTTGTTTCTAGTGATGTCCCATAAGAGGAAGAAACAACAAAAGATGTAGAAGATGAAAATGAGTCTATAGCAATAAGGAGACCAAAACGAGTGATCCGGATGGCTCACTAAAGATATAGTGGTAGCCTATGCACTTCCAGTTATTGATGATGGCATCCTCAACACTTTCGGCGAAGGATTACGCAGTAGTGAAAGTGATCAGTGGAAGTTAGCCATGGAGGAAGAGATAAAGTCCCTTCATCAAAACCAGACTTGGGAACTTGTAGAGTTACCTAAAGAGAAAAGGGCAAGGATCTCGAAATCAATCAACTCTTCTATACAAGGCAAGACTCGTAGCAAAAGGCATTGCGCAAAAAGAAGGTATTGACTACAATGAAGTATTCTCTCTAATCGTAAAACATACTTCCATTCGTATCCTACTTGCCTTAGTAACTGAATATGGGTTAGAGTTGGCTCAATTAGATCTATGAATCAACCTTGTAGTTTCAAAGTTATTAAAAAGGAGAACTAAGTGGTAGTGTGCAAATTGATTAAATCTTTATATAGCCCAAAACAGTCACCAAGACAGTGGTATAAGAGATTTGATCAATTCATACAGGGGCATAAATTCACTGGAAGTGAACACGATCATTGTGTTTACTTTAGAAGACTAAACTACAAGATGGGACTTTCATCTATTTGTTACTCTATGTCGACGATATGTTTATAGCTTCGAAGAATAGAGATGAGATTGCGAGATTAAAAAAGCAGCTGGCTTCTGAGTTTGAGATAAAAGACTTGGGTAATGCACCAAGAATACTTGGGATAGAGATTTGTAAAGACAAAAAGAATAGGAGCGTGTGGTTGACTCAAAAATTTTATTTGAAAAAGGTGCTAGAAAGCTTTGGTATGGATGATAAAACTAAACCAGTATGTACTCCTCTTGCTCCTCATTTCAAATTAAGCTTTTCTTTATGTCCTTTTTCTCAAGAAGAGCGCGACTACATGGCTCGCGTTCTATATGCTAGTGCTGTGGGTAGTCTTATGTATGCTATAGTGTACACAAGGCCCGATATATCTCAAGTCGTCAGTATGGTTAATTGATACATGAATAATCCGAGTAAAGACCATTGGCTTACGGTGAAGTGGATTCTCCGATATTTGTCTGGGACAGTTGATGTTTGGTTATTGTTCGAGAAAGATTATGGTCAACAATGTGTTGGGTATTGTGATTCTGATTTCACTGGAGACCTAAACAAGCGAAGATTAACAACAAGCTATGTATTCACATTGGGTGGAGGTCCAGTCAGTTGGAGGCCGATTCTATAATCGAAAATTGCTCTTTCTACAATGGAAGCAAAGTACATGGTAGCAACAGAGTCTGTAAAAGAAGCTATCTGGTTGAAAGGCTTGTTAGGTGATTTGGGAGTAATCTAGGAGAACATTGAGGTCTTTTGTGATAACCAAAGTGCAATATTTCTTGCGAAGAATCAAACATATCATGCTCGAATGAAACATATAGATGTGAAATATCATTATGTCAGAGAGATTATCGAGGGCGGTAATGTGTTATTAAAGAAGATCAATACCAAAGATAACCTATCAGATATGTTAACAAAGGTGACTTCTGGAGTTAAGTTTCAACATTGCTTGAAACAAATTCAAATTCTTCGAATGTGTTGAGTTTGGAGAATTTTGAACTACGGTTGGCTTGGTCCCAGATTTTGGGTACGTAGGCAGTCAAAGAGATGCAGTCATTTTAGGGATGATGGTTCATTGGTAGTCGACTCAGATTTAGACAAATATTCGCCGAGGTGGAGAATTGTTGAATTCGATGATTTCTTTGTTCAAAAGTCAAGCACACAATTAGGCACATGCATGTAGCATCCAATAATCAAAAGGTCAGTACTGAAAGCATGCAATTTTGAAAGGTCACCAAACAAATGAAGAAAAATGGAAAAGTTGGCCAATTTGCCAAATTGACAGTAATGGGTGATAACTCTATAAAATGAGAGTTATTATGGCATTTTTAGGCTTAAACTAGTATTACTTAGAGAGTTAACGACGAATTTTTATCTCATTTTTAGTTACATTTTGCATAAGTTTTTATTTAAGATTAGTTTCAATAAATTGACATGTTTTAGACCATATTGTGCTCTTATTAAAGGCATTATTGTAGGAGACTAAAAAGGTCATGCCTCATTGATGGATGCTGTAGAGGAATGACTGCAGTGCTGCTACAACAGGCCCGTAGAAAATGACAAAGAACTGAATTGCAGAAGAAATAAATCAAGTATGAATCAGACCAAATGTTGTAGTACTGTTGCTACAGCAATCCTATGGCACGAAAAAATAGAACAGATGCAAATGTGTGCGGGTTAAGCAACTAAATTTTCTACGGTTGATTATTATTTGGTGGACAAAATAAGGCAGACGTGGCATGCATTAATCAAATGGAAAAGATCTTCCATGATTAGAAAAAGATAAGAATATATATTCCTAAAATCCTAATAATAGTCAAAGATCCTTTCTTAGAATCCTAAGGATACATGGAGATCTACTTACTTTTCTAGAAAACCCTAATTTAAGATATAAAAGGAGCACATTTTTAGAAGGGGAAGGAAGCCGTCACACACACGAAAAGAAAAATAAAGACGAAGAAGAGAAAATAAGGCAGTAGCTGAAGATTTCATTAGAGAAGAAGGTAGAATCACAAAACAATAAGGGAAGGACATCTTGATCTTTGCGGATTTCTACTTCTATCCTTTATTTATTTATTTTTATCTTTCTTTGGAATGTATTTGATGGCTAGAACGATTATTATCGTTATTTCTTTGTTAAGCATGAACTAAATTTTTAATGTAGTTGGGTTAAACAAACTTAATGATGAATTTACTTATATTATTGTTGCTCTATGTCTGCTGTAGCATTTTGTTTTTATTATGTTTATTTTAATTCTCTATTTCAGCTGACTATCCATTTAGTGGATACAAGCTAGGTTAGATCCTCATAGTGGAACAAATCAAAGCAATACTTGGTTTTAGATCGAGTTTCCTTAGTTGATTTATTATCAACTTGAATAGGGCTATGCTCAATCTAAGATTAGTGAAGAACTAGACATAGAAATTCACCTTGTAGGGTTAATAGATTCCTAAACGTGTAATGCTATATTTAGATGTTGGCTTAACAACTAGTCACTGTTAGGTTGCATATAGATATAAGATATCCAACAGGCGACAGCTAAGGATACATTAGGATTCTAGCCAGTGCTGTAGAAGATGCTGTAGCAACTGCACGTAAATTACAAAATAGTCAATAGTCATTAAGTGAGTTTAGACACCCAACTACCTATTAGCCATTGATTATTTTCTTTTGTTTGACATCTGTTTTCTTTTATTATCTTTTTGTTTAGTCTTTAATTAGTTTTATTGAATTCTTAAATCATTTACTTAAATTAAAATTTTATTAAGTCTTAAAAATTGCACTAAATAATTTGATGTAGCAAGTCTGACAACATCAATTCCTGTGGAGACAATCTCAATACTTATCACTTTATTACTTGTTGTGTACACTCGCGCACTGACACCTATTGCATAAAATCATCAATAAGTTTTTAGCGCCGTTGCCGGAAATTGATTGTTTATTGATTCTTGTGAATTAAATTTTATTTGGTGCTAATTTTAAATTGTTTTGATTATTGTGTTGACAGAATTGCTCTAGCAACCCTTGCATGCGCAAATATAATTTAGTTGAATACCAGTTTGATCTAGCGATAGAAAGAACAGCAAGGCTTTTGAGGAGAGAGCATCGAAAATCAAAATCTATTGCAGACATGGCTGAGTTGCAAAATATAAGAGATTTGAATCAACAAGGGTTACTTGAACCCGTTAATGTATAAGGAGGTCGAGGAGGTCAGAATGGGCAGAATATCCACGGAAAACCAGGGAACAACAATATTACCTACATGGCGGATGACAAATACAGAGCTATGAGAGATTATATGGTGTCAAGCCATAAACCCTGGAATAATTAGACTCGAAGTGCATGCTGCTAATTTTGAGCTCAAACCCGTGATGTTTTAGATGCTACAGATAGTGGGGCAATTTAATGGACTGCCCTCAGAAGATCCTCATCTTCACCTCAAATTATTTTTGGAAGTAAGTGATGCTTTCAACATTGCTGGAGCAGCACAGGAAGCATTGAGGTTAGGACTATTTCCATTTTCCTTAAGAGACAGAGCAAGAGCATGGCTGAATTCTTTACCACCTGATTCTGTTGCTACATGGGATGGTTTGGCTGATAAATTCTTAATGAAGAACTTTCCACCAACCAAGAGTGCAAAGCTACAAAATGAGATTACATCTTTCCACCAATTAGAAGATGAAAGTTTATATGAAGCATGGGAGAGATTTAAAGAGTTGCTACGGAAATGTCCTTATCATGGTATACCTTACTGCGTTCAGTTGAAAACTTTTTATAATGGTTTGAACCCAAGCACTAGAATAATGGTAGATGCTTCAGCAAATGGGGCTTTGTTAGCTAAGTCTTACAATGAGGCTTATGAGATTTTAGAAAGGATAGCCAACAACAATTATCAGTGGCCATCTACTAAACAAGCTGCAGCAAAAGGACTTGCAAGAGTTTATAATATAGATGCTCTAACAGCATTATCAGCCCAAGTAACCTCGTTGACAAATATGGTGAAGGCTGTGTTCACTTCTCCAGCAACTGTCAACAGAATTGCTGAAACATCTTGTGTTTATTGCGGAGAACGGCATTTGTTCGATCATTGTTCGAGAAATCCTGCTTCAATCAACTATTTAGGCAACTACAACAATCAGAACCAGAGCAATCCTGACTCAAATACATACAATCCTGGATGGAGGCAGCACACAAACTTCTAATAGGGCAATCAGCATCAGAATCAGCATGCTGCAGCATCTAATGGACAGAACAGACATGTACCACCACCTGGATTTCAGCAGCAAAATCAAGGGCAAAGAAACACCAGCAATGATCATCTCAGCCACCTTGAAGCTTTGATTAAGGAGTACATATTGAAGAATGAAGCAGTTGTCCAAAGCCACGCCGCATCCTTGAGAAACTTAGAGAATCAAGTTGAATAGCTTGCTATAGCATTAAGCAACAAACCTCAAGGTAGTTTACTCAACAATACCGAGGTCCCAAAAAGAGAAGGGAAAGAACATTGTAATGTGATTAACTTAATATCTGGAAGGGATGTTTATATCCCCGCTGGTGTACCAAAAAGAAAAGTTGAGCCCACTTCAATCCAAGAAGAAATTCAAGATAAAGAGGAGCCACAACCCACCACTTCACAGAATAATGGTGAGAACAGCCGTGCTATAATAGCCACAAAATTGAAAGACCGAGCACTTGTTGATAAGGATGCTGCAACACCAGTCCAGGACATGGTAAAAGAGAAGCAATCCGCACAACATGCTGCAACTCAGCAGTTCAGGCATCCACTACCCTTTCCTTAAAGGTTCCAAAAACATAAACAAGAAAAGCAATTCAGTAAATTCCTAAAAGTGCTGAAGTAGTTGCAAATTAACATTCCTTTTGTTGAAGCTCTAGAGCAAATGCCAAATTATGTGAAGTTCTTGAAAGATGTTTTAACAAAGAAAAGAAGGCTATGAGAATTTGAAACAGTTGTTTTAACACAAGAAAGCAGCCACATGCTTCAGAAAAAAAATGCCTCAGAAGTTGAAGGATCCAGAATGCTTTACAATTCTATGTTCTATAGGCAACAGATATAATGGTAAAGCACTTTGTGATTTGAGAGCCAGCATTAATCTTCTGCCATATTCTGTATTCAAGAAGCTTGGGGTTAGAGAAGTCAGACAACAACAGTCACTTTAGAACACTTGCTGACAGATCTCATGCTTATCTAGAAGGCAAGATTAAAGATGTACTGGTGAAAATGGATAAGTTTATCTTTCTAGTTGATTTCAAAGTACTGAATTTTGAAGCAAACAAAGAAGTGCCTATCATTTTAGGCAGACCTTTCTTGGCCACAAGCAAGACTCTAATTGATGTGGAAAAAAGGGAACTAACCATGAGGTTGAATGATCAATAAGTTACATTCAATGTACTAGAGTCTATAAGGAGTCCTGATGCAATTGAATATTGTAATTCTGTCAGTGCTATAGATGTTACTGTAGCAGAGAGATTAAATAGTTGCTGTAACAAAAGAGAAATCAAGGCTGCAACATTTAAAGAACTTGTGGAATTTAAGGTTAATTGGCAGAGAGTGAAGCACTACTTAGGAGCTGTTGTGAACAAAACGATGGAGGATCTATTCCTAAAGGATCCAGGTTGAGTAATCAAGGAAGGTCAGGCTGAAGGACCTAAAACTCAACGCTGATTGGGAGGCAACCCAATAAGGGAAGTTATTTTAAAGTACTTTAGTTTAATTTTGGTTGCTTAGTTATTTTCTTAATTACGCAACTAATTTTTATTTTTTCTGTTGTTTTATGGTCATTACATTATCGTGAATCAGAAATTGGGAGTTGGAAAATTTGAATGCAAGACTTGAATGGGGAAGAAAATAGCATAAAGTCAATTAGGAGAAAAATGTTGCACCCTCGCTAGCAGCACCAGCAAAGCCAAAGAGAATAAAGTTAAATCTACCCAAATCTAAAGAAGTTGCTAGAGCTCCACCAATCAGTCAAAGCAAATCAACAAAGAAAAGGACAGCAGCGTAACCAAGTTCACAAAAAAAGAGCTTAAGAAGTGGAACTAAGAAGATGTAAATCTGTAGAACTAATGCTGCAGCAACGTCTTCAACATCAGGGAAGTCTCCCTTGCCTGTTCAAGTTGATTATGCAATTTCTGAAGCGTTTCTTTTTATTTTGTGTTAATTGTGTTTGTATGTTTTTAGTTTAATTGTTTTTGCATGTTTTTAAGTTTATCAACTATTTGCATGAGCATCTTTTATTTGTTTTTGTGATTGTGTGCATGTGAGGTCACAGTACCTCTCAAGTTTGGGAGGGTTGTATTATTTTGTTTTATTTTTATGTTGAATGAATGTGTTTTATTTTGTTAAAAAAAAATCATTTTTATGAATGTTTATTTGAATGTGTGTAACTGAGTGTGTAGCTCTGTTTATCTAGTATTTGTTTCTGATTTAGGAAGCCCAATGAAGATGATTTGAGTTATGAAATATAGGATGAGTTACCTTCAAGTAAAGATAGTTTATGGATAAAGGTTGAAATTTTGTCTTAACACTTAGACTTTGATTAAGTTTTGTGAGTATGTTGTAGTAACACTTAGACTTTGATTAAGTTTTGTGATTATGTTGTAGCAAACCAGATTGAGCAGATTAAAAAAATTAAAAAACAATGGATATGAATAGCTCAAGTTTGGGGGAAATTGAAAAAAAAAATTCAAAATTGTTGTAAGCTATGCTAGAAATAGAATAAACTCTGCTCCAATGGCTTAGTTGCTGAGTAACCAGGGCTAAGTATGTACCCCATATGCAGACTTGAGTAAAAAGGCAGCCAAAGTTATGAGCATTGCTGCAGCAACTTAAACGAAAGAAAAAGTCATCTGTCTTAGAAACTGAGTACCTAGGTCTGTGCATGAACCCCATGTTCAGCTCTGAGTCAAAGATGCCTAAAGATAAGACCATGAAATAAGCATCTTTGATGCACTGCTATAGCAACTCTGATTTGTGCATTTATCAACTAATTGGGAGTCAGCAGCACCCTTGTTAGGCATTCACATGAACAATTAATGACACACTGAAGGGTTCTTTTGACTAAAAAAAAACATGTTAACAAGTAAATTATAACTGCTATAGCACAGCTTGTAAATCTTTGTCTTCTATTCCCCTCTGAATGAATATGGTTTTATTGTTTTATTTTTTAGATATATCTTATACTTGAGTCATGCTGCAGTAAATCTGAATTTGATCAAAGTACACACACACACTTTAGACAGAAAAAAACTCAAATCTAGAATTGGAGCTGCTGTTGGTAATTTTGTATGTTTAAGAATGAAATCTGAGGGTTGATGAGTCAAAACAATCTAGATGATAGAGCTATATTATTTATTGCATGATTGTGTGTTTGTGGTGTTAGTGTTATTGTCATTACTTGAGGACAAGTAATGGTTTAAGTTTAAGGGTGTGATAACTCTATTAAATGAGAGTTATTATAGCATTTTTAGGCTTAAACTAGTATTACTTAGAGAGTTAATGACGAATTTTTATCTCATTTTTAGTTATATGTTTGAAACCATATTGTGCTCTTATTAAGTGCATTATTGTAGGTGACTAAAAAGGTCATGCCTCATTGATCGATGCTGTAGAGGAATGACTGCAGTGCTGCTGCAACAGGCCTGTAGAAAATGACAAAGAACTGAATTGCAGAAGAAATAAATCAAATATGAATCAGACCAAATGTTGTAGTACTTTTGCTACAGCAATCATTGCTGCAGCAATCCTGTAATACGCAAAAACAAGACAGATACAAATATGTGTGGGTTAAGCAATTAAATTTTCTGCGGTTGATTATTATTTTGTGGGCAAAATAGGTCAGACGTGGCATGTATTAATCTAAAGGAAAATATCTTCCGTGATTAGAAAAAGATAAGGATATATATTCCTAGAATCCTAATAATAGTCAAAGATCCTTTTCTAGAACCTTAAGGATACA
The DNA here is from genome assembly GCA_030449835.1 of Clausena lansium. Lineage (NCBI taxonomy): Eukaryota > Viridiplantae > Streptophyta > Magnoliopsida > Sapindales > Rutaceae > Clausena > Clausena lansium. The sequence goes on along the minus strand of JASUUF010000109.1, from coordinate 80,956 downwards.
TGGAGATCTACTTGCCTTTTTGGAAACCCTAATTTAAGATATAAAAGGAGCACGTTTTTAGAAGGGGAAGGAAGCTGTCAAACACATGAAAAGAAAAATAAAGAGGAAGAAGAGAACATAAGGCGGCAGCAGAAGATTTCATTAGAGAAGAAGGGAGAATCACAAAACAATAAGGGAGGGACATCTTGATCTTTGCGGATTTTTACTTCTATCTTTTATTTGCTTATTTTCATCTTTCTTTGGAATGAATTTGATGGCTAGAACGATTATTATTGTCATTTCTTTGTTAAGCATGAACTAATTTTTAATGTCGTTGGGTTATAAACAAACTTAATGATGAATTGACTTATATTATTGTTACTCTATGTCTGCTGTAGCATTTTGTTTTGATTATGCTTATTTTAATTCCCTATTTCGGCTGAAGACCATTTTAGTGGATACAAGCTAGGTTAGATCCTCAAAAAGGACTACTTAGTGGAACAAATCAAAGCAATACTTGGTTTTAGATAAGATTTCCTTAGTTCCTTAGTTAGATTTATTATCAACAAATCAAAGCAATACTTGGTTTTAGATAAGATTTCCTTAGTTGATTTATTATCAACTTGAATAGAGCCATGTTTGATCTAAGATGAGTGAAGAACTAGACATAGGGATTCACCTTGTAAGATTAATAGATTCCTAAACCTGTAATGCTATATCTAGATATTGGCTTAACAACTAGTCACTCTTAGGTTGCATATAGATATAAGATATCCAACAGGCGACAGCTGAGGATACATTAGGATTCTGTCCAGTGATATAGAAGATGTTATAGCAACTGCACGTAAATTGCAAAATAGTTAATGGTCATTAAGTGAGTTTAGACACCCAACTACCTATTAACCATTGACTATTTCTTTGTGTTTGACGTCTGTTTTCTTTTATTATCTTTTTGTTTAGTCTTTAATTAGTTTTATTGAATTCGTAAATCATTTACTTAAATCAAAATTTTATTAAAGTCTTAAAAATTGCACTAAATAAATTGCTGTAACAAGTTTGATAACATCAATCCCTGTGGAGACAATCTCAATACTTATCACTGACACCTATTGCATAAAATCATCAATAATGGGCGCCATTAGCAAATTGATGGGTGCCATTGACAAATTGCTTGAGAGGTTCCTATAAATTGAAGCTACTCCAGCCATTCGAGATCATCCCAAACATTTGTGAGAAACATCCCAAAAATTTAGAGAAGAAAAATTCATTAGAGAATTGTTAAAGAGAGAGAGCAATTGGAAAGTGTGTGTAATTGAGAGGTTATTTTCTTTCAAGTGTGTATGAGAAACCTGTGTGTATTTGAATTGTAGGAAGTGAGGTTTCTTACTCAAATACTGTACTCTAATAATTGTTAGTAATACAACTATTTTTCTCTTGCTCCCGTGGAAGTAGGATAATTATCGAACCACATTAAATCTTGTGCCCTTTATTTTTCTGTGATTATTTGGTGCGCTGGACTCCGCATTACGCGCACAACAAAAACTAGGCGTACGGAATGAAACTGATGAACTGTGCGAGGAAAGAAGAACAATAAAGAAAATGAAGAAAGGGAAATTAGCCATGGCAATAGGGCGAGATAGCATGAAGCAGAGGTACGACATGTCCGTGGAGCTTAATTAACCTTTTTAATATTGAAGCTATAATAATTATCAATCATATCTCCAAGAAGCTGCATCGAAACATAATATTAGCCCTGGAATTATCTAAAAATAAATAGGTTGTTTAGAAATCTTTTCTGAAGGAAATCACGTCAACTTTCATTATCAAAGCTTGTCAAAGCTTGGACAGCAGCTTACGTTTCAGTAAGCTAAATGCTGACCAATTCCAAGCTAAAATCAGAAAAACAATAGTCAATCCATCCTCAAGACGAAATTGCCGGGAATACTACAATTATTGGCCTAAATTTTTACAAGAAAAAAGACACTAATGTCGTATTAGATATATTTTAAGGATCAACAATTCCTTGTGATATGTAATTTTTTTTCCCAGATGGTTGCATCAATGAAATTGTATTATTTCATTAAAAAAAAAATAACAAGGTGAGATTAAACAAAGAGAATGGTCAAATTGAATGCCAACGAATTTGAAAATTGAATGCCAACGAATTTGAAACAATTAATTAAAAAAACTTTATCTTTACGAATATGGCATACAATGCAAATCAATTAATTAACAAAAACTTCATCTTTACGATTATGGCATGCAATGCAAACCAATGGGCAATAACATATTAATACTCAAAATTTTAAATGTATATCATTCTCATAAAAACATGGATATAGAAAAAAATAGTAATATATATAGATTAAACTTTAAAAGCCATAATTATCAAATTATAATATGAACTTACTGAATCAAAATTTTGATACTGAAGAGAATGTATGTAGTTATGGCGGCAACTAGATTATGGCAGTAATATGATATTGATTTATTTATTAAGGTTTATGGATAAGTAAGATATAATTGTCTTTTTTAAAAAATATTAAGTTTATAATATGAACTTTAAAAAGGTGTGGTAGCTTATTTAATAAGCCGTTTATCAAAAACAACTCTCTAACTACTTTTAACAGCTGCTGACAAAATAGAGAAAATTATAAAATAAGCTGTTTTTACGAAATTTACCAAATACTTATTTTATCAAAAATTATAAAATGAGCAACTTATTGAATTTCAACTTATGCAATAGCCACCGAGCCAAGGGGCCAAACCTACAACATTTCTTAGTCCAAACAAAGACCAACAAGAATCCGATTCCACAGCTAAGAAATAAGTCGGGATATCTGTTTTTAAAAGAGTTATGGCTAGTTTGGGTTTTCTATTGTTTATAAATAAATTAAGGGTTAATTTCATCCTCCCCCCTCATAAAGTGACAATCTTCAAATCGCCTCCCTTACTATTAAAAACATCAAGTTACCCTCTAAAAGTAGTTATTTTTATCAGTTGACTAATGTTGACTGATTAAAATACGAGAATGCCCCTAACCTAATAACTAACAGTTTTGTGGGGTTAATAAGGATAATTTTGTTTCGCCCCTTAAAGTCTGATATATTTTAATTTAGATAATAAAAATAAATTTATTTATAAAAACCCCCCAAATAGTAAAACACCTTTAAAAATTAAATTAATTTTATTTATATTTTAATTTATAAAACAAATTTAATTTACAATATCACCACAATAAAAATCAAAAAAATAAAATTCTACCCTTATCTTGAATTTAAATATTTTATGAATATAAATCATTAATCAATTAGTTTACCCTTAAAGTATCTAAAAGACAAATTAACCCATAAAATTTATTTACATTCCATTACTAATATAATTCAATGGATTAAAAATTAGAAAATATATAAAATTTACCGAAATTCAAAAACCAAAGCCTTAATCGTAATCCCAACCTTTTGTCAGTTACTTTTTTATTAATATTCTTTGTTATAAATTTTAATCTTGTTTATTTTAATAATAATTCTTTTTTATTGAAAGTTATTTTAGTATATTTTTCTTACCAAACATGAAGCTAAGGGGTAAAATAATAAAATAATTAATAATTTATAAATATTTAAGTATATCGAATATTTATCATTTTTCTAAAAAATTATTAATCATTTTTTAATTCATAAATCTTAAGAATATTGAACAATAACCCTTTTTAATTTATGATTAAAATGTTATCTTACTATATACTTTTGTTGGAGAGATATATCTTTTATGTCCCTACTATTTTTAAAATAAAACTAACTCAAACTTTATGTGCATCACTAACAAAAATCACCCTTTTAACCACAGAAGCATTAAAAAAATTATTTCCCTTTAAAATAAGAAAAATAATTTTCTTTCTCACTTTTTTATTTTTATATTTTATGATTAATTTCTTCATCTTTATCAGTTTCATATTTTCCCCTTTTTTCATCTTCTTCCCAAATTCACTAGTAAACCTTAAAATCAAATTAATCATAAAATCATCAACACCCATTTTGCTGCTTGACATGGCCGCGCGTGGCCATCAGTTTTTTTGGAATGGCCGCGCGCGGCCATGGGTGGCTTTTTTGGGCAATGGGCATGGGTTTTGTTGGGCTGATTTGGATTTGAAAATGGTTGTGGAGTTGTTAAGTGTGTGAGAGGAAAGAAAAAAAAAATTGAGAAGAAGAAGAAGATGGTAATGAAGATAGTCAAGATGATGGTGATGACATGGGCACATTTTTAATGGTTTAGAGATTTGGGTATTTGATTTAAAGTGGGTTTGGATATGAGTTTTTGTTAAATTTAAATTTACTCTAGGTTTTAATGGTTTTTAGGATTGATGGGCATGGCGGCTGGAGGCTTGGGAGGTGTCTTTCAATACCCTTTCAAATTTCAATTCCCTTAAATTCATGTTGAGTTCAATTACCATCTAGTTAGAGCATCCAATTTATTTTTTTTTAAATGTATATTTTCATCAAAAAATTTCAAGGAGTTTGAAGAAACCAAGGACTGAAATTTTGACCATTATAGTTGTGATTGGAGATGGATTGTTATTTGTCAAAGTGAGGGTTTGATCACTGAGAGAAAAAAAACAGAGAAGAAGAAACCATAGACAGAAGAAACATAGAAGGAGAGAGAAAAAAAAACATAGAAGAAGAAACAAAGAGGGAGAGAAAAAGAGAAAGAAAAAAGAATAATAAATATGAAAAAGATAAAATATTATTATTTTTTCATTTGTAGCTTTTTTAATTAATTTCTTTATTTATTTTTTAAAATAAATCTTTTAAATACAAAAAAGTAAAATTTTAATATTTCAAAAAAATTAGTCATACAGGTGTAAAATGAAAATGTTTTAAAGTACTAGGGTATGTACTATAAACATTAAAATATTTATGTGTGTTTTGAAAAACTTAGAAAGTTTTAGGCCCATCAAAATTAACCGACCCTAGGTTCGACCTTTTTTCTGTTAATTGACCGTTAAGAGAGTGTATAAATACTATTTTACCCTTTTGGCTGTTAAAAGGATTAATTACTCCTAGATGACACATTTTTTGATAAATTTCAAAAAGATGACGCATTTTTTAAAAATAGTCGAGGGGGTGACACATTTTTTAAATATTGGCGAGAGAGTGATAAATCCGTTAACTTTAATGGGAACAATAACGGAAACAGTAACTTTTATAAGAAATGACATTTTTACCCCTAGAGTTAATTATAAAATAACGTTTCTACCCCTATAATAGTTATAAAATGACATTTCTATCCCTACAATTAGTTACAAAATATGTTTCTGCCCCTACTCAATTATTTTTAATTTTTTAAATAGAAAAAACTATAAAAAAAATTACATATAAATCTAATTAACAGACTTTTTTTTGTTAAATCGTAAAATTTAATGAATCAAATTTTGCTATTAACTTTAATAAAAAATTTTTGTTTGATTCAATAAGAATTTTTTAAAAAAAATTGTTTGATTTAACCAAAAAAAAAGCCTGACTTAAATATAAGTTTTTATAATTTTTCTATTTAAAAATTAAAAATAATTGAGTAGGGGCATAAACATATTTTTTAACTAATTGTAGGGATAGAAATGTCATTTTGTAACTATTATAGGGGTAGAAACGTTATTTTATAATTAACTCTGAGGGCAAAAATGTCATTTTCTAATAAAGTTACTGTTTCCGTTACTGTTCTCGTTAAAGTTAATGGATTTGTCAACCCCTCGCCTATGTTTAAAAAATGCGTCACCCCCTCACCTATTTTTAAAAAATGTGTCATCGTTTTTAAATTTGTCAAAAAATATTTCACCCAAGGGTAATTAACCTCCGTTAAAAATAATAAAGAGATCACGATTTTTGGGAGGTAACTTAATATTTTCAATAGTAAGGGGATAATTTGAAGATTGTCACTTTGCGAGGGGACTAGACTGAAATTTACCCATAAATTAATTTTGTTGGGTTGATGAAATAATCATCTGAACAAAAAAATACTTAGATGTTGGGCAAACTATGTTGTTGAGAGTGCTTTCGAAAGTAGAGTGTACAAACAGTTTCATTACATCAAAATAAAAATAAATTTAAGTTTTTAGACATATCTATATATATTGTCATATTGTGAGTTTTAAAAGTAGTGTTTTATATTTGGTAAATTTTATTATCAAGATATTGTACCAATATAAATAATTAAAATGGACATAATATTGAATGGAAATTACATGCACATTCTTTTTCAGAATAATGCTATGTCCGAACATTTAAGTTCTATCTTGAGTCTTAACTGATGCGGCCTTCAACTATTGAATGGAAGAATAGTAATTTTACAAGTTATAAAATTCATCATCTAATAGATGAATGACACATAACAAGTTAAGGCTCAAATATTTGGGAACCCTAGTATTATTGTAAGAGAAAAATAACATATAATTACAATGAAATTTCAATTTATGCTTCTTGTTTAAAACTCAACAATAAACAATTTAAAGATAAAAGTACTATATAAAAGTAAATGAGCTTATAAATTTTTTGAAACTGCTAAACGCATGGTGAATATATTAACATTGTCATTTACAAAGTAGGGTTTATGGACAAATAGGTTATATATATAGGGTGTTCGGGGTTATTTTAATTTAATTTTTTGACTTAAAATTTTGATACTAATTTTGAGCCATTAATTTCAAACAATCCAAATGTGTTATTAAATATAAGGTAATAGTAGGGACTCTAAAAGATTTTTTTTTTTTTAAGCAATCCTCAACCCTTGAGAACAATTGCCTCAATCCTCACTCTTGATTTTTTTAAAAAATAAATAAAAATAAAATTAAAAAGAAGGCAGAGTGACAAAATAATTGAAGTTATGAAATAAGCATACATAAAAAATTTATCACACAGTTTTTTAGTAAAAAATTTTGAACTATGCTACCATTAAGGTTATAGTTATTTATGCTAACTGCATATGTTATATATATCAATTATATATATATATATATATATATATATAATTCAATGATCTTACATGCATACAGCAATATTCAAATAATTACTCCACATATAACGTAAATATCCATAAAAACTCAATCACATAGATAGTAGGGATAAGAGAATTATACCTTTATTTATCGTATACTTCCGTCTCTTTTTATTACTATATGTCTAATTGATTGTGTACATAAGACAACAATTTTCCTTTCTCTCACAATTTCAAGTATGTAACTACATAGTACCTTACAATAAAGTGAGAAACCTCGAGAGGAAGACTAATTAAGACATATTTACCACTAGCTAGCTTTTATTTCATGACTTTCATAATTATATATATATATATATATATATATAATAATAATAATAATAATAATTTATTAAGACATATATGTATTTATATATAGACATATATATGGATAGAGGACTTTGCCCTACTTTTGATCATTATATATATAATTTGATATCCAGGAATGCATGGATCATTTTTTGACAGGCCTTTGGCTGGCGCTGGATCCGGTCTCCCTCTGGCAGTTGAAGTAGACAGCAGCCACCGGAGATCCAAGATTGTAAAGCTCAGCGAAATCCTTGGAGTTGAAGTTCTGACGCCACCCCGGAGCATACACATTCTGCTTTCCATGTTGCCGGAACAACACGAAAACAAACCTGTGAATCCCCACCGTTGGCCTAGGGCTTTCATAGCTCACAATCTCTTTCCCTGCACGCATGCAAAGGTCAAGCGAACATGAATATTGATTAATTTTAGCTTGTGTCTTAATGAGACATATAGTGATCTGTGGTTAATATTATGTGAGAAACCCTAGCAAAGAATGACTCGGCAGTGCAGTACACAGAAAGTCAAAACTCTTGTGAGATTAGATAATTGAGGTTAATAGAGGTTTTAAAAATAAGTAAATAACAATAAACGAAAATTAATTAATGACGAGATCTTTTGGCCTTTTGCAAAATGGAGTCGACCATGGCTAGAAGAAAGATTAATAGCAGTTTGGGATTGCTTTTAGGAGGCTCGAAAGTGATTTTAAAAAGTTAAAAATTAATTTTGCTGTTTGGTAAATTTTTTAAAAAAATCACTTTTGGTAAAATCAACCCATCCTAAAGTAAATTTTGAAAAGTATGGAAGAAGTAGCTTTTCAAAATCTAATTTTGAGAACCAATTTTACAGTTTTTATAATTTCATATATATCCTCACATGTATTATAAAAATCCAAAATTATCCTTATTCCATTAGAAAATAAAATCAAGAAATTTTAAGGGATTAATATTATTACCAATAATATTGTGATAACAAAATAAAAATATTTATTTTAGTTATCAATTATTATATATATACAATAAAAAATATTATACGTGTGTTTATAAATATAAAAATAAATTTTATTTAATATTATGTCCATTTCAGTCATTTGTATTCTTATAGTAATTTAACAGTAAATTATCAAATACATATGACTGCTTTTAAAACATGCAGTACTTTTGAAAATAAAATTTACCAAACATTTAGTTCATTCTCTTTATAATTGATTATTTTTATAGCACAACTAACAACAATTATTTTAAAAGTTATAGTATTACCAAACTAGCTGAAATATGACACAACACATTTTCAAGTACAACTGCGCAAATCATATTTGAGTAATAATATAGGTATAAACTCTTGTATAAATTTATTTTGTACAAACTAATGTGGCATGATTAAATTGGTTGGATTAAATATCTCTTGGTCCATATGATTTGTTTTTATTATTTTGTATTTTTATTCAACTAATAAGTTAATGCCAAATCAGTTTGTACAAAATAAATTTATGCAAGAGTTTGTAGCTATATTATCACTCATCATATTTTTGCCTAATATAAAGCCTTGCACTCACCAAAGCTGGCCTCTGTGGTTTCTGGAATATCAGTCACCAACCTGAAATTTCATTCAAAAAAATCAGCAAATTTCTATTAACGCGTAACGCGTAAAAAATAAATAAATAAAAAAACAGAGAGAGAGAGAGAGAGCATTATTTGGAAATTTATAAATAAATCATAAACGAACAGCTAATAAATCTGAATCTTTCATGATCATGAATATTTCGGCCTGCCTCTGCGCTCATTCATGGTGAAAGAAAATCAGAAGTCCATTTTTATGTTGCCTGAAAAGCCCTTCTCATTTTCCAATGTTAAGCATCTCAATTGCCTATATCTCTCAGAAATACTATATGATTTCATTCCAAGATCAATGGCACAGTAAATTAATAAATTTATTAGCAGTAAACTTATTTTTCTCTTGTAAAACAACCACTGAATAATATATATGTGAGAGAGAATACTTCATGCTCCAATTGGACGGTTCGGGGAAATGCTCTTTTCATCCCCTATAGTTTGGTTTAATACCTCAACACATTCTCTCAATTTTTTACCCCTAATGAATTTGGATAATTCAAATTAATGACATAAATTATTGTAAATTACTAAAACTAGGAATGCTTAATAATAAAAAATAAATTTTTTTATTATTAAAATTGACACTAACTATTAATCATATAAAACATATTTTCTATAAGGAAAAATTATTTGAATACTAATGGAAAACAAATTTTTTATTAAGAATATTGCTATTAATTATTTAATTTTCCAAACTAAATTAGAATAATATTCTACAAATTTCTTCATATATTAGAATCTACCGTTGACTAATATCTATAAAAATACAAAAAATATTAATTTGTAAAGAAATAACAATTTATTAATTGTTTATATAATAATAAGTTAAAATATTAATAATATATAATAAAAAGTTAAAATATTTAATAAGTACAATTGTTAACATTTTTTATTCCCTTACAAATTAGCTTAGAAAAATTAAAACAAATTATAAAACCCATAATTTTTTTTAAATAAGTTATTTTTTCATTAATTTGAACTATCCAAATTCATTGAGGGTAAACATGTCAAATTGTTAAAAATAATTGAGAGAGGGATGTGTTGAGGCATTTTACAAAATGTAGAGATGTAATACTAAACCAGGCACAGGAATTTAAAGGGTACTTACCCTTTTGATTTGTTGGAATAATATTATGCAACTACTTTGAGTGCCTTCACTTGGTGGGATTCGCCTCTCCAAATTCTATTGTGGATGGTTTATTTCGAGATGTTATTAGTGTCCCAAACTATAGATGTCTAGTGGCTTTACGTACTTTTCAGGCATGGATTGCTAGCATAGTTTTAGTGGTTCTTCCGATGGACTATTCTGAATCTTTTTCGTAGGAATAATGCTCATCACTTTCCTATAATTAGGTGTAGCTTTTCCTTTTTTTTAGCCAAAAAAAGAAAATTATAATAGAGAGAGAAAGCAAACTAAAGAGAATCAAATCCAAAATATATATAAAATCTGTGTGTCAATTTGAGTGAATATTAGTTAGAGATCTAGAAGCGACTACTTACCAATGCAAGTACTCCCTCAGCCTGGGGTCACTTGGGCTTGGTGCATCAGGATCCACCATCACCTGAAAGATGTCACAAATACTACTAAAAATATAAAAACCCTAGAAACCAGAATTAATTGAAGCACAGGCAAAAGCAAAAGGGTATTAATTATTACCAAAGTGTAAAAAGTCCTAAGATCATCACCACCTATTTCAACCTTAGGCTGGTTGGTAACTACAGAAGGTTTGAGCTCACAGCCATTCTTGACATCCTTGCCTGAGTAGGTAACCATGAGAGGAATTGTTCTTGTAAAATTGTCAAGAACATCACCAACCACGCGGCCAACAACAAGAGGATCTCTGTCCCCAGACATATCGTCAACGCTAAGCACGCACGTACACAATAAGCTGCAAAAGCAGTACAAATATTCAACTGATGAAATTTTCTTTGGTTGGTTGATGAATAACAAGGTGCGTGGAGCTATTTATATAATTTTTCTGTGGTGCTGCTTTGCTCTTTAATTAGTACCACCAACAGAATCTGACTTTATTTCGATTATTTATTTATTTTTCTTTTCACATTTTCCCACCTCTGATTCCTCCTAGCTTGATCAAAATGTTGATACCTCAAAAATTATAAAGTGAAGTGGACCTATTTATCTTATATATATTCTGATTGAAACAAGTTGTCATCTAGCTAGTCGGTCCAGAGCATCGTATCCTTGTATTACATGTCCAAATCATTTCATTCAGATTGATGATTAAAAATGAAAAAATAAATAAAGAAAAAGGCAGAGATATATTGAAACTGAGAGATAGATACTTGAGTGCAGTCATCATTCAGTTTCAGTTACAAGAACATTTTGTTGATTTATTTGTTTAAAAACTTATTATAAGTATAGAAGTTTAATGGTCTAATTCTTACCTAAAAGTTAATTTAAGAGTTGACGGTTGCCTCAGTCTTATACATTTAACTTCAGATTCAATATTAGTTCCATTTTTTGAACAATAACAATATCATCTGCATGTGCAATAAAATACATATTTGTTAAGGATGACATATTTGTTCAGTGACCACTTCCTACTAAAAAAATTAAACTTATAGGACGCGTTTGAAAGCCCGCATTTTGTGGGATTGCAACACTATTCTGCATTATATTAATGCAAGCCCACGTTTGGCTATTTTTTCGGGCTGCATTAACTTTGCTTCGGGGATTGTGCTAATGCGGGAGCACCCGCATTAGCGCCCTTTTCTTTTTCTTTTTTTTTTTTAAATAATAATAAATTAATAATATAATAATACAGTATACGTAATTGTTCAAGCCCATAGGTAAAAATTCAAACTTAATACGTAATTGTTCGGCCTAACATGAGAATTAGGATTTGTGAATCCTATGAGATAAAAAAAATAATAATAATAACAGTAAAGTAAAAAAATAATAATAATAACAGTAAAGTAAAGGCTTGGAAATAAGAAAAATACCTTATTAATTACTCTCCTGTCTCAAAAGTTTAAGCTTTGTAAAATTTTTGCTTAACACTAATATCACGGTTGGGAACAACGTTAATTTTATTTTGGTGTTAGATATTTAGTTATCAAAAATTGCCCACGTATTACTTTTAGTAATATAACCATACACTTTGAATGAAATCACCAAATATGAGCAAACATTAGCCATCATCCACTTCACATTGTCTTTGAAAATTTTATCTTATTGTTGATACGCAAATTAAAAGTTGAGAGATCACTAAGAAAAAGAAAAAGCAAATACAGCGGCCTTTGATTTATTGATGGAAAACTGATTATATACCATTTATAGTGAGTCGTCCAACTTAAATTGAAAGGAATCACTTGATAATTTTGCCTGAATTGCTCCATTCAACTTTATTCTAATTCATACTTTTTATAAAGCTAGATTACTACCAACTACCAAATGATCTTATAATGTTCAATAAATATCAACTAGTTGCCAGCAAGGCTTGTTAGAGGGGTGGTGCCTTCAAATTGTTGAAGGCGCTCGCTCGACTCCATTCATAAGGGGTACATATCATAAATCTATTTATAAAAATATAGGTGGAGTAGGTCCAAATATTATTTCGGGAGAATGGAAAATATCTCGCTTTTAGTTGATACTGATTTTTAATTGATAAAAATATAGGGGTACATATCACAACGTTTGCTACCTTGTGTCATGTCAGATATTTCTTGAGAGTACATTACAGCATTTGATCAAACACTTAGGGCACAACCCACCAACGAAGGCTTAATCCATCTAGATCCTTCAAGAAGGTTCCAAGAGATATGTACATTGTAGATAAAGTTTCATTGTAAATAATCTGTACTTTTATTTTATGGGGATATTTTAAGAGATTTCAAGAAATAAATAAACTTCATTCATTTAATATCCCAATTGATTAAAGAACTATTTATACAATATGTTCAAGAACATAGAGGAAAATAATCAAGCATTACAAATGAGGATTTATCTTACAAATCTACATGTATATAATGGTCTTGTTTCTTTTCATATATGTATGACACTATTCTGTTGATTCTTACCATATTTATGTGTCATAGGTAAATATTTATTTAGTCTCTATATTTTAACTTAAGAGCTTATTTAGTCCATGTATTTTAAAAAATACCTCAAGACACCTCTACTGTTAAATATATTACATCCCTACCCTTAATTGTTCTTTCCTTTTACAATAATAACCTTGCAACAATATTCTCGAGATATTAATGAAAATAAAAAAAACTGTTAATTCATCAAATTAGCCTTAAAAACAAAATAGAAATTAATGTAAATTTTTATGTTATTATTTTACTTTTAAGATTAATTTGGTAAATTAATTTTTTATGTACAATTATAAGTAAGATTGTTGTAAAGATATTAAACGTTAGTTTAAATTGGCTGATATTAATTTTTTATAAATAATTATTAGCAAGATTGTTGCAAAGTTATAAAAAATACTAATTCTTTCACATTGATATTTATTCGTTAATTTGCGAATAAATAATTATTAGTTTATTTACCACTTTACATTTACTAAAGAAAGAGTAAGGGTGTGAATGTAATATATTTAATAATAGGGGTATATTAAGATATTTTTCAAAATATAAAGACTATCAAACACTTAAGTCAAAATCGATTGTATTATTTTTTTTTTAAGCTGTTTAGGCTGTAACATGTAAAAGTTTGTTTTAAGTAAAAGCTCTTTTCATAGTGAGGGATTTTTTTTATACGCCTTATAATTGAATGTGTTACGTGAGTTGGTTTTATAGTTTCAAAATTAGTATTTTAACATATATGTCCTTTTAACTTATACGTATAGTGTAGGTATTTGGCGTAAAAAACTTTTACAAGTTGAATAATTTATCAATATTTTGAAGGAAAAATGAGCATCCCCTGATATTTAAGTCCAAATCTCAAGCCATTATAACGTTGTTAATTTTATTAATCATTTTATTATTTTACTCATTGTCTTAATGTCAGCCATATAGTTTAAATATTTTGGAAACATAAATAAACTAAAATAACTTTATTCCCTCAATGAATGAATTAATTATATAAAGCAATAAAAGAGATTTGTACAAATTATAATTCTCATGGATTAAAAAGAAATTTATATTGCTTTGTTCATATTTGTTCAGAAAAATTTGCAAATTCCAATTTTAATAGGAGCATGTATTTAGGCCCCTTTTATATAATGATATTATTTTACGTGCGTGCTCCAGAGTCACATATGGCTAAATGTAACATACTACAATTTTAATGAATATTTCATACAAGTATTAGAAGTATTTTCGATATTTCCTGTACTTGTAATTATGACTATTTCAATCAATACTTTATTATTTAAATTAAGAATATGTAAATCATTTTACGTACTTAATTAATATTACCAAAATTATCAAATTTTTATTTTTTAAAATCATTTTGGACCCTCCCAACAACAATTCCAAACTAGCTCTTAGCTTGATTAATGTGATAACTAACCAATATAATATGTAAACCTAATTGATTCCAATGATGGAAAATTAATACACATATCTATGATTAATTTGAACTAGGGGTGTTCAAGATCCAATTCAATCCCATTTTTGTTGGATTGATCTTTTTATTAGATTGGATTAGATTGCAAAATAAAAAAAAAAATCCAATGTTATTGGATTGGTTTATGGATCCATGTGTTCAAATCCAATATAAACCAATCCAACCAATTAATTTTTTTTATTACTTATTTTTTTAGAAAGCTATATGTCACTTTTATATTTAACTTTCTAAACAATAAAACCGAATTTTGTATAATTAATGATATATAATAATAATAATAATGGAGTACAAATTACATTCCGCATTTACTTTCAATATTTAAATTTCAATTTTTTTCAACCATATGATAATAAAATACATGAACATGAAATATTAAAGGAGTTATTTTTTTTTATTAGTAATTATAACTCTAGAGAGCAATTGGAGACCTTTTTTTTTGTAAATTTTCATTTTAACCGGATTGATCAGATCGGATCAAATGGATTTATTTTTTATTGATTTGAATTATATTGGATTAGTGACTGGATTGGATCCAAAATATAAAATTCAATATACGATAGATTGGTCTTGAATTTAACAATACCTAATGGATTGGAACTATTGAACACCCCTAATTTGAACTATGGGAAAAATTATAATATATAATTACAATCAAGTAATGAAATGTCAGTAGAGTGCTTCTTCTTTAAGACTCAATCATAAAATATTTGAAGATAAAAAGTACTATATGAAAATAGATTAGCTTACCAAATAAAAATTTTTAATGGTGGTAAAGACGTGATCGATAGTAATTGGGACAATATAATTTAGTAAGGCTATGATTTCACAGTAGGCTTCATGAGAAATTAAAATACGATGGTCTTGTTTTTTTTTAATTTATTAATTAAATTCGCGTGCAAATTACATAAGACTTTAACAAAGACCTAAATCTTGATAAGACTGTCTACTAACAAGTGATATAAGCCTTGGTCCCCATGGGCGGACCCAATTAAGGTCCAGGAGGGGCTTCAGTCTCTCTTGGGCCATAGTTTTTTCCCTCCTGGGTCATAGTTTTTTTTTTTAAAATGCACCCCAAGCCCCTTTTAAAAGAATTAGATAAAGAGAATTTGGGTGCATCATTTTTTATGATAAAATATTTGTAGCATAGTGGTAAGAGTGTTATTTAAAAGTTTTGGAGGCTGGGTTTAAATCCCAATAGCCATATAATTTTGTTTTTTTAGATATTTGATGGAGATTATTTTAAAAAAAATGATACTTTCACAAATGTGGCCACAATTAGATCTAACATTTAAAATAAATAATTTATTATTATTATTCTAAAATTTAAGAGAAAATAATAGAATTTGATTTTTTTAGATTTAAAATATATTCAAGTGAACGGTAAATAAAATAATAGGTACTCTAAATTAAATTAAAATTTTTTTAATTAAGCCCCCCCTAATTTAAGTGTCTAGGTCCGCCACTGTTGGTCTCCATGATTTTTCACTGACTAATTAGGTTATCATAGAAGCAAGATAAGAATTTTATTAATTATGACTAATTAGGTTATCGTAGAAGCAAGATAAGAATTTTATTAATTATGTCGGGATTCTTTTATAATCTACTTCAAAAAAAGAATTCCCAACCTACTTTTAAAAGTTGTTACTAAAACGAAGAAACTTACAATAAATGAAGATTAAAAAAAATTAGCAAATAATTTTTTAATAAAAAATTTTAAACCCAACTACCCTTGGTGTTTCAACAACAATTCCAAACGGAGCCTTAAGATTATTATTTTTATTCAGACTCGTATATTTATAAAAAAAAATTATTTTTCTAACTCTGTCCATTAAGATGAAAATGTACTCGACCATATGATAAAAACAATGAACATCTTAAAATGTTTAATTGAGAAGTTACAATTGGACTTATTTTCGAAGGAAAAAGAAAAAATTAATATTGGACTTCAAGCAAAAAATAACCGTCCTTCATTTATAAAAAAAAAATTAATTATTGGCAAGTGCCAACCAACTCAATTAAAAAGTTAATAATGTAGATGTTAAATTTTAAAAACTAAATAAAATACAATTATGCCCGTATTTATTATAAATGAATAAATTATGCCTCTACTTTGTTTTTGAACCTGTACAATTCTACAGGTATAGTACAATATGAACTTTGTTGGGATTTTAAATATATTCACTATAACCTAAATTATGAAATAATTATAATTCATGTGAATGTTCATTAAAGTAATATTTTCTCTCCTCACAAGCAACTTTTCATCTCTTATAACTCCCATTATCTCCCTAATTTAAAGGTTGTTATCTGTTATAATTATGATGTATTACTTGCCACTTTATGTTTGTATCACTATAAAAAGAGGTATTTTACTCCTTATTTGTATACACTTGAGATTGAATAAAATTTTTCTCTAGACATTGTGTCTCGTATTTGTTTTCCTCATTTCTTTCTATATTGTTGTGGTCTTAATTAATAAATAATTTAATAGTCAAATATTAATTCAAAAACTTATCCCACAAATAAAAGAAGAGAAATATACTCCTAATCCATATTTCTAGGATAGAAGATGAAAATAAGCCCGTATGAGGTGTTGAACTCATGCCTTCAAGCTTTTCGTGGCATGAGTTACCACTGAACGACTAGGCCTAGTGACAACTAGGGATGGCAATGGGGAAGGGAGGGGAGGGGAGGGGAGGGGATTGACATCCCTGTACTCATCCCCGATATTCTGTATAGTCCCCGGCTCCTCTCCGTCCCCGTCAGAATTGCTTAAAAGGATCATTGTTCCCTCCCCGAATAATAACAGGGGATCCCCGATGATCCCCGATCCCGGAATAAGTTCTCGAGTAATTGATTCATTTTTAGTTTTTGAATTTGATTTAATTATATTAAAATAAAAAATTTAAATAAAAGTAAATTTTGAAAATATATCTTACATTAACATTAATCCATTACAAAAATCACACTACAAAATACAAATCATCAACATAATTATTTTCGTCAATCTTCGTTATCCTATAATAAAAAGAAAAAGAAATTACTTTCATATCAATAATAAAATAAATGAAATGGATATAGATACTGAAATTAATATTTTTAATAAAAGGTTTTTGTTTTATTTAATAAAAGTTTAAAAGAAAAATTTTGGGCCAAGGCCTTTTAAATAAGACTTGATTAAATAGTAATTCAAGACTATAACTAGTTAACTAGGCCCGAAAGTTTCATAGTATAGTTGTATAAATATTTTAATATTTGATATTTATACTAATATTTAATATTTTATAATTTAAATTTGATTATTTATTAATTAATAATTCTAAAAAATAAAATTAAAATGAGAAAATGGGGAATTGGGGAGGGGATGGGGATGGGGATTCCGGCTCACCCCCATCCCTTCCCCGAAAAAGAATTTGGGTAAAAAATCTTCTCCGTCCCCACCCCAAATAAAAAATTGAGTATAAAATCATCCACATACCCTCCCTAAATAGGAAAATCCCCAAGGGACCCGTCCCCGAAGAGATTTCTGCCATCTCTAGTGACAACTTATGACCCTACTTGAGAAACTACAAAAGATCAAGAACCATATAATATTACCCATATATTTAACAATAATTCCTTTCAAAATCTGTCAAACTCCACCTCACCTCTTAAATATCTTCTGTCCTTTTTATTTTCTAAATATTTTCTGTCATCTTTGAAATATGATTACTTTAATTTTACAATAATGTTATAGATCCCAACATTTGAGTTTCAACTTGAGTGCTAATGTTATATGTTACTCATTTATTGGATGAAGAATTTAATAGCTATTAAATTACTTAACAACCATCTAATGGATGAATGCCGCATTAGTTGGGACTCAAATTAGAACTTTTATGTTCAGATACCTAACATTATAAAGAAAAAAATCAAAGGTACTATGAATATTCCATTCGCAGTCAATATATATCCTTTCACAGTAAATTTTTTTTAATTTTTTTTAGTTCTCATCAACACGTTTTAGTTTGTTTTTAGTTAAAGAGAACAAAGAAGAAAAGAATTGGTTGGCTCCTAAACTTATGCTGAACAAATTACATTATTAATGAAGGATACCGTAGAGAGAATCACGGAGTAAATATAGCAATAGGAAAATCCTTTGTGATAAGGAAATGATTTCTTCCACAAGTATATACTTGAAAGAGTGTTTTATTTTTTTCACCTAATCCAGACTTTAAAAGAATTACAAAGAATTAAACAAGAAATAATAGTACAGGAGATATGAAAATAATATTTGTTTAATCATTGGCATGCATCACACCAAACAGATCTTCTACTAACAAATCCACATACAAACATAAATATGCATAAAAACTCAATCACACACGTATTAGCTAGAGAATATAATTATACCTTTTTTTTTCACGGAGATTACCGATTTATCTTTTATTGAAATCAATATATGCCACTTATTCCCCTACAATTTTCATAATATCTAAAAATCTCCTGGCACCAAAAATTTAAATGAAAAAATGGGTAAATAGGTCATTTTCTTGCTAATTTATCTGGGGAATATAAAATATATTTTTATTATAAGAAAAATTAAAAATAAAAAATACAAGAATATGGGTAAAACTGTAAAATTATGTCTATCAAGGGATTATTGGTTTTTATGAAAATAGTAAGGGTATAAGTGATATATATTGATTTCAGAAGGAAAAACTAGTAATCTCCTTGAAAAAAACAAATAATGAATAAAATAGGTTAAATTATTGTACTTGTAAATTAATTAATATTATTTCATCGGACATTTTAAATGGAATAATATTATTATATTAAAAATATATTTACATGATTGGCAGTTAATAAATGAGTATATAATAATTAAGTACATAAATAAAAGTGCATGTGTCAAAAAATCCTTCAAAATTCAGATATGATCAAATTATGAGAGCATCCTTATAAAAAAAAAATACGATACTCTCTTTATATGAGCTTTACTAAAGATTTTTTAACATGTTCCTTTTAATGATATTGTATAAGAAAGATTTAACCTTTTTTTTTTATTATTTATTAACTATTAGTGAGCACTTCAATTATTTGCTTAATACATGATCGGATCAGAAGAGAACTGATAATAAAAGTGAGAAACCTAAATAGGAAGATTAACCAAGACATAATTATGCTGACACCAGCTAGCTTTTAATTTAGACATAATGTATATAAAATTTGATATCAAATTACGCATGCATGGATCATCGTCTGAGAGGCCTTCCGCCGGATCCGCTCTCCCTCTGGCAGTTGAAGTAGACAGCGGCCACCGGAGATCCCAGATTGTAAAGCTCAGCAAAATCCTTCGTGCTGAAGTTCTGACGCCACCCCGGTGCATAGACAGTCTGCCTTCCAAGTTGCCGGAACAACACAAAGACAAACCTGTGAATCCCCACCGTTGGACTGGGGCGTTCATAATTCACAATCTCTTGGCCTGCATGCATATATAATCATGTATACAAATGAAACAAATTAGTTAACATGTATAATTGACTAGTTGGTAAAGTAACAACGAAATATTTTGCTTCTTTCTTAATTATAAATAATATTGTGTGTGAAACCTAGCTAAGTATGGCTCAGCCGTACAGAAATCCTAAAAGATTTAATGAAATGTATTTATTTCGTTTGTGGCTTTAAAGAAATGTTGTTTATTTAAGGGGAAGAAACAAAAAATCACTGGCCAGAGCCAGTTGACAGATCGAGCATGGCAGTGGATGAAAGAGATGCCACTCTGACTCTGTGAGCAAAGAAGGGAAAAAATGAAAGAAAATGGAGGGTTATTATTTTAAATAAAAAAGTTGAAAATTAATGACAAGATCTTTTGGCCTTTGTCCACAAGGGCTGGAACAAAGATTAAAAACCATAGCTACAGTGTAAAAGCTGATACACGATGAAACGACCATTCACAAGTAGAAAGAACCGTGCTATAATGTTTGATTTAATATAAAGTCTGGCACTCACCAAAGCTGGCCCCAGTGGTTGCTGGAATATCAGTCACCAACCTGAAATTTCATTTTCAAAGACCAAAAATTTTCTAATTAATGCAAAGAAAATAGTGATCACTGACTGTGAACCCACATATACTTGTAATCATCACTATGAAGAAAAGCAGAGGTAAATGAGGGAAGTGGAATTTATGGGAAATAAGAGGATAAAATTAATTGGTGATGGCTTCACCACCAAGTAGATATAAAATAAAGTTATTATTTGAAAACAATGGAAAAAAGATGATAAGTTGGTGATTTTTTTTTTTTTTTGAGGAAAGGTTAATTATTTTCCCTTTTAACGGTCGTATTTTTTTTTTTATTTAATAAAATTTCGTTGTTGTGGTCGAGATTTGTTTAAAAGAAGAAAAAATGAAAAAACGAAGAAAGGATGAGAAATTATATGCCAATATTATTGATTAGGTACATGTATGTAGGACCCCATAATGTCATCCCAGAATCCTTGGACATCTAAAGATACTTTGGTTGTTTAATTTATTCCTCCTTGACTTGTTGTTTCTTGATGAAAGTTACATGCAATCGAACAGTCAATGAAAAGATGAAATTATATAAATAAATGAATCACACAAACAGCCAACAAATATGTCTCTTTCATGATCATAATGACATATGAAGCAAAATGGGATAATAGCTATTCGTCACGGAGTGAGTATTTTAGACAATAAACTAGTACGATACTTAGACAACTCTCCTCTTTAGCCTGGAAACTTGGGTGGTCTATGACGTATAGCTATAGCTTCCGCTTATTCACAGCGAAAGAAAATCAAAAGAGATTTTAGTCTTGCCGCAACTGCCTGAATCTCTTAAAAGTATTGTGTCATTCCAAGATCATCAATGGCACAGTGAGTTAAGAGAAAAAAAAGAAAGAAAGAAAAAAAGAAGGAACAAATTAAAAAAAAACAATCATTCAAGATCAATGGCACAGTAAGTTAATACTCTCATGAGCATTAGACTTTTTTCTCTCTTGTTAAAAAAAAAATGTACGTGTTAATATGTGTGTCATTGAGATCTAGGAAAGAACACTTACCAATGCAAATACTCCCTCAGGCTGGGGTCACTTGGGCTTGGTGCATCAGGATCCACCATTACCTGAAACAATGGCAGCAAATGCTCACCATATAAAAACCCTTGAAAGCAGTAGCACAAGTAGAAGCAAAAAGCAAAAGCAAAGGCTTATTAATTATTACCAAAGTATAAAATGTCCTAAGATCGTCACCACCAATTTCAACCCTAGGCTGGTTGAGAACTTCAGAAGGTTTGAGCTCACGGCCATTATTCACATCCTTGCTTGAATAGGTAATCCTCATAGGAATTGTTCTCGTAAAATTGTCAAGAACATCACCAATCACGCGGCCAACAATAAGAGGATCTCTCTCCCTGCTAGACATATCACCAACACTAAGCACAGAACAACACACACACACACAAGCTACAAAAGTCGTAAGAATATTCAAGTGATGAAATTTTGTTGGTAGGTTGGTTGATGAAATACGAGTTTTGTGAAGCTATTTATATAATTTTTCTGTGGTGCCGCTTTTATCTTCAGTACCACTCATAGAATCTCACTTTATTTTGATTAGTTTTTTTTTCTTGCTTTTAATTTTCCTACATTTAATTCCTAGCTTGATTGAATGTTGATACCTCAAATATAAAGTGAAGTGGACCTGTTTATCCTATTTATATTCTGATTGAAACAAACAATAGAAATTTATTCTATTTATATGAAGTTTATCTTAAAAAAAAATTCTCTATACATGAAGTTGAGTACTATCATTAATTTAGAGGTTGTCATTATGACTTAATTGACTTGATTTCAATAAGTCAAGTCATTAAGTCCGTTTATTTTTTTAACTTAATGAAAATTTTTCGTTAATAAGTTATTAAGTCAATTTATTTAGCCTTTTTGCTCAATCTAAAAATCTGAAGGACATCATTAAAATATATTCTCTAAAATATATCCCTATCCAATTAATTAATTTTCATAGTTACCTAAATAAAATTTAATAATTAGCATTATTATGCATCTCTATAACTTATGATAAGATAGTGGTAGACTATTATTACTTTTATCTTTTCATTTTCTTCAAATTAGTATTATTTATCTTTAAATTTTTTATGAATATTTTTCATATAAAAAAAATAAACTACAATAAAATTAATTAACATATACTAATTTAGAATATTAAAGGGTTGTATTCAATTGAATATAATTTATGTTATGATAATATGTTATCTTATTTATGTTCTATGAGATATTTGTTATTTGTTTAATATTTATAATTTGTAAGGGCATAAATGTAAAAATACTGGTTTTCAAATATTTTAAATCAAAAGAAACAACTTAAGACTTATTTTTAGTGATTCAAATAAAAAAATAAACATGTCATTTTAATTCAAACATTCAGCTTTATTCAAATCTAGACAAATTCAGGTCTATTCAGATTTCAAATAAAAAAAAAATTAAACGCCACCTTAGTTTTAGTAATTTGAATATTTTGTTGACATATTTCTTTAAAAACTTATTATATGAATATGATCTACAATGAAATGTAAAATTTAAGAGTTTACCTGAGGTAGCGTTTGTTTTTTTGTCTGAAATCTAAATGGGTGTGAATACGAAAATCTGAATGACATGTTTGTTTTTCTTTTTCTTTTTCTAATATCTGAATATAAGTGGCATCTTATTTGTTTTTATAATAAAAAATATCTTAAACTTAGTTATTTGACATTTATGTCCTTGTATATTAAAACCAAAATAAGAGATTAGATTTTATAGTTTAAGAAATAAGTTATTTTATAAAGATATTTTTAGAATATAACATTTACTTGTCATTCATACCTTTTTCTATTCAGATAAAAATCACAAAAGTTTACTTTTTTCTATTCAAATGTAAATGTCTGAAAATCAGTCATAAATTACAAAAACAAACAAGTACATTTTAAAAAAGGTCTGAAAGTAATAAAATTTCAGACTTCAGACATTTAACAAACAACCTCTAAGTCATATTATATGTAACTTAAACCAAAAAGTGCTAACCTATGTCCCAGAGAGCTTGACAATCAATTTTACACTTGACTTTTGAGTTAATATAATTTTTATAAATGTAACTTAGCAAGATCTAAATTTTATATAACTTAATGAATGACATATTTGTTCAGTAACCACTGACTGCCAAAAGTTAAGCTATTATATAAAGGTCCAATCTTAATATATAATACATCTAATCTAACAAAAGAGTTATTAGGCTTTTAATATATTTGAACCAAATGAGATTAAAAATTAAAAGTAATGCTATGCTTACTCAATTGAGATACTTAGTTTGTAACGAACTAATATGTCATCTTATGTGTTATCTCATTGATTGAGTTGACAATAAATTATCAATAATAAAATCTATTAATATCATATATATATATATGGCAATAAATTATTAATGTTACATCAGTTGAGACACAAACTAAGTAACTCAATTGAATAAACATAGTATTATTTAAAAAAAATATGACATTGACATGGAAAGGTCCCACATTAATTACTCTTTTAACTCAAAAACTTAAGCTTTAGGTAAAATATTACTAAACATTAATATTAGGGTTGGGAATAGGGATGGCAAAAAAATCCCTGGGTCGGGGATCGGTTCTAATTTTTTTTATATAATAAACATCGGGTATGGGTACAACTATCTATACATGTTGATTAGACGAGTACGATACGGGTATTAAATGCAAAAGTCCGTACCCACTAATAAATCCGCTTGATTTATTTTTTATAATTTTCAAAAGCTAAATTTATTAATTAATATTTAAGTAGGAATATTTTGAAACTTAAGAATGCCAAAAGAAGATATTTTAAAGCTTATAAATAATTAAATAAAGGGAAATGTCTGCATTAGCATAGAAATATGGAAAAAAAAATTAAAAATATAGAGAAAAGAGAAAACCGTGGGGAGTAGTGGTAATTGAGGCAGAAATACATGCCATTTGAAATTTGATGATGTGCCAACTCAAGATGCGAATTCCGATTATAGCAGTATTGATTAGAAAAAAGACCGAATTTCTTTCCAAAATCCTCCATCTTGCATGTCCATATTCTTATAGTTTGAGGGAAAATTTTGAAATTCTTAACATCATTAATCAATCGTCATGCATCAATCATCAATTTTTCATCGTATTTTTCCACATAAATATTAAAAATTTCCTTTTTGTTATTTAGTAATTTTATATTTTTCTTTTATTTAAATAGATTTAGTATTTCTACTTATAAAATATTAATTAAAATTGAACTTAAAAATCAGTAAATTAAAACTTAAAAGGAGATATAAGGGATAGGGGAAGGGGATGGGTATTTATATTTTTTAACGGGGAATCCCGACCCGTACCCATTCAAACTTACAACGGGTAACGATAGGGGACAGAAAAATCTACTATTAAGCAAGTACAGGTACGGGTATTGACATCCCCCCATAATACCCGCCCCATTGCCATCCCTAGTTGGGAACGACATTTATTTTATTTTAGGGAGAACGAGACTTAAGCCCTTATTATTTCTCATATTTACCACTTAGGTCCCCAATTTATTTTAATTATCTATTTTTCTCTGACGTCGAAACTATATATTCTTACAAATTTTGCATAGGTCATTTTATCATTAGACAGTAATATTCAAATATGAAAATTATAATATCTGTGGTAAAATAGGTAATAAAAAATAAATTAAAGACCTAAGTGGTAAATAAGAGAAATATTAAGGACTTAAATGTCTTTCTTCCGTTTACTAGTTAGATATTTTTAGTTAGCAGAACTGGCCACGTATCACTTAATAATATAGCCATATACATCAAGTTCTTTTTCTATTACTTGTGAGTATAAAAATCACCAAATATGAGCAAACAGGAGCCATCACCAACTTCACGTTTGTCTTTGGAAATTTTGTCTTATTGTTGACCCACAAATTAAAAGTTGAGAGATCACACTATGAAAAAGAAAAAGTATATGCAGCCGGCCTTTATTGATGGATAATTTATTTCCATTTATTGTATGTCTTACAACTTAAGAGGAAATCTCATGATAATTTTGCCTAAATTGCTCAATACAACTTTATTATATTCCACACTCTTTATAAAGACAGCTTACTACCAACTATCAAATGACTTCTTAATGTTCAATAAATATCAACTAGTTGCCAAGGCTTGTTAGTAGGGAGACTAGTGGTGGTACATATACAGAAGAACCTAAAAATTAATATAAGTACATTGTACATAGACATAAAATTGATATACATACTTTTTAAATTTAATATCCTAGAAGATAAAATGTTTTAGATGCTTAAAGAACATAGAACATAAACTTCGTAAATATATCGGTTATTAGTTTAATTTTTAATATCAAATTTAGATGCATATTTTATAAAAGAGTTGAATTGAGAAAATTGACGTTGTCACGAAAAGCTCCTTAATATTATTAATTTTATATGTTATGTGTTATTAGTATTTTTTATATTTGACTAATTATTTATTTATATTTTCATTAGGCCCTACAGGATTAAAAATATATATATATTATCTTATGTATTTAAGACCCTTTAGGTCAACAGTTAATTTAATACATTAGCCCAAGTCATAATTGGAAGATTCTATTATTTAATCAAGATTATTAACTTATCAAACATTCATTTATCGAAATTTTATTTAAGTAGAGTAGGTTCCAAGTATTAATATGGGAGATTAAATATATTTCTTCAAAAGTGAGGTAAATGTCTTGCTTCCAATTGCTAATTTTCAAGCAATGTTTGTTATATCTTGTGTCATGCCCCACATATTTCTTGGCATTTGGTGAAATACTTAGGGCATGCGAAATCCACCAATGAAGGCTTAATCCATCTAGATCCTTTTGGAAGGTTCCAATAGATATGTATACTTGTAGATAAAATTTCATTGTAATATTTACTCTTATTTTATTTTATGGGGGTATTTTGAGAGATTTTAAGAAACAAATAAGCTTCACCATTGTAATTTCTCAATTGCTTAAATATCTATTTACAGTAAAACCTCAATTAATTAATACTCAATGAAATGATAACTTCGATTAAGTAATAATTTTTATTGGTCCCACTTAGGACCAAGGTAAATTAATTTGATAAATTTATACTTATGTTTTAATAAAATAAGTCACTAGATCCAATTTAAAATGGTAAATTACTCATTCAATATTAAATTTTAAAGGCCTTAATGCAAGAGTAACTAATTAACTATAAAATATTATTTCAATTGTTTTTAGTATAAAGTAATTTAGGCACACTTGGGAAAAAATTAAAAACTCCATTTTTATATATAAAAAAAATTAAGGGGTTTAATAACTTTTTTTTGGCAAGGTTGGGCTACAGGGATTAGGATCTTCTTCTGATCTGAGCTTTCCGGAGCTTTTAAAGATCTTGTGCCACTTGTCGTTTAGTAATTAGTATTAGTGTATGATTAAGATTTAAATACCTTTATTTTTAATTTATAAATCACCAATCAAGTGAGTAAAATTTAATAAGAAGAATATCAAATTATGAGAAAACCCTAATTTGGGCTATAGCCTAGTCTAGCAGCCGTGTAAATCCACCACTTATTAATTCTAGCATAATTTACCATTTGTGGCCAATGGGCTTGTAGACCATTGGTAACTAAGGCACTCAAGTTTTCTTGAGCGCCATAGTTCGAGTCCTAGTTATGACTGATTGAGTGAAATTAATTTGTATATAGTATCTCTCTCTTGCGATGGTAACTAAGGCACTCAAGTTTTCTTGAGCGCCGTAGTTCGAGTCCCAGTTATGACTGATTGAGTGAAATTAATTTGTATATAGTATCTCTCTCTTGCGAAATGCGAATGGAGCCAATACATCCCTCCAATATTTGTGAGGGTTCTTTGTCTAAGCAAATGTTTCATAGAATTTAATGTAATATTGTAGTACTAGTGTATTTGTCTGCTGAAATAACAGTTGTAAATATCTGATGTACGATCAGTAATCTGATGTGTAATCAGTATTAAAAAAAAAGCTACCATTTATGCATGTAAGAATGACATAAATTCATGGCTGGAAAATTCTAAGCATATTTCTACTATGTAAGATTTCCTATCAAAAATTTTCAAATTTTTCTAATAGATAGATTCTCTTTGCTAGCTTAATATTCAATCAAGTCCATGTCTGTAGAATATGTATAAATAGGGACCAATTGCTGTACTTGTTCTATAGTTTTATTTGTTCAGAAATATGTCTCCATTTTCAATAAGGATTTCTTAGAATATTTTCTTATTTAGTAGGATTCGTATTTAAGGAATAAGTAATTTCTTCTTTAGGATTTGACTTCTTATTGAAGGAGGAATACTATTAATATAAGACAAGAAATACTTCTCCTACAAGAAATAATCACTATATATGGGGAGGTTGGGTTAGCTTATTTGCACACAGAGTAACACAACAATCAGGTTCTCTGCAAGTAGATAGTTTCTAGTGTGAGAGAAACAGTAAGTCTATTGAGAGATTGAGAGTTATTAGGGTGTGAGAAAAATTACTAGAGTGATTGTAACAATTTTTCACATAGTGAATTTTTCTCTCGTCGTCTTTTGTGGCCATGGGTTTTCTCCAGTATAAGAGTTTTCCACGTAAATTCTTGTGTTGTGTGATTGCATTTATTCTCCATCTATTTTCTGTTTATTATTTGCTTGATATTTTTACTTGCAAGATCTTGGGTGGGATTAAAGATTCCCTAACAAGTGGTATCAGAGCTAAAGGTTATTTTGCAAAGCAATTATGTCAGCGATGAGGTTTTCAAAACCTGTGAATGCATAAATAGAAAAGTTTAATGGAAGAATCAATTTTGGCTTGTGGCAAGTTCAAGTGAAGGATATGTTGGTTCAATCTAGTTACACAAGGAAAACAAAAACAATGTAAACCCTGCAGAAATCCTGAAGGTGTGTTGACAATCAAGTCACCTTAAAGAAGATTGTCAAAATAGAGCAAGCTCGGCAAATAGCTCTAAATCAATAGATGGAGATACTGATAATGTCTGCTAGTGGTGTGTCTCTTTTCTCCCTCAGAGACTGATTTATCCTTTTTTTGGTGTGCCATGGAAGAAGATGTGTTACTGCTAGCGGGTCCACAAGATTTGCACACGAGGCATGGTTTGGCATTTATGCAAGGTGTGTGGTGGAACTTTTTTGTGTTGATGACTGAAGACTCTCAAGGAAGCCAAACATGAGAGTGGGTATTTTCAGCAAGGTGATTGACATGTGTCGAATATGTGTACACAAGATAAGGTGGAGTATGATAATTCTCGGTGTAGAGAATTATAGCTGCTGGATAAAGAACAAGATTTTACCCATGGTTGAGTGATTCTCATAAGCTCTATGTGATTGTGTTTTTGGTGGAGTAAAGAAGGTGGAGACAGTGTGATTGTGCGGATAAACGGTGGATCATGTTTTGTCGCCTCATTGAAAAACTCGCTAAAGTGGAGATTGTTAGGAAATATCTCTTTTTTTTTAATAAGGATTTCTTATGATATTTTCTTATTTAGTAGGATTCTTAATTAAGGAATAAGTAATTTTCTCCTTAGGATTTAACTTCTTATTCAAGGAGGAATACTATTAGTATAAGAAAAGAAATACTTCTTCTACAAGAAATAATCACTATATATAGAGAGGTTGAATTCACTTATTTGCACATAGAATAACACAACAATTAAGTTCTCTACAAGTAAATAGTTTCTAGTGTGAGAGAAATAGTAGGTCTATTAAGAGATTGGGTGTTATTGGGATTTTGGGTGTGAGGAAAATTACTAGAGTGATTATAACAATTTTTCACTTAATAGATTTTTCTCTCGTCGTCCTTGGCAGCCATAGTTTTTCTCCTGTATAGGAGTTTTCTACGTAAATTTTTGTGTTATGTAATTGGATTTATTCTCCATCTATTTTCTATTTATTATTTGCTTGATATTTTTACTTGCAAGATCTTGAGTGGGATTAAAAACTCCCTAACACTATGGACCCCAATGCCATTGTGCATTTGTCAATGTCTCCATCTCCCAGCCGACCTACACTTGCTGAGTAAAGTTTTATGTACATCACCATAGAGGGAAAAAAAATCATACATGAATGATAAACTTATTGGTTTTTGTTGTTGTTGTTCGGCGCTTTACTTCATGTTGTTGAGATAACATCATATCATTTACGGTAATAAAAAAGCATGCCTAATGCTTTTGAATTGTTACTTGGCAGCTTTGTAACCACTAGCAAATTTTCTAGTACAAAAACAGTGATTATTATTAGAAAACAGCTTCCTTGAATCTGATGATCACCCTGGGTCTACGTTTGGCTACTGGAATTATGTAGGATTAGACTAATTTTTAAGATAAAAATTTTGTATCCTATCCAAGGTCATGTTTAGCTATTTAGAATTAACAAATTAATCCAACATTTAGTCTATATTTTGTAACTACTAGTCCCTATTATTTCATGAGTAAATATGGACTAATTCTCATATCTTATTTTAAGCTGAGTAAATTTACTTTGGCCCTACATTTGGCACACAAGATTGGATAAGATTAACTTTTTGGATTAAATTGGATTAAATTAAATTTATATATTATTGACTTTTGTTTGGTGTAAGGTCATGTAGGACTATGTTAACTTTAATTTAATGAAAAAAATGATTATTTAAATAGTTTAATTATTTTAAAATTATGTTACTAATTGTCGAATTTAATAAATTATATACAATATTATTACAAATGAATAAATTAATAATTTTTTATGTTTAGTATCATTTAATAGATTATATAAATTATTGAATTAAAATCTTAATATTAATCTTAAATTAAACACGAGTTAAAAATAAATTATTTAATAAAATTTTATTATTGATATTAAATTTAGCTTAAAATAAGATATGACAATTTAATCCAATCTAATTCAAAAAGTTAATCCTATCCAATCTTGCATGCCAAATGCAGGTACAAAGTACATAACTTTAACAAATAATTTGTAAGAAAAACTCATGAAGAACAGGTAAAGTACCATTGGAAATTGAAGTGGGATGAAAAACATAAAAATAAAAAATCTATGATAATTTGTGAGATGACACTAGCATTTGATGCATGGCTATATAAATGGTGGATATTTGAGTTGGCATTTCAAAATACCAATATTCCACGGTGCTAAGAAAAAATAGCACAATTTAGTTTTTATATAGAAATTTAATATAAAGTGGTAACAAGTTCATTAAGAGGAGGTTCATGCGCACGAGACTAAGCCCAAAAGAAAAGTTTGTTTTGGAAATCTTGTAACTGGGCTCGCACGCAGGGAAATCAATTCCATTGAATATGTAAAGATATATCTACGCCTAATGCTAGGTATCCTAACATCTAAGTTTGTAATTTCACTAGTTATGAAATTTATCATCTAATAAATTAGTGACATATGGTAGTGAAATTCAAATGTTAAGATCTTTAAACATTATTGTATATTTACTCTCATTAACAATTGTGGAAGGAAATAAATAACTCTTTTTTCAAAGAGTAAACAATTAATGTACGCAAATGCATGAGTGACACATGGTTTTGATACTCAAATGTTAGGATCTCTAATATTATTGTATATTTACTCTCATCAAAAATTGGGAAAATAAATTACTCTTTTTTCAAAGAAAAACAATTGATGTGTGTTATTGCAGGACAATTAATAAAGTGTAAGATGCTATCTCAACAAGATAAAAATGCATTAATTGATCTATTAGGGAATTTTTAATTCCACCTAAAATCTTGCAAGTAAAAATATCCAACAAATAATAAATAGAAAATAAATGGAGAATAAAACCAATCACACAACACAAAAATTTACGTGAAAAACTCCTATAACGGAGAAAAGCCACAGCCGCCAAGGACGACAAGAGACAAATCCACTATGTGAAAAATTATTATAATCACTCTAGTATTTTCCTCATACTCAAAACCCTAATAACACACAATCTCTCAATAGACCTAAAAATTGTCTACTTGCAGAGAACTGATTGCTGTGTTACACAAACAAGTGAACTCAACCTCCCTATATATATTGATTATTTCTTATAGGAGAAGTATTCCTTTCCTTATACTAGTTGTAATCCTCCTTGAATAAGTCATGTCCAAAAGGGGAAATTACTTATTCCTTAAATAGAAATCCTACTAAAGAAGAAAATATCATAAGAAATCTTTATTGAAAAATAAGACGTATTTCCTAACACGATATGTCTAAAAGTTATATAAAATTGTAAAAATTGATCTAGCCGTTAAAAAAATTTAAAGAAAAACTTAATATCATAAATAAATTATAACAATGGACAAGCCCAGGATTAATAGAATGATCTAGTTGAAATATCATGAAATGAAGGTGGTATAGGCGAATAAAACAGTCGCCTAAGATCCCATATTTTGGGAAAGCATCATTTTTTGAGTATTTCCTTGACAACTCTCTAATTAATAAAGATTTTTTTTTTTAGATTGTGTATGGTAGGAAATAGGGAAGCCTGTTAGACATCTTTCTAGTTAATAATTATTCTACAATTAAGAATGATTGTTTATAGAAAATCTATATTTGGTAACCTTAGTGTTTAAGAGATATAATTAATAAGGGATATTATCAATCTACTACCAAATTTATTCTGACATATCATGTCAGTACCATAGTTTGAAGAAAAGTGCTTTTTACTACCAAACTTTCACAATTTTATCAAGTTACCAACAAAACGTTAGCTCCAAGTTAATATTTAACGAAAAATCTATTAAAAGATGATTTTTCCCCTAATTCATAAAGGAAATAATAAAATCAAAATTATAAAAATGAAAAGACTTGGTAGTAAGTTGTAAATTGTGAACCTCTCAGAAACGGTATCCCAAAACCAAAACCAAGAAAATGAGCCAACTCTCGCTACCTTCCTTACCTTAGCCTCTCTACTCGTCTTTGCTAATTTAATTAATAATTTTATAAATAAAATAATAAAAAAATTAAAAAAATCATCCCTCCAAATCAAATGGTTACTTTAACCTTTCGGTTTTGATATCCTTTCCATTAATCTTGGCTCGCTCCGCTTCCTTCCCTTGTCTATTTTCGAACCCTAACTCCACTCTCTTAATCTTCAATTATCTCCGTCTGATTCTGATCATTCTGTTTTTTCGTCCAATTAAGAATTAAAAGAAAGAAAGAATATAATCCTCTGATTCTTGGATCATTATTTTTATTTAGAAGCAATATGAGTAATCAGAAGAAGAGGAACTTTCAAATTGAGGCTTTCAAGCATCAAGTCATAGTGGATCTGAAATACGCAGAGAAGGCGTGGAAGATTCTGGAGCATGTGATTCACGAGATTTATAATCACAATGCTAACAGCCTCAGTTTTGAAGAGCTTTATAGGTTTTGTTATTTTTGGTGAAGCAATCCTCTGGAGCAGAAGGGGAAGATACAAGGATGACAGGGTGAGAGCCGAGCCTCATGAATAGAATCGGACCATATTGATCGAATAGTTTGGCCAAGGTTCGATGAAGGGGTTTCTTGAAAAAGTAGAGATGGCCTATTATGGGTAGTGAAACTGCAGGACTTGGTGGGAGATTTCTATTAACTTGGTGGAAAGATTTTGTTAGGAAATAAAAGAAGAAAAGGATAAGAAAGCAGTGGTAGAATAAGGAATCCATGGATTTCCTTTTTTTTTCTCGTATGACAGTATTGCGATTTGATGATTCTATCAGCCATATGAAGTATGAACAAGGAGGAGAAAAAGAATAAATAGTATTACAATGGGTTAATTTTTAGGACAGCCAGAGATCGGAGATGGAAAGGGGTTAATTTTTAGGGTTTCCAACACTTAAATTTTCTGATGTCAAACGCAGAGATCGGAGATGGAGAGCCTTGTTTAAGTTTTTGACAACGTAGCGTTTTGGTTTTTTTGTCAAACACAACGTTTTGGTTCCACTGGAAAAGCCTTAATGCCCTCGTGACCGCTGCAAATTTGCTTGTTTATTTCATCTTCAAACGCAGCGTTTTGAGCTCTAATTAAAATATCTTAAATGCCCTCATGACATCAGCAAAACATCAGAAAATTTTTAACGGATCTAACGTTTTGGTGGTAACTTGTTAAAATTGTGAAATTTCGGTAGTAAAAAGCGCTTTTCTTCAAACCATGGTATTGAAATGATATATCAGAATAAATTTGGTGGTAAATTGATAATATCCCAATTAATAATATTATATATCCATTAATTCGTTCATTATTAGTCTTTCTCAAAAAAAATTAAATTATTTACCTTTTCAATTTTCTAAAAATACTTAATTATTTAACATTAGAATCTTTGGCTTTTAGTATTCCTTTAATTTCTATTAAAAATTTTATAATCTCAAAAACCAATTGATAAAAAAAATTCTTGCTCTCTTCTCTACAAAAAAAAATTATTACATTCATTGGCTCATTTAAAAAAAATAGTTTCTTAAAATACAAAGTCCGTATTTATTATTTGATCATCAATTCATCATCTCAATTTTCTATATGCTATTATTCTAAATATTCTATTGAAAATAATATTGTTCTTATTTATTTGTTTGTTTATTTTTGTAATGGCTTTAATGGAAGTAAAATCATATATTGATGATTTTTTTTTAGGTTTTGTTTTATAAAATTTTAAAGATATTTTTATTATTGTTGAAATTTAAGAATTAAACATGAAATAAATTTTGAACTCTTTTATGTTAATTTGAGTATTAAAATTACATAACAAAAAAAGATCTCATAAAAAAATTCGTTTAAAACTCTAAAAAAAAACTCTAAAGCCGGCCGTAGGATGAAGTTGAAGATCTTCTCCATTAAACAACAAAACTAGAAAAGTAGGAGCAGATAAAAAGACGGAGCTACTGAATCTGATATTTTACATATTTATTCCAATGCAATACACTGGACTAAATCTGATTGGATGTATTACCCTTGTCATTTTTCATTTCTTTCATAATCACAGAGAAATAAAGTTTTTAAAGAAGGGCCCGAAAGAAAGAACCTTCCAAAAGTGGAAAGAACTGGCTTGATGTGTACCTCAGAATGCTTCTCCATCTCACACAAAGCATACAACTTTATATCTCATCCTGTTTCCAACTAAATTCCCCCACCCCATGATCCCATCTTCCTCATTCTGTTTTCCATTAGACATTTGAAAGAGGCACGCACCCATAATGATAATGCCTCGTAGGTCACTAGTCACTATAAAAGTCCAAAATCTATGATGCTTTACAGATCACTAATCAGGAATCACCATAAAAATTCAAAATCTATGTAAATTATTTTTTTATTTTTTACATCGTCCATGTAAATTATTTTTTATATCATCATTATATATCTGGTAGATGTTCTTTCAGTTCTAAGAGTCTAGCTAATTATTTAATTGTTCTTTTAGTTCTAAGAGTCTAGCTAATTATCTAATTGTCCTTATATTTTTAAGGGTTAATTATCCCGAGATGACATATTTTTTGACAAATTTAAAAAAAGTGATAGGATTTTTAAAAATACTTGAGGGGGTGACAGAATTTTTTACAAATACTCGAGAGGGTGACAAATCCGTTAACTTTAACGGAAACAGTAACGGGAACAGTAACTTTAATAAGAAATAATGTTTTTGCTCCTAGAGTTAATTATAAAATAAAATTTCTACCCCTATAATAGTTACAAAATGACATTTCTATTCTAACAATTAGTTACAAAATATGTTTCTGTCCCTACTCAATTATTTTTAATTTTTTAAATAGAAAAAATTATAAAACACTATATCTAAGTCTAATTAACATGTTTTTTTTTTGTTAAATCAAATTTTTTAAAAAAACATTCTTTCTGAATCAAACTTTACCGTTAACTTTAATAAGAAAATTTTATTTGGTTCAAAAAGAATTTTTTTAAAAAAAAAAATTGAGTTAACAAAAAAAAGCATGTAATTAGACTTAGTTTCTATTTAAAAAATTAAAAATAATTGAGTTGGGGCAGAAACATATTTTATAACTAATTATTGACATAGAAATGTCATTTTGTAACTATTATAGGGGTAGAAACATTATTTTATAATTAACTCTTGGGGCAAAAACGTCATTTCTTGTTAAAGTTACTGTTTTCGTTACTGTTTCTGTTAAAGTTAACGAATTTGTCACCCCCTAGAGTATTTGTAAAAAATTTTGTCACCCCCTCGAGTATTTTTAAAAATCCTATCACTTTTTTTAAATTTATCAAAAAATGTGTTATCCCGAAATAATTAACCCTATTTTTAATCCACACCAACATTATTAAATAATTATTCTCTATTTTTCACCATTTGCATATAAGAATATTTGAACTTTAGGTTATATCAGACGATAATATTTTTTTATCCTAAAAAAGTTAATTGTAACATGCAGGACAACAACAAAGATGTATTATAACATGCAGGACAACAACAAAGATGTTTTAAATAATTTTTTTGAAAAAAAAAAACTAAATAATTGACTTCAAACTTCGGAATCAAGTAGAAATTCACCCCTATTAGGATTTCTAAAACTTTACCATCATTACTTTATCCAGGGCAAGTTTTTAAAGAGCTAAGAAGATGACAGATAGTGTAGGAAAGATCATAACTACTTCAGCATTATCAAGCAATTTTATGTCATCTCACATATTCCAGCGATATTTGTTTTTTTATTTGAAAGCTGAATCTTAATTATTTTTATATATTTACAGTTTTTAATTTATTTATTTTCTATCACTTATGTGATGTCTGATTATAAGATGTTTAGGTTTAAATAAAAAAAATTAAATATTCTGGCTTTTATTTGAATAACCAAACATCTGAATAGAACGTTAATATTCTCTCTCATTAATACCCCTATTAAATAAATTTATTTTCTATTATATAAATTATCCTTATATTATTTTTTATTTATCCCTTTTTTGTTATATACTCGTATTCAACTATTATTTTTTTCAATGAGAATTTTAAACATAATAGAACTTTAGGTGACTTTTATAATAGGTTCATCTCTTTGTATTTATATTTACTATTTTTATATTAGATTTTGAACTTTATTTAATAATTAATTTTAATTCAAATGATTAAACAATTATTGATTGGCTTATGTAATTACAAAAAAAATCAATATAATATACTAAAAATAACATTATAAGTATTATGTATTAATGTAAAAAAAATACATATGTTAGATATATATTTTACTTTTCATGCTTTGTTAAGGTAAACATTATCAAATTTTTTCACTAATCAAATATTTTTTTTATAACTTGTCATGTGTTAAACCAATAAATATAAGTATTGTTAATATTTATGAGGTTATGTATGTCAAAATATCATTTTTCAGATGTTCTCTTTTAAAAACAAACAACTTAACACTTATATTCAGATATTTAAAAAGGAAAAACAAACATGTCATTTAGATATTATATTCAAACCTATTCAGACTTCAGCCAAATTCAGACCTATTCAGATTTCAAACAAAAAAAAACGTCACCTCAGTCTCAATGGCGCCGCTCGTAGTTGCTGATGATCATCATAACAATGACAAAGATGCTTTATTTTTTCTTGTCAGTGTCACTATGGAATTGCTTTCAAAATGGCTCAAAACAATTGATATCGGTACACAAATTTAAGAAATAATAATGTTATTTTCATAATTACATTTAGTTTTTTTTTTAAAAAAAAATCACGGGTACTTTCATTATCATCTAAACAACTTAATTCATAAAAAGAGCAGTATATGTTAGAAATCTTAAAATTGTATCTTATAATTTCATCAAAATGTGTTTCATTTGTTAAGTGAATGATACGATAATATAATTAATTTACTTAAAACTCACAAAAATTTGTCAAAGACTTAATAACTGATCACATGCTATATCAGTAAAATAAAATTTTGAAATATAATTTAGGATGACAATGTAACAGAATGAGGGGGTGAGGCCTTCTCCGTTTCTCACTTCATTTCTTTTTTTAAAATTTTACTTCTATTCACCAATAAATATAATGAAGTGGCGATAGAGAATTCCCATGTAGGGAACAGTTTTCACATTCCACTCCATTTCCTATCTTCTTTTATTATATGTATAAAGGTCATTATCTGGTGACCACCACTTATTAAGTAAAACTTTTGTAAACCACCAGATTTTAAAATTGTATCCGTAAACTATCTATTATTCAAAGAAATATCCCCCAACCACTTTTCCGTTAAAAAAATTAACTATCGTTAGTGATTTTCTGCGTAAAGGCTATTTTACCCATGTAATACAATAATTACAAAATTTATTTATAATTAATTAAATATAAGATTTTGTATTGTTTGATTTTTTTTATTTATAAACAAAAATGATGTTGTCTATATAATTAAATATTTATTTTTTTAAAATAGAATATAATTAATTAGATATTTATTTTTTAACTAAATGACAATATTACCCTCATGATGGCATTCTGACGTCATGTTTCCGTTAACGGAATTAACGGAAAGGTGGGTAAGAGATGTTTCTTTGAAAAGTAGGTGGTTTACAGATACAATCTTAAAATTTAGTGGTTTATAGAAGTTTCACTTAATAAGTGGTGGTTACTAGATAATCACACTATGTATAATATTAATACATAATTTTTGTAGTATAAAACTTAACATAAATCAAACAAAATTATCATTGGCATATTGCAATAGTATTTAAATAATTTCATCTTCAACATATTGGAAAATATTAAATTATGTATTAATATCTTGAAACAATATTAAAATCAAAATTTGGGATAAATAATAACTAAATTAAAAGTATATATAGTATATAGAATAAAATTAACAATACAAAAACGTAAAAAAAAAATTGATTGATAACATAAACTATGTTTTTGAATAACAAAAGTTTGAACGAACAAAACTAGGATTTTGACCCCCTTTTATACTAACCCTAAATATCATGAATTTACTAAAATAGATAAACCCAAAATATTATTTTATAATAAAATTCTCCTAATCTAAATAAGGAAAACAAAACAAACGGTATCCAAATCCAATATCTGGAAAAAATGATAAAAATCTTAAAAGTAACCAAAAATAAGAAAATAATTTAAAACTACAAAATGATTAGGAAAGAAATAGAGTTTTCGGCTCGACCATGGGGCAAAATAGCGGACACGTGTAATCCAAGTTATGAACTTCGAGAATATACCCTGCTCTTCCCACGTAACCATCCACACCAAAAATCATAAAGTAACGAGTACTACGGAAAGGATGGAGTGGCTCGGAGTACAAAATCAAGGCCTCCATTAAGAAGTTTTAGATTATTTTTCTATATTCTACGTTCTGTTCACCAAAAATTCATCTCAGTTTCAGCCCATTTTTTATGGATCCACCGTATAAGTCTTAAACTCGTGAAGTATTTTGCCATTCCTAAATACAATTTTTAATCGATGTATAACATTTCTCTTATAGAAAAATCTTTGATTAATATTATTAATATACAATTTTATTATCATTAGGTTTCGTTTATGGATTCAAATCATACATTTATCATTATCCATGGAAACATATTCAGTTGGTGACGGGGGGAAAAAAAAATTCTATTGCAAAAGTGAAATTTTTTTAAAGTATATATGGCCCTTCTTTTATAACTTTTTGAAAAGCTGGGTAAGAAGAGGAGCTAAAACTGGGCTAAATGGTTAAGAGGGATTTCTAGGAAGTATGGCAATAGTTTGAGGTATTTGAGAGAGTTAATTTATTTTTTAAAAAAAAATTAAGAGTGATTTTAAAAATGTATAAAGGGCCAATGGTAATAATATAACTTTTAAAATAATTGATATTAGCTGAGCTGTAAAAATAATCAGTTATAAAAAGAAGTAATTAAATGTTTGGTAATATTTATTTTTAAAAGTACTATAAGTTTTAAAAACAGTTGTATGTGTTTAGTAAATTTTATTGTTAAAACTATTGTAAGAATGCAAATGACTGAAATTGACATAATGTTGAATAAAATTTATTTACACATTTTTAAATAAGATATGTAATATTTTTTAATGTATATATGTAATAATTGATAAATAAAATAAATATTTTATTTTATTTTGTTATCTCAATATAATTGGTAATAATAATAATCTTATTAAATATAATGATTTTATTTCCTAATTGAATAAGAATAATTTTATATTTTTATAATATATGTGAGAATATGTAAAATTATATTAAGTATAAAATTGATCTTCAAAATTATATTTGAAAAGTTATTCCTACTTTTTAAAATCTTTTGTATGATTGGGTGATTTTACTAAAATTGATTTTTAAAAAATTTTACTAATTACTAAAATTAAATTTTAACTTTTCAAAATCACTTTTGAATCTCTCGAAGGCAATTTCAAACGGCCAATGTACACTTGATAATCTTTTATTGACATTGATAGGATATATGTTGAAGTCTTTTCAAATTTTCATTGTATTAAGACTTCTTTGATGGTCTATTTTAGTTGCAAATAATGTTAAGAAATCTCATAGTATCACTATCAGTGATTCGACTTTGAATAAAACGTTCAATAGGAGAAATGAGTCACGTCGAAGCTTCCAATTGTCATTGGACCAACAAAGGGAGAAGATGTGAGGGAAGAGGAGGGGGGAGGTTTGTGGAGGGGAAGAAGAATAATTAGAATATGTAAGTATATATGTTCCTTTTCTTTTTCCGATTACAAATTCTTATATTTTGATGGAAGATCTCAAAGTAATATTCCTTCCTTCAATAAATTTTCCTGGATCCATTGAGGTTCTATTATTGTATTCCATTCATTGAGTTCCAATATTTTTTATGGAATAGAATTTGTACTTTCCAATATTTTAGATTTTACCTATCTGTTACATAATTCATCCCCTTTCTTTTTTCTTCATATAACTCAATAAGTATAACAAAATTTGGACCACAGAATATTAGGTAATTAACTGAACTATATGAAAATTTGGGTATAAACTTGTTGAATAAAATTTTTATATGAATAATAAATTGAAGAATTAACCCTTGAATGAAAAATTAATTTCACAAATTAATAATTGTACCACACGTTATTGTGATCGAAGGGTGTAGAGAATATTACTAAAAAATATGATTTATGTATAAACACATTAATGCAATTCATTTATTTATTTATTTTTTAAAAGGGCCTTGCAATATGGCAACTCTTATCCTTTAAAGAACAAGGGCCTTGATGATAATAATTAGAATGGGGCTTTTCCTTTGGGCCTTGGCTGGCCTTTGTTTTCCCAGGCATTTGAGCCATATTGAAAAATAGTTGCGATGTGAATACAAATTAACAAATTAGTTATACAAACTTTTTCCAAAAAAAAAAAATTCTCAAAAAAAATAGAAAAAGAAAAGAAAGAAAACTCAAAACAATTTGATATGAAAAATAGTTACAATATGATTATCATATTAAATATTTTATTATTTTTTAAATTATATTTCTATTATTATAGTTTTATGCCCAATAAATTTTTTTTTTTGAAAAGCTATGCCCAATAAATTAAATTATAAGAAAGAGTTTAAATATATATATATATATATATAAAACTTATATATATAACTACTTACTACTATTCAGTAATTGTATTAATGATTATTCATTTACATGTTCATAGTGAGTAATCTTAAGAACTTTGATTTTATGCTGAACTGAGTTAATCAAATTGAGATAGCCAAAAATGAATAATCATTTATTTTGGAGGTGAAACAAGATGTATAGATGTAAAATTGTTAAAATTTTTCCATTACTGTATATTTTTCCTTTTATTAATTGTATATTATTCGTTATTCTTTTAAATATTTATAGATGAGTAATGACGTAGGTGTGTTTTTATTATCTTACGACTTGGATTTTATGCTGAACTGAGTTGATAAAACAAAGATAACCAAAAGATAACCAAATTCATCTATTTAATTTTGAGGTGAAATAAAATATATATTGACGTAAAGTAGTTCAAATATTAATTCCATCACTATAGGTGTATACAAGCACGGATTACATTAAAAGCCATCATTTTCAAAGAGTGATTTATAATTCATCACCGTTAACTACACGTAGACACATATTTAGAATTCTCTTGTACCATATTCAGCTTTAAAAGCCAAACTATATCAAACATATACATATGGTAAAACAAACAAAATAAGTTATACAACAACAACAGCAATAATAATAATAAGTTATTTCTCCTAAAATATAATAAAATTGATGATTCCTTCAGGCCAAGAACGTATTGAAGAGGCTTATTCCTTCAAGCCAAGAACTTATTGAAGAGGCTTTCAAATTCGACCATCTCTTTGCTAGGAAGAGAAACCAAAACATTGACCCCATTGTCATTATCGATATTAGGAAAGAGCAAGATAATGTCCTTCTTGTGATACACAACGGGGCAACTATATTTTGGCTTCCCCCATGGATATTCAACTTTTGAAAACCCTAATTTCCACCAAGATGACACCAAGAATTCTCCATGTGGGAACCCTTTATATATTTCTCCCCAATCTATTGCACTTCTTGCATATTCATCACTAATTCTTTTTGCTCCTTCTGATACCATCTCCACCAATCTTGAAAATGGATTCTCTTTTAGGTCCTCACATTTTGCATTGGCATAAGCACTTAACACTGCATTCCCTACATATGATGCCGGTAACGGAGGATTCAATCTTGGCCTTATATCAACCGCATAAAGCATTCTTGATTCCCTTTCTAGGGTTTTTCCATTTGCATGATAATATGACAATGCCTTGCACCGCCATATATGTGCCGATATCACGTTAAATCCGGTGATGTATCTGCTGTCTTGGTTGTCACCGGTGGCTTTCGCCTTCTCCTTGAGCTTGGCAATGTCATCGGGAGTCAGCCGGAAAATCTTGAAGTCTAAGTCTTCTTGGGTAGTATCAAATATTGGAGCATTGTTTGATTCTTCCCCAAATGGTATCTTGAGTTTGAGCATCTCCGGATGAACAAAGGTGACACGTGGAGGTGATCGAGCGGCAAGTAGATGGCGATCATTGCATGGGATGATAGCCAGAGGCTTGTCAGCAGCTAGGGCAGCCAAGTTTTCTAAGAAAATTTTGAAGCTTAAGCCATCAAATGTTGCATGGTTTGTTGATATGCCCATTGAAAAACCGCCACATTTAAATGATGTTACCTGTAAAACAATATAAAATTCATATACTGAAAATAAAAAATTAAAAAAAAAAGCATCCTCTTCTTTGATGACTTTAATGGATGTCTTATCTATTGCCACATTTATAGCTAGATATCTCACCTTTTCTTTCATATCTTTTTAATAATTTTTTTTCTTTTCTCTATGATTGCACAATAATTAATATAATATATAGGCTGAAATTCTTATATTGAACAATCTGGATTCTGTAAATTTAATATGTTGAATATGAGTATTTAAAAAAAATCAAAGGACCCGTTACATATTTTATTAATTTTTTTTCTTTTCTCTATGATTGCACAATAATTAATATAATATATAGGCTGAAATTCTTATATTGAACAATCTGGATTCTGTAAATTTAATATGTTGAATATGAGTATTTAAAAAAAATCAAAGGACCCGTTACATATTTTATTAATTTTTTTTCTTTTCTCTATGATTGCACAATAATTAATATAATATATAGGCTGAAATTCTTATATTGAACAATCTGGATTCTGTAAATTTAATATGTTGAATATGAGTATTTAAAAAAAAATCAAAGGACCCGTTACATATTTTATAAGAAACATATTACACCTGGTTTATTATTAAAAGAAATTTTCAATCTTGATTATAAAATTAGAGATTCTCAAGGGAAAAAAAATTAATTAATTAAACAGAGCTTCCCACAAAGTGTGCCATAATTTGACATTAAGGTCAAGCCCTGTACCACTTACTTTTCTTGTGTTTCGGTAGCCCCTGCTAACTACCACCCATGCTGAAATTTTTATGAAGAAAACGAAAGCAAATTATGATTTTTTTTTCCTCTTTTTGTCAAGGAGGAGATGAAATTAATGATGCACAATGATAGCTGTTTAGCTTTATATAAACGTCACATAAGCCTAAGCCTACAATAACGGACCAGGATCCGGTGCTCAGCGTTTGGTGCTGAGCACAAGATCCAACAGTTACCAATTGTTTGGATCTCACATAGAGTAATTGGTGACCGTTGGATCTTGTGCTCAGCACCCAAAGCTGAGCACCGAATCCAACCTACAATAACATGCAACTGTAATGATGTCGTTGCTATGAAAGGGAAACTGCATTTATTGTAAAGGTTTTTTTCATAGGTGGGTTTTAAAAAGAAATGAACTTGTACTTGCATTCCACATAAATTAAGATGGAATGCAAGTATTTTTTTTTTTTTTTCATTTTCTAAGCGAGAGAAGGAGAAAAGTGAATGTAAATAAAAGTTCTATGACACAGATATCTATACTTTAAAATAAAATTTTTAAGTAAGAGAGTGTTAAATAATTATATAATCCAATAAACAAAAATAATAAAGAGATAAAATACTGATAAAAGCAGTATATACATCCGGTTGAGTTTACCATGTCGACAAACTAAATGTGTGTATTTAGCTGGGTTTAATATTGTTTTTGTCAACATTTTACATAAACTTTTTGATATGAAATATCAGTGCTCTACTGTGAAAATTTCTCAATAGTTTTTATTTTAAGTTTAATATCTTTTTCTGATGTGATATCTTGTAGAATTTTAAAAATCTTTCAACGTGTGATTATTAATAATATATGGAGTATGAAAAGAAATTATTATTTTCTTGCGACCTTGATATTAAAAAGACATCATTGGTATCATATGAATAGAGGTGGAATGCAAGTAAAAAGTTTGTTTCCAAGCGAGAGAAAAATGAAATTTTAAATTTAATTTTTGTAAAATTTTGTACTTCTACACTGACTAATTCTGAATGTGAAAAGCAATCCATTTTACAATGGTTTCATTTTAAATTTTACGATCCTCGCTTAATCTGATTTCTCTTAAATCATTAATAATTGAAAATGAAGAGAATTACTTACCTGGAATATGCCTAAAGGTTTATCATCTTGTTCCAACAAATTACCATCAAAACTACTCTTGATAATAAGTTGTTTGAAACCAGGATTGGGATAAACCAAGTCTCCAATGTCATCCAATTTATACTCACTAGAGGCCACAATAAAGACGGCGCCGGCGGCATTGCAATCGATCTCCATCTTTCCTGTTTTAGTATTAGCCTTCAATCTTCCGGCCAAGAAATCATATGGCACCAAAATTTTTGCCAACGTATTCTTGAGCTTCTCAG
The DNA here is from genome assembly GCA_030449835.1 of Clausena lansium. Lineage (NCBI taxonomy): Eukaryota > Viridiplantae > Streptophyta > Magnoliopsida > Sapindales > Rutaceae > Clausena > Clausena lansium. The sequence continues at coordinate 36,106 of JASUUF010000109.1, read as the reverse complement.
CAACAACATGAGGAGGAAAATCTTTGTGGGGTTGGAAAAAATGCACCGTTTCGACGCTGAAATTGAGAACTTGATCTATGTTTGATAAGAACAAAGATTTTTTTTCAGTTTCTTGTGATGGGAAAACAAGGGAAGTGTGTTGAATTGTGACCTTGAGATCTTGAGGAAGTGGTGGGAATTCTTGGTGATGGTCATCAAGAGAGCCCATTGTAATTGTTTGGTGAGACTTATTGTGAGGTTTGATGATGATGAAGGAGGGCTTGCAAATTTATATTGAATCACGGGAACTGTTCATACCTATACATACACGTACATACAAAAATTACATGGGATTTGATTGTGACATTAATTTTTGCGTATTATTACACGTATATAGAATACTTTATTTGTTGATCCAGGACTCTGAGATACTCTAGAGCAATTACACCGGTCCTTTCGTTACTTAAACTTTCTCCTTCTCAACGCTAATGAGATATTATTGCTAACACTCAATGGTTATATATTGCCTAGGCATCTTAAAGATGTACTTTTTTTTTATTATTTTAATAAGGTAAGTCGTACATAAAGCTTCAATTATTTTTGGGAGATTAGTAATTTTCTCTTATTGAAATTAATATATACCACTTATTCTCGTATAATTTTCTTAATATCTAAAAGCTCTTCTAACACCAAAAAAAAAAAATTTAAAAGAAAAGAGGAGTAAATAGGTCATTTGTAAGATAATCTTAGAAATATAAAATATATATTTATTATAAGAAAAATATTTTTTTTAAAAAAAAGTAAGAGAAAAATATCTTACTATTGATTTTTTTATTCATGCCCAAACATTTATTTTCTTATTTTTAGTACTTAAATTTTTATTTTTATTTCTATTGATATGATTTATTCAATTTATAATAAATATAAATTTTTATTTTAATTTTTATTGATATGATTTATTCAATTTATAATAAATATGAATAAAAATATATTTAAAAATAAGAATAATACTATAAAATTATATTGATAGAGAGTTATTGGTAATTATGAAAACTGTAAGATAATAAATTATATATATTAATTTCAGTAGAGAAAAACTGACAGCCTCCCATTATTTTCTACCCCTAACTCATCATGATTCTAATTAATAGCTACTTAAGGTAATTACTTAAAGTCCACTCAGTCCAAACCCATGAGATATCTTAAAGATACACTTGAAATATGAATTATGATTGTATTTATTAAATACGTTGGAAAATTAACTGATATACACTCATATTTCTGTCTCTTTTTTGTAATGCTTTGGTAGTAATTTAAGAATCTTCATGAATAATTTGGCTTTAAAACCTTCAACCTAATTACTTGCTTTTTCGGTGGTGAGTTCTGAATTCTGATCTAAGTGGTGGAGAAATTGCCAAGGACGCTAAATTGCGATCAATTTTCTCCACATCATGAATAAATAATAATGGGTCTCACCGCGGACCAAAGCTGGCAGTGATAATGTCAGGCAAAGTTGGTACATCTAATCCCTGTAGTCCAATTTTATACACAACTTGTCAAATTTGTACGGCACCGCTTATCACGTTATATCTTATATTTGACTAGGTGAAAATATCACTTTATTTTCCCATATACGTCAAAATTTTCTCGGTCGACTGAAACTGTAACGCATAATTGAATCGGGACTGCATATAAAAATTTCAATAGAATTCTCTCTCTCTATTTTTGGTAACGTCTCTCAATTCTGTTGATGAATTAATTCGATTCTCATGAAGGGGTTAGTCGAATGATTACACTGATATTTTGCTCCCACGAATGCCATGTGTTACGTGTACATATTACCCAATAAGAGTAATTTTACAGTAAAAGACTTTATTTTATACAGACAAGTTAAAAAATAAAAAAATATATTTTTTAATACACTTTAAAGTGTGTGTAATTTTTTTTTAATTTATCTCTTATTTTAATATAATTCTTTTGTTGTAAAATCAATCAAGGATATCTCGACAATATTAAAATCGCTAAAAGATAAATAAATAAATAAAATATAGTCTCCAATTTTAATATTGTTAAGAATTCTTAATTATAAAATTATTATAATAATTTTTTAATTAGAGGCCCCTGACTATATTAAAATTAGAAAAAAATTTAAAAAATACATAAATTTATTATATTAAAATTAAGGACAAATTTAAAATTTAAAAATATATATAAATTTTAATGTAGTGTGTATATGTAATTATTTTTATCTTTTAATTTAATTATCCCTAACTGAACAAAAATTTTTAAGGAAAAACTCACTCTACCATCAAATCCGATACCATATACATACATTTGTTTAGTATGTGTTGCACATTAATTACACCAACCAGAGTTAATGAGGGCCTTGAAGCTTATCTATAGTCAAGATTTTCCGGATAAGATCGCATAATGCAATACTTCACAACCTCTCGATCATACTTTTATAAAAGCAACCAGAAAAAGAAAAGGGAAAGATTCGTAGGAAATTATTTGTTTATTTAATTGGACATTTTATATTTTCAAGAGACATGATTTTCGTATTTTGTCTCCAAAAGTTTCGTAGAGTAGTTTTTAAATAATTTTTAACTAATCTTTACTAAAATTATAATCCTGAAAAGAGGTATAAAAAATTAATTTTATTTTTGGCTACCTCTCCATTCTTTAAAAAAATAAAAATATATAAAAGAGAAAAAAAGAAAAATTATTCTAATAAAAGAGAATCACAGTGACAGATACATTCACCATTTTTTTTATTTTGAGATTTAGAGAGATTTTGTTCTTGTTTTGTGCAAACTTCGTTCTCTTTCGTAGCAGAAGCAAAGCTTTGTGAGCGCTAGCCTGGGCTACAGTTCAGGTAGCCCATGGAAAAATTCTTGGATGCGTTGTAATTTTTAATAATTTTCTTATAAGTCTTAATAAAATAAAAAAAATTATTTATATTGGTCCCTAATATATTTTTATAATTTCAATAAAATAAGAAATGTTGATATTCGTTCATCCGCCAATGCCTACATTAATTGTTATTAGTCTAAAATATCTTTTATCACAATCAAATGATGGTCCTCTTGCCCGAGATAACAAGAAAAACATAAGGAAAAAGGAAAAGGACTTGAGCTTTTATTATACTTAACCCCTCTATCCCTACCATCACCAAAAAGGGCAAAAATGAAAAAAAAAGGAAAAAATCCTTATTTAATAGAATATGGTACAAATGGAAATTTAATAATTAGCGCCCGAATATGGTGCATGTTTATACATAATTACACGAAAATGCTTAATGTGAAGCGAAGTTACTATGTTACCCTCATTTAGTGGATTTAATAGACAGTGTGTCTTAAACGACCTTCTTTCTTAAAACCCGGTTGGGCACATAACTCATGTAGGTGTAAATTGTAAAAATGTGATTTCACCGCTTGTTCAAGACTGATTTTTGGAATGCAATAGCCTACTCAAGGAACTCTACCCAAATGTCAGTTTTCATAACTGATCTTGTATTTCTTCTTTTTCGTCTAATATCTTATTCAAAAAAATAAAAAATTATCAATCATCTACTTTAAGTTAATTTTGTTATAAAAATACTATAAAAGTTTGAATTTTTAATTTTCCACCCTAAGTTTGTAATTTGCATCAACCATCTACCAAAAAGACATAATTAACCTTATAAAATGACAAAATAAAAGTAAACACAAATTATAATAATAGTTATTTGTAAGGGTAATTCTATCTATCTTTTGGTGAATGACCGATACAAATTGCAAAGTTATAGTTGAAACTGAACAAATTCAAATTTTTATAGTATTTTTATAGTAGGATAATCTTAAGTGAATGATTGATAATTTCCTTTCAAAAAAAATTTTCTACAGCGTTCATATCAAAAAATTAAGAATCGTATATATACCACGACCTTTAATTGTAAATGTTTCAAAGTGTTTTGATAGAATTTTAAATTTTGAGAGATGAGTATATTAATGTTGAATGGTGAGACAATATACGAGTTTTCTGTTTTTTTAGGAGATCAGTGTAAATAAATAAATAGTGATAAATTACTGTAGTTTCATAATGATTTGGTAATATATAGGAGGAGTTATTTTAACTTAAGTTTTTAACTTAATTCTAGATACCAAAATTTGGCCATTTATTTGGTTCAATTCAAGGGTTGAGATAATTGCATAGGTGACATCAAAACTCTATTAAATATAGAAAATTGATATTTCGCCTGAAATTTTGTTAAACCGAATATATCGAAATTCTTTTATCTGGATGATGCCCTATCTCTCAATCCGGGTAATCGGCCATTGCCAAAAAGAGTTGGTGGGGGCAACTGCTGTTGGGATATAATAGAACCCCGTTATTCTTAGGGCTGCCTCGCTCTAAAGCCTTCTGGACTTCTTGCCATGTTCTATCAAAGCTTCTCTAATTCACTTGTGTAGCTTGGTGAATAGTTTTTGTGTTGGGACTTCGGATGCGATGTTGTATCGTGCTTGACTGCCAATGCAGCTCGGTCTTTCGCCATTTGTGTAATGTTACTGCTATTCTTTTGGTGTTGCAGGATCTCCATTGATTGTTGTGTCATAAAATTTGTCTTGTAAATATTTCTTCCTCTTTAAGCAATTCTGAGTGCAATAATCATAATTCATTGGTTATCTCCTTCACACCCCTCCCAACAAAAAAAAAAAGTTAAATTCGGTAATTGTGGTAGACGAAATTTTGGACTAAATATCAGTGTTGTTAATTATAAGACTCAAAAACAAAAAATTGAGGTGATATATTAAAACTTAAAAAGAAAGAGAGACAAAATCTTGACTGTTGGTATGCTTCCTTTCTCAACAAGATTAAACCAACAAAAACTTTTATTTTTACAACTTCATCAACGAGATTATAGAGAATTAGAATTAAGAAAATTATTCTTTGCGTAAAAGAAAATTCTCTTGCAGATCTTAAGAAAATTACAAATCGTGCAATTGAGAAATCGTGCTAGCGGCCATCATAAAAAGTACAGATTTAACACCAGTACATGTGGCACAACAACATCCAACTTCTTTTTCCGCTAAGACTCCTTGAGAAATATCAAATACCAACAATTTTTCCAATAGCCCACAAGATAGTCTAATAAAAAGTTTAGTAAGCTTCTAGAGTTAGATCTATTGTCAGTTACCAAAGTAACTGACAAATTGTTTGTCAGACCATCTGTTTAAACAACAAATTGTTTGTTCCAAAAAAAATAATGGATACTCCATAAATCTTTAATTTAAAGATACAGACCATCAATTTGTCTGGAGAAGTAATTAATCAAATTTAATTTCATAATTGAATAATGGATATGATTTGATATATTTGGGAAGATTATGATTTCTGAGAATGAGGATGGATATATATATATATATATACACAAATCGAGGATGAATATATATATATATATATTATATTTTAAAATTGGGGGAGGATTAATGGACCCTTAAAATAAAATTTATTTTTACACTCATTTATTAGTTTTTAGATTTGAGTGAATTAATAGATGTGATATACATATGGAACTCACTTAAAATATTTTTCCTCTTATATTTTTTCTTCTCTATTAATAAGTATAAAAATTAATTTAATTTTAAGTGTCCATTAATCCTTCCCCCTTAAAGTTAGATTAGAAATTTTTTGTTAATAATAAAACTCTCTTAGAAGAAGAATCAGGATTCTCTCTCTTTCCTTTTTAAGTTTGATGTGCCATCTCAACTTTTGTATTTTTTAGTCTTATATTTAATAGAGTTTAATGCCACCTAAGCTGCTAAGCAATTATTCAATCCTCGGATTGAATCAAGCAGACGGCTAGATTTTAATGTCTAAATTTAAATAAAAATTTAAGTTAAAATAACCCCTCCTATAAAGTAGACCCTAGTTATAATTAGCTAGTATATGCAAGTCTTTTTAAATTTTATTGTACTTATTTTGATTTTTAATCCCAAACATGACTATTTCCTCAAATTTTGAGTGTAATTGTCATTTTCCTATTACATATATAATCAATTGAATTTGAAATCTTCATTACATCTTTGAGAACATTTTAGGTCATATTTTCTCATAAACAAAATAAGACCATATAATGCGTTGAGATATAAATCATAAAATTATATATATATATATATATAGGGTCTAGCTACCGTGCAATTGTTGCACGGTACCCCCTATTTTGTCTTTTATTTTTTTAACCCTTATTTTTTTTCTATTTATAATTTATTTATAAATTTATGATAATTTTATTTTTTTTTATTATCTTTTCCTCTCCTCCCTATTTTGATATTCTGCCTCCTTTTTCTACATTTAAATAATTAATTACCATTAGTTAGCAACACCTTTCAAATAAAAATATAATTAATCAATCAATTAATTACCTCAATTATTTTTCAAATCACAACTAAAACAAAATGCAGTAACTTGAATTGAATATCTGGGTGGCAATTAAGTAAATTAAAATAACAAATCAAATCTATCAATTAAGTGATTGATGTCATACTGGTTTAGATTTACGAATATGGTTTAAATTTTATTATTTTTCAGTAATTAATAACTTTGAAATTAAATTGTACTGTAATTATTTTTTTATTTAAAGTCCAGTATGTATATATTTTAAAGTGACGACCAAAGTGTGGGGAAAGAAGACAAAATATATAGTTTTAATAATTATTTATTTAATATTTTATTTTAATAATGTCATGCTAGTTTTATTTTTTCAAGTTAATTAATTAATTAATAAATTTTTAATGTCAAGTCATCACTTATCTCATTTCTTAGATTAAAAAAAAAAGAAAAAGAAATAGAGAGTTAGGTATTGATGTTTAGTTTTATATCAAATTTTTAAGTTGAGATAGCCCACCCATTTTTTAATTGTTTAAATTATTTATAAATTTGAAATAATCAGGATTTATGTATCAAAATATTGAAACATTTGATTTTTTATAATTTCAGCATATAATAGGGAGTGCAATGTTAATTACCAAACTAGATCATCCTACCATTAAAACTACTTATACATTAGATCTAATGGTGACAACACAAGAAGATAAAATAGGGGGTACCGTGCAACAGTTGCATATATATATATATATATATATATATATATATATATATATATATATATATATATATATATATATATAGTGGCCAATAAATAAGTGACAAGTGTGTGGAGTCACATGAGTGAGTTGTCATAAATAAGTGACAAGTGTGCGGAGTCACATATGTTGAGCTGTAAAGCAAGATTCCTTAATGATAAGGATGAGCTGTAACTAGACATAAAGTAAGTAATGAGTTGCGTGTGAGTTGTAAAAGTAGATTCTCTAGATAAGGAAGAATGACATGTCCTTGGCTTTATTGTAAAAGGAGATTCCCTTGGTGCCTATAAAAGGGAACCCTCCGTGTTGTAGAAGGTCATCTCTGAATCCAATAACCAATTGAGTCTTGTAACATATTCAGAGAGCAATAAAACTTCTCTTGTTCTTATTGGTATCAGAGCCACCACTTCCAAAAGGAGTTCCTGAAAAGTTTCTATAACAAAGTATGCTCTGTGGTTGCTGCCTGGACGGATCCTCCACATCAGAAACCTTATAGAAACCTATAGAAGTCTTTGCTTCATACAAGGATACTTTGGCCAAGTGATCTTCAGTGAAACCTCTGAGCAAGTGTGGCGCCCTATTGAGAAGGCCAGGATAGAGCCGTGTGTTTTGGGCTTATCACGAGTAAGGAGAAAATTTTGCTGAACATCCTCCTGGATATTAAGACCCGGGTTAGGGCAGTCGAGGACTATGGACAACCAGGAAGTAACCAAGTCTGGAGCAAGCATTTCTATGATGAAAGTTCCTTCATCTTTATCTCCAACCATAAACTTCCACCTTGAAACTCAAGAAGAAACCCAAAAGTCCATCCAACCTTTCCACCTAGATCCCTTAAACCTTTACAAGTTCTATAATATAAATACCCTTGCTTCCTCTATCAAATCTATTGTCCCTTTCATGCAGCCTAAGCGTAAATCGGTATATAAGTCTTCTGAAATCCTTGTACAATCTATCTCTTCTAGCTCTAAAGAAACCTACCTCCCTATTCTATCTCCTAAAGACATCAAGAGGTACAGATCTGAAGGCTACAATGGATTGCACCTTGGAGCTATTAGAATTGGTCTCCAACCTCTATTCCTTACTGGCAAAAATGTCACCTGTTTTCTAGTAATCCTTGATACAAGATGGAAAACTTTTGAGAAGGCATTAATCTCAGCAGTAGAAATAGGTTTCAACCAAGGGCATGTTGTTATCCAGGTAGAACCAAATTTTACACTGGATCTACACAAACCCACGCTCCTAGAAACTATCAAATTACTTATCCAGGTAAATGGGTTAGCAATGAATCCTGACGAATCAGCCCTTGCAGTACATCACACCATGACCTATAAAGTCCAATCCCATATGCTCTCAATGAGCCACACCAACCTTCCTATCACCAGAATGATTGGCGGTGAAGGAAGAATCATCCAACCTAAAACCTTCAAGCAAAATCAGTTGATCTTCCCTGGCCAATGGATTAGTGAGTATGAGTAAAACAACTGGCCCCTGCAGATCCATGAAACTCCACAAGTACAAAGAATGGCCGAAGGAAGAGTATCAGTTTCTTTTCCCAAAGAAACAAAACCCTTGTATCCATGTGAGAAATGTCAATTGCTGGGCAAGCATCCAGAGTCATGTACTCACATGCCTAGAAGATCCAGATTAGTCAGACACACAGGATCGATTGGAGTAGTTAATGCTCTAGGAGTAAGCGAGGAAACACTCAGGCAGATATCTAGAGAATTTGCAGCAGTCAGGTGGTTAGTCCGAAAGACAGATCCAACAGAATTTGGACCAATCGAGAAAGCTGTTAACTGGAACAACATAAATGCTTTGGAACAAAACAAAGCATTAGAGGAGATTTTGGCACAACAGCAGCAGCTTGCATAACATATCAAAGAACTCCATAACCAGATAAAAAAGAATAAGAAAAGGAAGAGGCTGACTACACAGCAATTGTCTGGATCACAAGAACCTCCCAGAAGAATTACCATGCTCAGATTCACGGGAGTAGATAGTGATGAAGAAAGGCAAGAACCCTGAAATGCTACCAGGATTACTTTCGAAAAAAGAAAATATCTTGGAAGAAAGACAAGCCTTCCAAACCATCTCACGTTTGGGAAGAAAGTTCTTCTGGTAACAACATCAAAGGATTTTGGAGAATTTATGAGGTGCCTCCACAAGAGCCGTGGCCTATAAAAGCAACTGTTTGGAATGATGATAGTGATTCAGATTATAGTACTTCTGGAACCATTTCTTCCCGGGAATCTACTTGTTCTCCACCGATACCAATAATGATGGAAAGACCATCTTTTCCAGTTAATCCAACATATATGGATGCAACAAGGGGAAGATTCAGACAATCTACTCATAAGACTGGACAAGCTTCAAGAGTATCATCAACAGGTGAATCACAGCAACAGCCACTACCACAACAGGACCCTCCTCCATAACAACAGCCTGAACCACAAGCTCCAGAAACTGAATGGGACACACTGGTCCATATTCCACATGCTCCATCAACAAAAATATTCTAGAACATTGATGATGTCAAGCTAAAGGACAGGGTAGCATACTTTGAAAAGATGATTGCATGGTACGAAAGTGAAAGCCAAAGAGCTCCTCATCTCACCAAAAGAGCTCTTACATTGAGAATAATTGCTGGATTTATTGGATCTTTACGAAGATGGTGGTACTCTCATAATGACATGTAAATGGAGTACATCTTAAACAGATCAGAACCATGCACTGCCCTTATAAACAACTTGATTTCAGACTTCATTGGCACAGAAAATAATGAAGTTGAAATGGCAGAAAAATAATTCCTACAAAACAAGTGCTGTGATGTAAGAAAGCTTGAAGAATACTATATGGAGCATGAACGTCTTTACTATGTCTTCAATAAACAAACAGACACAGTAAAAAGAGCGTTTATGTTCAATATGCCAGGACCTGTAGCAGAAATTATTGAAGCAAAATTCAAAGCACAAGGATTAACTATGCTATCAAATTTCAGTTTAGCACGACTAAAGCATTTATGTTGAAATTTGATAGCACAGTTAATCCTTCTGCTTTGAATTTTGCTTCAATCATTTCTGCTACAGGTCCTGGCATATTGAACATAAACGCTCTTTTTACTGTGTCTGTTTGTTTATTGAAGACATAGTAAAGACGTTCCTGCTCCATATAGTATTCTTCAAGCTTTCTTACATCACAGCACTTGTTTTGTAGGAATTATTTTTCTGCCATTTCAACTTCATTATTTTCTGTGCCAATGAAGTCTGAAATCAAGTTGTTTATAAGGGTAGTGCATGGTTCTGATCTGTTTAAGATGTACTCCATTTACATGTCATTATGAGAGTACCACCATCTTCGTAAAGATCCAATAAATCCAGCAATTATTCTCAATGTAAGAGCTCTTTTGGTGAGATGAGGAGCTCTTTGGCTTTCACTTTCGTACCATGCAATCATCTTTTCAAAGTATGCTGCCCTGTCCTTTAGCTTGACATCATCAATGTTCCAGAATGTTTTTGTTGATGGAGCATGTGGAATATGGACAAGTGTGTCCCATTCAGTTTCTGGTGCTTGTGGTTCAGGCTATTGTTGTGGAGGAGGGTCCTATTGTGGTGGTGGCTGTTGCTGTGATTCACCTGTTGATGATACTTCTGAAGCTTGTCCAGTCTCATGAGTAGATTGTCTGAATCTTCCCCTTGTTGCATCCATATATGTTGGATTGACTGGAAAAGATGGTCTTTCCATCATTATTGGTATCGGTGGAGAACAAGTAGATTCCCTGGAAGAAATGGTTCCAGAAGTACTATCATCTGAATCACTATCATCATTCCAACCAGTTGCTTTTATAGGCCACGGCTCTTGTGGAGGCACCTCATAACTTCTCCAAAATCCTTTGATGTTGTTACCAGAAGAACTTTCTTCCCAAACGTGAGATGGTTTGGAAGGCTTGTCTTTCTTCCAAGATATTTTCTTTTTTCGAAAGTAATCCCAGTAGCATTTCAGGGTTCTTGCCCTTTCTTCATCACTATCTACTCCCGTGAATCTGAGCATGGTAATTCTTCTGGGAGGTTCTTGTGATCCAGACAATTGCTGTGTAGTCAGCCTCTTCATTTTCTTATTCTTTTTTATCTGGTTATGGAGTTCTTTGATCTGTTATGCAAGCTGCTGCTGTTGTGCCAAAATCTCCTCTAATGCTTTGTTTTGTTCCAAAGCATTTATGTTGTTTTAGTTAACAGCTTTCTCGATTGGTCCAAATTCTATTGGATCTGTCTTTTGGACTAACCACCTGACTGCTGCAAATTCTCCAGATATCTGCCTGAGTGTTTCCTCGCTTACTCCTAGAGCATTAACTACTCCAATCGATCCTATGTGTCTGACTAATCTGGATCTTCTAGGCATGTGAGTACATGACTCTGGATGCTTGCCCAGCAATTGACATTTCTCACATGGATACAAGGGTTTTGTTTCTTTAGGAAAAGAAACTGATACTCTTCCTTCGGCCATTCTTTGTACTTGTGGAGTTTCATGGATCTGCAGGGGCCAGTTGTTTTGCTCATACTCACTAATCCATTGGCCAGGGAAGATCAACTGATTTTGCTTGAAGGTTTTAGGTTGGATGATTCTTCCTTCATCGCCAATCATTCTGGTGATAGGAAGGTTGGTGTGGCTCATTGAGAACATATGGGATTGGACTTTATAGGTCATGGTGTGATGTACTGCAAGGGCTGATTCGTCAGGATTCATTGCTAACCCATTTACCTGGATTAGTAATTTGATAGTTTCTGGGAGCGTGGGTTTGTGTAGATCCAGTGTAAAATTTGGTTCTACCTGGATAACAACATGCCCTTGGTTGAGACCTACTTCTACTGCTGAGATTAATGCCTTCTCAAAGGTTTTCCATCTTGTATCAAGGATTGCTAGAAAACAGGTGACATTTTTGCCAGCAAGGAATAGAGGTTGGAGACCAATTCTAATAGCTCCAAGGTGTAATCCATTGTAGCCTTCAGATCTGTACCTCTTGATGTCTTTAGGAGATAGAACAGGGAGATAGGTTTCTTTAGAGCTAGAAGAGATAGATTGTACAAGGATTTCAGAAGACTTATATACCGATTTACGCTTAGGCTGCATGAAAGGGACAATAGATTTGATAGAGGAAGCAAGGGTATTTATATTATAGAACTTGTAAGGGTTTAAGGGATCTAGGTGGAAAGGTTGGATGGACTTTTGGGTTTCTTCTTGAGTTTCAAGGTGGAAGTTTATGGTTGGAGTGAAGATGAAGGAACTTCCATCATGGAAATGCTTGCTCCAGACTTGGTTACTTCCTGGTTGTCCATAGTCCTCGACTGCCCTAACCCGGGTCTTAATATCCAGGAGGATGTTCAACAAAATTTTCTCCTTACTCGTGATAAGCCCAAAACACACGGCTCTATCCTGGCCTTCTCAACAGGGCGCCACACTTGCTCAGAGGTTTCACTGAAGATCACTTGGCCAAAGTATCCTTGTATGAAGCAAAGACTTCTATAGGTTTCTATAAGGTTTCTGATGTGGAGGATCCGTCCAGGCAGCAACCACAGAGCATACTTTGTTATAGAAACTTTTCAGGAACTCCTTTTGGGAGTGGTGGCTCTGATACCAATAAGAACAAGAGAAGTTTTATTGCTCTCTGAATATGTTACAAGACTCAATTGGTTATTGGATTCAGAGATAACCTTCTACAACACAGAGGGTTCCCTTTTATAGGCACCAAGGGAATCTCCTTTTACAATAAAGCCAAGGACACGTCATTCGTCCTTATCTAGAGAATCTACTTTTACAACTCACACACAACTCATTACTTACTTTATGTCTAGTTACAGCTCATCCTTATCATTAAGGAATCTTGCTTTACAGCTCAACACATGTGACTCCGCACACTTGTCACTTATTTATGACAATTCACTCATGTGACTCCACACACTTGTCACTTTTTTATTGGCTACTATACAGAATGGAGAGTTTGGTTTCTCCTACAAGATATTCAACACATGAGTGACAAGTGTTGTCATAAATGGGTCTTATGTTGTCATAAACAACTCATCTAATATTTACATATTAGATGCTTATTTAAATAAACACGTCTTTGTACTGAAGTTCAGCTGACTACTTATGATTGAACTTCCACAATAAAGAAATGATAAACAACACAGACCTGCAGTAGTTTCCCATCCTCCTTGTCTGCAGGTCTGTGTTGAATATCTTGTAAAAGAGACCAAACTCTCCATTCTGTATCTTCAGAGCTTGCTGGATAGGTGAGATGGTCTGTAACTTTATCAAAGATCTGGTCTTTGATCTCCATGGGGAGTGCTTCAAGAAGTTCAGATGGGTTGTAGGAAAATTTCGTGTTGGGCCACTCGAATGGTAATCTCCTACTCGTACTTGGATGTGGAGAGGATATGGTCACTGGCATTTGATTCCATTCTAATGGTTCCTTCTTCTTGCTCCGAGTTACTGATAACAAGAATGCCATGATTGGTCTGGAGAGATAATCTGCAACTGTATTAGACTCTCCTTTGATATAGTGCTTTCATTGGAGACTTGACCTGTTGATGATACTCCTGAAGCTTGTCCAGTCTCATGAGTAGATTGTCTGAATCTTCCCCTTGTTGCATCCACATATGTTGGGTTGACTGGAAAAGATGGTCTTTCCATCATTATTGGTATCGGTGGAGAACAAGTAGATTCCCGGGAAGAAATGGTTCCAGAAGTACTATCATCTGAATCACTATCATCATTCCAACCAGTTGCTTTTATAGGCCACGGCTCTTGTGGAGGCACCTCATAACTTCTCCAAAATCCTTTGATGTTGTTACCAGAAGAATTTTCTTCCCAAACGTGAGATGGTTTGGAAGGCTTGTCTTTCTTCTAAGACTACAGGTCCTGGCATATTGAAGATAAACGCTCTTTTTACTGTGTCTGTTTGTTTATTGAAGACATAGTAAAGACGTTCCTGCTCCATATAGTATTCTTCAAGCTTTCTTACATCACAGCACTTGTTTTGTAGGAATTATTTTTCTGCCATTTCAACTTCATTATTTTCTGTGCCAATGAAGTCTGAAATCAAGTTGTGTATATATATATATATATATATATAAGCTTCTTGTCTTCTGGATACAAAAGAGAAAACATCTTTCAAATCATGGCTTCATATTCATCTCAACCTACAGATCTATCTCTTATTTCTATGTCTTCTACTTTGTCTTTACCCAAATCTTGCACTAAACACATGGCTTCAAAAATAGAAAATCTTGTTGAATATAGTTATATCCCAGAATCTACCCAAATTTCTGAATCTTCCGTGCCTTTAATTATTCCTTACCATCTGTATAAAAGAAGAAATTCCTTAACCCGAGGAATTAAAACTCTTATTCACATCAAAAGACCTGTCCCAAAAGAATATGTCCAGTCCTCTCGACTAGACCAGTGCGCTTTATCAGTCTCCCAAGCAGAGCAGTATGTCACTATTGAGATTCCACCAGACTTAATTGCTTAGTGGAAACAAAAAGGGTACACTTACCTGCATCTTGGTGGTGTTCGATTAATCTTCACACTTCATGACAGAAAAGGTCAACCAATTATGGCTCGACTTGCACTGCTAGACACTCGTTTCAAAGATTATCAACACGCTCTTATTGGTACAGTCCTCACAACTCTACATGCAGGAAGTGTTCTACTCACTTTCTATCCCAATTTCAATATGTCACTCAAATATGAAAACCTTTCCATAACCTTGAAGGTTCAAGTACAGATCCAGAGAGCAGAACAGACTGCCACTTCTAAGATAGCAACTCTGCATCACCAACTTGTTTACTGATTGCAGAACCATGCCCTTGATCTTTCAACAGCACAATCCACACATGATGCTTTGATGATCTTAGCAGATACGGAGACCACTCAATCCATAGTTCAGATACCAAGGCAAATTCATAAGCATGAACTCATAAAACTCAAGCCTCTCAAATGGTTATCCAACCATGAGAAATTCCACTAAAATTCTCAACCAATCCAAACTTCTGATGCTATGTTTGAAAAAAGATCCGACTGTTCCGTCAGAATGACGTTTCAACCTCCTGTTAAACAAGCACCAAGAGAATCTTTCTCTTTTACATCCATGATTACTGTAGTTACTACTGCATAAGAAAATATCCCCATCCAGAGTTTTAATGCTACAGGATATCTAATATATCCTGCCAAAATTGATGATCATTTCTTATGGGATGTCCCCACAGCCGGATTATGCGATGCTGGCTGTCCTTGTTCGGATGAATGCTCAGATGATGAAAACGATGCTCCAAGGAGTCGAAAGAAGAGGATCAGCAGGACACCTGCTACCTGCTATCCACACCCTTATAAACCTTTTCCTCCTGATCATCCTGATTCAACTTCTCCACTACCCATATACAAAAAGGGTCTAAAACTCCTAAAACTCCTTAAACACGAAAACATGTTGCCATCTCAACTTTCACCCAAACCTCCTTTGATCAACTCCTATATGATGTTTTCTTCCTCCTCCGCTTCTATCATAGTTAGTTTCCCTCTCTTGAGAAAAACACAGATCCTTACTCAAAGGTTATTACTCGACCTTACATCCATGGTGTTGTTGCACCCACGGGTCAAACAGAAGAACCCAAACAGTTTGAGTCTGTTCTCAATTGGCAAACTCAGAATGCCAGAGCGTAGAATGCTGTTCTTGAACAAATCCACACAAAAGTTGATGCCGTTGTTGTCACCAAGTTCAACGGACCTCTACTCAAGTGAGTACTATTAAAACTCGGCTTGATCGGATGTATGAAAACATGCGAAATGAGTTGTCCAACTTTGACCATGGTCTCAGATCTATGATCCAACACCATATCAGTGGTCATGAATTCAATCAAAAGGAAGCTGAAATCAGACAACTTAAGACTGAACTTGCTAGGATTGATGCTGAAAAGCAGCAGCAACAACCATTGTTAACTAAATCTGCACCTTTACCTTACCAGTCATCCACCTTCAGCACATACCAACCTTTTTACACACCATCTCGGTACCAAACTTCCGATTATGCTAAGACCTTTGGTCTCACGCACATGCTATATCGGACTCCTGACCAACCTAGTCCGAAACCAAATCATCCTTCACCAAAGGCCAAACACTCCTCAATCCACAAACCAGTACCAACTCCAAAACCTCCTTCAGATCCTAAGCAAAAAGCTCCTTTGCATCAATATTCTTCCCAACTCCAAATCCCTGAATATTCTTCTGAAGATAACAGTGCTGCATCTTCCTCAGAACAACCTACCATAGAGTACTCTGATGAGTCTAATGCTTCTACACATGGTTCCAACAATAATTCTAAGTCAACTTCTTCTACAGATTATTCATCAGAGTCATCTTCCAATTCTGAATCAGAATTTACTGATATTTCCCGACTGCTCATGGTAGAACTATCTTCTTCTCCTCCACTTGAAGAAGAACGTCCCCCTAGTCCTCCTTATGTCAATGAATCAGATGATGATGACCCAAAACCAGAAAATCAATTGGCTACATCCAGATCATCACACAATTCTTTTAAACCTAGTTTTCAATGGTTTACTTTTGATGATCTCCCCAAGCATAAATGGCAAGCTAGATTCCAGGAATTTACTACTTGGATTGACCTCCAAATGCTTCAACCAAGAGCCACCACTCTCAAAGTCTTTCGGGAGTTCAGTTCTCGATTTACAAGCTCTCTCAGAGATTGGTTCGAAAGTGTAGGTCCATATTGTCAACTTCAATTCATATAGTTCCTTGATGTTTCCACAGCTTTGGGAATTATTTACGATCAATTTCTTGGGGAACCTACTACATCCACAGAACTTGCTCGTCGAGAATATATGTAGATGAAATGCTATTCTTTACAGCAAAAAGATCTCGACTTCCATTACAAGCGAATGTCTCTTTTGTTCTATAAGCTCAATGGCTTTAATGATCCCACTTTAAAGCATGTCTTCATAGCTTCTATCCCTAATGAGCTTCAACCTGAGCTTCAGAGATAGATAATAGTGAACCAGCTTAATGTTGCCGATATCTCCCTTGGTAAGATTTATCAATTAGTCGTTAACTCGCTTGAACGGCTATGTGAGCAAAAGGAGTTCTTCAGAGATCTTATTGAAAACAAACAACCTTTCCAGACGGCCTGCAAAAAGCCATATCTGAAGATCAAAAGCAAATTTGAAAAGGATTGTCATTGTTCTTCAAAGAAGACTCATTTCCAGAAGTATACCCATAAAAGGTCCAGTTCTAATTTTCCAAAGAAAAAGAAGTCTTATTGCTTTTTCAAAAGAAAGGAACCTTCACAAATGCATAAGACAAAAGACTCCAAGTGTTATATCTGCAAAAAGAAAGGCCATTTTGCCAGAAATTATCCTAACAGACAGGCAAAATGCGTTTGTCTCATTCAACATCTTGAGAGAACTTCTATGCTTTCTGATTCTGAAGATGTTGAATATGTTTACACAGAACAGTCAGAATATGATGAACAAATAGCCTTTGCTCTCAGTTGTGATTTTTCTCCTGAAACTCCTCTTAATGATATGATGCCTGTTATCAATTGTGCTCAGCCAGTTCTGGCTTCCAGTGAGAAGATTTCAATTCCTTCTATCCAAACTAAGGTACTTTCTTCTAAATTCTCCAAACCTCAATCAGTCATTGGCTTTATTGACACATGGTCTCAAAAAACCATCATGAACCCAAATATTATTCCTTCCTTTTGTTGGGAATCCCATACTGAATAGTTCAAAGCTGCCAACGGAGAACTATTTCTTACTTCCCTTATCTCCAAAAAACCATTGGTATTCAGCTTTTTCAAAATTGTGTCATCTGGATCAAAGTTATAGGTTCCACTCTTCCTAATAAAGACCTATTAGTTGGATTTGATACTCTTTAACAAATTCCCAAACTACATATCATGGCCACAGGAATTCATTTTAAGCATATGTTTCTTCCATACACAGCTACTCTAAAGCTTTATGCTCTTTCTGATACTCAATCTCCTTATCAAATTTTCCATGAGAAGTTTGTTAAGCTTTGTTTAGAAAACCATGGCCAGTTGCTGCATCCTTCGCCATTATGGAAAAACACTCAATTCTTTATTAAGTTTCCTTTTAAGCTTAATGAGGATATCAATCCTACAAAGGTCACTCATCCAGGGATGACTCCTTCTGACCTCAAATTAGCCCAAGATGAATGTAGTCAGCTTTTGTCACAAGGGTTAATTGAGCCCACAACTTCAAATTGGGCTTGCCAAGCCTTTTATGTTGAGAAGCGGTCAGAAATAGTTCGGGGCAAAAAGAGAATTGTGATAGATTACCAGCCCTTAAACTGTTTTCTATCGGATGACAAGTTTCCTCTTCCTAAAATTAAATCCTTATTTGTCCACATCAAAGATGCAAAGATTTTTTCCAAGTTTGATTTAAAGGCTGGGTTTTGGCAACTTGCGATCCATCCAGCAAAGCGATACAAAACAGCTTTCTGTATCCCTAATGCTCATTACTAGTGGACGGTAATGCCTTTCGGTCTTAAAGTAGCACCTTCGTTTTTTCAAAAGGCGATGACACGGATCTTCGAGCCTATCCCCCACCATGCTCTTATCTACATAGATGACATCCTTTTGTTTTCTACTAATCATGAGGCACACATGGAATTATTTTCCATGTTTCACCGTATCAGGATCGGTATGGCATTATGTTGTCGGTAAAGAAAAGAACTTTAGGCCGGACATCGCTTGAATTTCTTGGTATGGTCTTAAAAGATGGAAAGTATCATCCTGGGCCACATGTCGCCCAAGAACTCGTTACACTTTCCGGATCATAATCTCACTAGAAAACAACTGCGCAGCAATTTTTAGGCATTATCAATTACCGTCGTGACTTTTTACCACATGTTGCTGTCCACAGTAGCTCTCTCTCATTGATGGTAAAAAAGAATGCCCCTCTTTGGGGACCAAATCGGACAACAACTGTCCCCCCGCCAGCCTAAAGCGAGATAGCACAACAACCTCCTCCACTCAAAATACCAATTATCGGTCGACGAATCCTGCAGACGGATGCTAGTGATGAGTACTGGGGAGCTGTTCTCCTTGAAGAATTAATGGTCATGAATTCTACTGTGCCCACGTCAGTGGTCAGTTCAAGGATTCTGAAAAGCACTATCACGTTATCTAAAAGGAGATTTTGGCCGTCAAATACAAAGATTCAAAAGTTTGAATTTCATTTAATCGGACATAACTTTCTAGTTCGATTAGACAATTCAAATTTTCCAAATATACTTGAACTTAAAAAATAAAGACGCTATCGGAAAACATCTTCTCGTACTAAAAAATTAGTTTGTCAAGTATGACTTCACGAGTTCAAGATATATAAAAAGGGATAAGAACCTAATCCCCGATCTCCTCACTCGACCCCTTCCAGCTTACAACCTTGATCACATCTGTTTCTACCTTCCTCTCATAGCTATGGCTTCACCTCTTCCGAACACAAAGAAATTACTAAAAAGACTTTTCCTCTAAACCTCTCTTTTCACTTCCTTCATCAGATTCAGGACTTTGCAAAAAAATTCCTATTTCGACACTTCACCAATATCTACCGTGCTCAACCTACTGGTTTTCCCAGCTTCCATCCTAAACATATTTTCCTCACTGGTTTTACTATTGATCCCAAACGGGATATCACAAAGGACGAACTTTGGTTCATTTGGTGCCTTACCACTCTGTATGCCACAAAGTTGGTATTTCCTTTCCATACAATCTAAACTCTTCTCAACAGTCCCCCTCTTGCAGGTTCTCTCTTATGGACTATGTTCGAATGGTTCTCCCCCATCCCTTGGTGGAGAAGACAATTCCAACAGATTTCTAAAAGACTCCATCTCTCTCAGATTCTTGATTATGAAAAGGACAAGTTCACCTCAGTTTTCATTATTCACAGGGCATATTTCCAACATCCTGCTACAAAGTTATTTTGGACACAGGACCAGGGATATGAATGGAAAACCATTCCTCATCCTTTTCCTCTTCAAAGATGACCCCACAACTATCGAGAGAACTCCAAAGACTTCCTCCTCGAACCGAATCATGTTACTCCTCCACCAACAGATATTCAACACACTTCCTTGGGACCTCAACATGAAGTCCTCTCAGTTCCATTCTCTAGTGAAAATCCAGGTGGTCTATTGTTCAAAGAAGAACGCCCAGATTACACCAACATCATGTACCAGGACTCACAAGATCCTTACGAAGACTTTTCTCCGCTTCTCTCGGTCTGCCAGACCTCCTCGCCATGTGCTCTTCCTCCTACACAGTGGAATACCCACCAGAACCTACCTACTCCTCTTACGCTTAGAACACCCACCAGAATCTACTTACAACATTTTTGCAAAGACGGTGATAGTGATGATGCCACCGACAGTGAAGATGACATCATGAACCTGTCTCCATCTCACTTAATGTAATGGTTTTGCTTTTTCTGGGTTTGCTTTTCAAAAAGTCACTTTATGACTTTTGTTTGTTTATAATAATGTGGCTACGGGTCCTACTACTATCGTTTGTTTGTTTACTTTTTCTAAAGTCACTTTATGACTTTTGTTTGCTTTTTCCTTTTGTGGCTAGGGTTCCTGTCCTACCACAAGTGCTTGTTGGCTTGATTGATGGAGTTTTTCCTATATATAGGACACTCCTCCCCTTTTGTAAGATAAGCTTTAAATCATTGAACATAAGCCTTACGGCTTTCTTCTAAACTTTCTTTTGTTTTCTCTAAGTATTCCAGAAGTTAGACTCTTATTTAAATTTGTTCATCTCTATCCTAGTTGAGTACGTCCTATACACATACCTTGTGTAGGTTTCCGTATAGCAGAAGATTATCTAACCTTTGAAACTTTAAATCAGTATAGAAAGATGACTGTTACTCCATTGTTCATGTTCACAATAGCCGACGGACTGGCACTCAGATAACGTGGTATATGGAACTCAGGTATCTTCATTCTGATTTTTGGTATTTGTTGGTTCGGGTATATAGGCTGGAAACCCGAGGGTGCGGGCTACTGGCCCAAAGGACCATTAAGTTCGTCATCTCTCTGGTCTAACAACGCCACCGTATTCACGGAGAAGAATCATAACTGAGAGCAAAGGCTGTTTGTTCATTATATTCTGACTGTTATGTATAAATAGATTCAACATCTTGAAAGAACTTCTATGCTTTCTGATTCTGAATATGTGTGTGTATATATATATATGGGAAATTATCTGGTAGCTACAACTTATTAAGTGAAACTTCTATAAACCACCAAATTTTAAGATTGTATATGTAAACCACCTACTTTTCAAATAAATATCTCCCACCCACCTTTCCGTTAAGTCCATTAACGGAAACATGACGTCAGCATGCCATCATAAGGGTAATATTTTCATTTAGTTAAAAAATAAATATTTAATTAATTATATTATATTTTTAAAAAATAAATATTTAATTATATAAACAACATCATTTTTGTTTATAAAAAAAATCAAACAATACAAAAATCAAACAATAAAAAAATCGTAATTATTGTATTACAGGTGTAAAATAGTCTTTACGCAGAAAACTACTAACGGCAGTTAACATTTTTAATGGAAAAGTGCTTGGGAGATATTTCTTTAAAAAGTAGGTGGTTTACAGATATAATCTTAAAATTTGGTTGTTTACAGAAGTTTCACTTAATAAATGATGGCTACTAGATAATTACCCTATAGATATATATATATATAAAATACCCACCATCAGACTTTGTTTAGAAAGTTGAAGCTCACATTTTAATTTATTCTTTTTTTATATATTTAAAAAAGTAGATTCATGGGTAAAGTTGAAATCTATATTTTACTAGTGGTGCTATTTACACTCCACTTAATCTAAAAAAAATCCCTTTTAAGAGTATTTTCGAAAATATAAATTAATTTCTCAATAAAATAATTTGTCTCGTTATCTTTTTCACTTCATATCCTTCTCTCTCTCTATATCTGAAATCTCATACTCTGTATATTACTTACAATTTCCCATCTCTTAACGTATGTGATTTTATCTACCTTCATATTTTCTGTTGTTTGTTTTCTTTAAAACCAAAACCTAATATGGTTTCTTTATTTAGTTTCTTAAAATAAATATGACTATAAGAAGGATAAGCAAAATTAAGGATGAGCAAGCTTTTAGTTATTTTTTTTTTCAAATGCAAGTTTCACAATTACTAAGAAGATATATAAAAGGGAGTTTACAAGACTATAAGGGGGTGTCAATAGTGCCACTCTTTTTAAATCTTCTATCTTTTCCAAATTATAGATGATCAACAAAATAAAACTGTTTAAAAATTACTCGCAAAAAGAACCTTTGAGAGACCTATTTTAATTTTTTCTTTCATTTGGAAAAAAATTTTATATTACTAAAATATTAATAAAGTTTACTCTTAAGGAGAATCTTATGTATCTAAATAAAACATACTATTATTGATACTCCTTTTAGCTAGACTTATTCAAGTTGCAATTATTCACCATAAACTCTAATTTTTTTTTTTAAATCTAATCTTATCAATCTACATCTTAACAATAACGTTACAATTTATTTTTCAATCGTAGGCATGGAAATTTGTTGATGGGCTAATATACAATTAATTTTGGACTTTTTGTTATTTAAAAGGGAAAAGAACACCTACTTTCCCCAAGGTTTAGGAAAATGGTCATGAAGACCCCCAAGTTTTAAAAAAAAGACATAAAGACATCTTTTTTAACCATAATAATCTTTAAATATAATAATTAAAAAATTGACTCTAAAGTTTTTAATTAATAAAAAATTAATATAAATAATCTAATCTATCTAGTAGACTAATAATATTAAATTGTTTTTAACATTTAAAATAATATTAAAATTTTAAATTATTATATTTATTTGATAATATATTTGTATTCATTATAAAGATTTTAAATAAATCTTTGGGTTAAATAGATTTTACAATTAACAAAATATCTCCCTATTAATAATATTATTATTATTTTTTACATAATATTTAAAAATAATTTTTATTTTTATTTTTATTTTTATTTATTTATTTTGATATTATGTTTCTATTTATTATTAAAAATTACTTTAATATAATCAAATAGGTCTAATAGACTGTAAAAATATAAAAATATTTTTTAAATATTAAATATTTTTTAAAACGTATATATTATTACATTTATTTTAATGCCATATTTCTATTTACTATGAAATTTTAAGGTCAATTTTGTTGGGTTTATAGAGTCAAAGGGTATTATGGTTAAAAGGAAGTCTTGATGTCCCCTATTGTAAATTTAGGGGTCTTTGTGACCATTTGTCCATTTCCCAAAACTTAGGGGTATAGGTATCCTCTATCCTATTTGAAAAGGTAGAAGAATGGGCAAAGCCAAGTCAATTATTTTTTACTATTTCAATTATAATCCCAAACTGACCCTTAATCTTCTATTACCTTGGAACCAAAAAAAAATTTTTTAATTTTTTATTAGGCATACTTTAACATTTCTTTTTTAACACATTAAGTGATAAAAAATTTCTAAAGCATATAGAAATCAACATTTAATATGAGAATAAATTCGTTCATCTACTACCGATAAAAGAATAAGATGATTATTAAAAGGTCTAGACTTTGCATTATTTGTGAAGAGTGTCAAATTTAATTTGAATTGAGGGTTTATGTTTGTGTGTAAGGTAGAATGAAGTGGGTGTGAACAGTTTTTTTAAGATAAAATATTACGATTGATTTCGGATTAAGTTGCTAGTTTTATCTACATGTATCAGTACACCTACTTATGCCGCAATCATTTGTTCCGAATTTTATCGATTGTTATGTACTAACTATACTTATATGTAGATATTTGAATTATACTTGGAGTCACTGATATTTATACTAAAGAATGATAAAATGATGATAAACAACCATTTAAAATGACATCGTTTTGGATGATAGTTTGCCACTCTTTAGTACACCTATTAATAAAAAACTCATAAGGACAACATTTGGTATTGGAGATCGCCGAAAAATGATTAGCTTGTTATCTACCAAATTTTGTTTGGCTGTGGAGAAACATTGTGAGCTAGAGCTAGTAAAATTTGATAAAATCTAATTATTTGACATGAATACAACACTTAATAAATAAGATGGATCATCAAATTGTACACGATTATTAAATGTACCGATTCGGGTCAACACAATTTTTTTTCATGTCGGGTTAGAATTAAAATTCTCAACCTATTTACTTAATTAATAACAAGATTTTATTTTTATTCTAAATTAATTTGTAAATTCCCGTCATCAAAACTCAAATATTGAACATGATTTTCTCTCTCTCTCTCTCTCTCTTGAAAGATAAACACATACATTATGTTTCATTTATAAAATTCTATATAGATTTAGAATTTTAATAGTTAAATGTATAATAGTTTTATAGTTATGTATATTTTATAATATTGATAAATAATGTATATATAATGGGGTGGAAATATTTAATGTAAATCTTATTAAATATATAAATATTAAGCAGATTATTGAGTATTTATTTTATTGAGTATTTATTTTTTGTGTTGAGTTAAGGTCTCAATATTTTAATATAATTATTAAATAAATTTTATTTAAATTAACTAAAATTTGACATGACATAAAGTTAATCCGAACTTGACTCAGCGACTTGTTTTGCTGGCTCTTATTGTGACGACCATTAATTAATTAATGAACGGCTAGCATGTGCTTTAGTCTAAAGCCATAGAAAATGTATATATATCTATATGTCACAATCGTATAAATATTAATTAATTGTAAATAATGGAACATGATAGAATTCAGAAAAGACCTAGGTTTGGGAAATACTGATGGGAATCTCGTTGAGATTTTCATAGGATCAAATTTTATTAGAGCGACATTAAATATATTAAATTTTAATGTTGTAACTTTAAACTCATGAATAAGAAAGGAAGATTGTCAATTTTCTCTTAAAAAATTAATATATACCACTTATTTTTTTATAGTTTTTATAATATTTAAAAATCTTCTTAACATAAAAAATTTAAAGAAAAAGAGGGAAAAATATTTGGAAATATAAAATATATATTTATTATAATAAAATTTTTAAAAATAATAAAGTATAAAAAATTATTTTATTATTAATTTTTTATTTCATTAAAATATATATTTTTTATTTTTAGCAATTAAATTTTTATTTTTATTTTCATTGATATGATTTATATAATTTATAATAAATATGAATGAAAATATATTTAAAAATAAGGATAATATTAAAAATTTATATTGTCAGGAAATTATTAAATATTATAAAAATAATAAAAAAAATTAAGTGATATATACTGATTTACGGAAGAAAAATCATCCCATCAAACCTAAAATTCTACCCCGGAAGCCAATTTTGTATAGTTAGTCCAAATTATTCGAAAATGTCAAAGAAAAAAGTCACATTCACACAAGTCATAGATACAATTACAAATCATGCCGCAATTAGAAACAAAGAGAAAAGTCACACTCACAAATCATAGCGTAGATAGACACTTGAACATGGGTGTTTTAAATTAAATTAAGTGACTTCATCGACATGCAATCAATTGGTTGCGTTAAAGCCGAAAAATTTGGTAAAAATTTTTGTAAAGTACCAAAAGTTTTTATTAAAAAAAAATTGGAAGAAGCATCATAAATACTTAATTAAGAGCATCAAGTCAGTGTCAATCTTTTCTGTGTGATGTGTCTGTAAATTGTAGCTGCACCACAACTGGATTCCATTAATTTCAATAATTGTAGGGTTTCTGACTGCAAATCCTTTGATAGCATAACAAAGTCTTTAATTTTTTTTTTCGTTGGGTTAGTTGAAGTGTTTTAAGGAAAGCGCATGCCTCGAATAATCGACTTTCTTTTCATTAATTTTTCTTTGCGAGTGGTTTTGCAACTATTTTAGATTATATGTTGTCTCGATAATTGTTGCTTTAATTTAACCAATTATTTAGTTAATCCACATATTTTTAAAGATTACTTAAAATGACCTTGTTGTTACGGCTATAGCCATTGAATTTAACTTTTCAAGAGTGGTATAGTATTTTGTCTGATATATATAATTTAAAATTCTAATTAATAAATCAATATGTTGGCGTTGAAAAATAGAGAATATGAGATAGATTTTAATGAAAAACAAATAAAAAACATGAACGTTTAGGGTAATTTTTTAAAATACATAGATTAATTAGGTAATTGACTCAAATTATAGGGATTAAGTGAACATTTATCCCATGTTGTCATGTTGAATTGATCTTATTTGGTAAAATATAATATTAACATTGGTATATAGTTGTTAGATAAGAATGTATAAATAATTAAATTATGAACAACACATTTATTATAAGGATAAATCATTTCGAACCAGTTAAATGACCAAAATATACTTACAAAATCCATTTATTAATAAACACATTGTGAAATTTAAAATCACAACTCTTATTTTATAAACCCCTTGTAATACCTAAAACACCCTTAATAAAATAAATTAGCATATCATTTTTCTTGTGTTACTTTTTCCTTTAACCACTTAATTTCTCAGTCCTCTCTAGCCTTTTGTTCCTCATGATATTGTACTCAAATCCTCCATTTTCATTTTTTTACAGTAGCTTTGTAGCCCTTGACTTTAAAATATATTGTCACAAATGATTACAAACATTATGAAAGATTAAGGGAAAAAATAATAATCGCAATACCAAAACAGAAAAACTCAAAAACATATGTTTGTCCATTCTCGCATGTGCAAGAAAGAATTCAATTCAAGGGAAATTTTTACGAACAGTAAACTTTTGGCAAAGTATAATCCAAATATTAACAAATTTGATGAATCCAACGGTATAGATGAAGAGGACAAATTTAATAATGACTAAAGATTCAAAGAAGAATGAGTATAATACAAATGAATAAATCCATATACATATAGGATTTGAAGATGGGAATATAAATTAATAGTTTTTTCTAATTAATCAAATGCCTATAATCCTAATTTATGTTATGGACATTCTAGTAATGGCACAGATTGTATAAATTCTTTTATACCATGGTGTTTGAGTTCGCATGTCTCAAAGGTTAAGCCAAGTAGTATTACAACAACTTTTTTCGGTTGATTACTTAAGTTCAAATCTTAAAGGAGGTGGGGGTGTCGTGAGCTGAAATCTGAAGGCTAATAAGGGGTGAAGTCTTCCTCCACGAGAGCTTTTTTCTCTGAAAAAAGCATTTAGAATGGAAGTTGAAAGAGAGTTGTCATAACTCTATTTTCGCCCTCTTTTGTAGTGGGGCTGGTATTTGTCCAGAGAGTAGTTATAATAAGGAGTGTCAGTGTGTTGGGTTGGTGAGATTTTTAAGCATGAGAGTTTAGAGAGGTGTGTAATACAGTATTTAGGTTGGTTAAATTCATTGAAAGCTCTATGGAAACAAAGGAGCTTATTGGGAAGTGTAGATCGATTACTTTAGAGAAGGAAGAGGAGGATAAAGTTGTCTTTGCTGGGAAAATGAAAGCAAAAGGAGCTGTAATTGCTTAGGGATGCTTATTAGGAAAAATACTAATTACGAGAGGGGTAAACAAGGAAGGTTTACGTGTGGCTATGAAACAAGTATGGAGGACAGTGCGAGAGGTGAAGATTGAGAATCTGGGAGATGACATTTTCATGTTCAAATTCGCTCTCGAAGCGGACAAAAGAAGGGTTGTTGCTGGGGGTCCTTGGCACTTTGATAAGGCATTGATAGTCCTTATAAAACCAAGGGGTCGGAAGCATTACCGCACAGGCATCCACTCATACATCATTTTGGGTTTATCTTTGCAATTTGCCTATTATGTGTATAAATGTTGATGCTGCTGAGGAGCTTGGAGCCGTCATTGGGAAAGTTGAAGAAGTGGAGGCAGATGATAATGGTGAATGTATTGGGAAGTATGCAAGAGCAAGAATCTCAGTTGATATAACTAAACCTTTGAAGAAGATCATCTTCCTGGAGCAAGAGGGGGAGGAGAAGATTCCAATACCAGTTCTATACGAAAGGTTACCAGATTTTTGCTTCTATTGTGGTAAACTTGGACATCAATTTAGAGAATGTGATAAATACAAAGGACAGCTCAAAGAGGATCTTGCCTTTGGTCCTTGGCTGAAAGCGATAACAATCCCAGATCGTTTCAAGCAGAACAGGAATCAGGAAAGTTGGAGTCAATACAAAGACAAAAGAGAAGGGGAATCCATGAGCCAAGAACACCATAAACATTCACAAGAACAGCAGACGCAAGGCATCCCAAATAAGGAAATCGGGACAGAGTTGACCCAAAGAAAAATGGGTGGGCAAACAAAGCTAATAGAAGTTGAACACGTGGCCGAAGGGGTCATTGAACAAATAAACCTAGTAGGGGAAAACTGAGACTGCAGTTAGATGGTAGCCGAAGTCAGATGTTTGCAGAGAGTTTTGGGGGAGTGAGAAAAATGGCGAGAGAAAAAAGGGGGGAAACAAGGGAGTATGAACAAAAGAAAAATTTGGGGAGTTTGGCTTTGACAGGTGTACAAAGCAAAAGTTCCCAAACTACCCATGCGAGCTCGGATGAAGAGGTTGTGGAGGATGGGCCTGGAAAAAATCTGAAAAAGCGAAGACTAGAAGATGGAAACTCCAAGCTAGGAACCTCAATGGAAATGAAGTAAATAAGATTGGGCCAATCACAAAAAAAAGGCCCATGAGTGAAACTGAAAATCCAAGCCCTTGCAAAAAAAGATCAAAGGCAGGAAGTCCACAAAAAGAGGCTGGCTTAGTACGCAATCTTCATTCCCCCGCAACAAAGTTTAAACCAAATTTGGAAGCAACAAACATGGAGGACATGGAAATTTTGTATTCAATCACCAAAGAGTTATCCGCGGAGGCTGGTACTCAGCCCCCCGTCAGCCATGAAAATCCTTAGCTGGAACGTTCAGGGTTTGGGGAATCCCCGAACATTGCTAGCTTTAAAGAAAATTCTCCAAGTGCATAGGCCACAAATTGTTTTCTTGTGTGAAGCAAAGTTGTTGTCTGGGCAAATGACTGATGTAAGGACAAAGTTGAAGTTTGATTGTTTTGTTATTTTTCGGTTAGTAGAAATGGATTGGGAGGGGGTTTGACAATGTTGTGGAATTCAGACGTGTATGTAAACATTGCATCATTCAGCTCTCATCATATAGATGCTAAAGTTTGCAATGAAAAAGGAAAAAATTGGAGATGCACTGGGATTTACGATAATCCAGAAGCAAGTCAGAAAAGGCATACTTGGACTTTATTGAAGCGTCTGGCAGGTTTATCATCTTCACCTTGGCTCTTTTGTGGTGACTTTAATGAAGTTTTGCATTTAGAGGAGAAAAGAGGAGGTAATGATAGGGATGTTAGAATGATAAATGATTTTAGAGAAGCAGTGCAAGATAGCAGTTTAGTTGATATGGGATTTTCAGGGAGGCTATTTACTTGGTTTAACAAGAGGTATGGACTGCAGTATGTGGAAGAAAGGTTGGACAGATGTTTTTGTTGTAAGAATTGGAAAAGCCATTTTCATGATCTAGTAGCTATTCACTTGGATTCATGGACTTCAGACCATAGCCCAATAATGATGGAAGTTGTTGACAGAGGTAGTGAACATAACTACACAAAAACAAGATTTAGAAGAACTTATTATGAGGACTTTTGGAGTCCTTATGAGACTTATAAAGAGATAATTGAAGAGGAGTGGCAAAGAAAAGGGGAATGGGAAAATGAGAACCATGTTCAGTCCTTTCAACGTGCAGCTAAGAAGTCCATGATCCAAATGAAGAGGTGGAGCAAAGAATGAGTTTGAGGGGAAAAAAAGGAAAATGGAAAGCTTGGTGAGCAAGCTTGAAGTGTTGGGCATAACACAAATCAGGGGGAGAGTGGCAAGGAGATAAGGGCAATTGAAAAGCAAATTGATAATATGCTCCTTAAAGAGGAGATATACTGGAAGCAACGTTCTCGAGCTGATTGGCTTCAAGAGGGTGATAAGAATACCAAATTCTTTCACTCAAAAGCTTATTCAAGAAAGCGGAAGAACAAGATATAGGGAATCAATTATGAGAATGGAAAATGGGTGGATGGTGAGAGGGAGGTGGAGAAGGAGTTTTGCTCTTATTTTGCGAATTTGTTCACTACCACTAATCCTACCCAAGACCAAATGGAAGCTTATTTTGCTAGGTTAAGCCCTAAAGTTTCAAATGAGATGAAGGAAGAGCTAGAACAGCCTTTTACAAAGGATGAAATTTCAACAGCCCTGGCACAAATGTGTCCTACTAAGGCCCCTGGTCCAGATGGACTACCAGCTGCCTTTTTTTAGAAACATTAGAAGTTGGTCAGGAAAGGTGTTGTTTCCACTTGTCTCCATGTGCTTAATGGGAAAGGTACTCTAGCCCCTCTAAATCATATTTTGATGTGATCTAGATTGCTCAGAGCATTAAAGATCTGTTGCTTGTTCCAAAAGGGCCAATTACGAGAGCACGAGCTAAAAAGATCAAGGAAGCAATGCAAGGATTTATTCAAGCTACTTTGGATGACTTCAATTCAAGTTCAATTTGCAAGAGTCCAATATTCAAGATGGGCTTGAACAAGGAGGAACCAGCCTTGGTACACTTGATTCGAGTAATTTTTGAAGTATAATAAGGGCCAAAAGAGCAATTCTAAACTTATAGATTCATTCCTTACGTCGAGAGCTTCGAAACGGTATATTGTGAGTTAAAATCCGACATCATATGACCAAGTTATGGCCCGTTTAAAATAAGTGGCTTTGCAAGCCAAGGCCACGCCAGGTCCTCAAGCGGGTCCAGGTTTTTAATTTTAGGGTTTTCTCTTATTTTTAAGTTAGATTAGGGTTAGCCACCTTATATAAACACTCCTTTATGTTATTTTGAAGAGACTCTTGACATTATTGAGTTTAATATCATTGAGAGGATTTTCTCAACTTGTTCTTGAAAGAACTTTTGACTTATCAAAGGATTTACTAACCTTTGTGGCATCTTATCTAGCAATCCGGATTCTTGAGACTTAGCTTCTCAAGGGTTTGGATCTTTTATCTGAATTCTGATCATATTGGCTTTCTTGGGTTCTTGTCAATCTAGTTGTGGGTTTTCCTAGCTTGATCTGAAGGGTTCTCATCGGTTGGTATCGTAGCTTAGGCACCAAGGTTAGATTCATCTATCTTTATTGTTTTTTTTTTCTCATTTTTGTTTGAGATTTTTCATTCTTGTTCTAGCAAAAAAAAAAAATCCGTGAACAGTGCCGCATGAATAGTATTTTTAGGGTTTTCTTATATCAATTTTGCATCCTTGTGGTTTCTTTCCTTAAATCCATAAATTTTACCTTTTCCCCTAAATTCATTCAAATTTCAATTATTTAGGGATTACAAAAACACAAAAACAAAAAAAAACAAGAAAAAAGAGAGCAAAAAAAAATTGAAAAAAAAAAGAAAAAAATCATAATAATAATAATCATATTTTGTGATCTCCTTTGTTTTTTTGGTTTTGTTATTCTTATTTCCTGTATTCTTGTTCATTTGTTTCTTTTTCTTTTTCTTGCTCTTGGACTGTGATTGCTAGAGGGATTATACTTTGGTACTTTCCCTTGATTGAGTTATTAGTTCCTAAAGAACTTGACTGAGAAAAAATAAGAGTGGTAAAAGGCAAGAGTGTGTGAGCACAGCTTCGGGTAAAAGCCTATATGAATGTAAACACGAGTGGAGTGACATCACGAGTGTAAACACGTGCGGCTTGTAAGGTTTATTACTGCTTTTCTATTTTGCTAACATCTCTTTGCAGCTTCAAATAACTAATATGGATGATAAAAGTGAGGCGCAACCTTCCACGATAGACCTTACTTTCACTTTGAAGGCAATGCACCAGGCATTTGAGAAGATAAATATGAGGTTTGATGAGATGGGAAGCCAGTTGAGGCAACATGGAGCTGCCATTAAGGGTATTCAGAAGGAGCAAACTAGTAGAGACCGTAACAGGGCTAGACATGATGAAGCAAGACATAATGGAAAAAATAATAAGCATAGATATGAGCCTATAGATGAGTATGAGGCAGAGAATGAAATTTGGGAAGATGATAGTGATGATCGAGTATCCAAAATAGAAAGGGATAGAGTGAGATATAGAAGAGGTAGACAAGAGCAGGGGTATAGGAGAGATGAAGAGGATAGAGATTTAGGCAAAATCAAAGTGACTATTCCTTCGTTTCAAGGAATGAGTAATCCGCAGGCTTACTTGGAGTGGGAAAAGAAGGTTGAGTTGATCTTTGATTGTCACAATTATTCAGAGGAGAAAAAGGTAAAGCTAGCAATTATTGAATTCACTGACTATGCTATTATTTGGTGGGATCAATTGGTGAATAATAGGAGGAGGAATCGAGAAAGGCCTATAGCTACATGGGGAGAGTTGAGGACGCTTATGAGGAAGCGGTTCATTCCTAATCATTAGGGATCTTTATCTTAAGCTACAAAGCCTTACCCAAGGATCCTTACCCAAGGATCGAAGAGTGTAGAGGATTACCATAAAGAGATGGAGATCGTTATGATTAGGGCTAATGTAGAGGAAGATAGGGAAGCTACAATGGCACGATTTTTGACCGGATTGAATAAAGATATTACCAATGTAGTGAGCTACAAAGATTATGAAGAGTTGGAGGATATGGTCCACATAGCTATGAAGGTGGAAAGACAATTAAAGAGGAAGGGTATAGTAAGGTATACCTCGGCTTCTTCAAATCCATAGAAACCGAAGTGAAGTAATAATGAGAGACGACATGAAGGTATCAAGACTGAACCACCTAAGGCAAAAAAAGATTTCAGTATCAAAAACAAATCTAAAGTTAAATCTCAACCACAGAAGAATCGGGACATCAAGTGCTTCAAGTGTTTGGGTTCTGGACACATTGCTTCTCAGTGCCCAAATAAGAGAGTTATGGCGTTGTAAGATAGTGGAGAATTAGTGAGTGAGAGTGAGAGTGATAGTGGGGAGATGCCAGAGTTGATTGATGCTAGTGATGATGATGAAGTAGAATACCCTGCGAAGGGTGAATCCCTAGTTGCTAGGCGTGCTTTGAGTACACAAATGAGTGTTGATGACATGGAGCAGCAGAGAGAGAACATCTTCCATACTAGATGCATTGTGAATAATAAGGTGTGTAGTATGATAATAGATGGTGGGAGTTGCACTAATGTAGCTAGTACTACCCTTGTAGAGAAGTTAGGGTTACCCTTGCTAACACATCCAGGCCTTACAGTTACGGTGGTTAAATGATTGTGGAGAGGTCAAAGTTAATAAAGCAAGTATTGGTAACATTTACTATTGAAAAGTATAGTGATGAGGTGCTTTGTGACGTAGTTCCTATGCATCTTGGGCATTTATTATTGGGAAGGCCATGGCAATATGATAGGAAGGTGACACATGATGGGTTTAGGAATAGAAATAGCTTTGTCAAAAATGGGAGAACCAGTGACGCTTGTTCCTTTAACACCAAAAAAGGTCTACGAGGACCAAATAAAGATGAGGGAAAAGAAAGACAAAATAAAAAGAGTGAGGTCGAGAGTTATGAGAAGAAAAAGAAAGAGAGTAAGGGTAAAAGTGAGAGAAAAGAAAAGAGTAAGAAAGAGGGAAGAGTGAGAAAAAACTTCTTTGCGGGGAGTGGATGAGATTAGGAAAGCATATAAAGTAAGCCATTTCATGGTTTTGCTCGTGTTCAAATAATCATATTTAACCTTTGATGACATTAATCCTTCTCTTTCTAGTGTTGTTACTTCTTTGTTATAGGAGTTTGAAGATGTGTTTCCTGAGGAATGACCTATTGGCTTACCACCCATTAGAGGCATTGAGTATCAAATAGATTTCGTAACGAGGAGCTGTCATACCCAATAGAGCCAGCCTATCGAAGTAATCCCGAGGAGACTAAAGAGCTTTAAAGGCAAGTTATAGAGGTGATGAGCAAGGGAAGTGCGTGAGAGAGAGCATGAGCCCATGTGCAGCACCAGTGCTACTAGTACCAAAGAAGGATAGGAATTAGAGAATGTGTTGTGATTACCGAGCCATCAATAATATTACGGTAAAGTATCACCATCCCATTCCTAGGTTAGATGGTATGTTGGATGAATTGCATGGAGCTTGTTTATTTTCTAAAATTGATTTAAAAAGTGGCTATCACCAATTCGTATCGAGAGAAGGTGATAAATGGAAAAGCACCTTTAAGACCAAATATGGATTGTATGAATGGTTAGTTATGTCTTTTGGTCTTACTAATGCACCTAGTACTTTTATGAGATTAATGAATCATGTGTTGCGTGTATTTATAGGTCGGTTGTTGTTGTTTATTTTGATTATATTCTAGTGTACTGACAAGACTTTAGAAGAGCATATTGCACATTTGCGATGTGTGTTAGATGTTTTTGAGGAAAGAAAAGTTGTATGCTAATTTTAAGAAATGTTCTTTTTGCATAGAGAAAGTTGTTTCTCTTGGTTTTGTTGTTGGTGCAAATAGTATAGAGATGGATCAAGAAAAGGTTAAGGTTATTAGGGAGTGGCCAACGCCTAAGAGCATCAGTGACGTAAGGAGCTTTCATGGTTTAGCTAGTTTTTATCAGCGATTTGTTAAGGATTTTAGCACTATTGCTGCACCTCTTACTGATGTTGTTAAAAAGAATGTTGCATTTACTTAGAGTGTTGAACAAGATAAAGCATTCATTGATCTTAAAGAAAGGTTATGTTACGCACCTATTCTAAGCATTACCTAATTTTAATCGTACTTTTAAGATTGAATGTGATGCCTCGGGGAATAGGTATTGGAGCCGTTTTGATGCGAGAATCGAAGGCCCATTGCTTATTTTAGTGAGAAGTTGGTGGGAGTGTACCTTGAAGTACCCTACCTATGATAAGGAGCTCTACGCGCTTGTGAGGGCCTTGGAAACTTGGCAACATTACTTATGGCCTAAGGAGTTTGTGATACATACAAATCATGAATCCTTAAAGCATCTAAAGAGTCAACGTAAGTTGAATCGAAGGCATGCTACTTGGATGGAGTACATTGAGACATTTCCACTATGTCATTCGGTATAAACAAGGTAAAGAGAACATAGTTGCCGATGCATTATCTCGGAGCTTGGATGGTCGAAAGAAAGCGGAGTTGATAAAGTCCATTCATGAAAGCGGCTTCACATTGAAAAGAAAAATGAGTAAGTACGCTACCTTCGAGCTAATAAGGGTAGAACGTGTGATTTTTGAACCCGACGATTAGGTTTGGGTTCACATGCGTAAGGAGAGGTTTCTGACTTCTAGAGGAAATCTAAGTTGCACCCTCGAGGAGATGGTTCATTTGATTCTTGAGCGTATTAATGACAAACGCTTATAAAGTGGATCTTCCCAGTGAGTATAACGTGTCCCGCTTGCCTTTAATGTTTGATCTTTCTCCCACTTTGATGCGGAGGTTGAGATTCGAGGACAGAATCCTTTTGAGGAGAGGGGAATGATGTGATGCGAGAGGTGCCTCGAGCATTAAAGATCCGTTCTTTGTTCCCGAAGGGCCAAATACAAGAGCACGAGCTAAGAAAATCAAGGAAGCAATGTAAGGATTTATTCAAAGCTACTTTGGATAACTTCAATTCAAGTTCAATTTGCAGGAGTCAATATTCAAGATGGGCTTGAACAAGGAGGAACCAGCCTTGGTACACTTGATTCGAGCTAATGAGGTGGCGAGCATCGGAAAGAATGATTTTTGAAGTATAATAAGGGCCGGAAGAGCAATTTTACATTTGTAGATGCATTCACTACGTCGAGAGCAGACGCCTTGTGGATTAAAATCCGACATCATTATGACAGAGATTATGGCAGATTTAAAATAAGTGGCTTTGCAAACCAAGGCCTGCGGGTCTTGCGGGT